>JAEAOA010002070.1:580000-1195000 GCA_016746295.1 Potamilus streckersoni
CAGATTGGTTAGTGGAGGTATACGTACAACAGTGACGCCACAACTATAACGATCATTTTAGAAAATTCCACCCAGTTGCAGTCATTTGTTGGTAACTTCACATTGGAGACGTTTATCATGGGAAAACATTAAAAAAGTATGCAGATTATATACTTTCACTAAGATGGACGGCGATAGTTACATGCGGACTTGCGAGTACCGGAAATGTTACACAAGTTAGCTGTGATCTTGCGAGCACCGGAAGTGTTACACAATTTTTAGCGAAGTCAAATATAATGCTACATCGATCACTGTTACCGATGGGAGGCGGGTTAAGAACACTTTAAATAGTGAAATTTTAAAGACATCTCTCCCTCTCTCTGAGTTTTTCTTAAAGCATATTGTCCGCATTCATTTAAACCAAAAAACAATACAATATTGATAACTTCAAAAAGTAAAACATAACACCACCAATACAGAAGGCATGATCCAATCACTAAATCAAAATGTCAAAATTTAGGTGAAATGTTGCGTCATTTTATCATTACGATAAAGTAATACATCACCTGATCACATTATTCAATGAAATCCATTTTCCATGTTTTGGGAAAACCTCGTTCTAGCATACCGATAAAAACTGTCTTGTTCAGCCATTCTCTAGTGTGTCTCTGTAATATCTCCATCACACGAGGAACCATCAATTGGCAGAGATCTCGCGAAGCCACGCGAGGGATATATTTTAGCAAGATATGAGAAAAACTCATTCTGTTTTTACTAGACACGCTTATGAAGAAGATCTGACGGTACCAAGAGAGAGTATGGTTGAACGAGGCTAATGATTTAATGTCGGAGAAACAGACAACAAAAATGACAATTACAAGTAAACTTACATTTATTGCTGGTATTAAGAAACGTTGTTTCTCCATGAGCCGTTGGATAAGAATAATCCTGAATGTGTTAATTATATATATATATATATATATATATATATATATATATATATATATATATATATATATATATATATAGAGAGAGAGAGAGAGAGAGAGAGAGAGAGAGAGAGAGAGAGAGAGAGAGAGAGAGAGAGAGAGAGAGAGAGAGAGAGAGAGAGAGAGAGAGAGAGAGAGAGAGAGAGAGAGAGTTAAATCCATTTCATTGCAGGCTATGGGTTAATTTTGTAATAATCACGATAGGACAATTTAGTTTGTGTCGCTTCGAGCCGGGTAGTTCAGACACACCCAGACAGACGTTTTGGCAGGTTTTACTAAAACCCAGATACATATGTTTAAGCGTGTAACTTTATTGATTTTAAAACAGTTCTCATACAAATTTTACTTTATATTCATTTGTGTTTTAAGTTTTACTATATTTTCAAGCGAATTCCTATTTTACAGTTTATATTTTATATAATATGATACTAAGTGATAATGCTTATGTCGGTTCAAGAATTGTAAAGACAACTACAGTGCATAAAGTATGACCATGGTTATCGAAGGACCAATAATTTTGTTTCCTATGAATCAACAAGTAGTAAAGAACATAGTAACATTAGGCAATTATATAGATGTTTTCCCCGCGTGCTCACGTGCCTTAAAATCATCAACAGACAGGCTATACATACATTTCATACAATAATCCATGATTTTCACATACAGGCTAGAACCCTGTTTTCGAGATGTAAACACATTTTTCGGGTTTAATAGTTGATCCGTTCATTTAAAAAATTATCTCAAACACTGTAATTGTATAGCTTGAAATAAATTTCATCATGCTAGCGTTCAGAATTTTTCTTAAAACCAAAAATGGCGGTAAAAAAAATAAAAAATTTCATCTCTTAGGAAAGTCGAATGGTCTTCAGTGACCAAGAGAATCCATATGTTTTGTGATTGACTGAATGCAGTTATGATGTAATCGTAAAATTTGCAAATTTCCTTAGTTGGTCGTATTATCTCACTGCAACTAAAACAATGGTGGCTATGATCATAATTCGTTTCTTTTACTGTAGAACAAACTAATCTAATGGTCAGTGATGTTTCTTTAGCACCTAGGTCACTCGACGAAAACTACTCTCATATTGCATTTAATTTGTTTCTTTTTCAGACTTTTATTCTAAACCGACACTTTGCGATCAGATTCAACTAGAGGCAAAAGATAAATGAATGTTTGCAAGCTATGAGCGACAGTACTGGTCAGCACCAAATGATTCATGCTCTCAGTGACTAACAGTTACGGGATTCCTTCTTTTTGCTCTGCATCAGGGAGAGGTATATATTATTTCTGGATATATTTCAACCAGTTTTATTCCTATTTACCCAAAGTATCTTCAAGAAAGACACAATATTGATCGAAGCGACACAATGACATACCGGCCGGTACAGCACGAAATTATTCTTTTATCGATGTACTTTGCGCCATAGCCATTAACTCTGCCATCTGGCGATTTACTATCCAGATTTGGATATTATCCCTACGCCGACCAATTCTCAGGTCAAGTAGGTATGTTAAGAATAACAAATTAGTTTTAAACACGTAGCCAAAATGTTTTGTTTAATTTTATGACTTAATAAAGTCATTTTAATAAATATCTTGATTTATATTTAAAAAAAGCATATTTCTTCATAAAAAAAATGTGTTAGCGTCATTTTGCAAAATGTAAAATTATCCGTTTTTTATTGACTCACTTCTGTTGCAAGTTCTTTGTTTTCAGAAGTACGTAATTTTGCACGTGGTTAAGCTTTTATTTATATATATATATATATATATATATATATATATATATATATATATATATATATATATATATGTGTGTGTGTGTGTGTGTGTGTGTGTGTGTGTAATTTTCAGATTATTCGTTGCATTCTCATTCTCTTTACAAGCAGGGTATAAAAAGACAAAACGAAGTAATTAAGTAATATTTTAAGCCAATCATGTTTTGAGGTCACCTGAAAACTTCATTGCTAAAACTGTTTCATGTGACTATAATTAAGTTACATGTACTCTGCGCAGTGTTCTATTTTTAACGAAAATGAATCAGATATGTGCATTGATATTTCGCGCAATAGGGATTTGATAAGTCCCAGAAATCCAGTAATTCTGAAGACACAACCATAAGTCATCCCACACTTGCTCAACATGAAAATAATATTTTTTATTCTAATAAATTATCTGACATACTTTTCCTGCCATATGCAGCTAGATTTTTAAAGTTCCTTTTATCCACACGAAACAATAAATTTAATATAATGGATATGCTAAGCTTTTCGAAAGATAAAGTTTGTAATTAAGTGTTTTCGCCCTTTGAAAGCAGAGTATTCGCCCTTTGAAAGCTGAGTAATAAATGTATTGGTGACTAGGCATGCTCACTTGTACCTATAATCCCACTAAAATAGTATTATTGTATTTAGTTAAGCCTAGATAAACGAATGGCATTATAAATGTTTAATGTTCAATGTTTTTTAATTCGTTATGTTTGAAACAAGTAGTTTAATATTCCATATCTTTGTTTTCTTGTCAGCATTTGTAGGTAAATATATCAGACAGGGTCAGAATAAAAATTGGAGCAGTGCTGAAATTGGATCTATCTGATATTGGTCTCATTAAACATGCGTGAAAGCAAACGCGAAATACAAACAATTGTGATTGTAGCCTCGCCATCTGTATAAATAAAAGGAAGAAAAGTTGATATCGGATTATGGCTGAAGGTGTTTGGTTACCACTTTTTTCTTGATCGGCTGAATTTCGAGACAACGAATAGTACAATTTGCAAAATATGTGCCCCCCCCCGCACCAACAAAACAAACAAAAAGCGCAAGTATTCTTTCTCCCATTCTCCCATCATTAAATTTGAAGTCAACAATTTGTCACCATCGTTTCTGTATCTGCAAAATTTTAGTTTCTGATTGATGTAAAAATCAGTACGATCTAGTATTTTCTATGTTTTATTATTATTGAAAACTGTATTGTGTGCATATGTCTGTAGGACAATCCCCACCACCCAAAAGTAAATAAAATATTGATTATCCTGCACTAGTTGAATACTCTCTCTCTCTCTCTCTCTCTCTCTCTCTCTCTCTCTCTCTCTCTCTCTCTCTCTCTCTCTCTCTCTCTCTCTCTCTCTCTCTCTCTCTCTCTCTCTCTCTCTCTCTCTCTCTCACACACACACACACACACACACACCGTATACTGACATCTTACTTTCGAGTTTCGAGACGAAAAACACTTCCAACATCGGTAATGCGTTTTTAAGCTTTTTAGGGCGGAGCATATCTTCTTTTATTACACTTTTATTGATATCGAAGCTTAATGTTATCGGTTTTAACATGTTTTGATGGGAGTCGATGTCGTTATAATTATCACCTGTATTTCGGTCAACTGGTACCTTTTATTGTAGCATTAAACCAAAACAAACCAAGCATTGTAAAATTAGCAAAATACGTCAACATCTGTTCAAGAATTGAGAACTTAAGGAAAACTTTGTAAGCCCTCATTGCAATGAACGTGAAGGTACAAACATGCGGAGGCGGAGGGAGGCAATTGCATATTGTAAAACAGTTTGGAGTGTTTGCGTTGGGGTGTTCGCGTGGAGTTTGTAGTCAATTTGTGGGGTTTGATTTTGGAGTTTAATTTTCGATTATACCATACACAATATTTCGTATTAATATACAAATGTTATGTACTTTTAAAAGAGTGACATGTGTAAGTAAGGTGAAGAGGTTTGGATTTGAAACATGCACAGTTGGCATGCCTCTATGTTATTTCGATGTTATGTGGCTGACATTTAATAAGGATATTGTACATGATCCAAGCACACTGTTCACTAAAAGGACTGCACCTTGTACCTAAAAAATCAGCTTGAATTAGTCTAAAGTACACTATCTTTAGCATCTATTAAAACAGAGAAAACGAATTTAGCCAGACTAAACAATACCAGCTTCAGAAAGTGCAATATATGAATTACGAAATATATGAAATGTTAAAAAAATATCGGCTATTTTTATAATTTACCTCTGGAGTCTACGAAGTGAAACTAACAAGCACCTTTTTGGAAAGATGCATATCTGGAGTAAGGCCAACCTATATACTCTAAAACCCATATTACACCCATCGATCATACACCAAAAAAAAGTGAATGAAAGGTTCTTTGAGCAATACCTAATGCATACATGGTCCATTTAAATAGCCAGTATAATTAATAAGGAATCTCCATGGAAGTTATTTTCCTTTAAAATTCTAACCCTATGCAAAATATAAAACTGTAGGACGCCACCAAAGCCGAAATTGATGTCTTGAACAACGTAAATGGTGGTGCTAGTTGAAAATGGTACCCTGTAATTATGTAACATGGTCCCTACATCAGTCATTTCGAAAATCTTGTGTGGCTACTGTAAACGAATGGTTATACTGACATGGCTTTTTCACAAAGAAAATAGTGTTAAAATGTGTGATTGATCCTGAATGCGAAAGACATCCTCTGATATCCAAATGGATGCTATTTTGAAAATTGTTATTGCTACTTTTACCACATTGTCATTTAGATCGGTTTAGTTACAACAATTTTTATCATTAGTCACCATTATGCAGAGCCTAACCCAACATTGAACCTCTCTCTCTCTCTCTCTCTCTCTCTCTCTCTCTCTCTCTCTCTCTCTCTCTCTCTCTCTCTCTCTCTCTCTCTCTCTCTCTCTCTCTCTCTCTCTCTCTCTCTAGTAATACGAGTGTATCTAAAACACTAGTTTAATATGTGCTGTTTCCATGGGCGCTTATACATCAGACAAGTGACCCCTCCACAATTTCATGTCTGAGCATGTTTCGGCCTACATCTGAAAAACTTGATAGCTGACCACTACATGCTTGTCTCCTCCACCGAAAATAATTATGCGTCCCCCTCTCCTGGCTTTTTATTGTTTTATTTATTTCATTTTTGGGGTTGGGTGTTTTCAATTGAGCTCCTATATTTCTACCTGGACGAGTAATTCAGATATTGTTTTTGAAAGAATAAATATTGATGAAAAGTGGCAATGACATTCACTGTACTCGTGTTATAATCATTTTATCATTATTTATCATTTTACCTACTCTGTAACCATGCTTTCTCAAGCATTTGTCCTGTTAAAAGGAAGTATGCATGCTTTCTCATGGATTGGTTTTATTAAAGGGAAGTATCCATGCTTTCTCATGGATTTAAAAGGAAGTATGCATGCTTTCTCATGGATTGGTTTTATTAAAGGGAAGTATGCATGCTTTCTCATGGATTGGTTTTATTAAAGGGAAGTATGCATGCTTTCTCATGGATTGGTTTTATTAAAAGGAAGTATGCATGCTTTCTCATGGATTGGTTTTATTAAAAGGAAGTATGCATGCTTTCTCATGGATTGGTTTTATTAAAAGGAAGTATGCATGCTTTCTCATGGATTGGTCTTATTGAAGGGAAGTATGCATGCTTTCTCATGGATTGGTTTCAGTACAAAGAAGTATGCATGCTTTATCATGCATCGGTTTTGATAAAAAAAGGTGTGCGTTCTTTCTCATGCATCGATTTTTATTTAAAGGAAGAATGCATGCTTTCTCATGCATCGGTATCATTAAAAATATTTGAGTCTTTAGAAAAACAAAATTATATTTTTAGTATCAAGCTCTAATTAAAACATTAGTTTAATGTAAAACCTTAGAATGCTACATGTTTATTTGGAAACTTGGTTTTACTCGAATCGCCAACAAATGCGCTAATTTTCCAGCAACATTTTTCACAATAAAATAGCTATAAAATAAACGCTTCTTAATTTCTTTCTTACTATTACAGAAGAAACGCATTCTTTACCAACATTAATCTTAAAAGGAAACTGCCTGAAGTGAATATGCCCGCTGCAAAGGAATCTGTTGGAAGTGAATGTGCACATTTATCCCATTGCAATCCAGTTGCACAAAATATGAAGTTTTGTTTTTTAATTTAAAATCAGTTTGCAATATTTTATGCAGTTGGCAAATACTCTTTTTGGGCATTATAACAGTATGCAGATGCCTGTAATATGCTAGTATCATGTGACACATAGCAATATTAAATTAAAGTATGTGATTTTACACTGAATTAAACCCGTGACCCGTGTGAGATACGGTACTTCTATCTGTCTGGTTTAGGCTTGATTGATTCTTAGCATAGTTCGTTCGATAACTGTTAGATTAACAGGTGAAGCTGTGGTTTGTTTAACAAGAATTCCTATGGTTGAAATTTTGCAAAAACATATTTGTACTTGCTGAAATTTTTGCCATTAGTTTAATTTTTTCCGATGGTAGGTTTATAAAGTAAAGTGGAATGAATGTGAAATTTTCCAAACACTGGATGGGAGTAGGTTAATAATGTCGGTTAGATAAACTTAAAATATGACTTAAAAACGGTCTGGGGTGTGTTTCCATGCGAAGTTTATTTAGTGTTTTATAAATATTGTACGCCATAAAATTAGTCTAATTTTGATATTTTGATTCCCCGGGAGTATAAAATATTCTCTAGTTAAAAAAAAATTCCAAGGGACGGGTAATTAGATATCTTTGAGAGACAGGGAACAAAGTGTAAAGAGGTTGCACTGCGAAAGTGGTAAACTAGCGAATCTAGAAAGCACAAGGAAAATAACTTCCATGTCAACACGTCAGAACTGCCACGTCAGAACGTAAGAAAGATACAACCTCAGAACGCTGGATAGAAAGATCCCTGGAGAATTAAAGAATGCACCCCTGAACGAAGAGCAAAGACCAGCATGAACAGTGTTGCTGAACAACTCGATTCTAACCGACTAGCTAAGTTGATTCTGGAAGGTTGCCAGCAATCGGATCAGGTTATACAGATATGCCGGACAATTATGTTCGAAACGCTCACTCGTGTCGCGATGAAAGTTGTCACATCTGTCTAAACGGAACTGCTAAATACGTTGTTTTTTTTATAAAGATAAATCTTTAATAATTATTTTCTAGTAGAAATGTATCCTTTAGTTCTGTTGTACGATTTTATTTTGCTAATATAATTAATTAATAAACTTATTATATTCTGTATAGGGGGCTTGTTCTATTCTATATATCTGCAAAGACCTTTATTTATTCCAGCCATTAATTTTTTATTTTAATTATTCACTCGATCAGGACTATAATACCGAAGTTGATCATCATCTATACATCAATAACCACAACCACCCCATAACAGGCAGCAAAGGGTTTGTAAAAATAGTTACTTAATCCAAAACTTTGCAAACACAATCTTCAGGTTTTATTTGTAAAGGGACTGCAGATGGGTGTGTGTGAAAATATTGTTAGCTAGGTCATTTATAGGTAGCTGCAGTTGCATTTATACTTAGCCGCAGTTGCAATGTAATATGTAAATTTATATCTTGATTTACCTGGGTTCATAACTAAGGAAAGGAGCTGGACTTTCCTGAGTATTGTCTTTTTACGTTAAACAACGTATTACATCGCTAATTCTTGTCTGTAATTTTAGATTATATACTAAGATCATCATTGCTTGAAGGCAAACATGTTTATGCAGCCTTTTTTAACTTGGAAGTATCTTGAGGCAGTCTTGAATTTGATGGGAAAATGACCATCATCCAGGTCCTCTTATTTTGTAGTAGTATGTTTATATTAGGAATATTTACTTCAGAATTGTTTATTCCACATCTTTACACCAGTCTTAGTGGAATCAAGTTTAGTCGTGTTAAGTTTTAATTTGAGAGGATTTTTTTATTTAAACTGAAATTGCAAAATACTCAATAACACTACTGTGGTAAGTTGGTGGCATTCAAAGCGTTAAACTAACCCCTTCTCTACGGTTCGTTGCTAGGGAATGACCTCCTGCGGTGTAATTTACCCAGTGTGGATGGATATAAAGAATAGTGGATCTCTGAGCAAGTATACTTAAGAAATAAAACAACGAGCCCCATTTCAATGAACAAATATAAATTTAATCAATTTAACAACAGAATTTTAAATGGAATAAATAAATTTTTATTTACAAAAAAGTAGAAAATGTACTAACATTTACTCAATAAAAGCAATACAATTTTTCACTTACTATTACTTGTCAGTGACAGAATTAATTCGGTTTCATCATATCCTACGAGTCGTGACCTTTGAGTTCAACGCAGAAGGACATCATCACCTATCTTACCGGACATCAGATTTTCCGTTCCTTCCTGTACTGTCAACCTTTATTTATTGTCTTCACTTGGACTCTTGCCAGTCGAAACTTGAACGATTTGACGATCGTATCTAGAGCTGGAGTTCGGGTGTGAAATTCTTATAACGAATTCTGCCGTAGAATTTACTCAGGAACTTGTTCAGGAAGCTGTTTCCATTGCCGTTTTCATTCGTTTTCCACGAACTTCCAACGTATAGTTTGTCTCCTGTCTGAGACGACTATCTGGCCCCTTACTCAATCACGAGGAAACGTACTTTCTACGTTAGCCCAGAGTCCCTTCTGACTTCTCGCAAGAAAGACTGAAGACTGAAGCAAATCTTTGCAAGATAGAACCACTAATTTTTTACAAGAGTTACGCCCTTAAGTTTTCGTTAGCCAATCCGAATCGACTGTTTTCTAAATTCTCTTACTCAGGATTTTTGAGTGACAAAATATGCTAAGCATGCTGCAATTAACATTCCTTTGAACAATCAATTATTGTCGTGCTCCCCCTTTTTTACGAGTGAAGTTTGGAAGTGTTATGCCAAACCCTTGTACCATAACAGATAACTCGGTCAAATTTCGTTATGCGGAACCGAATTTCCTTTGACGTTCAGAGATGAAATGAGAATAATCATATAACTGCCTCTAGCCCTTTATACACTTTAATTAAGTTGACTTTGTTACAATTCCTATAATCAATACTTCTAAGAGTTTTCAAAATTCGACACATCACACTACTTTCCGAACAAAATCATTATTTTGGGATAATTGCGAATTCAAGACTGTTAGCACATTAACACTATTCCAGGCTGTTAGTACATCAGCGCTCTCAAGATTGAATTCATTCGGAATACTCTCTACCTGTGGCTTGTGGTAGAAATTTAAGGATTATTTGGGTTTTAATTCTGTGACAAATTGGCGGCGTGCAAACCACACCAACCTCTTTCACTACGGTTCATTGCTAGGGAATGACCTCCGTGGTGTAGTTTACCCAGTGTGGAAAGATAGAAAGAAGAATGCAGAATACTGAACAAGAATATTGAAGAAATAACAAAACGAGCCTCTTTTCAATGAACAAATATAAAATTTAATCAGTTGATCAACAGAATTTAAAATGAAAAGAAATCAATGACATGGTTAGAAAAGAAGGAAAATGGTACTAACATGTACTCAAATAAAAAGACAATACAAATTTTTTTAAAATGTAAAATTACTTTCAACGTTAAATTACTATCTTCATTGCCAATGAGATATGACCTTTGAGTGCAACGATGAGAGACTTCATCACCTATTTTATGCGGACATCAAGACTTCCGTTCGTCCCTGCTCCGTCGATCTTTGTCTAGCTTTTTCGTCTTGGACTCTTGTCCGTCGAACTCTGACTTAACAATCGTCTCTGGACTTAGATTTCTGCGTAGAATTTGTTCTGGTCCTGTGATTGTTCAGGGATTTCTCATGTGAATCCAGGAAAGCTGTTTCCTTCAATAAATAAAATGTCTCGCAATAGACAATAGGTCACATTCCCAAGTATATTTATATTTTTACATTAATTCGGCTCAGAAAACAAAAAGGCATAAATTCTACCGCAGTAACTCATTGCTCCCTAACTGTTATGTTTACATAAACGGTCAATGCTCGTCCTGACCTTAATTCGGGTCACGCTAGGGATGGTCAATTAAATTCAACTCAGCCGTATGAACCCGTATATAACCCCCACTCGACTGCTTACTCTACCAATTTAGCAGTCTTAAGTTACATATGGCTTAGATCCTCAGATATAACTATTCTAAAATAGTTTACTCGACCAATTAAATATTACAAACTAGCATATAGATATACACTTAAGTGATCAATTAAATATTACAAACTAGTATATGGTATACATGTAATGTTAGGTCATACTCATTCTAAACAGAGTTAATCCATAAACTATGAAATATTACCCATCATTCCTTAAGCTTAATTCATATAAATTCCTTATCACTCCTATGTATTCAAGATTCAATTACATGCCATCTTTTCAACTAATCTAGTGAAATTTTAATTACATTCAATCTTGCCAATTCTCCAAATGAATTGATAACTAAAAAATCAAAGAATAAAATGTCATGACTAGCATTTCACTAAAATCCTGCAAAATGAAATCATACATACATACATCATATCAAGAATACATTTGAAATAGATCAACAAATGAAATAACATATTAAAATCGGGAAACTAAGATTGCGTACCTTTTGCCGTTTCTTTATTCGTTTCCAGGAACCTCACGTATAGTCCGTCTCCTAACTGAGACAACTATCTGGCCCCTTACTCAATAACGAAAACGTACTTGCTACGAATTCGGAGTCCACCTAACTTTCCTCGCGAAAGATTGAAGACAGCTGAATTTTTTCTAAAGTAAAACCTTTAATTTCTTACAGAGTAACGCCCATGAATCCATATAAACCAATCGGAATAGACTGTATCCTAAACCTGTTCCGTAGAATTTTTGGATTGACAAGACAACTAAACAACTAATCATGCCGTAATTAACATTACTTTGAACAATCATCTATAGCCAGATGCCGTCTTTAACCGGTCGATTTTTGGAAAGGGTCTTATGTCATTCTCTTGTACCATAGCATCTGACTCGGTCATGTTACGTCGGCTAGAACGAATTCCCTTTTGACGTTCAGAGATGAAATGAAAAATAATCATCTAACTATCTCTAGCCCTTTCTACTTTAATTAAGTTGACTTTGCTACAATTCCTTTAACCAAAGCTTCTAAGAGTTTTCAAAATTCGACCCATCACAAATTCCCAATATTGTAAGTTCTCTTGAATTTTTTTACTTTTGTGTGATTGTTTGGGTTTTAATTCGCAAAACTGTAGGTTCTCTTGAATTTTTCACTTTTGTATTATAGAGAAATAAATTATTTGTTAAATTTTACAAAAAGTATTGGTTTTGGTTATTTCTTGTTACTTAATAAAACATAATATAGTCGTAGTACAGTATAGTAGCATAAGTTTTACAAACAAGAACTGAAACAGTTTTACACTGCAATTGTTTTGCAAGCATAGAGTTGACTTTCAGATACGGTCTAAATCGCCCTCTTTTTATCACTTACTGCCATCTCACTTCTGTGCGCCTGTTTTCGAGTCTCGATATTGGCCAATGTTAGTTTTCTCGGATTCTTCCTCCTCCAGTTATAACAGCCGCCATGTAAAGTCTATCTTGCTCTGAAAAAATGTCGTTAAATCAAGAAAAAAAAACAAAAAAAAAAACAGAAGAATAAAAAAGCAAAAAAGAAAACAACAAAAAACAAACAATTTTTCAGATATCCACATGTTTTGATTATATGATGCTCTAAAGCTAGTCACTAATCAAAACTTTGACAAGAATGAAATTATTGTAATAAAATTAAAGAGATGCGCATTTAGTATAAGCAATTTGTAGGTTTGTGTGATTACTTGTTTGATTATTGGAATTAGGTGCAATGGGAAATATTCATTAGCACGAAATAATTAGTCAATTTTTTAAAGCAAACGTCACGGAAAGTGATAGTAAGTTTCCAAGATGCCATGGTCAATGAGTAGCGAATTCAGACCCATTTCTCATGACTACCCCTATCGTGATGTAGTTCTTTATAAAATCTAGTGGTGTACATCGGTGTTATGTAGCGGCAGTATTTATGGTAGGAAACCGGTAAATTACACTATGGAAGAAATGAGAAAGGACTCAGAAGATACCGTTTATGTCGCCATAGTGGCAAATGTGATATAGGTTTACTGGTGTGAAACGGTAGATCGACTGTCCTCAGATGGCGCAGTTAAAATAATTAAAGATACTTTTTAAAAAATGGCCCCATAACAACAACAATTTATCGACTGTCCTAGCATACAATTTCGAATCTAATGACTATCAAAGCATACAATTCCGAATCTAATGACTATCAAAGCATACAATTCCGAATGTAATGACTATCAAAGCATACAATTCCGAATCTAAGGAATATCAAAGCATACAATTCCGAATCTAAGGAATATCAAAGCATACAATTCCAAGTGCTCTAGACCGTCATAGCATGTAATTCCAAATCTACCGACTGCCATATCCTACAATTTCAAATCTACCGACTATCTTAGCACAGAATTCCAAATCTACCGACTGCATAATTTTTGCAGAAAACGTTAAGCGAAGTAAAACGCTATTAAATGACAAAGATATTAACTGCATTCCCCAAATACCCTAATAAGGAATCTAATAATTACAAAGTGATATATATATATATATATATATATATATATATATATATATATATATATATATATATATATATACATATGATCATCTATTTTGATTGAGAAGAATAAGTTTGATATAATTCATAAGAAATTGATGCACATTTCTAGTTAAGTATGCTGCAGATATAGGTTTTGCAAAATAATTTGATAAATCCTATGTTATCATAAAAATTTTTAATCTGTCGTGAAAATATATTATGTCTAATAGCCCATTACGAATAGCAATATAAATATGTTTTCCTTTCTTGTAAATTATATAAATATGATGGTTCTTAATATGCTAGTATATGCACAACCTAAGACGTATACAAGAATGGTCATTAATTATCCTATCATTTACAAAAACACATGCAACATTTATCTATTTCATTTTCCATGAATTATTCTAAAATAGGTTTTGCCTGATAGATCTAGTTAATCTGGCATCTTCATTACATGTAGTTCGTCCTAAGGGCAATCTGAGTAAAATCACATCTTTCTAGTCCTATGTAGACATCTAACAGATACCGATAAATGGTTTCTTTTGGTGACTTTTGGAATTTCTTGTTTGGTTATTTTTTTAGTAACCTATCGGATAAAGCATTGCATTGCGTATAAGCAAGAGTTATCGTTTGTAACGATCTATGTCGAATTACGTGTGTCCCGGTCAAAAAAGTGAAAGCAAGGTTTTGCCTAATGAACCGCAAGGTCAACTGAACCTGACCTAAACGGTGTCCATCAGATTTCCAAGTACGACTGTGGAGATCTAATTTTAATTAGATTGTTGTAAGTGAATATAGTTTTAGGCTTGAGTTCGATTTACACTTGGAATGATGATCAATGGGTAACAGGTAGTGCCGAATTTAGACAAAGCGACGCCCTAAGCTAGGGGAAGCTATAGAGGCCATTTTGGTATAAAATAAATTTGAGTGGCTCCTTCCAACTGAGTTCAGACCTTGGGGCCCTAAGCTGTAGCTTGTTTAGCTTATGCCTAAATCCGGCACTGTTAACTGGCTATCAGCCCAAAAAGTGCTGACGGTATGGTATAGACACATGGTATACTAATTGAATAAGACCTCTCGCAAACGTTGCTGCATGAGATCTCCGTTAAAATAAATTTTCACAACACCAGAACGAGACCGGAAACAGTTGTAGCTCGTTGAGTAGAGTGCTGGATTCGTAAACCAAAGGTAGTGGTTTCGATACCGGCTCAATTTTGACCACGACGGCTGCCATGGTGTTTCCATAGAAAGATGACGTAGGTCCTATTTCTTGCAGATGAAATAGCCTTAATGTGCTAAAAGTGCTGTGAAAACAAACCTATAAACCTATAAACCAGAACTAAGCTCTCAAAAAACTGGGAAAAGTGATTTGATTGGCTGATGATGTAAAGTGATGAAAACGTCCTTGAGATTAGAAGATAATGTCACGTTTCTTGCAAACATTGAAAGTTTCAGTAGCTGATTGAGGCGCACCTTGTGTGTCGAAGTCTTTTATTTAATAACATATTTTAAGCGTTCAAGAGAAGTTTGTCATGAACGGACACCAAACGTATGTGTAGATAAGTTTCATGATATTGCAATCCTATGTTTCAAATCAAATAATAAAAAACATCAATAAAAATAAACGAATAAGCCAAAGCCAATAGGAATAAGAATCAAAACAAGCAAATACAGTCAATAATTAGGTCTTCAACCATTGTGGCGACAGAGTCGAATAACTATAAAACAGTAACCTTTAACTTCTAACAAGTATGAGATTGAGGTATGTCACAATTGCTGAAATCGTATGCAAGCATGAATAACTTCATCCCGCTATTTCAAAATACTCTACAAATTACAGTTATGTAGCATGAAACCAATTAAGTAATTTTGACAAGTGATCGTGACGAAAATGGGCAGTGGATAATACTTTTCATTCAGTATGCATATTAACAGTGATATATAATTGTATCAATTTTATTTACTAACAACAAAAAACAAAAACCAACAAAAAAACTTTAGAATTATATGATATTAATATTTTATATCGACTTTGTATATATGGGCTAACATATGGTAGCTATACTATAGCTCGAGGGGATACACTAGTAGACCAAGTTACTTCACTCGGTCTCAAAAGACCATTCTTTTTTGGGGGTGGTGTTGAAACTCGAATAATGAGAGAGGAAGTAAACATTTTTCTGCTTTCTCAAGTCATAGTTTATCGTCACTAATTTGACCAACTTTCTGCAAGCGTTTCCTGTCTGTAATGATGACGAAAAAGGCATAATGAATGTGTGACCTACTTACAGTAAATTAAGTTCGAGATTTTATTTTTGCTCACAATTTGCAATTGCTGTTTGAAGGGCATTAGGTCACCCTTATTATAATCCAATCAGACGTCAATATTCATTCATTTGAAGATGTGTTTTACTCACTATTTGCCCATGCTGCTAATGTTGCTTCAATCATAAACACAATTCTCAACTTGACATTTCACATATGAATCTGAGAAAATCGATTGATTTTACTTGTCGGAAACAGGGTGTGACAGCGGCGAAAATTAGAAGTATCCGTCCATTAATCAAGGGGTGGGGGTGGTCTAACTTATAGGGGGCAGGGGGCAGTTGTTATGTACAAATTTAATGCCGCAATCAGTGACCTTGTACAAAAAAATCATAAAAAATCAAATACACAAGTGAGGTCAAGAATGTCCATATTTTGAGATACCTATATTAAAACAAAGCATAAAAATATTATACACTTGACCAGAGAAGTCAGTGGCAGTTCATAGCAGAAGAAGTTTATGCACCCCAACCCCAAATTTATACCTGCAATTTTCATGTCCGAAGGTCATTTTTGACACCATGTGGTACTCACAGTGCAAACACAAGCCCTTTTCCTAGATTACAATTCTGCCAAACAGTGTGTACTAAACAGGCTGATGCAGTTGAAAATAGTTGTCATCCAAGCAGTTTTTGAGATATGCTCCTTGTCCCGAACCCACATGATTACTGCTATGAGAGGCTAGCTCTTCTTCCTAGACAACTTTTGGTATTTCACTATCAACATATTGCAGAGTAACTATGGAAGGTGTACATGCCTGACATCAGTTTCAAGAACAACACAAGCCCGAAACACCTAGCTCACAAATATATCCATATCTTTAATTAATAGACAATAATTGCTGAAAAAGTCACACCATAGCCTTAAGTTAAGAAATTTGCCAGGGGCCAAATTACGAAACTGTACCCTGCCTCCTATAACAATATAACACAAGGGAAGACGCCATGTTATTTTATCCTAATAGTGTCCGCTAATTTCCAACTTAAGCCAGCTGTAATCAAGAAGTCTCGTTTTCAAAACAGCTGGACACATTTCGTTCAGTTTGTGACATAATGGAGAAAATGCAACAATTATTCGTCGAGTTTGACGTGTAGACAAGTAATAGTCCAGCAGTGCCGTTTGCATTCAGATAGTCTTGGATTTCATCATTGATGGAAAGGTAAGATCCGAACAACCTTGAGTCAGCAGTAAATATCTAATTACAAACAGATGATAACAAGGAAATAAATGGATAATAAATATTGACGTGTATTTTCAAACAATAAGTTTGTTTTTGGGGTTAACAATGTACTGACTGCATAACAATGTAACCAGCAATTAGCACCAAATTTACCAAAATCAATATTTGTTTTTGCTACCAAAATTAAAACCATCACAATGTTCCTGAACGATATTTACTGCGGACTCAAGGTTTTTCGAATCTTACATTTCAGTCAGTGGTGAAGCATAATGTGACATCGCCTCCACTCTCGACAAATTGAGTCGAAAATGACATGCATTATGCTAGAAAATGAGTTGCATATAACTTGCTTGCGGGCACATATTTTTTTTTTTTAATATCTCGTCCAAAGGGAGGTAATGAAGAAAGAATAAGACGTTAATTTGTATTCTGATTCCTATCAATTTTCATTGTTGAACAGAATTGGAGAGAGTTGTAAAGATTTTTTTTCTTTTTCTTTTTTTTTTCACTTCACCAGCCTAACTAAGATTAGTACAGCATAGTATAATATATCGGGATTTAGAATGAAATAAAAGACATTATAAACAGCTTGCAAGGATTAGTCAGCAACACGGTAACTTTTTTACAGAATGCAACATAACACCAAACAAAATATATATACTTTTCTTTGTTACTTGGAAGATAGCAAGTTTAAGGTGAGGAAGAGGAAGGTGTCTTCACAAGAAAATCTCCAGCACGTTATTTTAAAATTTCTTTAATGAAAATAATAATTCAAAGACGATGACTTTGGTATAAGAAGTGAGCACTTAATATCAAATTTTGTAAAATTTGAATTTGTTTTGAGGCAAATGGCTTTTTCTAACATCGGATATAAGGTTATATAAAAGTCAATGTGAAATTAATCAGCTGTGAACAATTTTAAAACGTACACCACGTGCAAGAGAAATGTAACCCATTCTTTATTTGTGCAAATGCTCCACCTTGTATCAAATATTTGCTTTGCGTGACATCCCATAATGAGAAAACCTCAAGTTAGAAAGCCCTGGCGTTGACTCTTACACCGTTCGGATGTCAGGTGTAGATATTGTATCAAGTGGGAAATCTAATCAAGGTGATAAATATTCTAGCGCTAAACTGATAAACAGTTGTACTTTGAATAGAGTCGGGCGATGGCTTCACGGTAAAGATGCTGCTCGGCACAGAGGTTCGTTACCAAGAAAATTAGGAATATCCGTCCATGAATGAAATGATGGGTGGGGCCCGCAGCATGGGTCAATGTTGGTCACGTGACCCTCGAAATCATACTACACAGAGAGAGAGAGAGAGAGAGAGAGAGAGAGAGAGAGAGAGAGAGAGAGAGAGAGAGAGAGAGAGAGAGAAGTTTAATCATGCAAATAAAGCTGAAAATATGTTGCAAGATTCTGTTCAAAACGCTTAAAAAATATTAGCTTTAGTGTCAGACTGCTTCTTATACAAACTCTACCGGCCGTGACTGACTGCCCCTCCCCGAAAAAATCCTGCTCCCACACCCGTTGCAAAAAAATCCTGCGGGTGCTCACGGTCTAACATGTACCAATATAATACAAGGGAAGACACCAGTCCGCACTCCTCAGTAGTTAAAACCATACTAGTTTATCCTAATTGCGTCCGCTAATTTCCAGCTTAAGCCAGTCGTAATCAAAACTAGTTTAATCTTCAAAACAACTCAACACACTTCGTTCTGTTTGTGACGTATTAGAGTAAATGTTACAATTGTATGTCAATTTTGACGTCTGGAAAATACTAGTCCGGCATTGCAGTTTGCATTCGGATAGTTTTGGTGATCATTGACCGAAAGGTAAGATCCGAACAACCCCGAGTCGCAGTAAACAACTAAAAACAAGCAAGCGATAAATGGATAACAAATGTTTGACGTGTATTTTCAAACAAATATGTCTGTTTCAGGGGTTAACAATGCAATGTGCAACAATGTAACCAGCAATCAGCACCAAATTTACCAAAATCAGCATTTACTTTTGCCACCAAAATTAAAACACATCACCGAGTACATTTCAGATATTTACTTCAGACTCGAGGTTATTCGGATCTTACCTTTCAGTCAACGGTGAAATCCAAGACTATCATTCTAAAACTAAAACATGCATTCCGAAAATGTAAAAATGTTTGTCCTATTTTTTTCTCTCTGTTGCTTAAGAGTGCAGTAGAACAAGGCACTGTTTTGGTGATGTCCGTAGTTTTGTTGGAAACTTTGCCACATTGTTTGTAGCGTGTGCTGCCAATCATATCTCCTATATTGAGATATCCAACAAATGTTATGATAAAATGAAAACAGTTGTCTGTGAATATTTCTCACATAGAATATATCGTTATCTTAATTATAATAGCCCTGTAATGCCTTTAAAAATAACAGAACCAAAAAATGGTGTCCTATATTTCCGCCTTTTTCCATTCTTTATTTCTCTCTGCAATGTAACGTTAAGTTTGTCTGTCCATCTCTCAAATTACTAGTCCACGTTCTGCTGTCACCCAATGCAGTAGCACATGTGTATACGTGCGTCCGTGCACGTGATTGTTTGCATTAGTGTACGTTTGTATGTTTGTGTATGTGTGTTTATTTTCTTCAATCAACAAATATCGTATCCCTTCACAAAAGGTTTGTATGTGTGTGTGTGTGTGTGTGTGTGTGTATTTGTATGCGGTTGTGTGTGCATTAGCGTATTTTTGAATCTGTGTGTATGTGTTTATTTTCTTCCCTTACAAAAATTATCCCTTAACAAAAAAGTTTGTATATGTGTGTATGTGTGTGTGTGTGTGTGTGTTTGTATATACTTGTGTGCATTATCGTACGTTTGTATCTGTGTATTTGTTTGTTTTCTTCCCATGAGCAAAAAACTTATCACTCACTAAAAGAGTGTTTGTGTGTGAGTATATCTGTATGTGTTTGTGTGCGTTAGCGTACGTTTGTGTGTGTGTACTTGTTTTTTTTTCCTTAGCAAAAAACTTATCCCTAAACAAAAAAGTGTATGCGTGTGCTTGTGGTCATCATCGTACGTTTGTATGTGTGTGTATGTGTTTGTCTCTTCTCTTAATAAAAAAAACTAGCCCTCAACAAAAATGTTTGTGCGTTTTTGTGTGTTTCTATGTATTTGTGTGCGTTATAGCTCCAACCCATCCCACCTTACTCCCGTCCCTGTTTGGCCCGATTGAGGTCAGTCACTTGCAACATTGTTGCCAATGTCCAGTAACGTGATGTCACCCCACCTGTTCCATATCCCTTGTCGCTAAACAGACCTAATAATTTTTTTGACTCTATATAGTCCCAATATTCCCCACGTTCAATTCCACTTGAGGATAAAGTGTCCCACGACTTTTTTGACTCGGATTTCAATTGAGGCTAATGTATGCCCTGTAACTATTATAAGTGGATTCTCCCTCCCCCAACAAATTTAGGCTCGTATGTCAATGGCACGATGGAGGAGAGCATCCGCTCCAAGGCAGCACACGTTAGAAAATGCATGCGACACTCTGCACAGTTCAAGATAACATCCCAATCGCATTTAATGCTGCCATATCTGCGTGGTCCTTGTCCTTCGCGCTTGCCATCAGCCTGTTTATCTGACGCATCAACGAAGGATCGGGCAGCGTGCGCCATCTGCAAGTACGCATTTCGTTCTTAGAAGCGCTCTACAGATCTTATGAACTTCTGAAAAAGTGGTGGATGCAAGGTGAATTTCTTCACACTTGAACATGCGCAATGGACAGAATCTTGTTATACCTCTATGTAGTTCGAGCGTCCGCCTTGGATCGTGGATTCGAACCCCGGCCGAGACATACCAAAGACTTTAAAAAATAGTACAAAAAGTAGCTTCGCTTGGCCCGCAGCAATTAGAGGTTAGTGTTAGGACTGGTCGGCCTAATGTCAGGTTAATGTGACTGGGTGTGGACATTATGCCACATGTCTGCGGCATGATGCCAAAGTGCTAGATATCACTATAAACTGTCACACTGCAGACATTGTAGCGATATCACTGAAAAATTGTTACAGCTTCGTTACCAATCTAAATCACACACACACACACACACACACACACATTCTATGTTACTTTCATGTACTGTGGATGAAATATTTTTTATATTGTACTTGTGGAAATTATACTTAATCTAAGCACACCACTAACATGACTGCTCCCACGTGCTAAAATATAGTTTGAATTAGTCGAAAGTACACTATCTTAAACATTTATTCAAATAGGGAAAATGAATTTTTCCAGACTAGACAATTAACGATTTGCCAAATATATAAAATGTTAAAAATGTGATTTGCTCTTATTTTAACAATTTACCTCTGAAATCCAGGAAGTGTAAATGACAAATTGGAGCTAGCCGTTTTTTTTCAAGATGCACATCTGAAGTAAGGCTAAGCTGTATACTCTGTAACTTATATTATATACACCAATCATACACCAAAATTACAGAAAATTAAATGTTCTGTGAACAATACCTAAGATATTTAAAGTCTTTTTAAGTATCCAGTATAACCTGTGAGGAAAATCGAGGAAATTATATGTAAAATACGGAACTATTGAATGCAACTTTAGCAGTCTCATGCTTGTCGAGCTCGGAGTGGTTCCAGTGTTTCCTTGGCTGCCTTCTGCCTCACCTGCTAGTAACCACTTTTGATATCATCGTGGCTGGTATGCAAACTGCATTGGATCCAGTGAATGCGGATGCTTATTGGACGGTGCAGGTTTTTAATGCCAACGGAATGGCGCGGGTCGCCCGGTAGCGGTTGGAGCTGCTTGCCGTGGTCGGGAGGTCCGTACTACCTCCAGCATGTCATCGTATTCGCTCTCATTGATCTGCCACTGAGCAGTTTGTTCGTGCGTTATATGCTCGGCATGTTGATCGCTAGCGTGTATGTGTGCTATAATATTTGTGTTACACAGCCATTCTCTAACTGGAATATTGGCGCTGGATGTTGCTGACTGACGTCAATCCACTTTGACGACCTTGGAGTGTTGCAATATGAATTATAATACCATCTTTTCTCTAAATGTTAAGTGTTACATTCGGGTTCAAAGGACACATTTACCAAGTCAAAATAAAACAAATCTTCACAAAAACTAAACTCAGTGTTGATTACAGTACCAAGTCCAGCTACATGACTACCCGCTCTCCCATTCTGGTTTTGTTTTAGTATTTGTTAGAGATAAGGAATTTTAATTAATTTAACATTTGTGCCTTATCCAAGGGGATGAATCGGTCCAGGTTCAGTTAACTATGGGAAGATAAATAACAGAACCGATCCTATTGACAGTCTCTGGTATCAATTATCCAGAATGCTGGGATTAATATTCTGGCCAAGTGTCACTACCAACAGCTAGAATATGATACAGGTACTGAGAGATATATTAGTCTGATTACATATCTTTTGAAGAGGAAACTATGTTTTCGATACAATATTTTTCTAATTAATTTGCTGGCTTGGTACACCAATAAATTTATACACTTGCATGAAGCTTATGTTACTGTTAAAATGCATAAAGCTTAGAGTCACTAATGTTAACTTCTGTAAAAGATTCATGAATTTCATCAGTGACCATACATAATAGTGGAAATCCAACAAATTGGTGCCCTTTTATATCCGCGTAAATTCCCTTATGATCCCAAAAGCAGAACACACTGAATTTCGAAAATTCCAGGATTCCTGAGCTATTGCAGTACGTTTTTCAGCGCCTTTGAAATGTACTAAGCACGCCGATATATATTATCATTTAATTCCTATTAAACGTACTTCAGTTACATGCGCGATACTCCATCTGCATTCGCAAGTTGTTTGCCACCCCCGTGCGTTATGACGAAGTCGTAAGGCTGGAGTGCCACACACCATCTAGTAGTTGTTGATTCTTCCTTTTGCATTTAATTTAATCATGTCAGTGGATTGTGGTCAGTAACGGTTTCAAATGTCCCGGACAGGTAATGCCTACACGATTGCAAGACATTACTTCTCGATAGCTGCAGTTTTCGTCTCTCAGTAAAGAATTTCCTGTCTTAGATAAGCCACCACATGTTCTCGCGGTCCACTGTCTAGTTTAGAACATCCTGAAATTTGTTGCAAAGATTTCTGGTATCTTCTCGTTGCTCTTTTGTCCAGTTCACCTTCAGCTTAACGTCAACGTAACCTTGACCTGCTCTTGGAGGAAAATTAATGTCCACACCATTGTTCTCGTTTACCAGCGTCGCCATCAGCACAGTGCGCATGTATTCACGCAGTAAGTTTACATGACAGGTCACCGTACCAAGCCTACTGGATATATATACATTTTAGTTAACATCGTTTATCCTTCGGACAACACTATTAGAGTCCTACCATTGTGCCTTCATCTTGGACGAACTTGATGGCAAGAGAATAAGGACTTTATTCCCTAGATTAAATTCTTTTGTCTTCTTGTGATGATCGTACAGTGCCATGATTTCCTCTGACAATTCAGCTGTTTCTTCGAGAAGAGTTCCAATATCGGCCAGCTTCTCATGCATATTCATAATATGCCCCACAGCTTACTTCTTCCTGACATAAATAAGCCTCGTAAAATCGGTATTGACCCTCTACTTTGCCAACCATGCAACACCAATGGGGCTATCTCCCCTACAGATCGTTTCGCTGTCATCTGACATTGATGAAACTATGTGCAATATCTTTACATCTGAAAACATTCCAGCAAAAAAAAACTGTTAGAGAATCCTCTCTTTATTTTCTCCAAACCCATGTGACCTGCAAGTGGTCAGTCGTGTGCCAGCTCCATTATCATATTTCGTAAACCTGCTGGTACAACAAGTTTTTCGTCTCCACGCGAATCATCACCAGACTACCATTTCCGCCACAATATATAATTTTCGTAGAGGAATGCCGTTGGCTCCTCCTCAGCCTCTTCCACGAGTAGCAAATGATTTCTCTCGAATACTTTGTAGTGACATATCCGTATAATGTTTCGATAACGTGTCCGCTTTCACTACAGAATGTTTGTCAACTTCAGTGTCATCACAATGATCCCTATCTGCTCTCTCGATGCTATTGTTGACAACTTCATTATTATACTCATCCTCACATCGGCTAGTATTCTCCACAGTGCTCTCATCGTTGAGTCCATTTAAAATCGACCTCGTCACAGCAAATTATCTCTTCTTTCCAGGGATATGCATCCACGACAGAGCTTCAGCGGCTAAATCTGAGACCAACCCCACTTGCACTGGTCCCTGATAATGCAGAGTCTCGATATCTACCACATACGACCGTGCAGAAAATGGTTGATTGACAGCCGTGTATGATATACAAAACTCTAGTCTACGAGATCCCCTCTTATCAAAGTCATATCCGAGTCAGTGTTCTTCACAAACATGATCTCGCATCCATTTATTTTTCATGTTTTCGAAATGAGCCTTTCACCAATCGTTGGCTTAGCAAAATATGTCACGGAAAATCCATGATGTTGCACGTCATTCTTTTGACAATCCCGTGCAATATGTCCCCATTGTTTCCATCGTTAATACTGCCTGTTATTATGTCTAGACTGGTAGTTCTATGTTGTCTTTTTCTTATG
The DNA here is from genome assembly GCA_016746295.1 of Potamilus streckersoni. Lineage (NCBI taxonomy): Eukaryota > Metazoa > Mollusca > Bivalvia > Unionida > Unionidae > Potamilus > Potamilus streckersoni. The sequence continues at coordinate 604,511 of JAEAOA010002070.1, forward strand.
TTTTGCTATTTCTAACTCGATTTCCAAACGCATCATTTTTAATTTTTATTTCATACTCAGGAATTTCAGAATCTGTAAATTCCATCAAATTCTGTGCTGCTGATTTTCTTCGTGTTTGTCTTGAAGCAACCGTTGCTCCCTCAACTTCGACGTCACCAGCAACCGACATAATGACAAAATATATGTACGTACTGCAAGTTCTATCACTGTATTCACAACAATTGTACTAACCTTTCTCATCTACGAGTTTCCCGTTTCCCGTGATTTCCCGGTTTCTTCCTCCACCATTAATACTGGCCGCCATGAAAAGCCTATCGTGTGCTGAAAAATGGCGTTAAGCCCAACAACAACATCTACGAGTTTATGGCCTTATAGGTACACATTCGTTACAGTGATACACACTTTGCACTTTGCAGTCATCAATTGTACGTTACACACCCATTACAACCAGTCACTGCTAATATCACACATAGATTTGCTGAATTCACGGCATTGACGTATTTAGCAATTCTAAATAATTTTCGGAATCATTTGCACTTAGCCGCTTTAGTGATCTGCAAATACGATGAGTTTTGCTTTGCAGTTCGCTTAGAACATTACTAATTTATAGCTTGTTTTTTTGTTCTATGCTTCACAACTTGTAAGGCTGATGACCATATCCACAGTGGTTGCTTGTGAGGTGAATGGCAATAGAGTCTGTCCCTCGTTTCCAGCATGTCAATGGTCGTATCATGTTTTTGTTTCACTTGTCAGGCACTATGTAATAGGTGCTGAAACATTTTCATCCGCAAGGTCATGTTTCCTCCAAGGCATCCATGTATACGTGTTTGTTTCTTGTCGGATCTTGGCTACATTTGTTATCTCATCAGCACACCGAATCTCTAACTGATGTGTTAGTGATAGCCAAACACCTGATTCTGTGCTACCATGACTGCTTCGCCCCATCCTCCATCTACCCACAAAAGGCTAACGGGCATTGTAAAAACGTCGCTGCTCTGTGATTTAGCAAAGCTTATGTATGGTGGTCTTAAATCTGCATTTTGCAACCACTCTTTTTCTCTTCTATGTATCAAGGGAATAAAGCGATTGAAATGAAAACGTACGCTCATTATCTTTGGTTGGCACATATTAATAACTTATGAAAATACTGAACTTAGACACCAAAACATCTAATTTCATCTACTAGACTGTAAATGCTAGTAATTAAAGCTTTCGTTTCCACAAGATTTGTCCTACTTTACATATAAAGAGCGGATGAAACGTCTTCATTAAAAGTGACATCTTAACGTTCATCACTCTCGAAAGATTTAATTACTTTACCGTCACTTTCATATCTGTACGAAAGTTAATTTAATGATTATTTCTGAACTTGCCACAATATAATACCTGAGACCTAGTACCCCTAGTTCACTACTATATTGGCTGGTCTTGCTAAACAACTTCGTGTTGAGTTCATGTGGCTTATTTCTAACAAGATGTGAGTTAATGCATTTCCAAAACAAGTTTCATTTAGTGTTGCCAACCTATCAAAGTCATGACTTTCTTTGCCTAAATAGTCAACGACATATTTAAGATGAAATCTTCAAAATCCACATTTTTAGCCTTTTTTTTAATCTGGTCTTTTTTCACCAGTCGTTTAATACCAGTAAAAACGTAGATTTTTACGACCCACGAGCATTATCAACTGAATACAATTATGCATCAAATTATGCAACACTTGGTTCAGAGATCAAAGGTAGTCTGCAGGGTGAACTGGGCGTGTTCTCACCCGACACGTGGACAGACGGCGAGAGGACATTGTCCGCACCGTTTGATTGGACCAGTCCACAGCGATATCCAATCGAATTAAAAGAGAGGGTGCGATTAAAACTTAGATCGGGATTATAGCTCAAACTCGAATCATAATTATCAATAGACCTAGCCGTTATATAAGCAGAAGGATACTCCGGAGGAGACAACCGTAATTTGGCGGTAAAACTTTGGACCAAATTGTAAGAGAAGAAAAGCTTCGAAAAGGTCATTAAGTTATCTGCTTGATTTTGCAGAACATTATGGCTTTATAATTGTAATTATTTGTAATATGTATTCTTAATTACTGGGATTGTTTTAGAATGTAAAATTCATATGCGTATTTGAGAAATCAATTTGAGTTTACGTATAGAATTATGTAGATTGTTAGCATGTCATAATTAATTTTGTAATTCGCTGGTAGGTTATTTTGTAGTTACCAATACATTTAGTAATGCGTTACGTTAGTTAACACTTGATAACACTTGTTTGAACTGGAGTTTGGTTACATGATTTAAGTATGTAAGATTAGTTACAACAGATAAGTGAATATATCAGAACATGGATATTTCTATATATTTGTATGAGTTGTAATGTAATAAATACGTCTGATTATTGTGATATTGTCAGTATAATAGGATTACGAGTAGGTACTGATGTGAAGCAATTTATTGTTGTATGTATACGAGTAATTTATATCATGTTTTTATTATGTTTTGTTTATTATGTTGTGTTTTGCCATACAAGAATGTATGATTATTTGATTATTTTGGTGTGAATGAATGCGTGATTGGATGATAGGCTCTGTATAGTGTGAGATGTGAGCGCTGAGGAAAATATTATACCATTCTTGTGTTTCACAGAAAGCTTTTCGCGGGACAGAACTTCCGGTTCAAGTTCAGTATTCCCCAATCTCTAAGAGGGAGACGGACGTGAGACTTGCAGTGCAGTCGGAGTAGACAATGTGTGGTCGACATAGAGAAGATGGATAGAAAATGGAGAAGGAGGAAAAGAAGTCTGGCGGAGGAAATAGAGGAGGAGAATGATTGTAGAGTAGAGGAGTCGAGGAGGAGGAGGAGGAGGAGGAGTAGAATTAACTGGAAGAAGTCAGAAAGGAAAAGAAGGAATCAGAAGATAGAGAAGAATGCACAGATGTGTATGACAGGCGGGAAGCACTCACACTACGAATCAAATGATCCGATAGGCAGTTAAAGGGTCGAGCGGAAGAAGTGTACTTGGGAAATTTGTTATTTGACCATATCATTGTTATTATTGAATTCCACCCTTTAGAGTATATTCAATCATTTAACCATCGGCATTGCTGACTGGGGACAATGAGCTGTACATCTAACTTTCACTAATTCAACTTCCAACCAAAATCGAGCCTGGGTGGGACTTCTACAATAATTTAAATAAAATATTGGAAGCACCCCATCCCCACTTACCACAGCCAGAACCTCACAGTGAGGGCAACCTTCACAACAGTACAATATGAGGTTTTCACCTGTTACAAAAATCATTGGTTGATAAATGACGTGATTGTTCCCAAACACAGCATGCCTGTGTTTTGGGATCTTCACATAAGCCAAACACACCCATTGAGATTAAATATGCATAGTCCAAAAGGATCGAAACAATTTACCCATAGTGTTAAGTAAATTAAACTGAGAATCGGAAGTAAAATTTATGTCAAGTTGAATGCGTTCTAATATGAGTACACGTTTTAAAAGCATCTTAATTTCTGGTGATGCTTAGAAAAAAAAATCAATTTTACGAACATAACATGGTAGATAACCTTGAATACTGCAAATAAATGTATATTGTACAACTCTAAACCCAATGCCGATAGTATGATCGTCGTCAAAATTTATTGGTGATGAATGATCAAACAAAAGTTGCAATGGAAAAATGGCACTCGACTTTTACCTCTTATTCTTTTGGGAGTATTCCAATTCATGTTGTCTCTCTGTAATTATGTTTCAAAGCCTATTTTGGAAACGTTTTGTAAGTCATGAGTGCCCACTACTGGAATCCGTCCTGGGTACGTATGCTAGTACATCGCAAATTAACAACTTGGCAGATAACGCTACATCAGAAGTTACTTACTGGCTGAAAATGGTACATATCAAGTTACTCCTCGGCTGAAAATGATACATATCAAGTTACTCCTCGGCTGAAAATGGTACATATCAAGTTACTCCTCTGCTGAAAATGGTACATATCAAGTTACTCCTTGGCTGAAAATGGTATATATCAAGTGACTCCTCTGCTGAAAATGGTACATATCAAGTTACTCCTTGGCTGAAAATGGTATATATCAAGTGACTCCTCTGCTGAAAATTGTACATATCAAGTTACTCCTCGGCTGAAAATGGTACATATCAAGTTACTCCTTGGCTGATAATTGTGCATCGTAAGTTATTCCTTGGCTGATTGTTGTAATCTCTTTACATCTGACTTGACTGGCGTTAAGTCTTAAGGAGACAAAAAGCGTTGAACCATGGCATGACGTGCATCCACAACCTATCTATCGTGAATGGACCTAACTTGACACCATACTGCCTCACAGAGATGCGTGTTACATGGATTAATTCGTGTTAATGGCAAATCAACATTTGATGACTACATAGTGCAAAGGGCATTAGAGGACAGTGCCTTGACCACAGACACACAATGAATTATTTGCCCACAGACAAACCACGATTGATCTGCACAGATATACTGCAGGTGATTTGCATAGACATACAATGGCTGACTTACCAACTTAGAACTTTGCAATCGACTTTATATAATTTTCCTTAAATATTCAACAATAGATATTAATCATAACGTTTTTTATTAGAACGCGACGTAAAAATGTTGCATTTTATCTTTATGTCATTATTCTGTCAATATACTTGTATCTTACGCTGTTAGAAAAGAAACCCCCAAAATATTGATATCAAAGGGTTTAACTGTTATGAAAATGAAGCCAAATAATCATTATTTGCTGATGATTCTACTTTAAGTTTTGATGGTTTAGAAATAATCTGTACTACAACTGTCCATATTTCTATGAATTGACAAACGGAAGATAAGGAATATGTCACTGATTGGAAGTAATGTAGTAGTTACAATTTCGTAATTCCCAAAATAATATTGTCTCTGATGGTCTTACAAAATTCTTCCTGTGAAACTAAGATTAAACATAAAAAAATATTCTAGATTGAATGGGAATTTACGTGGGGTTGGATCAACCCCCGCAACTTTTTTTTACAGATGTAATGAAAAAGCAATGAAAATGATAAATATGTTGAAAGCAAGTTGTGCATGAAGCATTTTGTAAACAAGATACCTTTCCACATTAGAAACAATCAAAAGAATAGATACGGATATCTTTCTTGCTGAAAATATCTCACTGCGCGTAAAAAAAAATGTTTGGAATTAAAGGCATTTAAAAAAAACTACCAGCAAATACTGGAGGCATGGTGCTTTCGTTCAACTATTCGATAGTGTAACAATGATCCAGTAACTGACTTTTGAGAATAATAAAAACTGAGCCTCTAGTAAATCATATGGACTCATTATATATATATATATATATATATATATATATATATATATATATATATATATATATATATATATATATATATATATATATATATATATATATATATATATATATATAATTTATATTAGCAAATGTTGTTGATTTAATGGTTGAAGAAAAAGAAAAGAGGAAGTAGAAGTGCAATGAAAGAAATCTTTCCTAGGTCCATATTGCAAAATTCAATACAAAGCGGATATCTTCCACTCTCCCCTAACACCATCGCATTCTTAGAAATACTTGGAGATCAAAGATACTTTTGCAAAAGTTGTATTGCACAGTTTAAACATCTCTGCTAAATTTAATATCCCTTCATTTCTGACCCTATCGTGCAATTCACTTATCACAGAATTAAACATTTTAAAAACATCATCTACACTAAAACAGACAAATTGTTTTTGATGATTCAAATTCTTATAGTTGTTTTCTTATCCCGAACATCTAGTACATGCTTTTGCTTTGTCCAAACCAGTTTTGAGGTAAAAAAAAAAAAAGCCAGTATACTTGTAGTAAGGCACACATTTGGTATGTCTTTCTTTGAAAACCGGACGATCATACCAGTTTTATTACATAAACATTTAATGACATTTATTTGTTGCTGACATATAGCAACATCATCAGTATAACTAGTGTAAAAATATCACCAATATCTCCTAAAAAATTACACATATAGTTCATTCAAGCTTAAGCTTGTAATGAAATCATTCATCAAAATTGAAAACCTGATAGGATTCAGTAGACTGGATTGCTTTGTACCAAATATGCATTCGAAATAGTAGTTGAAAGCTTAGGTTTGGGTTACAAATTTTCAGACTTTTGCTATTTTACCATTCATACAGAAGTCCCACACACCCATGGCTGACTAAAACAACGTTTGCCTAGAATCTACTAATATGTTTGAGAAAATTAAAACTCACAAAGCAAACTTAATTGAGAAAACAATTTAAACACAAATATGCATTCCTAAAACTTTACAGTCCATGGTTTATTACATCACCAAAATCTATGTAAGCAACTTAAATTTAAGAAAGCGTAAAACAAAACAAATTATACGCTGTGAACATGCTTAAACATCGATAAATATTTCAGTCAATCAGATTAAACCAATGGTTTTTCACGCTTATAAAAGCTCGCATAGCTAATAACACGAGAGCATTTTATAATCGAACTTTAAAGTATACTGAACCACTCATATATTTATGTATTACTATTACTATTTCTTGCAGGAGATACGCTAATGTATCTGGAACATCCATTAAAATTATTACACAGTTCATACTACTAAGACAAGTTACAAAAGCACAACAGTAATATGAATTCTGTTAAAAATATAACTAATGGTCAACGGAGATAAACCTGGTTGCGTTGTACTTATGCTATTAAGAACTCTTTGTCTTCTTTGTTCTGTCTGTATCAAGAGTGTTTTATTTTTTTATAATATTAAACAAAAGACTAAACAACGAATGAAAAACAGAAAAGGAAAGTGTTAACTTGCGTAAACTAAGAATAACAAAATGCTTTTAATGATACTTGACAAAAAAATGCATAACTAAGTTAACTACACCTTATTAAAAAAGAGGTGGCAATAACAGTAAACAAATAAATTTGTACCTATAATATATTTGCTTCCTCTCGCTGATTCACTCTTTTAAGCAGAGCGGTATAATTTGGTTCAATGGTTATGAAATAAAATGAATATGATATCAAATCGATATCAAGGGACTCGATTAATAATGCCCCAGAATAAATGCTATGTCAAACTCCTATGTGCAGTAAATCTCTTGATAACATTTTCAACGGCATTACGGCTGATTTGACGTAAGATATACGCGGGATCAACTTTCCCAATTCACTATAAGAGAAAGGGACAACAATTTTCGGCACTGCGAAACGCGGCCACCAGGGATTGACTGACTACATAAAACATGATTTTTGCAAATACTATGATACGTGTCAAAATAGTTAAAGGATTTTTAATGTTATCTCATTTAAATAAATTAAAATTAAGCATTTACAATCAATGAATCAACATAACAAAAAGTTAGAAATATATTATATCCACCTTTAATACATTTTCACACAAGAATAAGAAACAAACACACAACTTAAAAGAACTTGGAGATTTATTTTTTATTTGTCTCTGTACAGACTCTGTTGGACCTAAATATTGGAATAATGGAGATAGCCTTCGAGGAAGGAGAGGAGGCTGAGATTTTTTTTAAAAAAAAGGTTTGGAGACAGAACAGTGTTTATAAACATATTAAATAGAGATCTACTTCATAATGTTATTGAATGTTTATTTTGCAGACCAAATGTGCACATGTGCACATAAAGAAGCAAGACATATACGCTTGGTGTTTGAGGGTATAGATAAACATCAAACGCTAAGAGGAAGCTCATACATAGGTTTACCTGAATATATTAAAAACAAAATACTTTGTAATTAAGTGAGAAATAAAGAATGGGATATTGCTTGTATGCTTCTGGAATAGATAGAGCATTAAAATACAAATTTAGATAGATACAGTTATTGGTTGAACTAGTCCAAGTAGTAACAGAAACTATTCTTTTTTAAATAAGGAAATATGAAGTTGAAGTTTATACATCCATAAATGTGTATGAAGCACGGAAATGGTGAAACAGTTGTGCGGATGAGAATCCCATTGCAATAACCAAAATAGGAGGAACATTATTCGTTGATATGCTAACTATACTTTAGCTTGATATTCTTACTGACTGTAAAGGAACCAACCAATACTATTGAATAAAACAATTCTCAAAATTGGTACAAAATGCTTGAATTTTTCAATACTCTAACAACCTTGTTAGAACACTAAGGACTATGTTACAGTGTAGACATATCGATAGCTACAGTCCCTGAAGAATGCTCCGTTGCAGCAAAATTTTAAAATTGTCAGCATGAATCATAAGTTCTTTATCTATTTTTTGATTTAGAAAGTTCACCTTATTGGGGTGTTCATTTATTGTGTCCATGTCACACATATACAAAGTGTTCTGCACAAAACTGAATATGGACTGTAACGTATATTTAATTTGTATTTATGTTGTCTTTTTCCAATTATGCTATGCAAATTTGTATTTGTAATTGACCTTACTCCAAAATCAAGTTAACAGTCTACCTGATTAATAACATTTATTTTGTAATCAACATAATACATAGCTAATATTTCTCTTTGATTATACATTAAATATTCAGATCATTATTAATACAGGTAAACATGTTAGGTGAATCTAGGACAATAGTTTTGCCATTCGGAAATTCCTACACGTATTGACAGCTGTTACGTTTTAGATAGGAAAGTGACATACATCCTATCTCTGTTATTGTGCCGAAGCTTTTTTAATCAATGTTGTTTGCTTGAAAACTTATTCCTACCTTAACATCAGAACTGGAATTAATTTTATTGCTGGGTAATGTTTTTTATTTGCTTATATTCATTTATTTAACTTGTTCGCTTGATCTGCAAAGTGCTCATCAATACTTCTTCGACAATCATTAATTTGGAATGATAGAGTGAATTTATTCTCGCTCATTTTAGATTACATTACAGTGATGTATCAAAAGATCGTTAAGACATCGCCACCTCTCAGGCATTGGTACATTATCACATTTAAGACTACAGGCACATAAGCACATTCAGTATTGAAGTTTATTTGGAACACCACTAGAATTGAATTGGAACTTTATATATCTGGACTTACAATGTTACTTTAAGGATCATTTGATATTTTCACTTTATATCATGCTATGGAAATAAAGTTTTGCTAAATTATACAAAACATGTTGGTTTTCGCTTTTTTATATTACTTTAAGACTATGGAGTCATAACAGGAAATGGAGTGTTCGGCATAATTATGCTAGATGTCCATTGGCCTCGAACATTTGGAAGGTATGACTAATAAATACAAAGATAAGACATTTACCTTATACGAATTCATATATACTATGAAACGTTTATGAAATAGCTATCCATTAAAACAGTATGCTATTTTTCGTCTCCAAACAACTGAAATGTTTTCTGAAGCGATTCCATTGAACAATTTCATGTTATCTGGTATATACAATCGATGATTTAACTGACTATTATGTTACGTCAGATACTTTGATGAGGTGCAACAATGTTTGAGGAATTTAATAGTTCTACATCACGAATACTTCTCTGGAAATCACGCAAAGATAAACGTGATGCTGTGTGAGAAAGGTCAGTGTTTTTGATGCACATAGATTCCTATTATCGTTATAAGCGAGCGATATGCTAATACATTAATAAATAAAATAAAATAATAGATGGGAAATGGAGAAAGAGAATATGATGAGGTGGAAACAAATTAAATGAAAATGTCAAAACTGTTGTGGTTTAAACTGTTACATTCACATGACTATTTCAAGGACTATGTATTAATTAGCTCGAGAAATTATTTCAAGATGAACGCGATTTATCAGACTTGCAAGAGAAATCAATTGATGATTGCAAGCATGCAAAACCAGCAGTACCAAAATGTTATCCACATTGAAAAACAAAGAAAATTACGTTATTTTCTACATAAACGTAATGTTTTACATACAAAAGTTTTAAAGCTGACAAAAATATACAGTGTTGTCCTTTATTAACATTAACCATGGTTAAAATCCAAAAATGAACTGAATACAAGTGTGAGACAAGAAGAAACATGAGATTTTGGAAAGATTTGTAAAAAAAAAATATAAACTAATCTACATGGTAGCAAGATGGAAAATCACAGGAAGCGAACATTACTAAAACTATGTACAAATTAAAACAGGTTATTTAGATGTCACAATGATATATCTTTTGCTATAAAAGCAATCACTGACGACAAATTAATATCAATCAATCTTAAAAACAAATAAAGCTTTCTTTTGTTCTGTTCAAACATAATCCATGTTTTCCTTTCATTTAGTCTTGAATGTTGTTGTTTCTTCAAACATAGTATTTATTGCCTTTTTGTCCTTTCATACAATGCAACAAAAAAAAAACTTTACTCACTTTAAGATCTTTGATTACAGAGTTCTAACCTTTGGGATCTATTGATATCTACTTTCTGGTGCTGTCTTCTAAACAGAACTTCTGCAGCCGATGTTTCTCATTCCGAGTCTCAGTATGGCAACATCCTTCTCATCAAACCAATCTTGATGTTTGCGTGTGGTGGGACAGAGGATTTGGGATGAAGATGAGAAAATTAAGTCTCTGAAAGATATCAAGCTTTCCTCGACAATCGTATAGTGGAATGTTTCTAATTGGCGGTTGAATACTCTGTTTCACATGCCCCTGTTTTCAATTTGGAGACATTAAACTTTTGGGGCAATTTTTGCCTTGTGAATGTCTGCTAGACCGAATCCTGATATTGCGCCTGAAAACTATGAACACGAGTCCAATCAATTATTCTGCACTTCTTACAGTCTGCTTTACTTGGATATCCTGCCTGTCTCTTCTCTTGATGAGGGCGTAGCAAATCTCTTCACTATGTGGAGTCCGTTATTACTGCATTTGCCAGTAAAACATGGGCATGCCAAGCATATTCACCAAGCAGATTGATCTCATTTGAGTTGGTCACGGTGGGTGTATAGACTTTGATGATAGTTGCATGCCTGAAGGAATCCCATTTCCACGAGTCTGTCATTCGATCTCTTTGGGATGTTTGCTAGTTGGTTATATGTCATTTGATGACACACCTAGGACCAGCGTATTTACTTTGGGGCCACTGCACGATAAAGAGTTGTCGGCTCCTACATTAGTGAGTTGTCTTTTCTCAGCTAAGCAAATTTTACTCAGGGCTGTTATCTGAATGTTGAATCTGGCAAGTTCTCTACCAACTGCAACTGTTCTTCTTGCTGGTCTTCCTGCTTATGCATTGTCTTTTGTAAGTAATACACATAATAACACGTATCACGAGACAGTGTAGTCATATATACTGGCATTTTACATGAGTGTTAGAGGGTTGGTAAAAATCGTTTTACATTATGTTTTTGGATGAATAAAGGCATAGAGAGCGAAAGCATTATCCACGCTGCCCAAACCATGATTACTATTTCAGTTAAATAGACAAGTGTGTGACAAAGGGTGGATTCAAACGTTAAACCAACCCCTTCTCTACGGTTCGTTGCTAGGGAATGACCTCCCGCAATGTAATTTACCTGGTGTGGATGTATAGAAAGAATAATACAGATATCTGAGCAAGTATATTGAATAAATAAAACAATGAGCCCCCTTTCAATGAACAAATATAAAATTTAATCAATTTAACAATAGAATTGCAAATGGAAAGAAATCAATTTATTTTACTACAAAAAAGGAAATATACGAACATGTACCTAATAAAAGCAAATACAAATTTCTCTTTTCTATTATTGTCAATGATATAATTGATACAGGATTTTATCATATCCTACGAGTCGTGACTTTGAGTTCAACGCTAAAGAACATCATCACCTATCTCTATCCGGACATCGAATTTTCCGTTCCTTAATGCCCTTCCAACCTTTGTCTAATTGTATTTGACTTGGACCATTGTCAGTCGAAACTTTTACGATCTAACGACAGTATTTCGAATCTACAACTGGAATTCGACTGTGGACTTTCCTGAGGAATTGTCCTGAAATTTGATGGACAACTGGTTGAGTAAGCTGTTTCCTTTGCCGTTTTATCGTTTCCCCACGAAGTTCCAATGTATAGTCTGTCTACTTTCTAAGACGACTAACTCGCCTTCCTTCAGTCACGGTGGAACGTACTTCTTACGTTCACCATGAGTCTCGTCTAACTTCTTTCAAGCAAGATTGAAGAATGAAGCAATTTTGCAAAGTACAGTTACTACTTTCTTACAAGAGTTACTCCCTTAAGTTTCCATTAGCGAATCAGAATCGACTGCTTCCTAAAATTTCTACATAGAATATTTGATTAACGAGAATAGGCTAATTAATAATTCCGCAATTAACTTTACTTTGAACAATCAATTATTGACGTGCTTCCCCTTTTTACCGGGCGAGTTGAAGAGTGTTATTCCAATACCTTAGTACCATAACTGATGAATTGTTCAAATTTCATGGAGCAAAACCAAGTTTTCTTTGACATTCAGAAATATGAAATGAGAATAATCATAAAACTGTCTCTAATCCTTTCTACTTTAATTATGTTAACTTTAGTACAATTCATTTAATTAAAACTTCTAAGAGTTTCAAAATTCGACACTTCACAGAGTGTCTCATTTCGGTTCCCACTGGCCTGGCCTCTGCTTTTCTTCTCTGTAGTTCATCTAAGATTGTATCGTGCCTAATTGTTTTGCAGATCTCAATCAGGATCTAATATCCCGAACAGACGACTGCATTCTGCATGTACCAGACCATTGTCTATTTCATTTTCAATCATGCCTGCTGTTGGAGTTATTGCACTATTTATTTATCGATAAATAACTAAACAACGCGTTGCATCGAATTTTAAAGAAACATTCAGTGTTTAAAATACTTATGTCTGCTCTCGTGAATCGGATTGTGTAAATCTGCGATCTTTCTACCTCGTTGCGTATAATTCATTTCAACAGATGTTAATTTATTCTCAACTTGTTATATTTATGTTTTAAAAACTTTCATATAGTTATATCCCACAGTCTCAAGTTTTCAAGTGTGAACACAGGTTTCTGAACAAAGCTGTGTAAATTCATTTTACAGGATCACGTAAAAAAGTTTGAGATTGTTTTTTGCCCAGTTTCAGAATAGTCAAGGGTTAACAAGGCTTGCAAAGACTTCTTAACGATATTAGTGCTCTTTATCTGAGATGAAAAGCATACGATTGAAGAACGTCATGAAATTGTTCAGTTTACCATTTTCCTTGTTAATTTACAATGAAAAACATGTGTAACTGACAATGACTATTTTTGCAAAACAGAAATTTTACCATTGAAATATTTTTAGTTTGATTCATTTGGTCAAGATAAACGTATTAATTATAGAGCTAAAAATCATCAAAAGAGTATTAGATTCAATAGATGTGTGGATTGTTCTCTGGCTATTAAATCCTAACAATGAAGCACTGTAGCTAAAAATATATTCCGTTTAATTGTTGCACGAATTTATTTTAACTTTTGAGTTGTGTTCCTGACATTCAGTATTTAGTTTTTCCACCTGGTCAGCATTTTAAGTTATAGACTCAGTGACTTATTCAATGTTGCAGTTACAATCAGATTTTGTTTTCATTATTGTCGTTTATGTTACAGAAGATATTATTTTTGAGTTCATCAAAAATCACGTTGTCCAAAACTATTTTTGGTAATAATGACATAAAATGTTGGCTATTTCATTCGTTCACTGGATTGCTGAGACTGATTCTTTCTCATGGAGTCTATCGATTGTAAAAACACTTGTATCTTTTGCCTCTGTGAGTGAGTGAGTGAGTGAGTCTCTGACGTCTTAGATCTCTGTAGTTCATATTTTTCTTGATTGTCATTTTATCGTCACTTATTGTTTAGCTTATTGTTACTTATCGCTTTGCTTATCATATCATCCATTTTGTTAAACTTACTGAAGGTTCTAATTAATTAATTAACTTATTCTTAAAGCCATTTGCATAAATATCCACACGCGTTGAACTAACCTCTAACGGAAAATTGTGCCTGCAGCTATTCGAGCTAAATGCTAACAAACTGAAGAAACACAGATTTCAATCAATTCAAAATTGTGCTACTTAGTAAACCTTTCTAACACATATATGGAGTCAGATCTCTTGTTTTAATCTACAATTTTTGTCTCTTGCAGCTTAATATTAAGATCATTATTGTTTATATGAATTATCGGACATAAATGAAGTGTTAAATAAAAAATGCACCTCTACCTGTCCACCTTGTGTCAACCATCAGTGAGGTCCGCAAAGGTAAATATATGACGTTTGGAAAGTTACATATTTTGATTATTTAAGTCATATTTTATTATTGTACCTTTGGTATATGATGGTTTTCTTCATCGGTGGAGAGACACACATTGAGTGCAACTGTAAATTTTATTTGTACTTTTTTGTACAATCTTTCTTTGCTTGCTTTTCAAGACATACATGTAGCTATCCAGAAAAGCTATTTTTCTGCGCCATGAGAGGTTTCCTTTGCAAAACATTTATTGGGCAAGAATTTTATCAAGTAAAATTTTCATTTACTATAATGGGTAAATTGCAAATTAGTTTACAGAAGATGGATTTGTTAGTTTTACAATTTCTTTTATGCCCATGGATGATGATACGTCAATGGGAAGCTTCCTTATCGTGTTTTCATACAATGTGCTGTAGGCAACAGTTAGAACATCTCTTTTAATTTGTTCATTTTGTTCTTTAGTTGCATTTCTTTTCATGGTATCTAACGTCTTGATTTATTTTGGATATGTTATTTCATCAGATTTTAAAACAAACAACTTTAAAATAAAGCTATATAACACAGTTACGCCACCACCAATCAAATCGCGTAACTGTATAATTTGTTACAAATCTTTTTGCCTCATCTTGTTATGCTGTAGCAACCTCTTTGCACTTTTTAAAGTTATTATGAACATGCTAAACGTTGTTGTCTACCAAGTTCTACTGGACTTGGATCTTTTGCTTTTATAAATTAGTCATACCTGTTCTTTAATAACCTTGCTTGCATTTTCATTTTCATCCCACCACTACCACCAACAGCGGCAGAGGTAATCTCAATTTAAACGACAAATATCACGTGACGTTTAAGATACCATTTTGTGCCATGCAATCATCTTTCATTTCACTTTGTTAACTAAGTTGTCTATTTGAAGCAAGCTGTTAATCAGTAATGTTACAACATCTGAGAGAGAGAGAGAGAGAGAGAGAGAGAGAGAGAGAGAGAGAGAGAGAGAGAGAGAGAGAGAGAGAGAGAGAGAGAGAGAGAGAGAGAGAGTAGTAATGGTACCAGGAAACATAAACTTTTCTGAATTACATTGCCAGTTTATTCAAAAAATAAGACTAATTAATTTCGATGACATTTACACTCATCACCTGAAAAAAGCAGTGCTAAAACATCAATTGTAAGTGGTGAAATGAAACAAGATATATTGCAAATGCAGTAAAACTGAAGAGTGTCTTTATTGTCTCATGCTCCAGAACTAGGGGTGATTAGTATCTTGTCAGCTTAGTTAAAATTGTATCGATTACACCCGAGAATATATTGAGTGGTTACTATAACATCTATTCTCTATATGCACATATATATTCTGGTATAATTTATAGTGACTTTGCTGAAAATTACATACATCAGTTTACTGAAGCTTTACATGCGAAAACATGCAATATTTTAACGGTTATCAAATATTATTTTCATCACAAAGTTGTTGGTTAAACATAAATTATCAGTTATCTTCAGCTGCAAATATATTTTCCTATTTTATATTTATAAAGATGCTTCACAAAGGAAGATGATGATTCCCGTTATAACAATAACAGTTCTCCAATGACAACACAAGTGCAGTAATCACCATTAAATAAAAACTATTTTTTGCTCTCCTGTAAAAGTACTGTGCAACAATAATAAAAAATACAATCCCCCTAAGAAAAAGGAAAGAAAAAGAAAAGAAAATCCAAATAAAATATAAAATACTACATGCTATAGCTGAGTGAATCAAACCATTTCGTGAAAAAATAATATAGTTATAGCCCAAAGCCCTCAAATAATACAGGCCATATACACTCAACTTGACCTTTAAGCAAAATTAAAATCAAAACCCACTATTTAGTGAAACCAGATGGCAACACAGTTCAGATTTCTAGGCAAGGCAACATCATATCTATCCTAACTGCCAGTTATACTGAAAAGAAGTTGTTGCTCACATTAGGATGAAGAAAACATTTCTCTGTCTCTAGCACACTTGGTAAATGTTGTTTATCTTTTCCCTTTTATACCTTAATCTCCTAGTCTTTGCGTACCACCCTACTCTACTCTACCTACAGATCCTACCCACTTCTTTTAGTATACGTCGTCCTATCCATTTTAATCTGAGATAACCATTTGCTGATAAAACAAAATTGGCTTGAAATATTTAGCCAAGTAGTTTTTTTCAATTAAGCGAAATTAAAGGAGAACTGTATACGAGTAGCAATACTTGTTGTTTTTGTAGTTTTATAAACTGGTTATTTAAAAATGACTCTATACTGGTTCTTCTTGGACTGACAACAGAGCATTTCCGAATTAAGATTTAAGTGAAGATGTTCTAAACATAGTTCATGAAAAGTATGTTCACCGTATTTTAGATGACGAAATACTCTTAACTTTTTTTTAAAACAAAATAAAGTAAAGCTACTTCTGCAATCTTTCTTATCGATATTAGTTACTGTTTGCATTATGCCTTTTTACTTACTTTTTTTCATAATTTGATTTTGTTCACAATTCTTGACTTGTTATTGTGACTGATACAGATGGCGCAGTAACGCATAAAGAAACATCAACAGTAGCATCATCATCATCAGCTGCATCTGAAACAACAACTACAACAACATCATGATTATTGACCTCTAAATACAATTTTACTCACCTTGTCTTCTTTACTTTTCTCAACAATTTCATTTCATACATGTCACAGATGGCTGATAAACCTTAGCATTTTCATTCGTTTCTTCAAAGATATTGATAATAAAGTTAAAACCTGCTGTAGACGAATCTTTGGTTTTATTGAAATTGTTGTATCCGTCGGTACTACCAATTTTTCCCTTATCGTCGTGACATCAGTTTCGGAGCATCCATTTTACTGTGTCGATATCACGTGATATAACATGAAACTTTTGACGCAATTTTCAGAAGTTTTCTTGACAGTTATGTCACGTTTTGCTACAAGTAAAGAAAAATGCATCCATCTTGTCTAAATCCCTTGTGTATATATATATATATATACACACACACACAAACGTAATGTATAACAATGACCAAAAATACGTCAAATTGCCTCATACACTTTTATACCCATTCAAAACACCTCTTTTTCGATAATGTAAATGAGTTGAAACCCTTTATGCAACTAGTTTGTTTTTGACTGTCTGATGAATACATTCAGGTGACTTCTTATAGTCTGATGAATACATTCAGGTGACTTCTTCGAATAGTTTAAAGTTTTAAATTTTGGTACAGGTATAATGACAATTCATAGTAAACATGAGCTTTTAATAAAATTTTTAGTGTTTGCGAATTATTCTGCGGTTTGTTCTTAAGGGCTCCAAAAGTGATACATCGATGATATATTAATTGTGAAGCTAATATTCAGATTGCGTACAACCTTAGACGACAATTCAGTTTTCATGTTCCATCAGCGGTTACATCACTGTTATTATTAGAACGAAGTATATAGAATCCGATATTTTTCACTGTAATCAAGTGGCAACTTTATCCAGTATCACAATCATTCAAAGCGACGAATGTCTCTTTTACCAACAAAATGTCTTTATCGCAGTCGTTTAGATCTATTGTGCAAAATTCTGAAATAGATATCGTCAAATGTTTGTGAATAAAACTATCTTCGGTAATGTTCGACTATTACCCCATATGCGATTCCATTTGTAATTCGAACAAATGTTAAAATTGTTCGAGCCTATTTTAGATTTTTCAAGCAAATGTTGATGTTGGCTTTTTCTTTGTGCACCTATGACATTGCACAACTACCTCTGGTCTTCCTTCACAGTCTACCTTTGCTGATGATGTCATATATTTGTAATGTAAGATTATAATTACTATTAGATCTAAATTGATTCTGCTAAATTTTGTATTAAGTTCTTTGCAACACAAGGTTATATAAATGTAATAAATTGCATATGTTAAAAAAAGTGTTTAGGTCGTAGCTGATCGTGTAGTTTACATGATTAATATACCTCTTTTACTTTTATTCAAAATTTTATAGACAGGCATGTAGTTTTCTATATTTTATTTGTTGTCTTTTTAGGTTTTTGTGATGTGATCGAAATCAACTTATATTTTTTTTAAAAATGATCTTTCATTTTTTTTTTACAATTGTATTTATTACTATTCAAATATATCGTGAACAATATGGTCGCTTTGTCAAGATTCACCGCTGGACTGTTATTTACTAGTGATATTAATACAGTATACAGTTTTCATGCTCATCAATATTTTTGTGTGTATACCCTTTATCAAGGATAGCTATATCATATGTCCTCTTCGATGAAAACTTGTATGTTTTGTAAACCGTTCATTTGTCATAATATATTCGTACTTTTCACACGCATTCAACGATTCCTCTAACGTATCCATTTCAGAAGTACGTGTTTTTTACCGTTTGATTTTTTTTTTGGTCTTTCAAATATTTTAAACATTATGCAAGTTATCTTGTTGGTTGTGTTCGCCATATTTAATTTTTACTTTAAATTAAATTTTTTAAAGGTTTTAAATTGGTATTTTCAATATGTATCAGTTGTCATGTGCATGATTCAGACAGAGTTATGTTTGTTTCTCTATAATGAGATTTATTGTATCCTCCAATTAATAATGGTAATTTGTTAGCCTACTTTTTCTGCATTAATTTTGAATAAAATACTTCAGCATCATAGCCTTTAACGTTCTATTAAACCTTTCTACTGCAGATGCATTTTTGTCTTTTTAGCCTGAAAATTATTCTATGAATTTCTTTTAAAAAAAATAACCCACACTTTGAGGCTGTAAAATTCATTTCTCTCATCAAACCGTATCTTTTGTGGTTTTTTTTCTTTAACATGGTTTATGTCATTTCTTATATTTGGTTATCAGCCCAACAGTATTTGAAATAGGCAAAAACTATATATATATATATATATATATATATATATATATATATATATATATATATATATATATATATATATATATATATATATATATATATATATATTCATCGTTGCGGTTTTGTTTTTATTAGCTTGCATGTTAACAATGTCAGCTTGCCAATCGGCATGCATTGAGCAACGTAAATATTTGTTGCTTGCTTGTGTAAGGTATATGTAAGTTCTTCTGGTAACCTTTCTTCCTATTCAGTATATTTTTTTCTTCTTCTTGATCCGTTTGATTTTCACCCCACTGTTGACCACGATTTATGAAAGAAACTAAACTTTCAGGGATCATAGCAAAAATGCCTTTAATACCACTCTTGGTTGGTCATCTTTGATGGAGAGTGGTACATGTTATCTATGATTAAAAATGTTAAAATAACCCGCCCCCCCCCAAATCGCCAAATACAACAACAAAACAGAACAACACCCACCCACCCCAATAAACCAAAACAAAAAAGAACAAAAAGACCCCTACCCAGAAAAATCAACCAACACCTCCCCCCAAACATAAACCCCAACACCCACCCCAAAAGAAAACAAAACTAAAAAATACAAGGATTGCTATACACAATGAACCAACCCTAATGATTATCAACAAGATATATGGCATCCATCTACAAGAGGCATGTTCACTTTTTTAATCGTATGGATGATCTCAGACTTATGTTAAGTCCTACGGTTGATTCTGAAACAGTTTGTTAGTATGCTATCTCACTATTTATTATTTTAAATCAAACGCTATTCTCCACAAAATCTATCTGAAGTTTTATTTGTTTAAAAGCTTTTTCTGACTCTTCAAGCCGAAACTTACATTTGGATAAATTAAACTGGTCTACAGCCAATAAATGCTTCCGAAATAAATGTAGTCAAACTTTACTAATTGGGTCAGAAAGGGAGGGGATCACAATTTAAATCAGAAATGACTAAAATATATCTCTGACTGGATCTATGAATAAATCTATTACTGGGTTGGACAGTACTTGCTTTTAAGGCAAATCTATGAATGATGCAATCTGAAACCTGGTATTGTATAATACATAATATGATTTGCATCACGTTATTCCTAGAAGTCATGGATGATGCAGTCATAACTAAGATGACATCATTCTGCTGAACAAATTGCCTTATATCAGCTCTATAAATCTTACAGTGTCGCGCTCTCTTATTTGTCAATGTTTGATTTCTGTTTTGCCAGATTGAGCAGAGATGCATCGTACATGTGTGAACGATGCAGATAACTTCTTCTATGTTGGTGGTGAAGTGACCTTTGCATCACAAAAGCGCAGTATGACCACTATGATTAAAAAAGCATATCTACTTTATTTTGGCTTCAGAATTGGAGATCAGGACAAGAGGTGGGGCCCAACACATATGGTGCAACACTTGTGCAACACGTGTTCGCCAGTGGCTGAACAGGAAAAGGAAATCTATGCCTTTTGCAGTGTCAATGATATGGAGAGAGCCAACATATCATATAAGCAATTGTTACTTCTGCATAGTACCTCCAGCTTGGAAAGGTGTGTTAAAAAAGAAAATGTGGACTGTGCCTTATTAAAACATTCCATCAAGGACTGCAAGTTCCTGGTACACCAGAATCATTCGCACTTGAATCAGACAAGGTAGGTGAAGAAGATGAAACTTCTAGTCCTGAACTAGTTATGTTATATGACCCATATTTTCTCACATCCTCCTCTTCTGAACCAAACCTCATAACACAAGGTAAACTGAATGCAATGGTCAGGGATTTGAAACAATCTGTCCAAGAGAAAAGCAGACCTGTTGGGCTCCAGACAACAGCAGTGGAATCTCCTGGCAGGTGATATTAGGGTTTCCATGTGCAGTGACTGTCAAATGAATCTTGTCTTATTCTTCTTTATGGAGGGTGATCTTGTAGCCTACAATAATTTCATTGGTGAGATGGTAGCCCTCAACATCGTTTATGATCCAGATAAGAGAAGGGTGTTCATTGATTCATAGAAGATGAGTTTTAAATCTGTTTTGCTGCATAATGGTAATGTTTTGCTATCATTTCCAGTTGGTCATGCAGTCCATATGAAGAAAACCTATGAAAACATGAAACAACTTTTGAGGTGCATAAACTATGACCAACATCAGTGGCCTTTGTGGAGATTTGATGGTTCTTGTTCTCCTGCTTGGTTTGTCGACTGGATGCACAAAGTAATGTTGTTTTCTCTGCGAATGGGATAGTTGTGAGAGAGATCTCCACTTCATCAAGAGAGATTGGACACTCCAGCAGTCATTGGAGCCTGGGAGAAAAAGTGTTCAGCATCCACCATTTGCTGAATCAAGGAAGATGTTGTTACCTTCATTGAACATCAATCTGGGTCTGATGAAGAACTTTGTCAAGACCATGGGCAAAACAAAGCAACTTTCAAATAACTCCGTGGAAAATTTCCAAGAATAAATGAAATTAAGATAAATGAAGGTGTCTTTGTTTGTCCTCAGATTCATGAACTTCTTCGAGATGATGAATTTAACAGTGCACCGCGTGGTATGGAAAAGACTACATGGAAAGCCCTCCAGTTAGTGGCAACAAATATTTTCGGGGGAAAAAAAGGCAGACAACTACAGGGAGTTGGAGGAAAGCTTCCTCAAGGCATACAAAAGCACTAGTTGATGCATGTCACCAAAGATACATTTTTTGGGCATTCTCATCTAGATTTATTTATACCGAATTACGGAGCAGTGAGCGAACACGGTGAACGATTTCACCAGGATATTGCAGCATGGAGAAAAGCTAGCTACGATGTCGTAGCCTCAACTTGTTTTGTTGTGGTTGAGGAAGGAATAAGGGTACTAATATTAGTATTAGGAGAAACGATATCAGGGCAAATAAAGCCCATAAGCTTGCAAACGATTGTTGGACAGTGACAAGAGATGCTCCATTTAATGAAATCAAGAGACAAACCAAAAAGCACCGAGTAGATTCTGAATAAGGACTAAGCTATGTACTTATATACATAGTAGATTTGTTTTACCTTTTGTTTAATAATACATTTTATTCATATAAATTATTATCTGCTTTTTTTTTAAATATAAAGTTGCATAAACAGGACAGGTAAAATATTATGTAAAGCAATCATAAACACACATAAAAAAATACCCCATCGGTTTACAATTTATTATTAAAACTCTGCTATCTACACATTATACATAGACGTAAACTGTTAAAACTTTAATATCTTTGAAACAGTAGCCAAGTTGTTATAATTATAATATTCGATTCAGCATATCAAAATTCATAAGTAGCAAATTTAATCTTTGAAGCAGACAACTTCTAAAAAATTGTAGACTAGTGTTATTTCTTGCTTTTGTGTATGATTGTAATGTTCTAAGGGATTGTACGTAATGTGGGTCACTTATGAAATGCTTAAGTGTTTATATCATTTCAAGGACATGTGGATTGCGGTCAACATGATAACTTATGCTAAGTAGGTGCATGTCTTTCTTGGACTTTGTAATTGTAATCCACGTGCTATTTGTTTATACACTGTTAATTCCTTCAAAAGCCTATCGGGCTGCAGAAACGCCGGACTTTCATTGGTTGAAATTGCAGTTCTCAAAAACGATGGCGGTGCTAGGCAAACCCACCACCATCAAGTTCACTTGTTATGAGATTGGACACACTTGGACACCCTTTTGCACCCATGCTGCAGTTGGAGTAGCATACAGTGTTTCCAAAGAGGCAGCTAAAATATATGGTTCTCTTTATTTGGTGCGTTTTTCTAACACGATAAACGAAGGTGGGGTGGGGATTTTCAATCAAAAGGATAGGTTGTTATGTGTAGATGAGTAGCACTTATATGATTAAGAGTGCGCCAGATGCCGTCAGACTGTTGATTAGTTTGTATTGGACCTGAAAATATACTTCAATAATATCATTTTTAAAAAGAATTACATGTACTGGTTAACATGGGTAGCTCCTCCCAGTTTTCGATAACCATGTTGATTATATCCTTTGACAGTTTGTTGGGCAGGTGGAATTTGATTTATTGATTTATTCACAATAACGGTAGCGATCTGTTGTATTTATCATAATGGATTTGTGTGCATATTTTTGTGTGATGTGTTAATGATTTCATTTTCCACATACGGCTGTACCGCTATCCCCATATGCTAAGATGTGTTGACTGTTCTTAAAACCCAATTATGCCCTTCTAAAAATGCAATACCTATTAGAAATTGGTATGGGCTTCAAAGTTTGCAATGTTATGAAAGTTCAATAATTTGGGTGGGAATTTCCCCTATGATTTAGAAAAAAAAATTAAATTTCCAAATATAGGAAATTATTATGGAGAAAAGAAGTTTGGGCCTGACAAAATGATGCAAATTCACTTTAAGTTTTGGCTTAATGTTTTAGAGATTAGACTCTGAATCATGCAGTCATGTGTCCTAGAACAGACCCTGCATTCCTTTGCTGGATAATGACATACATATTTGGATATTACTGGAGCAGCATTTTGTAAGGTGCTGCATTGTATATTTTTAAAATTTTGATCAATGACCTAATGAGAGCTGGTCAGAATATAGTTGGACAGAAAAAGAAATGAATTAGGTCGTGTTGTCTTGGAATCTGTCTTTTGCCTAAATACACCCAAATTTTAGCAAAGTTCATTTTGCTTTTTTCTTGACCCTTTGCAGTGCAAGCAACCTGGCTTTTTGGCAGAGTAGCATTTAGTGTGATTTGAAGTTTATTTTGAAAACAAAAATATCCATTGATCTTTTTTATTTATACATGTTTCTTTTTTTTAAAGTGCAATACCCATTTAATTTAGAAATCATTAGTTCTGTTTTGTTTTTTATTTATAGTATTTTGTAGAAAACTAGCTACTTAAGTCTAAAAGTGGGATTAGCAGATTGCAACCCAATATTTTTTGTTCAAATGGTCATAGAGCAGAAGAGGATATTGAATCATCTTTCATCTGTCTTCTATCCTGTTAGGACAAGTTTGTTATCACTTTTCATTGTAAACTAATTGGAAGATTGTTTTGAAATGTAACCGACACAATCATCCAGTAGTTTACTTGGTTCTAAATGAAAATAGTGCTATATGGAATTTTGTTATGGCCACCATAGTGGCTGTCTTGGAATTCTTATTGCTACTTTTCATAAGTTGATGGTTGTATGAACATGGAGTTGCTATGATGTCTAGCTGGAACTCAGTGAAAATGGTGATAGTCATATGTCCAATATGGCTGCAGCCACTTGAAAATCTTGTTGCTACTTTTTCTTCTGAATGGTCATATAAGCATTGGGTTATAGCTAAGTGACTTCTTATGACATCTACTTGGACCTCATTGACAATCATACCAATCTGCACAGTAGCCATCTTGAAAATCTTGTATTCACTACTCCTACCAAACAGACTGTCTTATTGACATACTGTTTTTCACCAAAAGGTTTCTAGTCATGCCTGGTCGATGCCTAATAAAAATGGTTCTAGTGTGAGGTCCAATATGCCTGCTGATTTGCTATGTTTAAATCTTGTTATTACTACTCCTCCCAAATGGAAATTGATATTGATGAAGATTTTTCACTAGAAGACTTATAATGTCTAGTTAGTCTTCAGTGAAAATATTTCCAGTTTGATGTCTAATATGTATGTCACAGCGGTTAGCCTGAAAATGTTATCACTACTTCTCCTGAATGAGTGCTTATGTAAGCACAAAAAGACATGCTTTTTTAATCATAAATTAAAATGGGGCTGATCTAATGTCCAATATCTGTCCATTGTTAAAATTTTGTTTTTGCTGATCCTCTTAAATCGAGTTATTTTTACATGAATTTTCATCAGAAGAGTTGTTATGTTTATTTACTAAAGTGCTTACCAGTACAGATCATTGCCATCTCACCTCTCTCTGCATGGATTTGAGTCTTGGGTTCAACCAATGTGGGTATGTAAGAAAGTTTGCCAATAGCTTCATGTGGGTTAGTATTTTTTTCTGGGGTTTTCCTGTGTTCTTCATCCACCATTTATACTGGCTGACATGTATAGCCTATCTTGTGCTAAAAAATGGCATTAAACCCTACCACAACAACAACAACAATGGTTATCTTAGTGGTCTCTAATGACTAACCTTCAATATGGCTACCCTGGTAGAGATCGAAAAAATATTTCTTATATCTTCCCCATCCAGACTGATGGCAATATCAGCATAGTGTTTCAATACTAGACTTCTTATGATACCTAGTTAGTTGAAAATGAAAATTGGATCAGAATAGCTGCCATGATAGTTGTCGTAAAAATCTTGTTCTCATTATTCCCCATGAATTGAGGAACATTATGAACAAATGGTTTTCAGCAAAAACATTTTTAATGATATCTACTTTATTCTAAATAAAAATTGTGTTAAGCTGATACCGAAAATATATACAACAGCAGCTAGTTTGAAAATTTTATCACTGAAGAATATCAGAGATTGTTTTAACTTATAGCAGGTAAAAGGAAGAAAGATCCCTAATGAATATCAGAGAAGGTTTCAACACTCAACAATGAAATTCTTTAAGTTCCTTTGAGGGTCTCTTGTTGTAATTACAGATCTTCATATATGACAAGCACTGTTTGAGTGCAGCTGTTTTCCAATTGACAAAACAAGTGCTTTGGCTCCCCCAATTCCCCAGAGCGTCTGCCTCAAATGCAGGAGGTCGTGAATTTGATCCCTGACTGAGTCATACCAAAGACTTAAAAAAGTGGTACTAACAGTTGCCTTGCTTAGCCTCAGCATTAAGAGGTTAGAGCTAGGACTGGTCAACTTGGTGTCAGGATAGTGTGACTAGGTGGGACATAATGTTGCATGTCTGCAGCATGATGTCCCAGTGCTAGACATCACTATAAGCTGCCACCTTGCAGACATCATAGCGATATGACTGAACAATTGTTAAAGCTACATTAAAAATCCAAATCACACACTCACTCTTTTTAGTATATTCTCAAATGCTCACCAAAACCTCTGTGTGGGTTTGAACTTAGGTTTGACCAGTTTGGGTGTGTGAGAAAGCTTGCCAGTAGCTTAATGTGGGTTGGTGGTTCTTTCTGGAGCTTTCATGTCTTCTTACTCCACCATTTATTCTGCATGCCTTGTATAACCTGTCTTGTGCTGAAAATTATCATTAAATCCTACGACAACAACCAACTTTTGACTTAATGCCACTCTGCGCCATTTTATTATTTTAATTAAAAAGGAAAGTTAAGTGTTGCCTTTTGTATCATTTCTTTTAAAAACTGTGTACAAAGTTAGAAAAGTTTTATGCTCTTGAGTCGGTTCTGGTGATAATTTGATAAAATGCAAGAAATTACATTTCTGCCAAGAGGACTCCCACAGGAAATTCATGCATGATTTTTAAAACACACTGGTGGAAATGAATTTGTGTAGCCCAGTTGGAAACAGATTATGAATCAGTGGATATAACAGGGTCCATTACTACTGAAATGAATCACTTTATTTAATACTTCATCTTGGGAACATATGAAAAGATTACTTTTGCCTGGGAAATAATTGTGAGTTTTACATTATTTTATAAACGACTATGGTGATAAAATATTGTATTAGGAAAAGTTATAATATTTTTATGAAGTTTTAATATTTCATTAATAATTGTAATCACTGGCATGAAAATAAACAAAAACAAAAGCTTATGGGTATTTTTTTGAACTTTTTACACTAACTTCTA
Source organism: Potamilus streckersoni (assembly GCA_016746295.1). Taxonomy (NCBI): domain Eukaryota; kingdom Metazoa; phylum Mollusca; class Bivalvia; order Unionida; family Unionidae; genus Potamilus; species Potamilus streckersoni. Next base: position 631,406 of record JAEAOA010002070.1, read on the forward strand.
CATTTCAGTCACTTTTGTTTTCAAGCTAGAGAAGTCATTTTTACCTAAATAATAGAAAGTATTTAAATGTGTTTGTTTTGTTAATATTTATTGCAGTTGACAGCCCTTTACAGAAATAGGGGAAAGAAGTATTTCCTGGGCAAGTTCTGGCGTGAAACATTACAATCTGTGATATTTCTGACAACCAATGGCACCGTTTTCATTGCGTGTTTCTGTATTTGGAGGTGAGTTTTTTGTGTAAAATACTGGTTAGGTTTTGACTCACCATCAGTTTTTGCCATCCTTCTTTAAGAAATGGCAGGTATTATTCAAGTGTGCATATGCCACAGAATCTCTTGACCATGTAATAAAAACTTTGAACCTCAAGATGTGATTAGGAATTGTGATTGTGGTTGGGATGTAGGTTGCAAATAGGTCCGAGATTGAGCTAAAGAATTTCAATAATATGCAAACATGCATATATATTGTAAAAACATTTTTCTAATTTTGCAAGTATAAGATATCAGTCATGTTGTTTCTTTTATATCCATGATGATATTTTGTATCCGTTACTGTCATTGTAGTAACACCAACTGTTAACTTCTTATATTTTTTGTATGCATTTGTATGCATATATATCCTGCATGCAACATTGTACTTTTTTCTTTAAATTAAAGACTGTTGTTTTTACATATCTGCACATATTCAGAATAAAAACAGGAATACTGGTACATTTATTTGTATGATAATTTTGTTGACTGATGTTGATAGATTACCAGAGAGCATCCCAATGATTCCAGGCTAACAAGATAGGAAAAAGTCACCTATTCATGTAAAGTTTATGAAAAAAAACCAAATTGTCATTGGATATTATGTGTTCATAGTATGAATTCATATACAAAAATTAGTACAAGATCTTGAATCTTTCTTAGGATGCAATCAACAGAATTATAAACTTTTGACAGTTGGACAAGTGTAGGGTGATGTTTGCAGCATGGAGAGAATGCTGGCATACCTCTATGTTACATTTTTGTCATATAACTGGAAAATTGTTAAAGCTATGTTAGAAATCCAAGAAACATATCCCCTTACACACAAAAGTTTCAAACATTGGTTTCACCCTTTTGCAATGTAATGAACCTGCCCATTAGCATACTAGTGTTTGGTGTATTTTTGAAGTTGATTTTGAAGACGTATGTATTGATTCTTATAATGTCTGTTTTTTTATATGAAGGGATAGTTGAAATTATTTCCTCTGAATGCCTAAATTGCAGAAATCATTAGTTTTGTGTTTGTTAGCTTTTTGGAGAAACATTATTTGATTAAGTTTACCCATGATGCTAGCTTCACTAATGCTTTGAAACTACAATTTAGTGGGATTAGCAGATTGAAACTATGATTGATAATTAAAGATATTTGGTTGTGATAAACACTGTTTGAGTCGACCACTGTTCCAGTTACTGCTTATTCAAAGAAGGAAACTATTGCTAGGCTTACACAATTCACCAACATTTTAATGCATTATTGTATATTTTCAAATATATAGTGTGCATTTCTGAGGAATATGTTGTCTCTTTGCTACCTGGGTAATGCAAGGCAAAGTGAGAGTTCTTTCTTTTGATTTTTATCCTGGACTGTCAAGTTTCAAAATGAGGTCTTTACTTTTATATACACAGGAATCTCAGTTTGTAAGAAATGAAGTCCAGGGCTTCAGTTTTTCATATCCAACAGTAGCAGATGGCAGTGATATTTTAAACTTTCATATATAACCAGTCATGCCATACATTTTCACAAGGCTTAAATTAGGTTCAAATTCAGCCAGCAGCATTCACACATCACTGGACTAAAATTAATGTGCACATCCTTCATTAGGTTGTATGTGTTGCACAGTCTTGATTCAAGTCATGACTTCAGTATTTAGACTTTATCAATAACAATCAGGGACCCTGAGTGGCCAAGTGGTCTAAATTGATAAACGTTACTGATCACTGCCATCTCATCTCTGTCTGTGTGAGTTCAAGTACAGACTTGGCTAACGTGGGTAAGTAAGGAAGCCTGCCAGTAGCTTCTCATGGGTCGGTGGTTCTTCCTGGGGTTTTCCAGGGTTTTTCCTCCACCATTAATACTGGCCGCCATGTATAGCCTATCTTGTGCTGAAAAAGGGTGTTAAACCCTATAACAACAACAGCAACAACAACAACAATAACAATCATACCTCACTGGGCTAAAATTTATCAGCTAAATTTAATGTGCTAACTGATCACTATGCTGCATATGGTGCATTGTATGTTCAACACATATGCCAGGTTCAGACATAGCCAAAGTCGCTCAGACCTCACTGTGCTAAAATTTATGTGTTCTCTGTTTGCCAGACTGCATATATTGCACACACTTTGGTTCAACTGGTAACTGCTGGGTTCAAATTTTCACACATCCCACATATAGAATTACATGTACCATAATATGCTCCCTGTTCACTAGGCCGAATATGCTGCACACAGTCGGGGTTCAACCAATGACTGTTGGGTTTAAATGTTTATATATCCTATGGTTAGAATTTTCATAAAATGTCTACTGTTCACTAGACTTCATATGCTACTACACACACTTTGAGTATTTTATACTTGTTTATAGTTTTGAGATTGAGGTGCCTTGATTGGCTGAGTGGTCTAAAGTGCTCTCCATTACTGATCACTGCCATCTGTCTGCATGGGTTTAAGTCATGGGCTCAGTCAATGTGGACATGCCATTAGTTTCTCATGGATTGGTAGTTTTTTTCTGGGGTTTTCCAGGGTTCTTCTTCCACCATTTATACTGGCTGCCATGTATAGCCTATATTGTGCTGAAAATTGGCATTACACCATTTAACAGTAACAACATAATTCTGAGATCCACCCTGTATATCCTGTGCACACCCTTAAAATGGGTCCACAGGTTATCTTTAATTCGATGAATAACATATCTATCCATGTTTTGAGTGTTCATCTCTTTCAGATCCATTTGTTGATAGTGAGAGAAGTCAGATTTTAAGTTAGAAGTTTTGTTTTTGTTTCAGAAATTTACTAACAGAATTATATAATATAAGATAGTATTTATTTGACCTAAAGCTTAAATCAGTATTTTTTGTGACTTTGTCATCAGGAGACATCATCATCCATGTACTAAAAAGATCTCAGTTTCTGGTTCTGGACAAAATTGTAAAACATTAGCCTAGTTTTCATTATGTTCAAGTTTTGGAAAATGCAGATATTATCCTTCCATGTTCAGAAACATGTTTAAGACTTTAATCTTTTGCTGTTTGTATGTATATATTAATTTGTCATCTCCTAGTAGTTACATGTCATGATAGGCAAATGGCTTTAAGAGGATTTGTCATCACATTCAACATATCTTGTCATGCCTTTAACATCAGTATCCATATTAAAGAGTTGTAGCATTGGAGAGATCTAACCATTTAGGATTTAATGTGCCCACTTTATCACCCCTTATTTCCCCCCTGCCTGCCTGAAGCCATATTTATGGATGGAAATATAACTTTCATGGTACCCATATTCCTTCATTATGTCCACCTGTTTTCCATTCCATTTAACATAAAATTTTGTCAGCTCTTTTGAAGTACTCACTAATTGCAGTCAAAACTGGCATTTCTGTATGTCAGCTTTTATAAAAGTTGGGTTTTATTCGGCCACATGTAGGCAGTTTCATAATTGTCATCATGGTGATAACAAAACACAACAAAGATCCTTAATGTTATGGAAGAATGTAACAGATATTATTTGCACATATACACTAGATGAGAAGTGGAACTATATACTGCCGTTGTACTAAGTTCAGAGATCAACAGTCTGTGCACATGTTTATGGTTCATCTACATATCTTTGAGTTTATGAATGTTGCACTTTACATATCTCAGGGAGTACCTGTATTTCCAATATAAATTGATAGATTTTCTTTATAATTGAAGTAAATTATTATGAAGTTAGCTCATTCTGCAGCAAAGTCTTTATGTAACTTGGAGTCAGGGTAACAGTCATAGAATAACAAGGTTTAGCTTAACTTTGTTTATTTTCTTTATTTCCTTATATTTCATAAAATGCTTGAGGCAGTTATGTTCATGCATTGGACAAATCATTATGAAGCTTAAAAAGCTAAGAAAATGTATTCTGCAACATGCATGATTTCTCCTTTTGACACCGAGGTCAAGGTCACACATTGTATATTGAGTTGCATATATATATATATATATATTTTAATTTTTTATTCTGATTTTTTCTTAACATAATTTTAGGTAGGAATTTTATTTTCTTCTACCTTATAGTGACAGTGGGATGGCCAAAATATATGCTTTGCCAGGTATGGGTTAATGAAGTGTGGTCTGTTTACAGTTGCATTTGACATGCTGACCAATGTTTCTTATTTGTAACATTGGGGTACAGTTGTTTGGAGAACAGCATATGGGAAATCTCCCTATCTTATTTTCATGCCAACTTTCCTCCTTTTCTCTTCACTCAGGGGTATGGTGTATTCTGCTAAATATTTGTCATTTATCTTTAATAGTCATCGAAACAACTATAAAAACATGCCACAGTATCATCTTAATTTAAAAATTATTTTGCCTTGAGTTGTGACTTCAGCATTGCCATAAAAATAATCTTTGTTCTGGACCTGAACTTACAGAAAACAAAGCCTTACTGCATTAATACTTAAATATGTTTTCTAAGTACCACATTTGTGTGTGTGTGCACACTTAATTTAATTTAAAATGTTATTTTCTACCTTGTTTTCAGGATTATCTTTATTATTTATCCTATATATAACATTTACATGACTTTCTGTCTGATTTCAGAAAGGTAGCTGGATTTTACTTTTACCTGAATGCATTTGTATGTGGAATTACAGCTTCAGCAATTTCTCTGTTAATCGAGCGGAAACAAAGGTTGTATCAAACATCACTTAGATACAATGTATTTTCCAGTTTACCTGTCAGGAATGACATTGCCAGATTGGCTTTATCTGTTCTTTACTTCAGTGTGTATAGTGGCCATAGCATCACAAATATTGGGAGGATGAATTTTTTTCTTTCATAATTTAACAATGATTACCTTGATTAGATCATTATCATTTACCGGAATTTAAATCTATTGATCTTGAAAACATTTTTATGACTATATTGACTCTGATTTTACCAATGTCATGTTTATCAATGAAATGAATGTTTCTTTTTCATTGCTTGTATCATTTCAATATCTTCCAGTTGCATTTATTAGCGATACATGATTCAAAATTGGATTAGCCTGTTGCATGGATTTTAAGATTTGTTGAAATTCTCCACAGAAATATACTTTTACTGTCTGTGTATGTAATATAGGGTCTGTGATGTTATCACTATACCTTGTTAACATAGTTTGTCTTTAATCATTTTAATTTCCAGAGCATATATCTCAAGCCCTTCAAGTTATTCAACCCGACATGATATACATATCAAGCAATTTGCAATGCTTGTAAATTTTGCATACTCAGTAACTGCAACAAAGTGTTGCACAAGTTGAATATAAACTTAAGAGTAAACTAAGCAGTGGTGAGGGGAAGGGGATATGTCATCTCGAGGCAATGCTTGTTACAGTTTTGCTGATGAACAATTTGTATCACCAATATTTATAATGCTATGGTCATGAATTACCAGTAGATATACTAAGGTGTTTGACACATTCTCATTGTGGTATCCTTAGTTCAGAAGTCCTATCATCAAATATTGAGTCAAATCATTGATATATATATATATATAAAGTATCAGTACACTTTAGGTAATCACAGTAATGGAAGATAATCAAGTTTTTGAGCTTGATATTTTGCATCAATTAATCAACAAGAAGTTTACTTTTGAAACGTCCTTGTCAATTGGCTAAAAGTAGAATATTCAGTTTTATGATTCTCAGAGCAGGTTTCTTGATATCAATTTATTTTATCACATCTAATACAGTAAATGAGCAGTTGAAACTTATTCAAATTATTAATGATTTTTTAAAAACAAAATTAAAATATTACATGTAAATTCTCATAATTGTAACTGTTGCATTCCAGGCTAAAATGTTTGATGAATAGACTGATGGGTTATGGATGCTACATTTGCATTTTGCTTCCATTAATTTAACCTTTGAACACTCCATCTGGTGTGTTAACATCAGTTTGCACAGATTGTAGACCCAGGCATACATAACAGTTATCAGGTCCATTATTTATAGTTTTGCAAGCCGTTTGTATTGTTCTTAATATATCTGATATGTATATAGAACCTATTTGTAATCATTTACCTACTGGAATTTCAAAATCAACAGAAATTAATCACAGTCACTATTGTTATGTCTCTCTGGTTTACAATAGAGATAAATTTGTTTGATTTGCATTTTGGTTGATTTCCGCTGGCATTGGCAACCATGTATATCATTATTTTTTTAGCTCTACTGGTCATGGACATGAAGAGCTTATGAGATGGTCTTTTGCTTATCATGCCTCTTCTCAATCTTGAATAGATTGTCATAGTAAAATAAGGTTCTAACTAAAAGACATGATTCTTTGTTAATTCTAAATAAAAGTGGTGCGGATCTGATGTCCATTAACCATCTTGAAAATCTTGTTAATGTCACTCCTCTCTGAAATATAAAAGTAATATTGCCATGGTGTTTTCACATGAAGACTTAATATACTGTTTCTTTGGTCCTTAAAAAAAATGGTACCAAGTTGACCAAGTATGTCCACCACAGCAGCTAATTTGAAATCGTCTTATCACTGAAAAAATATTAAGATTTCAGCACTTAGCAATTATAGGTGTGAAATGGTTTTATCTTGAATTCCTGGAAATTATCTTCAGCCAAAAAAAGTGTAAGTCCCATTGAGGGACTCTTGTTATTGTTTTTTTAGAAGTAAATCTTTACTTTGGTGGCTTTTAAATAACATTTTTCTTTCATCAGACCCTTTGTAATACATTGTCTGGAAAATTGAGCCACTTATTTAGACATTTTCCACAATTTTATTTGGGGGGATTGTCATTTTAAATATGTTAGATCTTTTGATAGTGCAAGTCCAAGCAATGTCAGTGTCAGAAGTGACCACCATCCAAATCAGACATATTTTTTCCCACAGGGCTAGCCAGTTTTCTCACTGTCTGTATATTATCTGTTCCTTTCCAACATAAGTTGGTTGTTTCTTATTTCTCTGGCAGGAGACTGTTGGGCCAATTCCTTTACTTCACTGCAGCCTTTATGCCTGCGTTCACTGCCTCTTTTGTGGCGATCCTCATTGAGAGGAAATCAAGGTAGGGGAAATTTCCTCAACGTCTGCTGGCTTATTGACCTAAGCACCATTAAAATATCACTTAGTATGAGATTCACTTATCCTAAACCTTCTTTTTTATTTGATGATTGTCTAGGTCAATAAAGCTTTCATCCTATTTTTATATCTGATTGTTTAATAGTAATGTTTTTGCTGAAAATTTGTGGGTGATTCCATGTCTGCATTTTTTCCAGTTCCTTAGCATTCACTAAAGTTTACTTCACAGATCATCATTTATGTCATGCATTTCACTATAATCTGATGCTACATCCCCATTAGTTTGTACCCTCCCTACCAATTTCAATAACTAAAACGTTTAATGTGATAAAAAGTGCACAGAACTAAGTCAATTGAATCATTGATTTATAATTTCTGACCTGACTGTCACCAGAATGGCACTAATACTGGCATCCCCTTGCATCTGTCATGCTTAACAGACTTTCCATACTAACATGGCACCATATTTTGTACACTATGGGGCAGTTTATTTCCATCTGACAACATAATGATGTAATTCATCCTATTTGCTAAGTGCCGGATAATTCTGTAAATTACCATAATGTTAACTTTGGAATCACATTCCTTTGCACACTTGAACATATTAATGAAACCACTTGTTAAATCCATGTGAAAAGCAAATTTTTTTGTCATTCTTTTCCTGTGCTTGATTCGACACTGTAAATATCGGAAGCAGATGACATGTAAGTACATATTTAGTCACACATGTACCTTTTTGCTGAAAATAGACTGGTCCGGAAACTGGAAATGGTTCTCAAGCGTATCAGTCTATTACACTGAAAACTTTGTTAAGCATGAAATGCGCAGGCGATGACGGTGTTATGTCATTTCTTCTCACATTTAGATTAAAAAATATAAATCAATGAATGAATTGACTATGTTCTTTGCACTTTTTATCAAATTAAATGTTTTTGTTATTTAAATCTGTATGGGGGTACAAACAAATGGGATGTAGCATCAGACTATAGTCACTCAGTCTGTAAGCTGAACAGCATGTAAAGATGGTGACTAAGTGTCAGAACCAGCATTCTGTTGGTAGATATGCATATTATACTTCACTTTGCATCAACATTTTAATTTTCTGTATTATTAATTTTTAGAATAATCTGTTAAACATCTATTTCATAATTAGTATGATTTTAAAAATGTCAGAGTGAATGTGTGTGTGTGTACATACACGCACACACACACACACACACACACACAGAGGCCTGGCTTCTTGTGTTTTTTTGTGTACAATGAATGTTTTAGTTTGGTGCCTTTAAGAAGGATTGGCACATATTCAGTGGCAGCGCCTGCGTGCATTGTGCACTTAGTACATGGTCTGTGTACACATGCACACACAAATGCATGCACACATATACATACATACATACATACATACATACATACATACATACATACATACATACATACATACATACATACATACATACATACATACATACATACATACATACATACATACATACATACATACATACATACATACATACATACATACATACATACATACATACATACATACATACATACATACATACATACATACATACATACATACATACATACATACATACATACATACATACATACATACATACATACATACATACATACATACATACATACATACATACATACATACATACATACATACATACATACATACATACATACATACATACATACATACATACATACATACATACATACATACATACATACATACATACATACATACATACATACATACATACATACATACATACATACATACATACATACATACATACATACATACATACATACATACATACATACATACATACATACATACATACATACATACATACATACATACATACATACATACATACATAGGTTATGTCACAGGGTTTGAGTGTGATAATTAACATATTTTCTATCAGATGTAAACTAGTTATTAGCCTGACTTAAGTCAATATGTAATATTTCTGCTCATCCATATAATTCTTTACATGCTTAATTGACTTTTAAATTCTCAGATGGATGTTTTTTTTAGCATGCTGTGAAGTTACATACAGTACAATCTGCTAATAAGGAAACTCCTGTGACCTTAGGAAAAGTGGCTTTACCTCTGTGGTCATCTAAGTAATTAGGTCTATTTTTTTTGAAAGAAAAGATCCAGTTTAGTGACTATTCAGCTGTTTTAAGGTGAAAGTCTTAAAACTTGGGTTGTTTTATGTTTATGCTTAACTATATTTTATTTTTTAGAAACACTGATACCTAGATTGAATTTTTTAATAATTCTGTATGTTCTGTTTGATTCTGTTCTTAATTTATTATTAAAGTTTGACATTGTGGATTCTCTACAAAAAATCTTTCTTTGTTCAATAATTCTTTGTTGCAATTGAAATAAGAACCTAGGGAATTAGTATTAATTCCGCCAATGTTTTAGGAAGAAAAATCTCTCTGTATGGTCATAAAAAAAAAATGCTGTATGTACTGGTATGTAAGCCCTTTGCTTATAAGTCGACCCCAAAACTGAACAGGTATAAACTAAAAGTGCATGACACATATAATGTGACCCACAACTCTGAGACATCACAAGATGCATGATGTAAGTTCTAAATGCATTTATTTAGGTAAACTTATATTAACAAAAATTATGGGTATACTTATCTCAGTCTTGGCATACATGATTATTTAAATGAAATGGTATAAACTTGTTTGAAAAGTAATTTATTTAATTTTATGTTTTCTTATTGTTTCTGCCTAATTTAGATATGTTTATAATTTGATTGAACAATAACAAGAATTAGGCAGTCATGCATTTCTGTAACACTACCTCTTCCTTTTGACTCGATTAATGTTTGTTTATGCATTATTGCATTGGACATTTTATATCAGTGCACCAGTAATTATGTTTTTATTTTGCCTTGAAATTGTAAATACCTAACTCATTAAAATCGGATCCCAGTATGACAACACAATGAACAACAATATAGTTTGTTCAGTGTTCACAATTAGGCTACTGAACATATTTATGTAATGGTGCCACCACATGTACATTGTTGGTTTGAATATGTGCTGAATGAAGTACATTCTGCTGAATGAACTACATCCCTTGGAGTCAAATCATGGGCACCACTGCACTAAACTCTAATGACATCTTCAAAATACAATAATGAAATTTCAGAAATAATGCTTCAAATTTATGCAAATTCTTTAAAAGCTGAGTTGTAGTTTGCTTTGATGTAAGTGACCTTACACCATACTTGCCAACTTTCATGCCCGGAATGATTTTCAATTCTTCTAAAGGGGAAAAGACCTACATGATGTTCTGTTTTATCACCTGTGAATTATTGTTGTGATGAAATACTTTACTAGAAAGAATTTGCTTCTTCACTAAATAGAATGTTAAGTTTAAACATTGTTATGTAAATTAATGATTTTTTTTAACCTCTACAACAATATGAAAATAAATACCCCCCCAAATAAGCCACAACAATAAAATTGTCAACAATTAATTTCAATCCCAAGAATGATTACTATGAATGCTTATCTCCATATGCTATAGTGCCATTGAAACCAAAGAATCTTAAATGAGTGAACACCTGACATTTTTATACCATATATACCAACATTAAGTACCATCATTAAATTAAAAGGTGAAAAAACATACCACACAGCAAATGTGTCCTCAAAAACCAATTCAAAATGCATATGTTTTATAGTAAACAAAACTAAATGCCTTATGAGTTGACAATAAGGGAAATAGGTCAGATAGACAACAGAGGAAAGTAGTTGCCACATGTATGGTTCTGTGAGGCTTCCTATTCAGGTACGAATAGTTCAACAAAATTGGGAATCCTTTATTTGCCAATCAGTTGTTTGTGCATTTATAACACACATAGTATAAAACTTGCTTTCTTTGAATTATGATGGAGGGCCAGTCATTGTCATAAATGAGCTGCATCAATAAGGATTAACTTTTAATTAGTCTTGCTGGCTTTCTTGCTTGTTTATTTAAGACTAACCTTTAGCTATTGTACACATCTGACCAGAATATGAAAATAGGGCACATCCTGGGGGAAAATAGGGCATGCCATAAAAGGGTGCCTTTTTCTGAATTTCACATATTTTGGATGAGGAAAATCTGAGGATATTTAGTGAAAACAAGGCTTTAAAAATGCCATGTAAACCTCCCAATTTTAGGTCCCACTCTCTCTGTTTTTTGCTTTTTAAAAATTGACAAGTATGCCTTACACCCTGTTTTACAAAAATGTGGTAATCTTGCTAATGTTATGGAATAAAAGGCAATTACACATCAATTTACTGGTATAGTTGCCAGTCAAAATTCCCTCTTAACACAGCCAGTTTCAGGGTCTTAATGATTAACTGGCCTGTATTGCTGTGAAAAACGAAAGACAAATCCACTATCAATAAAGGAGATGCTGAAAAGTCAAGCTTTCTATTGTGTGGAAAGTTATGATGTTGAGACAAATCACAAAATTAAAATTGATTGATGTTGATCTTAGTTGATCTATATTGAGAATTTTAGCTTATATTAATACCACTTTTTGTGAACATGTAAGTCATGCTGATTATGTACTTTGTACAATTAAATGTCTGTATATTTTCATAAATATTACCTCAAGAATCGCTTATATCATTGAAATGAGCAATTTGTGAGCGCATAAATCAATGTAAATGAAAAAGCAATTAAGAACTAGCTGAAGTATTATCTGGAAAAATGCAATTTTGTAGAAACAATGAATAAAGCAAAATTGCATATAATAAAATTATTTTGTAGCATATATGTCTTGAGACACTAAAAAATTAGTTTTTCATGGCCCAAGATTTTGGCCATTACAGTACTTAACAAAAAGACTTAAAAACGGTCAAGTAAAAAATGTTTGCTTTTTATGATCATTAAATGTCATTTTTAATGCATTCTATTCTTTTTTGTTCATTTTTCAAAAATATTATTGAGAATTAAATTCATAATGTCATGTTTTATATCATCATCTAGTTGTTTGAATTATAATAGTGATCCATTGCTGCAAATCTTGTGGAGAAAATAGTTGTGCATTTGAAAATCAGACAGTTCATTTTGCTGATGTTTCTGTAGAAAAAGTGCAGTGACCATGTCTTCTTTGATGTATACTGGATTCAGTAACATCCATTGATGAATAGGTACTGTGTATGGATCTTATGACTTTCTTAGGACAAGTTTTGTCAAGAAGAGCATGAAAAAATAGTTCTGACACAATGCCACCATCATTGTCTTAACTTCATACTAAGCATGGGGAGACAGTTATATATCACTTGGCCTAATATTGTGCATGTTGACACACACATATCACTTGTCCTAACTGCATATTAAATATGGTGAGATACATGACTGTCCAACTGCATATTAAGAGTGTTGAGGTGTGTGTGTGTGTATATATATATATATATATATATATATATATATATATATATATATATATATATATATATATATATATATATATATATCACTTGTCTTAACTGCATATTAAGCATGGAAGCATGGTGAGGAATATATGTCACTTGTCTTAATAACATTAAGGTACATACATGTAATGGGGGGAATTTATAACATTAAAACCCTCCTCCTTTTATTTGTGGTCATTAACAAGGGAATGATCTCCTGTGATGTAATTTGCCCAGTGTGGACGACTATATGGAATGATTCAGATAGCTGAGCAAAGTATTGGAAGAAATAAAAACGAGCTCTCTTTCAATAAATAAAACCATAAAATTTTAATCAGTTAACATATAATCAAAAGAAAAAATAAATTTCCATACAACCTATTTACTAAATTACATATACTCAATTAGCATAGCCAAAATTCACCATCCAATTTGACTGATTGTCAGTGATAGAATTTAATTACAGTATAAGACTTTAATCATATTTTAGAGTGTTGACTTTAAGCAAAATTTCAAATACTTTGACAGCATCACCTGTCAAAGGTCTTCTCATGAATTGTTTCCCATGTCTAGCCAGGTGCTTGGTCTACTTCAAACCCTCACTATTCTGACATCCCATTGATGTAGATTTCCCCTTTAGCTCATTGGGTTCTTTCCATGTTTCTCCTTCACATTTAGAATGAAGTATGAAGCTGTCTCCATAAATATATAGTATGTCATGCTAGACAATTACCTCTTCACATCTACATATAAATATAAACTATATAACTCATGCTCAGATTTAGCTGGTTTATACTGCACAATTTTGACCTAACATGACCTTAATCACTAACTCCTCACAGATTCTACATTTTCGGTAAGAATACTGTTCATTGGTACAGATGACCTTAACTCAAGTTCATTCCAATCCTGGGCAAGTCATAATTTCCACGTGCTTTTTACAGACAATGTGACCATTTTTGGCAGCATACATTACAACAATATGACTTATTTACATTGACTATTCATTGCAGTTTGATTATCAATTATTTATGGCATAATATCCACTAAATCTAACTATTCTAAAGTAACTTATATATATATATATATATATATATATATATATATATATATATATATATATATATATATATATATATATATATATACACACTTGTCATTAACAGGAAAGAGTAAATATCCTACACAGAGATTAAATTCATATATCTTAAGAAATATGACATTCATATACTTGGGTGAATTCATGAAATCCCGATGCAATTCTACATATTGAATATTTAATTACATGCTATCCATCAATTCTCTAAATGAATTGATAATTAAAAAATCAGAATTAAATGGTATAAACTAACATATCAATAGAATCCTATGAAATTGATATGATACATGCATGAATCATAATATCATATTTGCAAACAATCATATTTGCAAACAATCAAACAAATGAAATAAAGCATATTAAAATTAGAAACTAAAATTTCGTACCTTACTGCCATTTCTCTTTCCTAGCCCTTTGTGTCTTTTGTGTCTTCTTTTTCTAAGACAACTAATTGACCCATTTTTTTTGGTAATTTCTCGAAGAACACTGCTCATTAGCATCTATGGAGTAGACTTGGTCTTCTCACAAGAAAAATCTGACTAAAGGATTTTTTCAAGAGATAGTTCCTAAATTGTTTCTCAAAGTGTATGCCCTTAAGTTTCCCTGGCCAATCAGAAATAACTGCTCACAAAATTTTCCTGTCGATTTCACTAGCCTAAAACATGCTGAAATTAGCTTCCTTTGAAAAATCTATTGTTTAATGTTCGCCCCTTTTGAACTGCTATGACTCGGAGTATTATTATGTGTACCCTTTGTACAAATGAAAAATGACAGGGTCAGAGTCTACTGAAGCTTAATGTAGTCCCCATTATGTTTAGAGATGAAATAAAGCAGTAACTGCTGAATTGTCTCCATACCTTTCTGCTTTGATTATGTTAACTTGAAAGCACAATTCATTTAACTTTAAGTTTCAACAAATTTTAAAATTTGACACATCACAATACCAATACATGTATTTGGTGTGGCATACATATAACTTGTCCAGTCATCATAGAATTTAAAATATATATATATATATATATATATATATATATATATATATATATATATATATATATATATATATATATATATATATATATATATATACACATACACACACACAAACATTCATATACATACATATATACAGACAGTATGACCCTGCTCTAACATGTTCTGTTATAATGCAAATTTGGATATAACACAGTCGTGGCATGGCTCCCAAAATTTCATTCACCTTATTACCAGTATTTTTATTGTAAACAAAAATAAGTACGGAAAATAAATTACATAAAGTTTTAATATCTAGTTGGAAAAGAGATTTCTTATAAATTTTAATATGAGACGTTTGTGGCATGGCTCCCAAAATATCATATACATGTATTATTCTTGTACATATAAAACATTTCTTCTTAAGAGTGCAAAAAAACCATAGAAAGTTTATCATTTTGGGGAAGAAATCACATATGGATTCTAATATAAAATGATTGTGGTGTGGCTCCTGAAATTTGATTTACCTTATTACCTGTATTTTTCTCGGAAATACAAAAAGTAAATTATGTAAGGTTTTGTTATCATCTTGGAAAAGAGATTACTTACAAATTTGAATGTAAGATGTTTGTGGCATGGCTCCCAAAATATCATATACATGTATTATTTTCATACATGGAAAACATTTCTTCCTAATATTGCAAAAAAATAATGAGTAGAAAGTTTATTATTATATTGGGGATAAATCACATATGGATGTTGATATAAAACTATCATGGCATGGCTCCTAAAAGTTTTAAACAGTTTTATGCCAAAATAAACATCAATAATATGAGTATCTGAACCCATGTCTGGGCCTTTTGAGAACTTTGATCTTTGTTCATTGTTGAAAGATGACAGCTCATAAGTGTTAATGTTATTATTACTGGTCCATGAGCAAGGAACCCATTAAGTCTACTTTGTATTTATCTTCAATGCATTCCATATTCCGTCCTTGCTCAAACAATATTTGATACTTGTTCTATAAACTGCATTTACAACTAAGCAACAAATAATATGTCTGTTGATAAAATATTCTCACCTGAATTCATAAATTAATTTAAGTATATTGCTTATCATCATCAAAGTCAATTGCCAGGCTTAACTTGTTCAACTTATAGGTCAACGATTTATAAAACATCAAAAACAAGCTGCCAACATGTGCATGTGGCTTGGCAGTGTGTTTTATATAATCAGTTGACCAGTGAATATTGCCCTCCATTCCCTACAAATATAACCCTCTTGTTTATTGACAATTATTCTTGATATAGTCCTTCAAACTAACAGGTGTACATGTGTTAATTAGTGGACATTTAGAATGGAAAATGAGAAACATAAACATAAATCTTTTACAGTTAAAGAAAAGATTGAAACTTTGGACAGGATTAGACAATCACAAGTAGCATCAACAGTCCGAGGATGGAAGAATCACAAAGCAAAACTAAGACAGGTGGTTGATGGTATGCATAAAAGTGAGGGATTGATGAGAAAAAAAGCAAGATTTGCAGGAGACACCAAACTTAATGTAGCCCTGTATCAGTGGTTTGTGCAGACTAGAGCTAAAGGAGTTCCTATATCAGGACCAATTTTAAAAGCACAAGCTAAAAAATTTCACACTGACTTACATGGACATGATCTGAGCTTCAAAGCAAGCAGTGGATGGTGGAATCGTTTTAAGAAGCGACATGGCATTAGCCATGTGACAATTTCTGGCGAAATCCGCTATTCAGATTCTGAAGCTGCTATGAATTATTCAAATCAATTGAGGGAAATAAAACAGGAAGGTGGTTTTTCCCCAGAACAAATTTACAGTTGTGATGAAACTGGATTGTGCTACAAAATGATGACTGACACCTCATAGCTGTGAAAAATGACCAACATAAACATGAAGTCTACAAGAAAATAAAGGAGAGATTAACTTTGCTGTTTTGTGTCAGTAAAACGTGAAGACACAAACCACTATGTGTCAGACAATTCAAGTCTCCTAGGTGCTTCCATCATTTAAATGTGAAAACCCTACCATTTTCATATAATACTACAAAAAGCACATGAATTTGATAGCTGCTTTGTTTGAAAACTGGTTTCAAAATGAATTTGTACCAGCAGTTTGATCCCACCTCAGAAATATGAAGATGGAGGTGAAGGCATAACTATTATTGGACAACTGCCCCCCCCCCCCCCCCCCCCCCCACGCAGACATCCTGGTTAGTAAGGATGGGAAAATTAAAGCCAGCTTCCTTCGAAGAATACAACTACCAGGTTTCAACTTCAGGACCAGGGCATAATATCAATTTTTAAAATGAATTATAGAAAAAAATTGTTTGCAATGAAACCTCTGTCCAGGCAACACTACAGAGTTTGAATCTAAAAGAAGTAATGTACCTTGGAGGCAAATCTTGGGATGCTATTATGTCCAGATGCATTAAGAAATGCTGGGAAAAAGGACTTGTTGCAGCATTTACAACTACTCAGGATAACAGCAGTGATGATGACGATAGTTTATTTGATGGATTTTCTGAGAATGATGTGTTTTTGAGGCAGAGGGCATTTGGGAAGCTGATGCAGTCACGCAACAGTGTAAATGAATGGCTCATTTTTTGATAATGATTGCCCAATTGCAAACACACATTTTGGATGCAGAAATTGTTCGGAATATTCCGTTCAATAACACCAATTGTGATGTTGATGATGGTTATGCTTCTGATGATAACAGAGAGGATACCACACATGTGGATAATCCACTATCAGCAACAGAAATAGTCAAAGGTTTTGAGTTTGCTTTGAGATGGATGGCAATGCAAGATATCGACAGTATTCATATTCTTCAGCTGAGAAATATGATTGACATTGCCAAGAGCAAAGTGACAGTAGCAGAAAGTATTACAAATCATGGATGAGAAAATTTAGCAGTATGAAATTTATACAGGCACTGTTTTTTAACCTTCGGACCTACGGTCTCATCATTCGTTACATAATACTTGCTATTTATTTTTTTTCACTGAATTCTATCACATTCTGATCTGTGACAAAATTACTGAATATATTAAATATGTGTGTGGATATTTTTGATGGAAATGCTTGTATTTTGGATTCAATGTATATGATGAGATTTAAGGGTGAGTACACAGTATTGATACTCTGTTCATGCTTTAAATTAGCTATGTATTTATAAAATATACACTGTATGCGTGTATGCGTGTATGCATCAATGCGTGGTTTTCTTAATAAAGTAATATAGTATACATGCATCCTGTTATCGATGCAGGTGTTTTTTCTCATTTAATATACATTGATTTAAAATAATAACTGCCAATGAAGCACACGTTTTTGCACCCACTTTTATTTCCCCCTCCCCATAACCCTGCAAATTTGTTGTTGGTAACATACATGGTTGCTTATAACATAGTTCGGTTCTATGGCTCCCAACTGCCATACATAAATATACATACTTATGTAACTTTTCTTTATTGCATATTAAATATGGTGACACATGCATATTATTTACCTTAACATATCACTAAGCATGATGGGACATGTACTGGTAGTTAGATCAGGGTTGTCAGCATGTAACTACCATCCAGTTTGACTTATTGGTGTGCAAGGTGACCATACAGTAGCTTGTAGATACCTTCATTTTGAGTCATCGTACTGAAGGTGATCATGCAATAGCTTGCATCTGCCATCCAGATTGACTCAGCTGTGTTATCTGTAAGAAGCCTGAGCATTTTGAACATCATGAATCAATGTTTCTTGTATATCTGACAAAGAACATGCCTTCCTAAAATTTCACAGTTGTGAAAAACAACTGTTAAAGTTAAATATTTAGACAAGAGTGGCTGTGAAGATATGTTAGTAGTGTCATGCTAAACCAGACTTATAAATGGCTAGCTCGAAAAGGTGCTTTAACTGTTGGTTACTGTACTATTCAGAAAAAATTATGTGGTGGAACATTAAAGTTTGGGGAGTGCAGCACTTATAGTTTTTATGTGCCACCCTTGTACAGCATGACATTCAAAGGGACTGTTCAGCTCTACTTGTCATAGACCAGAAGAGCTTATAGATGGTGTGTTTTGCATTGTCTCTGGACACTTCATATATCTATTAGCATGAGTTATCACTACTCCTCCTGATATACTTGTTGGATTGCCATAACATTTTAGACATACATTTGTTCCATAGTCTAGTTGGTCCCTAATGACAATAGTGCTGTTCAACACAAACAATGGCCACAAAATCTTGTTATTTCTACATATCCTGAAATAAGGTTACATCAACATGGAGTTTTCACTGAAAAACTTCTTATGTCTAATTCTT
The DNA here is from genome assembly GCA_016746295.1 of Potamilus streckersoni. Lineage (NCBI taxonomy): Eukaryota > Metazoa > Mollusca > Bivalvia > Unionida > Unionidae > Potamilus > Potamilus streckersoni. Next base: position 650,601 of record JAEAOA010002070.1, read on the forward strand.
CTAAGCAAAAATAGTGCTGATCTGACATCCAATATGACCATATTGCTACTTCTCCAGAATTGATGATCATACAGAATTTGCACTAACAGACTTCATGTGATGACTGGTTTTTCCTCAGTGATAATGGTGTTGATTTGATGTACAATTTGGCCACTGCAGCAGCCATATTTAAAATACTGCTACTCATCTTGAATGGCAAGTCATATCAACATGGAGTTTCACCTTGAGACTTCTTAATCTGTTTCATTGGTTCTAAATGAAAAATGGTGCTGATATAACATCCAGTTAGCCTCAACTGTGTTCACTTTGAAATTTTGTGCTTGCTATTCTTCAGAATGAATGGTGATAATAACATAGGGTTTTCACTGAAAGACTAATGATAGTCCTAAATGATTAATGGTGACCTGACATCCAAAATGGCCATAATGGCAGCCATCTTGAAATCCTGATAATGTTACTCCTCAAAAATGGACAGTCATATTGACATGGAGTTGTCACCAAGAGAAATTATGAAGTCTAATTGGTTGCTAATGAAAATGTTTCCAAACTGACATCTAGCAATGCCTTCCACTGCAGCAGTCTTGTTATTACTACTTCTTGTAGATGGATGGTTCAGTTGATACAGGGTTTTTACCAAAGACTTTTTGTGATATCTTGTTGGTTCTAAATGAAAATGGTGCTTGTCTCATATCCAGTATGGCCACAAAGTAGCCTTCTTTAAAATATTTGTCGGCAAGAATTACTTTTGGCAAGGAATGTGCTCCATCTTGAAAGTCACATTTCCAGTACTTGTTAGGAAATACCATATATACTCACTTATAATAGTAATCCAAGTGCAAACTGCACAGAACCTGATCTGCCATTGCATAATGTGCCAGCAGATCTGGGTCTGTGCAGTTTGTTAGGAATAATCAGTAGAACAAACAGCATAGACACTGATCTGCAGGCACATTATGCTATGGCAGATATTATGAATCTTTGTATTTTTGCAGTTTGACTTATAAGCAAGTTTGTGTATGTGTGTGTGTGTATATATATATATATATATATATATATATATATATATATATATATATATATATATATATATATATATATATATAGTATGTTTGCTGAATAGATGCCAGTTCCATCCTGTTCTCATGTCATTGCCTTGTAAGCATTTTTCAGTGTACTGCATACAGGTTTACATTTGTTGCATTACAGGAAGCAAATTAAGCTACTTGTGCTTGGATTCCTTGTTTCAGTTAGACTGTATGTGTGGCCATATTTATATTGATCATCTTTTGATGAAATTACACTTGAATAAAGTATCTCTACATCAAATTATTCCCTCTTTGCATGGAGTCATTTATTTTTTGTTATTCACTGGATCATAAAATTTCTGCTCTACATTAGATTATTTATGACAGTTAAGTAAACCTTCAAGTCTATAATGTAATTCAAAGTTTAATTTTTCGTAGTATTTCAATTATGTAAAGCTAAAATGTCAGTTGATTTTAATTGAAGTCCCTAATTTTAGATAAGACAATATGTGTATTTCTACTGCAATCATTTATTTTAATTGAGTCCAACATTTATTAAAAATAGCTAACCACCTAGCCAGTTTGATTCTTGTACTGTCAGGGATGAACATATTTATGCTTTCACTTGGTACTAATTACAATTACAGAATCACTTGTCCCACCCATATTTTCATATGTCCCAAAAGTTCAATCTCCTGCCAAAGTTTGACTGGATGCATGCATTTTAATCCATAGAAATAAACCCAACATGAAACAACATATTTATTTCTTTTTTAGGCTTAATTTTTCAGGTTGCCATTGTCTGTGAATTACATACACTCTTTCTCCAGTATGGTAGCATCATTACTTCTGTTAGCAAGATTGAAAAGGAATTTACTAAAATCTAGACTTTTTGTAACTTGTTCTTCCAAGACTTCATAAAATGACAGAAAAAAAGTGTTGTGTTGTGAATCTGCACTTATAATTTACACCAAGTTCAACAATGTTCTTCTCCTCTGAGACACACTTGCCCCTGTTGATCTTGAGGTCAACTCTATAGTCATAAAAAATGTATGTTAGGATTTTGGTTATCCTACAACTAATTTTCAAATGGGATCAATGACAGCAAGAGAAGCAAAGTGAAGATAGTTTTTAAAACATGAAGAGCTTTGTTTCGCCACTGTTGTTCCATTTGAAGTGAATTTTAAAATTTCCAAAATTGGTGCTCAGAGTTTTACTCAAAGTTGAACATAAATTTTATAATTTGTAGTGAAATTACTGCAGACTCAGTTGTCTTGACTGTTTGCCTAATGGGATGCATATTAATAGAAAACCTCTTTTCAGCATATGGTCATTATGGCCCATATTATTGTGTTACATTTTTATGTTAATTTCTCAGGCATTGTTAATGCTTGAATCATGAATTGATGATGATATAAATCTTGATTAGTACTACACCTGTACAACAAAAGAAGCTTGTTCAGACCCATATTTCATCTTTTACTGTTTGGGTAAAACGTTTGCATTTTTATCTTTTACGGTTTGGATAAAAAAATTTGCATTTAGATTATTGATGTGCATGTTTTTGCATTCTATCCTTCTCAGAATCATAAAATTGGGTGAGGGAATGCATCTTGATAAGTGCAACATCCTTCTTGCAAAATAAGCCTCAGTGACCAATATTTCATGCTGCAATGACTTGTTTAAGTTTTTGGTTGAGGTTCATTTATCAATTGCTGTTTATGTTCTAGTAATGAAACTTGGTTACTGGATATTTCTTTGTTAAAATTAAAAAGGTCAATGTGACCTGTATTTTATGCTTAAGTATTTTATGGTTAAGCATTCATGTTTAGCTCATGACCACATAGATTCACATAGATTTGTATAATACTATCCCACTCAGAAAGTCTGTTTTGACATTGCAGTCGAAATAGGAATATTGTTGTTCAGGGTTTGTTGCCATTTTTCATCACATGATGGGCTATACATGGCAGCCAGTTTAACTGGTGGAAGAAGATACAGGGAAAACCCTGGGAAGAACCACTGACCCACAGGAAGTTACTGGCAAGCTTTCTCATATACCCACTTGGCTAAGCCCAAGACTCAAAGCCATGCTGATTCAGTTGAGGTGACAGTAATCAATGACATTTTAACTAGTCCTACCCAGAAAGTAGGAATAATTGTGTATATTCAGTGGTAACTTTTCCATACACTGTATGTTGTGACAGGTTTCCTGCAGCATTTTATCGGAAGATTGTACATTATGATTGAGTATTGGAATTAAATGAGTTATTTGCATGCTGCATGCTTTTCAAGTGGCTAATCAAGGTAATTATTGATACATGAACTGTTTGTCACTCCCAGGTTATTTAAAACCTCTGTGTGTGTGTGTGTGTGTGTGTGTGTGTGTGTGTGATTTGGATTTTTAAGATAGCTTTAACAATTTATCAGTTATATTGCTAATTAGAAGTCTGCAATGTGGAAGTTTATAATAATATCTAGCACTAGGGCATCATGCCACAGACATACAGCATGATGTCCCACCCAGTCACATTATCCTGGCCTAACACTAAACTCTAAATGCTGAGTGCTAATAAAACACATGACCTTCAAACAATAAAATTTGTGTTTTACAAGTGAACAATGAAAGTAGCTTCTGAAGTAGGTTTTAAGAACAATACATGAAAAAAATACAAAAACAACATTAGTCTCTGTATTTGTTGAAGTCATTGTTGTATCTATACTTTGATATAGAAGAATGTTTTTTTTTGTTCTGGTGGATTTTGACCAAAAGAGCTGATAGGATGGTCTGTTGTCACTCATCAATCCTTTCTTTGTCTTTTAGCACAAGTTTGTTAATATTACTTCTACAAAGCTACTTTGTGAATTGCCATGAAACTTTATATATAAGTTCATGCCATGGTTGAATTGGTCTCTAATGAGTATGGTCCCATTTAGACATCCATTTTTGCCATCATATTGGCCATTTTAAATATCTTATTGCTACTACTGCATAGATGATCACATCAAGTTGGTGTTTTCAATGAAAGATGACATGTGTCTAGACCGTCTAAATGAAAATGGTGCTGGTCTGATGTCCATTATGACTGCCATCATGAAAATCTTGTTATTGATTCTCTTCCTGAATAGTAAGTCATATTGACATAGTAGTTTCACTGGAAGACATTTTATGATGTCTATTTAGTCCAGAATGAAAATGGTGCTGATCTAATGGCCTACAGAAAGCCACCTTAAAAAATAATGTCATTGCTTCTGCTCGAGAATGGATGGTCATATCAGCATGGAGTTTTCGCTTAAACACTTCTTATTATGTCTGGTTAGCCATAAATGAAATGGTGCTGATCTAATGTCCAGTATGGCCAACACAGTATCTATTTGAAAATCTTATCATTTCAATGTATCCTCGATGAATTGTAATATTATTATAGGATTTTCACAAGAAGGCTTTTTTATGCTAAGTTATGACTATGATTTCAATGTTATTTCTGATATGGTGGTCACAGTGGCCATCTTGAAAATCTTGTTATAGCTTATCATCTAGAATGAGAAGTAATATTACTATGGGATTTTCATCAGACTTATGATGTATAGTTGGTCCAGAATGAAAATTTTGTCAGTCTGATGTTGAATATGTTCACAACAATGGCCACCTTAAAAATATTATCACTATTCATGAATGTATGATTGTATCAACATGGGGATTTTGCTAAATAAATTCTTATCATGTCTAGTTGGTCCTAATTGGTGCCATTCAGACATGCAGTATGGCTGCCACAATCTCCATTTTAAAACTTGTATCATTATTTCTCCAGAATAAATGGTTGTTTTATCATTAAGATTTTATTGAAAGAAATCTTATGATGTCTAGTTAGTTGTAAGTGAAAATTGTGACATTCCAATGCCTAATGTGACTGCCACATTGACCATTACGAAAATCTTTTGTTATTACTACTTTCCCTAGATGGCTGGTCATATTGACATCATGCTTTCACCAAAAGATATATTGTGATGTCTAGTTTGTACTAAATAGAAATGGTGCCAACCTGATATTGTATATGGTTACCATGGCATTCATGTTTAAATTTTTTTTTATCTTTGCTTTTGATAAGGGAAAGTCATATTAACATTGAGTTTCCACAGATGAAACCATGGTACTGAAGGGTCAGTTTGGGGAAGTTTCTGTGTTTATTTTATTGTAAGAAAGCCATGAATATCAAGATTTCATTGTGGTTGTAATCACTTATTCCTTCTGTTTCTATCCTTGCCTGTCTTTCCTTTTAAGCCAAATTACCTATTTTACCTGTGAGCAGACAAATCTGTGTTTTGTTCACTTGTATTAAGCAGTCATCTGTCATAAATAGCCACTTTTGCAACCTCCTATAAGCCACATTTCTATTGAATGAACTATTTATTGAGCAACCAACTGTCATTCTTTAGAGTTCCCAGAGTTGGCTGTTAACTCATTAACCCCTAGTATTTGTCGTTTTTGCCTGAAATGTGAGTAGAAAACCCATTTTGGGAGCTATTTATGAACACATCCTAATACATCGACATCCAACACATTTTCGACATCCAACACATTTTTGGTTATCCTAATACCTATTTGTATTAGAAACATCATTTTTCATTGGCTATTTTGCCTGAGCATGAATAGATGGGTAAAAGTTGGACTTTGTTGTTGTTTTTTTGCTTGTCAAGACCACTCTTTATTCAAAATGCCCATTTTATCCTACATTTTGCAAAGGTTCAACTGTCTGTGTACAGTTCAGACCGGTCTGTCTTAGATCTGAGGCCAAAGAAGTCTAAAGTCCAGACACAATACTGGATTCCGACATATGGCAAATTTTGGATGGAAAAAAACTTTGGTCCAAAAATTGATTTTTTTTCCCCCTCTATATTTTGTAGTGCAACTAGAACATCCATATTATTTGTTACCATCTTAAAGCTACATCTATCTTTCTATAATACACTTTATTGTGTCATACATAACCTTGATGCTATAGAGCTCAGAAGTATGCTACCACCTCCTGCTCTGTAAACTTGGCACCAGGGGTTAATGAATTAAGGCAGACTTGACTGTTTCTTCATTGGCCTGTTTTTTAGCTGTTAATTTTCATCTTGTGACCAACATGGATGAAGAAAAGATTTGTTAGATGTTTAACATATTTTTGGATACATTTTTTAACCATAGCCCAAAAAGGATGGGGTTTTTTTCAGTAGGAAGTTGAAAACTCCTGCATGATCTCTATGTAAATAATGCCATTTTTAGAAATAGGAATTTTCCGAATATTTTGCAAGGCAAACTGCACAATCTGGGTGGATTTTGATGGTGAAACTATTGTTATTCATTGTTAGATGATGCATAAATCCTGGTTGTTATATTAGTTAAAAATCAGATTTGTGAATGAATGTGTTTGAAACATTGTAATATAGGATTTATTTCACCAATTATGTGATACATACTCCAAGTCCAACTGCAGATAACAGACTCTGATCTGCCATTCACAATGCACTGGCATATCAGAATTTATGCTATCATATATACATGCTTATTAGATGAGTCCTACTGCAAACTGCTTTGACCCATATCTGTTGTCACATAATATGCTGGCAGATCTGGGTCTGTGCAGTTTGATAGGAGTAATCAGTAGAACAAAGAACATAGACCCTGATCTGCAGGTGCATTATGTGATGGCAGATCCGGTTCTGTGTTGTTTTGTTTGCAGTTAGACTCAACTTATGAGTTTTTATGGTATTTTTATCATCCTAAAACAATGCAGAAAACCTATTCTGTCATTTTATGAAATGCAGGATCCCTCTTTTATGCCATTCAGTCTGACTTGTATTGGGTGATATATGGTAACTGTCCAAGGAATAGGACAGCAAATATTACAGCTTAAAACTTGTCCTTACACATGTGGACTGATAAGTTGCATATCTATTTTTTCAGCAGACATTGTCATCTTTTATTACAGTCTGGCTAAATAATTACAACTTTAAACATTGAAAACTTGCAGTCACATGATCCAGGGTAACCCAGTGTAATGGCTCTAATGATTTTACTAATAGAATTATTTTGTTTCTGCTCTGATGTTGTCATGAATGTATTGATCAGTAGTCAAACTGTCAGTATCAAAACATGCCCTAATGGTAGTTTCTCATCATTTTCCTTTGAAATTGATGAGATAATCAGCTGTCTAAATGTTAGCATAATGTATAATAATTGTGGGATCTTCATTATTTGTCCTATCAAACTGAGATGACATGAAGAGTAACACTTTCTCAGTTATCAACTTGGGCAGCAATTAATAAGAAATAATTACTTGGGATCCATCCACATTAGTGTAGCATTCAAATTTTATGAGCATTGATTGATTGAAAATTATGGCCAGGGATGTTTTGGGTGGATTATGCTAGTTTACTGTTAAAAGGTTGGATACTGTATCTGCTTTGGAGGAATTTACTGGAGAGAGTTTCTTTAGTAGTGATTAATGGCTGATTGTTTTCCATAATGCTTTTAAAATGATAAATTTGAGATGAATCAAGCCAATTAACTAGTGATACAAATGTCATTGAAGTTATTATGGGTAAGTTACTTTCAAAATGGCTCAAAAGGTCAAATTACCAACAAATTAAGTTCCTTTTTGTGCCATATTGCAGTTTTATAATTAGGGCTTTGAGAAATATTCTATTATTGTTCCTGAGAAACTATAGGAAGATGAAAAAGTAAGAAATAAAGTTGAATGACCTTATTATAAGGTACTACAGAGGAGTCTTAATGATTGATTTTTTTAAAATAATGAATCATGTTCAATTATGGCCATTTCAGCATTGATTTCTTCTTTCTATCAAGGGTCGTGTGGACAATATATTTTATTTGTATGCCTCATTTGGCATATCCTCCTAGCCAGAGTAGGAGTTGAAGCTCTTTGCAGTAGGTAAAAGGTCATTAGGTTAAACAATGCATTAATCCCAGATGCATCAGAAAAAAATGAAAATCAGAAATAGTTCAAGAATTTGGTCTCATTTTACAGTAAACTGAAAATTTTACAAACAATGCAATTCTGTTGATTTTAGCACATATTTGCCAAGTTTCAAAATGTGAATCATCATTTTCACCAGTGATTGCTGACCAATTTATTATTACACCCTTATCTAACCACATAGATGTTCCCCCATGAAATTTTGGTGTGGAAGTGTATAGTAATACTTGAGAGACTTTAGCTTCCTTAATGGGACTTGGGTATAATCTTTATTCTTTGATGCTGATAAGGATGCATGTTTTTGCCCTGAACTTTGAGAGAACTGAAGTAGGTCAAAAAAGGCCATTTTTCTTTGCTTTATAACCTCACATTTAAATCATCAATTTTAGCTGGCATATAGAAAATGCTGAAAGTTATTGTCATGTCATAGCTGCAGTTATTGTAGTTACTGTCCATATTTCACTAACTGTACTAAACTGGAATGCACACTTCTTAGTCTTGCCAATGAACTACTTTTTATATGTATCCTGATGGGTACTACATAATTGTTAATTACCCAAAATAAATCACTGACTGGTCTGGCATAATTCAGTGATAGGGTGTAAGTTTTTGCAAATAGGTTAACCCAGAGTCACTTTATTGTGTATCCTGAAATTTTGTAAATAATTTGCAACCATAGTTCAATTCTGTGATCAATTTTACTTGCCCAGATGACTTAGATAAAATGTGGCATTTTGTTTTGTATCTTTATTCTTGCTTCTGTTGTCTAGAAATTTTATAGATATGCATGTGCATCATGAGGGTTAGTATAGGGTAGTAAGGATGATATTGTGACCTACTTTAATTAAGTATTACTTATGATATTGTGACCTATTTTGTATGGGGTAGTACTGATGATGTAACCTACTTAGAGCAGAAACAATATAAAGTTTGTGTCAAGATCCAGATTACATACCTGCATTTTTATTTAATCATATCCATACATATACCTGAATTTTGAGGGATACCTTAAAGCTGTTGTTGAAGTAGGTAAAATTTAATCTATTTTTCTTGCTTCAGTTTCTCCATTCATGGAGGAAAATTGGTTAAAAGTGCTTGCATAGCAAGCAAGATTTGCTGTAGTTCATGTTTCCTTTCATAGGTTTTGAAAATATTAAAGACCTATTTATTAACATGAGACTCTAAGGTCACATTTTCCATTTCCTCATTCATCAGAATTCTTAAGGCTCTATTTCTACACCAGAAAAAGTACAATATATACATGTACCCATGGTTTGAAGTCAAGTCCAATTGCAAACAGCATAGACACTGATCTGCCATCATATCATTCATCAGCAGATCAGGATCTGTGTTGTTATGCTGATTATTCCTAGCAAACTGCATAGAGCCAGATCTGCTGGTGCATTATGTGACAGATCTGGATCTGTGTTGTTATGCTGATTATTCCTAGCAAACTGCATAGAGCCAGATCTACTGGTGCATTATGTGACAGATCAGGATCTGTGTTGTTATGCTGATTATTCCTAGCAAACTGCATAGAGCCAGATCTACTGGTGCATTATGTGACAGATCAGGATCTGTGTTGTTATGCTGATTATTCCTAGCAAACTGGTGCATTATGTGACAGATCTGGATGTGTGTTGTTATGCTGATTATTCCTAGCAAACTGCATAGAGCCAGATCTACTGGTGCATTATGTGACAGATCAGGATCTGTGTTGTTATGCTGATTATTCCTAGCAAACTGCATAGAGCCAGATCTACTGGTGCATTATGTGACAGATCAGGATCTGTGTTGTTATGCTGATTATTCCTAGCAAACTGCATAGAGCCAGATCTACTGGTGCATTATGTGACAGATCAGGATATGTGTTGTTATGCTGATTATTCCTAGCAAACTGCATAGAGCCAGATCTACTGGTGCATTATGTGACAGATCAGGATCTGTGTTGTTATGCTGATTATTCCTAGCAAACTGCATAGAGCCAGATCTACTGGTGCATTATGTGACAGATCAGGATCTGTGTTGTTATGCTGATTATTCCTAGCAAACTGCATAGAGCCAGATCTACTGGTGCATTATGTGACAGATCAGGATCTGTGTTGTTATGCTGATTATTCCTAGCAAACTGGTGCATTATGTGACAGATCTGGATGTGTGTTGTTATGCTGATTATTCCTAGCAAACTGGTGCATTATGTGACAGATCAGGATCTGTGTTGTTATGCTGATTATTCCTAGCAAACTGCATAGAGCCAGATCTACTGGTGCATTATGTGACAGATCAGGATCTGTGTTGTTATGCTGATTATTCCTAGCAAACTGCATAAAGCCAGATCTACTGGTGCATTATGTGACAGATCTGGATCTGTGCTGTTTGCAGTTGGATTAATCTTGTAAGCAAGAAAGCAGTCCAAAAAAAGGTCATGATTTGAGATAATAACATGGCCTTTTTTTTTTTTCATTCTACCATAGAAGAATAATGATAACATTTGACAAAATTGTATTACAATGTCATCAAATAAAAGGGGCAGAATCCAACTGGAGCCTGTACTGTTGGGGCAGAAAAGATAACATGTAAATTAGTTTTGGTGATACATTGTGTTGCAGATGTCAGCAATACACATGCAGATGTATGCAATGGACTCATAATTAGCATGAGATAATGGAAATGCCAAGTGTAGAGCATGCATGCTGTCTCATTGTTACTACCAAATGATTTTTACTCCACCTAAAACTTGTTGAAGGACCTCAGAAATAGTACTAGTCCAATCAAAAACAAGATAATTATCTGAGCACATTGGATGATAACATCAGATTATCTGGGAAAAGCGATGCCATGTGTTAAACAACCCCAACATTGCAAAATATTATCAATGCTGGTTTTAGTCCACAATGCCAGCATATCCCAGAAACTGAATAAGCTGAGCTGGATGATCAAGGTGGATAAAATAGTTATTATATGCTAAAAAGACCTTGTCACATTAGATACAAATTGGAAGGTTCTCCAGCTTTAATACTACTACTCACAATTCACTGTATTAGGTAGTGCAAGACTGTTCTAATTGCAATGCATGTATAATGCAATTAAGGGCAGTGTAATGTTTTATCTATTGCTTTATCTTTGGAAAAATTATGGAAACTAAAGAGATGTTAAAGACTAAGCAAAAAGTCAAACTTTGATGTAACTTTAATAAGTTTCAAGTATTAGAATGAACCATGATCAGAAACAGCCCTACATGTGGGAGAATTCAAGTTAAATGAGATAAACTCCTGTTCTGTTTAATTGCATCATCCTATCTTTGGCTACTGTGGTGGCTAGTGTAGGATGATGTTGGCAAATATGACTAGTCATCTCATCAGCAAACTTCAGCTCCACATTTTATTTCTGACAAAGAGCAGGGTGATCAACTAATTTTCCATGTTTCATATAGACTTTAAGTCAGCAGTGATGCTAATTATTTTGTCTTTGTATCTGTCACCAGCTCATGTAAGACTTAAGGTTCTGTGTCTACCATTTTGGGTCATAGCTATGTAACAGTTTGAATACAACATGCATTTCAGTAATTTTCTCTGTGAGGTTATCTTTCAGATATCTTTTGAGGGGATTTTAGAATGACATATTAAAGTGCAAAACATTTAAGTAAAACAAGTAAAAGCTAAGTAAAAATTTGGTATATATACTGTTGATATGACTGTACCAAAACTGGTTCATTATTGATGTACTATGTGTAGTACATATAACTGTGGTGTACCACATTATACCAGTGTACTGGCAAATCTGCACATTGTGCCGTATTGTGCATTATTATAATTTGGCTTCCTGAATTTTTCGCTCTTCTGGTCATAGTCCAGAAGTGTTTGTGGAATTGTCTGTTGTCCTTTGTCTTTCCATCCATTAGCATAAAGTTTGTTGCTACTTCTCCTAAGCTCCTTGGAGGATTGCCATGAAACACAGTAATCCCATGATCAAGTTGCTCCTAAGTGAAAATGGTACTACTCTGAAATTGCAGCAGCTATCATAACAACTTTTGTTATTGCTACTCCTTGAATAGATGGCCATAAAATGGTGTTTTAAATGTCTAGTTGGTCCTAAATAAAAACAGTGCAGATTTCATGTCTACTATAGCCACCGCAGTGACCATTTTGAAAATCTTGTTATCACTAGTCCTCCTAAACTGATATTAACATGAGGTATTACTAAAAGACTTATCATGATGTGTAGTATTCCTAAATGAAATGGTACTGATCTGACAACCAATGGCCACTGTAGTTGCCACCTTAAAAATCCTGTCATAGTTACTTCAGATAGAAATGTAATATTGCCATGGGGTTTTCACCAAGAGATTTTTTTTTGATATCTAGTTCATTCCTAATGTAAAGGGTGTTGCTTCTAGAACCAATATAACTGCCATCATGAAGACCTTATCATCACTACTTTTTCTAAATGGATATTGAAATCAACATAGGCAATTTAATAAATGAAATGGAAAAAAAAATGCTATTCAGATGTCCAGTATGGCCACCACAGTAGCAGTCTTGAAAATCATGTAATCACTGCTTCTGAATTGTCCTATCAGCATGGGTTTTCACTGACAGACTTCTTTTGATGTCTGGTTGGTCACAATAAAATTGGTACCTGATCTGGCTTCCAATGTCATCACCTTACTGGCCTTCTTAAAAATCTTATTATAGCTACATATCCTAGATGGCTGGTCATATTGCCCTTGCATGAAAGCTGTGACTGCTCCAGTGGCTGAAGTAATTAAGGTATCTGCCTTGGATTTGGGAGATTCTGGGTTCAAAACCTGGTGAGGGGTCCTGAGTGGCCAAGTGGTCTAAAGGGCTGTCCGTTATGGATCACTGCCATCTCACCTCTGTCTAGGATTCCTGGAATGTGGATATGTGATAAAGCTTGCCAGTAGCTTCTCATGGGTCGGTGGTTCTTTCCAGTGATTCTTTCTGGTGATTTCCCGATTTCTTCCTCCACCATTAATACTTGCTGCCATGAATAACCTATCATGTGCTGAAAAATGGTGTTAAGCCCAACAACAACAACAACAACAACAACAACAACAACAAAACCTGGTGAAAATCATATTAAAGACTTATAAAAATGATACTAGCAACAACCTTACTTGGTGTTGAGTATTAAGAGGTTAGTGTTAGGACTGGTTAGCCTGGTATTAAGATAACATGACTGGGTAGGACATGATGCTTCATATCTCCTGCATGATGACCCAGTGTTAATTCACTATAAATTGCTGCACTGCAGACATCTTAGCAATATGACAAAAATATTATGAAAGCTGTCTTAAAAATTAAAATCTCTGTCTCTGTATGTCTCTCTCTCTCTCTCTCTCTCTCTCTCACACACACACACACACACACACACACACACACACACACACACACACACACACACACACACACATATATCCAGTATGGTCACCATGGCAGCCAACTTGAAAATGTTGTTCTGGAAACTCATATCAACATGGTGTTTCCACCAGATGATTTCTTATAATGTCTTGTTGGTCCTAAATTATGTCTTGTTGGTCTTATTGAAAATGGTGACAATATGACATCCAGAGCAGCTAATTTCAGAATTTTGTTCATGCCTAAGAATATCAGAGATGGTTTCAGTGCTAAGTAGTTGAAAGGAATAAATTGTCTTGATTTAAATTCTTTTTGGCTCAGAAAGCATCAGTGCCTTCAAGGACTCTTGTTCATTTATTTTGATAGATGGGATTTTGATGTCCTGTTATTCTTGCTCTTCCTTTTGATGCCTTTGACTAATGAATTGAGATCAGAAAATGTTAATTCTTGGTTTCCAGTTTATTTTATTTTTAGACCAGTTAAGTAATTGAAATTTGAGTATATTGGAGACTCTAGCTTATTAGATGTGCTTTTAATTTATCTGATCTCTTTGAGTGGTAATGACATGCTTATTTTTTAAAATCTGGTAGTAGGCTGTTGATTTTCATTGGAAAAGGAAATTAAAGGAAATTGCCCCATAATTTTTGTGGAATTTGCATTTCTGTGACGGATTTAGTCATTGTTCTCTTCCCCTCATAAATCTGGTTTGCAAACTTAGAAGAAATGTGGTAGATTAATCAACAGGTCCTTGAATTATTTATCCTGAAATTGATGGCTTGAAGAATGTTTCGGTCTTTTAACATGTAAATTTATCAACATCTGATTTAAGTTCGTGTATTGTGTGTGTTGTGTTTCTGGCAATTTATTTGTTACTGAATTGATTTTTGTTGATAAGGCTGAAGGAGATATATTGCTGTAATTAAGGGTTTAGAGATTGCAATTTCGAAACATGTTGCAAACACAAATAATAAACTAGTCATCTACAGTCCTGTTTCAATTATGTGGTTCCTATTTATGTGACTGTCATGATGTGATGAATGAAAATGCTTTAGAAAGTTGAAATATTATATGCAATGTCAAATGCACAAGAAATTCTGAGAATTGATATGATCAGCTCTTGCTGGATTGGAACCATAGATCAAATGCAGTACTGCTGCGTCTTAAGCAGGCCCATTGCCCATCCACTATCCAAACATATTAAATATTTGAAATGGTTATCTCACAATCAAGTTTATGGTACATTTCACTGATATTAGATGGGTTCATTTGAATGAAAATTTAATTAATTAATTAATAATAATAATAATAATAATAATAATAATAATAATAATAATAATAATAATAATAATAATAATAAAAATATGATTCTGACTGAATATTAGTCAAAGTAAGAGAGCATTATTGTTTTCAGTCTTAAACTGGAACTTTCTGTTCAAAATTTGTTTTGGTTATTGCAGGGAATATGGACAGTGGGAAAAACATGGAGCAACTTAGAATATGGGGCCATTTTGGGAGAGTATGGTGCTGTTTTGGGAGATTATGGGTCCACTTAATATTTTATTGTTCCACTTGCATAGCATCATAGCCATAATAGTCACTTGTTTGCACCTGGTTGCATGAGGTGGTTGTGGTCTAGAATGTTATTGTTTTTTTGCATTTCAAGTTTCTGAAAGTAATATATCTTCTGATAAAATCATGATCAGTTTAAAGTTTATGCAGTGATAAGTTAGGAATTCATGTCTTGCCTGTCTCACCTACTTATGCTGCAAGCTTGTTTTATCATGAAGGCTTGTTAAATTTTTTTTATTGGAGAATGCAAAATATTAAAACAGAATAAAATACATCTTACATAACTCACTTAAATGTTGAAGCAATACTGCAAATAACAAATATCCTGTTCTGCCATAGCATAATGCACTTGCAGATCAGAGTCTGTGTTGTTTGTTCTACTGTTTACTCGTAACAGCTGCACAGACCTGGATCTGCAGGCACATTATGTGATGGCAGATCTGGGTTTGTGCAGTTTGCAGTTGAACTTGACTTAGAAGCAATACACTATCTCTTTTTAAATTATGAATATTTCCAAAAAAGAGTGAATAAAGAAAGAAATAAAATTTGATAAAATTGGGATCAAATCACATGTGACACCTGTAGTTTGATGGAGTAGTATCCCATTGCTGTAGTGACACATCTTTGTTCCTCCATTTATGCACTGATCAAGGAAGTAATACATAGACAAGTTGAATTTCCTTAAGAAAAAATAATTCCTTGAAAACTTTTGTAGGTCTGAAAACTTCACAGTGAGTTATTGCAAAGCATTTCATGAATTTTACAGACCATATACTATTACTTGTCATTATAGGGAATAAGATACTTTCTGATAATTTTCAAATTTAAGGGCTGATTTTGGATTTGTTTTGGAAGGAGGGGGCAGGTTAATTTAATGGTTTGTTGTGCAAAGAAAAATATATCTTTGGTTTTATACAGAAAGAAGTAATATTTTTATTTACAAAAGGGGCGGTGGAGCTTAACCTGCCAACTCCCTCTAAATCTATTCCAGAGTAAGAAAAAAAGGGAGATGGCAGAATACTATATAATTTATTTTACTTAATTCATATTGCCTGTAATAATGAACAGAATCTAGCTTTAAATACTTATACAAATATCATTTTCTTAAATTTTAAAGGAAAACATATCAGGTATTATGGATAAGGTTTGTTTCATTAGGTTGTCCTTTGCTTTTATTGATATAAGGGATGACATAGTACCAGTATAATATGGTGGCAATTTAACCTACAGTCCTATGCAGAAAATTACCCACAATGACATTTTAAAACTGGCTGACTTGTGCAACAATGTCTGGTTCCATTTCCTCCTAACTTTACTTTCCATACAATAACTTTGCTAAGGAATATTGCATTCCTGCCAAAGCTGTTAGCATGTTACATTTATGAGATTTTGATTGAGTTGGATTTCCAGCATTCCACACAATCATTTACAAGAGTTATATCCCTTGAAAAATGCCCATCTTTAAAAACCTTGTTTTTTTTGCTAGGTTTTTCTATTCAGGGTCCAGCAGAGCAAATTATACAATGGGACACCCCTGCAATGCACTCATTACCACTAGCTTTAAAGAGTGGGCCAGGCTCCCTGCAATATACTCAACACCATTAGCTATATAGAGGGGGCACCCTGCAATCCATTCATAATCACTAGTTCAAGTTATAATTTAGTAATTGCAGATTTAGAGAGTGTACTGTAAATTTTTATTTGTTTTCCTTTTGGTTGATTTAACACTGCTAAAAATTTGTCAACCACAAAATTTGTCTCTGTAGGGTACATGATAAAGAGGTTATACTTGGCACAGATTTGATTATACTACTTTACCACACCACACACCCAGTATCAGTGCTTTATTTTATCTTGCAGGAGAGGGCTGCTTGCAGTGTATATGGCAAATGTGGTAAGTTGTCACAGTTACACCTTGAATGATTCTGAATAGTTTGGAAAGTATTTGATTTTTTTTATAGGTCATCAGCTTTCACATGCATTATTTTTAAAATTGATCTGGAAGAAACATTCAGTACTGTTGGATGCCTTGATATTAATTGTAATAAAAAGCATCCAAAGCTACCCTGCATGTTCCATATTCTGAGTTAAAAAAATATATATAAATCAGCATGTTTTATAACAACTTCCGGTTTTAGTGTGCCTGGATAACTCACAGGCTTGCTTGTAAAGTGGAGGCAGGTGTGGATCCCATTTTCTTCTCTTTTAGAAATTGCAAGAAATAGTCTTACAAGGAAGCCTAATGTGAAGATATTCAGATTAAAATCCATTAGGTAAAAGCTCACCATGTTTACTGTATTGTTGAAATCTGTGGTTTGTATGTGAAAATTTAGAATCCTTGCCATGAATTAAAAATTTTAATCGGAAAACCACATACTTTTGTTTTAGATTTTCTTTGAGAAAAATATTTTCTCAATTAAAATATATATGACCAAGTATTTGTCAGTGAAAATGTCAGTTAATGACTACTAACAGCCATTAGATTCCTATAGAGGACCCAATTCATAATGCCAATTTTTCTGAGAATAAATCAGTTCAGTGTTTACAATTAGGGAGTTTGGGTCAGAATCAGGGAGATTTGGTCAGAATCAAAGAGATTAGCATAACAAACAATATTTTTATAAATTTAAGCATGCATGAATTAAAGCATGAAAGTGCCCATGTTACGAAAAATGAGTCAATTAACTACAATGAATAATAGTTACTCAACTTCATCAATTTTCTTAATCTAACAAAATTAATTTAAGAATCTTCACAAGAATCCATTTGTACTTAAAAAACTTATGACACACTGGTACCTCAAAAACTCAGATTTTTTTAAGCGTGTTTTCTTTTATTCTTACTGAGAAGCTCTTTGCAGCAATAAACAAATACTTATGAATTCAAAACAGCCACACTGCATTTATCTTGCATGATATAAATGAAGACACATAAATTCAAAATGAATTCAAAACAGCCACACTGCATTTATCTTGCATGATATTAATGAAGACACATAAATTCAAAATGAATTCAAAACAGCCACACTACATTTATCTTGCATGATATTAATGAAGACACATAAATTCAAAATGAATTCAAAACAGCCACACTGCATTTATCTTGCATGATATAAATGAAGACACATAAATTCAAAATGAATTCAAAACAGCCACACTGCATTGATCTTGCATGATATTAATGAAGACACATAAATTCAAAATGAATTCAAAACAGCCACACTGCATTTATCTTGCATGATATTAATGAAGACACATAAATTCAAAATGAATTCAAAACAGCCACACTGCATTTATCTTGCATGATAATAATGAAGACATAAATTCAAAATGAATTCAAAACAGCCACATTGCATTTATCTTGCATGATATTAATGTAGACACATAAATTCAAAATGAATTCAAAACAGCCACACTGCATTTATCTTGCATGATATTAATGAAGACACATAAATTCAAAATGAATTCAAAACAGCCACACTGCATTTATCTTGCATGATATTAATGAAGACACATAAATTCAAAATGAATTCAAAACAGCCACACTACATTTATCTTGCATGATATTAATGAAGACACATAAATTCAAAATGAATTCAAAACAGCCACACTGCATTTATCTTGCATGATATAAATGAAGACACATAAATTCAAAATGAATTCAAAACAGCCACACTGCATTGATCTTGCATGATATTAATGAAGACACATAAATTCAAAATGAATTCAAAACAGCCACACTACATTTATCTTGCATGATATTAATGAAGACACATAAATTCAAAATGAATTCAAAACAGCCACACTGCATTTATCTTGCATGATATAAATGAAGACACATAAATTCAAAATGAATTCAAAACAGCCACACTGCATTGATCTTGCATGATATTAATGAAAACACATAAATTCCCTCTATGGTCTGTCTGAATCTTCCTCAGACTAGTGAAACAGCTCTCAGGGTATGCATTACTGTATGGCAAGCTGAGTGCTAGAGCTTCACTAGATTTGGAAATCTGGATGTGTGTCAACACTGCTCCTGTCTACCCAGAAGACATCCATTGGTGCTCTTCCTGAGTGGCACTGATATAAGGGAGAGCTATAAGTCCCTGAACTTGTCTTCAAGTTAACATGGGTTGTCAGTTGCTTTCACTCTGTAGAAACAGACCTACTACTGAAATTTCATATCTTCTTTCAAGACTTAGGTAACCGTGGGTCTAGTCATGAAATGGAAACTTAGCACAATCTTATCACTTTCCCTCATATAGTGTAAAGCTTTTTAGTCCTTTGATATACATGTAGTAAAGTACCCGGTGAAGTGGGTGAAGTGCGTGCTATACATAGGCCTGTTAAGCAGTGAAGTGTATGTTACATTTAACAGCAATTTTAACCATTTTACATTTTTGGTACAAATGTATTATGTACGGAAAGATTTAAGAGTAAAAATACATTCGTTATAGCTGTATAATTCTTTTTCATAAAAGAATTTTGTAGTGATTTAAAATCTTGAAAGAATTCATTCACCATCAAGTCAGTGAAGCTGTGTGACCAACTGTAGGTGCCATTTTTCATACTCGAAATTTGCAAGTTCTTCGTCTGCATCTACATCACTAAATCAGCTGAATTTGATAATTTATTAAAACTAATGGCTTTCTACATCTGTATCAGAGCCTTTACCTAAGTTATTGAAGCTTTCATGGTAGTGATTCTAATTGTGAAAACTTGAGCAAGTACTGAACGAAATCCGCAGCCGCCAATTTGGAGAGACACAGTTACAACCTACTTTCTTGAAATAGCAGATTTCAACCAGAACATAAACAGTGACCACATGATCTGACATAATGGTAATTCACACCAATGAATGTAGTATCTAATAGGGGTTTTTCCCCAAATATGGCACTAAGAAAACCCGCTCAAAATGGCTGATGTTTACAGAGGCGTCAAAGGTGCTTGCATGCAAATTGGGTAGAGGCATCAAAAGGTGCTTGTATGCAAATCCTGTACGGGCATCAAAAGGCGCTTGTTTGAGGTAGAGGGTTATTTGCTGTAACTTCCTCATAGAAGGACCTCACTCTCCTAAAGAGACAGCTCAGCTGGGTTGGAGTGTCCAGGTTGCTATTAGTGAAATGTTTGGTTTCCATACCCACTGCTAAGAAATAATTTAAATGCAGGTTTTCAGGTGATATAACGTTCACCAGCATTATGCTAAATGATGCAGTTACTGATAACACTCATTTTCAAAAATGTTCTCTTCAGTTTACATAGAATTCATTCCATCTTTACAGGGAGATATCTCACCATTGCATCAGCCTAGAATGATAGTGTTAAAGTCATTCAATGGTTACATAATCTTTAGTTTTTAATGTTCTCAGAGCATTGATTTACTCCATTCTTGGTCTTCTGTTCATGTTTCTGGTTCTGCGAAAAGGACTGAAGAGCTGGCCACTGTTGAAGGAGGCATGCAATGCATTTCTATGGTTAAGCCATTTTGTTCTAAAATCCTTGACCAGCTTGTACTCTTCATTGTTGATAAACTCCAGGAATTCCTTATACATCTCTCTACCCCTACAAAATCATCATGAACAATTCATGAACTTGCATGAACCTGTTCATGAACCATCCCTGAAAGTTCATCAAAAGGTTCATGAACGATTCATGAATGTGCATGAACTGAAAATGGTCAATTCTGTCAATGATGAAATTAAATGAATTCATGAACGTTCATGAACCATAACTTTACAAACTGTTCTTGAACGTTCATGAACTATTCATGAACTGAATTCATCAACAGTTCATAAAAGTTCATTAACTGGTTCATCATCATCCATAACAGTTAATGAACATATTCATGAACTATGATGAACAATGTACCTCATTTTTCACGCTAATTCCACAGATGTTTCTCCTGAAGACATGGATCCCCACCCCAAAACTGACCTGTCAGATAACTTTTTTTGTAAAGACAGTAGGGGCTAATTTTAATTTAATGAAATTCCACCTATTGTCACTACTGAATGTCTCCATCTGCAACTTAAGCTGTTCATTTGATTACTGTATGAATCTTTAACATTGCTGCAGCAGTCACTTTTTAATGTCTATTCCATCTTGGCTGTAAGATCCTCCAGTTGTCAAATTTTCCACCTTATCTTATAAACTTCATCCTCAAATAATTTTTCTTTTCTGCTATCTGATCTGAAAGAAAGATAAAGTTAATTACAGACAACCTATGATCAACATTGTCTTCAGCTTTTAGCACATAATTTCTGTACCCAACTTTACAGATCCAACTCAAAATTATTTAATCCCTTACACTTAATACACAACTTACTGCACATTTACATTATTGGAAAAATTTGTTCACTAGTTGTATTTTAACTTAAGCTGACTTGCCATATGTATTATAAGTCACAGGAGTCAAATGTTTTTATAAAAATGTATCTCTCTGATGCCAGATGTTGCATATAGCTGCTTCAAGTTTGATCGCGTTAGTAGCACATGTATTATGTACAGTTTGACACATTAATTAGTTTTTTGTTTTTGTTTTAATTTACCAAATTACATCAGATCATATAAATAGTGATGTCATGAAACATAAAACGATACCGAACATATAAATTCATATTGCCGATACAGTACCGCGTATGGTATCAAGATCAAAAAAGGGGGTGGAGGTATAATGTTGCGTGATTTTAAATTGGGTCTGACAAAAACCAGATATATTAGTTTGATTCAAACTATATGATGACATAAAAACCAATAAATTATACATATAATTCCCATTTAAAAATAATGAATGACGAAGAAAAAGAAACACCATAATTTTGATGATCCTGCTGTGTATGCTTTTCCGCCTAAATTTGCTCTTATCAAGTCAATTCCATCATATTCTTCATAATTCCTTTTCAGCACTTCTATATACTTAAAAGAAAAGGTATTGGAAATATTCTCATCTGTTAATTTCACGGGAGTCCGAGATTTTTGTTCGCAAGTGTTGCTTGTTCCAAACCCTTTGTGCTCAGCCGCTGAAATCACGCGTGTATTTTACCCAATCATATCACATCTTCTTTCACAGTCATCCAATCAGGATAATCATTGTTTACATATTTCGGTTTTTACTGCAACTTGGCAACCAGTTACAAAGTTAATAAAATATGCAGTTTATGACAGTACTGGACAAAAACGTTTGAACAAAGTCATTGAAAGCTTTTATAGCAATTCAATTTTTTCATGAGGGCCAGAAAAATATTTTTCCATATTAATCTAGAACTACTCAAGTTAAGTACACAAGTATTGAATAAAAGATCTCTGAACATTTTACAGTATCATATAATTAAAAAAAAATATTCACCTTTATTTATATTTCACTAATATTTTGAGAAGTTTGTATGATTAATTTTCATAAACATTTTATGAATATAATGATATAGAAATTTCATAAATATTTTTAATAAATATCTTAATGGTGCATCAAAGTACTTGAATTGTTCATGAAGCAAATTCATGACATTTCAGAAACTTCAAAGATATAATCATAGTTCATTAAAGTTCATCATTGTGGTCATGAACAAAAGTACATGATTCATCAAATTTCTTGAAGTGTTCATGAACTTAGGTGATGAACGTTCATGGCTATTAGTTCATGAACTCAAATGATGAATTGATCATGAACATTTCAAGTATGTTCATGAATATTCATGATTGTTCATGAAGTCAGGAATTTGTTTTCATAGGGGTTATTTGCAGTGTAAACCAACTTATATGTGTACAATAAATGCATGAGCATGTGTCATGAGCCATGATATGATTGGTTGTTAGGTTGATAACAAATTGATTGAAGTGTTACATTAGTATTTAATGTTGTTTTAGCTTGAAA
Source organism: Potamilus streckersoni (assembly GCA_016746295.1). NCBI lineage: Eukaryota > Metazoa > Mollusca > Bivalvia > Unionida > Unionidae > Potamilus > Potamilus streckersoni. Next base: position 673,428 of record JAEAOA010002070.1, read on the forward strand.
TACTTATGCTTGGCAGAATTTTTATTTTTGGGAGTTCTTGTTGGTAGATCAAAAGATGTGTTTGAAAATCAAAAGTCTACAAGACAATCTGGGAGACTTGCCATCTATGCTAATTAACTGCATATGCAGCACCTAAGCTGACTTAATTTTGACAAATGTTTAGAATGTAATGATCCTTCAACACAGTGACACATTATGGTGGACCCCTCCTCAACTTTACTGATTTTGGCTTTGTATCTAGTAGTGACTTCCAATGATGAAATTTGCCTAATATTGAAAAATGCTACTACAGAGTAGGAATTTATGGATGGAATAAAGATGTAATCTGAGCTAATATATAGAACAAATAAGTTGAGCCCTCATTACAAGTAAAGACAAAATTTAATAAAATTTCAAAAAATTAAAATTTTCACAGGTTAAAAATTTAAAAATATGAAAATTACAGTTTGAAAGATACACATCTTTCTTTATATATTAATTAATTAAGTAATTACCAAAAGTACAATGACATTATAAGATTATCCGATTCTGTTAAGATAGGTTCAAAATCATCATTTACAAGTCTATCTATAGCGAATAACTATGCCTTGCATCAATTCATAACCTGTTGACTGATTCCATTCCACAGGTACTCTGAGACTAATTTTTGTTCTTCTGTTCCACTATTCATTCGCTCCAGAAATTCTTGGTGCCAGCCCATTTGTTCTAAACTGCCCTCTTTTCCTTCCCACACTGTTGTAACGTCTTTTCTAGACTATCTCACCTTTTGAAAACATAAGCAAAAAGCAACCTAAATCTTTTGTCATCATTAGACTGGCTCTTCAAGAAATGACCTCTATTGATTTCAAACAGACTATACATCTAGTTCCCAGACTAATGATTTGTGAATGGCCATTTACCCCACATGCTGCATTAGCCCTTCAATTGGTCTCATTACACACAAATGAATGAAATTCCTTGCCCTACTAAGGTCACCATTATAAATAAATTTCTTTGAATAATTCTAACTACTTCCATAACATCAATCAGCAATTCATCCATTTATATAAATATTATAATCAGCTAAATGAATATATATATATATATATATATATATATATATATATATATATATATATATATATATATATATATATATGCTGTGATCACTTTTTTCAAAAGAAAACTTTATGATCACTGAACCAATTCTACACTGGAATTTAAAGAAGGCCAATGGGATCTGTTTGAAACATTTTGCAAAACTAGACTTAACAGAGATATGTTTTTGAATGTCATTGATCCAGTTAAACAGTTTAATTCTATTTTTCACTTGAGATTTCAGATGAATTTATTCATTTGTACTCACCAGATGCTAAAAGAACCCAAATATTGTTCACTAAAGAATGTAATGAAGCATTTAGACAATGCCGAGAAACTGCATGAAAAAAAATCCAAGTAAAATCCTTGCATTTTTCATATTTCTTATAAGGAACTTCTTTCTAAATTGAAGAACTACACAAGATTTGGCCAGTACACTGTTGGCTTAAAGGACAACATAAAGACTGCTGTAGCTTATATTAGTGGAAATCACACATCAAAAGATTTCTACCAGATGTTGCATCAATATTTAAAGCTGAAATCAGGGCAGTAGACCTTGCCCAGAAATATATCAAAAGCAGACATATTCTAAACTCCATAATCTTCTTCAATTCATTATAAGTACTTACTTACTCAATAGGAAGTTGTAATGCATAACTGATGAATATTACTGTCAAACATACCAAGCTATATAGTCTAACAATATAATATATTTTTAGTTACCCAGCCATGTCAGTTTTAAAGTAATGAAAAAAGCAGATTGTGTTGCTAATGTAGCCCCACCTATAAATTTTAAAATACCATACACTAATTTTATACCTGGAATTATTGTTGTTATTTTGGGGTTTAAGGTAATGAAAAAAGCAGATTGTGTTGCTAAAGTAGCCCCATCTATAAATTTGAAAATACCATACACTGATTTTATACCTGGAATTATTGTTGTTATTTTGGGGTTTAATGCCTTTAACACAGGCTATATTTGACAGCCAGTATAACTGGTGGAGGAAAAAACCTGAAAAGAACCACCAGCCCACAGGAAGCTACTGGCATGCTTTTTCACATATCTTTAGAGATTGAGACTTGAATCCAAGTGAACAGATAGCAGAGTGGTAAAGGTGAGTACTTTAGACCACTGTCACTCATAGGCCCCAAACCTTGTATCTACAAAGCCTTGTTTAGTCTTGTTTGTTTGTTGGTTGGGCTTAACGCCATTTTTCAGCACACGATAGGCTATTCATGGTGGCCAGTATTAATGGTGGAGGAAGAAACCGGGAAATCACCAGAAAGAACCACAGACCCACAAGAAACTACTGGTAAGCTTTCTCACATATCCACATTCGCCAAATCCTAGACTCGAACCAACAAAGACAGAGGTGAGATGGCAGTGATCCATAATGGACAGTGCTTTAGACCACTCAGCCACTCAGGGCCCCCCTTATTTAGTCAGTGGCAGGCATCATGGAATGATGCTTTAAATAACTATCTCTGTGTGATCAAACCAACTTCAGAAGAATGGTCTATGTAGGGAGGGGACATATGTGCAAGAATTAGAATTGTTCATACTTACATAAGCCATCTCTTGATGTTAAAAGGTGAAGACCCACTTGTGTGTTTCTTGCAATGAACCCTTAATTGTCATGCATTTTTTGATAGATTGTTTTATCTCCAACATACACACAATTATTACAACATAATCAGCATGTGCAGGAACTTGTTAATACAGTAAATATGTCTTGTATTTTAAGTTTCTTGAAGAAAGTTAACATTTATTTACAAATATAGTTTGTGTACAAATTTCTCTTGTGTATTTTTAACCAACATGTATATTGTTAGTCAAATTTATCTTTTTTTATATAATTACTATTTATATATAAACATATTTAATTACTGTTTGTATGCACCATTTAGATTCCATGGTGATTGGGAACCTTCATAGATTTTCACAATTTCATCACTATGTTTTTATATTTTATTGCTTTTTGATACTAACCCTTTTTATACATAACTTTTTTAATCACATAAAAATGTTTGTGGAGCTATATAGTGCTGGTGTGCCATAAAATCCACAATCAACCAATTAACTAACCTTTAAATGTTTGTTTTGAATTTGATTGGTTGCCTTGGAAACTGATCAAAATTTGAAAATGTTGCTTTTATCCTTGAAAATTCCTTAAATTTCTTGATAAATATCCAGAATTTTTCCTCAGAATTCTTGTATTTATATGAGAAAATACTTATCTTTGAAAGCAAATAATACATATATTAACTTATTTACCAAATATAATAAACTGATTAAACAAATAAAATAGGATAAAATTGAGTGGACTGACTAAATAACAGATTACAGATGTAGTTACCATATGGAGTAGCAGCTCTTTGCTGCAGTAGCATCCTAATTTAATTACATGATTTTAGCTCCACTATTTTTGGACCAGAAGTGTTTATGGGATGACCTTTTATCAGTCATGTGTTGTCCTTCCATTAGCACAAGTTTATTGCAACTCTTCATAAACTATTTCAAGGATTGCAATAAAATTGTTATGTACTGGTTCATTCCATGGTCCTTGTTTGGGCATTTATTTTTTTTATTGCTAGTCCTCTCAAATGGAAAGTCATATTGATATGGAGTTTTTGCTGCAGAACTTCTTATCATGGAGTTTTGCATAAAAGAACATGGTGCCATTCAGATAGCCAATGTAGCTAACACATTGGCCATCTAAATGATCTTGCTTTAATACAGTATTTGGGGTCCATAGAACCTGACCATGTTATATAAATCAAACCATGCTATAACCAAGTCAGTTAGCTGAAGAAATGATACATCTACCCAAAATTGATGGCCAGTACACTTGTGTGTGTGTGTGCATGCATGCATTGCATGTGTCTGTGTGTGTACATTGCTTTTGTATTTGTGTGTGTGTGTGTGTGTGTGTGTGTGTGTGTGTGTAATAAAAGTGGGCAAAATTACATGTTTTTGATTAAATGAAGACAAAACTAGTCTGAAGTATGCTTACTTATTATATGCTCATCTTTTTCTCCATTAACTTTACATTGTCAGAATCATGCAATATTAACTGATATTGAATACCTTCATATTGTATATCACGTGCAAAGGAACTATTTTTTAACGTAAACAATTTTTTATGAATGAACTAAAGCAGATATTTCATGGACGGCCACATACTAGCAAATGTTTCATAGACTGACACATACAAACTGCTTTGGCACATTCTGCATTTACTTTTTTTGATACAATGTTTCAAATTTAACTATATATAGACGCTATAGAGGTTCCTCACAATAAAACGCAAGTTATACACATCAACTGTCTTCTTCAGCTGTCAATAAAAATGGGCCAAAAATATACTTACAATTTACATCCTGAATTTCCTCAAAAAATATACTTGTGTAGGTTTTGTAAATCTGAATTAGATGAGCCATGTTATGGGTTCTCAAGGTTGATTACACATTTTGAAATTGTACTGTAATTTCAAGTATATTACAAGTGTAGTTACATTCTCCTTACTGCACTCAAAATGAAATAAACATTAAATTCCACAGCATCTTTTCAATAATTGCAATGGAAAGGCTTCATAATTTTCCCACATTGTGATCTGAATCATTCAATGACAGAAAAGAAACATGTATGCCAATTCGGACACAATTCAAAACATTAAATTGGCAGACGCTACTGGAAACCGATGCAAGTCACTTCATGTAGATATATCCATACAATAATAAAAAGATTGTGTTTAATCGACGAAAATACCAAAAAGTATTCATTTCACATCAAATGGAAAAGTTGTTGCAATGCGTATTCATTAACAATATTACTCCAAATTTCAATTTTAAGTACAGCAAGAACCATTTTCTTTCAAAACTTACGGCTAGCACGCGATTAACTTCATATCTGTGCGGAGTTATGCACTCATTAATAATGCTGTGTAATGATCCATCAACGCTTATGTATTTAGTTCTTATGTATTTAGTTCGGAATAGGCATACATTTAGTTACTTTATTTCTTTCAGTGTATTTTTGTTTATATATTTAAGCTTGGGAAGAATAAGAAATGCTCATATAATAAAAAGGTTACTGTATTTGTATGGGAAAATATGAACTCATTTTGTCGGAAGGATATACTGTACTCCCAAGGTCTGCAGTATATCCATTCAAAAAAACTTGTTCATATTTTCCCATACAAATGCAGTAACCTATAAATATTGACAGCTTACATTTATATAGTACAATTCATGATGTGTAAGGTATTGTTAATGTATATGAAATATCCATGACTATAAGTTTAGATCACATTATAAAAGTCATGTATCAGTTGCATCCCACTAGAAATAAAAATTAAGAAAATGTCAGTCCTCATTTGATACAGTATCTATCCCATTGTCAACAAACATGTCACTAAATAGTTCAGTTGTCACTAGTAGCATGTGGTTATAATTGTTTACATGCTACATGTACATGTACTTAAACTTAGTTTGGTTTTGGTCAGCAATCCTCTTGTGAGCCTACCTGGTGGATGAGGCTTTTCATAGGAAAAGAAAAATGTGAACAATTGAAAAAGTAACTTGGTATCTTGATATTTATTGTTTTAAAAGATTGGAAATTTAATTTTTTATGTCGCCATTTGTGGCATTTGTAAGCATTAACTTTTTCAAGCAAAAAAGAAACTATATTAGCACAGTATACATCTTCCATTTACTTTTGGAAAATGCAAAAATCCGTCTGATTCCATTGCATTTATTTAAGTTTGGTGATGACTTCCTTTGATGAAAGCTGCTTTATCTTTATATTGAAGACTAGTTTGTCTGATTTGATAAAGGGTTCATGTGTTACTGAAATTACTGTTACAGAATAACTTTGGAAGACAAAACAATGCCCTTTTGTTATTCTGGCAGCAATGTCAAATAATTATTGAACATTGATTGAGACTGAATTTTTGTTTGATTAGTATTTATACAGAACAATTTGAGCATCAGAGGTAATCAGTTTTCTTTGAAGTTTTAACGAAACTATTTTTATTAATATATTTATATAAAGGAAAATAATCAATGTTTGGTCACTAATAGTCATTCCTGTTTTTGTCTTCAAAGGTTGGTTGATTGTAGCTAGTTTGGTAGCATGACTATTTGAGTGGATCACATAAAGCAGGCCAGATATCACCTTAAGAAGATTATAATGTCTGGTTTGTCAACAGGAATAAAGGATTCATTGATGGAACAAACCATAGATTCCAGTGTGTGTGTGTTTTGGAATTATAACATTGCTTTATTAAATTTTTGGTTATATAGCCATGATGTCTGCAGTGTTGTAGTTTATAGTGACTACAGACATGTAGCATGATGTCCCACCCAGTCATATTATTCTGACAACAGGCTGAACAGTCCTGAACTAACCTCTTAATGCTTTTCACCTAGCAAAGCAACTGTTAGTACCATTTGTATTAGTTTTTGGTATGGCTCTGCTGGGTCTTGAACCAATGACCTCATGCATCTGAAGTGGATGCTCTAACCATTTGGCCATCAAAGCAGTTTATAGATATTGTTGCATTTTATATCTAAGTTCTTGGCTTCATTATATGATACATTTTAATTTCGCCACTCCTAACCCAAAATTGTATACACAAGTTTAAACAGCCAAACAGTGCCAAAAAAGTTCTCCAGCTGGTATAGTGTGTGGCCAGTAAGGGAAAAATATTGCAGTTTTGCAGCATTGGTGAAGTGCGTGGTGATCGCTGAACAAACCTTATACATGTTATTTTTCATACATTTAAGAAGAAACATATTTTCGTATGAGAAAATGCATATATACAGAATTTGAGGAGCCACTAAACAATGTCTTAAATTGGAAATCATGATCTCATCTCCAAAATAATAGTAAATCTTTACACATTATTTTTCATGTATTAGAAAAATCTATGAAATTTCAGTAGTCAGTACATCATCATCTTATATTAGAATTCATAAACAATCCCTTCTCCAAAATGATAGCAAACTTTCACACATTATTATTCATACTTTTAAGGCAATAAAAGTATTCTTTTGCACATGAGAAAAATAAACTTTTGAAATTTCTGTTGCTTTCCACGATTGTGTTATATGAGTTTGGGTTATAACAGCATGCTTCAGCTATTCATACTATATTTATATTTGTTAATCATGATTGATACTTATAATCATGGGCAAAAATGGTAGGTCCTGGATTTTCTTTTGTTGGAACAGCACAGATGCAGCACTGGATGGAAATTTGTTCATAACATTGGTATCAAGTCATTTGTTGTTGAGCATTCATCCATAATCATCATCATCATCATCACCTCCACCACCACCACTACTACCATCATCATCCATGATTGAAGATTAAAGATTTGTTCTGAGGTGCTCCTTCCTGCTTGGAAGACTGCCTGCTCTTCAGCAATTGCTTGAGACTTTAGTCTGTTGAGAATTATCTTCAGTGTGACTTTGCTTGGGTGACTGATCAAACTGATGGTTCTGTAGTTTGGCATAGCTGTAGGTTTCTTTTCTTGGGGAGCATGATGACCAAGGATTGAGGCCATGTGGTGGGCCATTATCCTGTCTGCCATATCTGTGACTTAATACAATCATAGATAATCCAATAATTTTCTGATGATGAATTTGAGAATTTCATTTGTAATTGGTGCACTAATGCAATCATAGGTTTAAATAATTTTGTTGGAGAGTGTCAATGCTTAGAGCTCAGTAATTATGTGACATGAATTTTAATTATAGACTTTACATTGATCTTAATATATTAGATGGAATTAAAAGATAAATGTGACATTTTGTATGCCTGAACATATCCAAGTAATGTATGAACTATCAGCTGATTGATTCACTTGCTACATTTATTATTTTTATAATGTGTACCCATCAATGAAGAACATAGATCTACTACTTTATAATGCACAATCATATTCCTACACTGCAGAGTATGTAGGTATGTACTAGTATTTAATACCATATGGTGTCAGTTGAAAGTAAAGTTTGAAAGATGTAAAGAAAAAAAATTGCACAAAAACTTGCTTGAGACCAGTGGTATAAAAAAAGAATGTAGGTATGTACTAGTATTTAATACCATATGGTGTCAGTTGAAAGTAAAGTTTGAAAGATGTAAAGAAAAAAAATTGCACAAAAACTTGCTTGAGACCAGTGGTATAAAAAAAGAAAACATTACCTAGAGCAACCAGTGTATTAGACTTGGGTAGATCTGGTTCTACATTGTAGTTAAATACAATATATACACCAGTAAATAGAGTATAGTACTAAAACAGTGTAGTACCTGCTATGTAGTAATAAGTAATAAGTGCAAATATATTCACTTATGAATGGCACCTATCTTAAACCTGGTATGACTTTTGAGAGAGAACAGTTGCTGAAACCCCTTTAAAACAACATCATTGTATCCTTTGAACTTTCGATTCTTTGAATTTTCTATTCTTTATGTTATAATGTTAGATAGATATATCATTACCATTTAGCTCAATAGGTTAAACAGTCTGAAAAACAAATCTACAAAGTATGCATTCAGCATGGTCATATTGGGATAATTACAGTTCATTTCTAAAATGGAGAGCTTTTAACAGAGATAAAGGGAGCTAACTCTTGTGTATTCTTATACATGATGGAATATTGTTTATAATATACTCAGTTTGAACTTATGATGAGCTTGAACCTCAAGTAATTTTCCCAAATAATTTCGTAAGCAACACATGGCATATATTACCGCCATTTATCCAGTTTGACAGGCATTAAAAAGAAAAGTACTTTTAACACAGGCCAAATAATTTGTATGAAAATGAAAATGAAAATTGTTCCCAAATATCTTGTAAGGAAAATGTTTATTGTGTACTACTGATGCACCTAGAATGCTTAATACCTGTTTGGTGTAAGCTGTGTAAACTGTTCCATTATGTCCTTGCTTACAAATAAAAGTATTATTGCAAATTCTTGATAATTTGGTACTCAGAAAAATGGAGGGTTCAGATATTTAGATTAATGGCAGTAAATCATATATGGTTTGTAATATTATGTGGGTCATTCAAAATTGTATCTAATTCTGATTTCTTATGTGAAATGAAAATGTCATGCTTTGTTAAGAATTAAGTAATTGGTGATGTCTGTGAGTCATCCTTTATGGTTTTTCAGTACACATCTGTCAGGGATTATCTTTGTGAGGTAGCTTCTGGGATGTTACTGTAAAACATTGAAGAAACTTTTATTTTGTCAACCTTTTCACAAATACATCAATAATTTTGTCTTGGGGACTGTAAAATTACTTTAATATTCTTGGAAAAATCCCTGATATTAAGAAATGCTTAACATTTTTTTAAGATCTTTGTAAATTTATCTGAAATATTTGTTAAATATATTGTCTTGAATTGGAACAGTTCAAGCTATGAAATTAATGATATGAACATAAACACTGTATGAATTGGAATTGGAACTTTTTGTTTCATCAGGCTTTGAGTGAGCCTGTAACACAGCTTATTTCGTTGAGTGTCAGACTCTTATTCCAAGGATCAGTGTTTGATATAATGTTTGGCCAGCCTGGGTTGGCTGCCATTGTGTGTCCTTGAGAAAAGCATTTATTTTCATTTCTTCATGATTTTTCAAATTAATATGTTAAAAATGCTGTTAAAACCAACAAAAACAAAACAACAGCAATTCCTCAGGTATTGTTGGATGCAAATTAACTGTATATGTAAAGTAACATCTTTAATATGAGGACAGTAAATGATACCTAGTCATGGGTGACTGTCACTACACAGTTGTATTTAGTTTAAATTTCACTGGATTAGAGTGATAACAAATTCTTATAGAAAATTGAAACGGTTGAATTACATGCACTACAGAAAGGTATACATATACAAACTGTCTAATTTATCTATCGTTATACTTGTATACCATGATGCAGAAAGAGGAGCATTTCAGAAATGAAACATAACCAAATAAAACATTTTAATTGGGAAATGTACCAAACACTTTCAAAAAACAGTACACCTTGTCTTCTCTTACTAGTATCCATTGCAACACTATATATATATATAGTTCATGTTGCTGTGGACACTGGTGAAGCAATTACAAGGATTCATTGTTGCATTGATTGCTATGTGCCCAGAAAGTCAGTCTCCATTTGTAATGTCCTAATGGTTGAATGTAATTGATTACAAGCTGTTTTTTTTTTAGGCAGTGTTGCTCCTTTTCAAAGCTGATATTTGACTTAATTGTCAAACTGATTATAATCAAAATAAACTGTTTTTAAGTCTGAAAATATAATATCTTGGGTTTTTTTTTTAAAAACATATAGTAAATGATAATCAAAACCTTTCATAAATATAGTGACATTATGGAAAAAAATGTTTTTTTTTCTTCTTCAAAGTATGGGTGATATGGAAAAATACCTTTTATTCTTGAAAGTATGGGTAACATTTCTTGGGTTAGGGTTACAAATTAAAGATTACCATACTCTGATCTAAAAGTTGTTAGAGTCACTGATGTGTGTGTGTCAGTATGTGTGTGTGTATGTATGTATGTGTGTGAATATATATATATATATATATATATATATATATATATATATATATATATATATATTTTGTAAGACATTTTAATTTGGAATCTTTTTAGACAGTGTCCAAACAATCAATCCATTTAGTTTATTTTATCAGTCTGTCAAGCAGTATTAAAAATCAATTAGTTTATCAAGAATCAGGTTGATAGTTTCATCTGGCAGTTTTATGGTAATTATTTATTTTATATTGTAGGTGAGTAGACAGTGCAATGCTTCAGGTCTTAATCTTGTCAGCTGTAGTTCATTTCATCTACATGCTTATCAAGGCATGTTATACCTGGGGAGATATTTGGATTCACATCAGGTCATTGAGTTTAACTTAATCAATTGTATTGAAAATATATCTAAAATGGGTATGATTGATTCAGATTTTCACCATCTCAATTGCATACAGATTTGCCCCCATTGAGGTGCTTTTCTCCTGCAATCAAACTCCAATCCAATTCAACAGCAGGAATCTAGAGTTTTTGTAAAGATTTTAATTGGAACATGGTTGGAGAATGTGTCTTACAATGGACACTGTAGTGCTGTCATGCATGGATCAATCTGCCTCAGTGGTGCCATGATTGCTCTTTCAAAGTCCTGTTGATTTCTAATCTGATGTAAATAATCTGTTGTAGGTTTGTAACTTGTACTGGATCTTAATTCAGGGATCTGAGTTTTTGTATAAAATAAAGACCTTTGTTCCAGAGCAGGGTTGAGATGATCTCATTCAGTAAGAACTTGCCGTGTCAATGTCACTATTCAGGAGCATCCAGCTGTCTAGGGTTGTGTGCCGATTTGAAAAGGCTTATCAAATGTTTTAATTAGAGTTTTGTTAAATCTGAAACCAAAATTAATCTATCTTTTTAGAGCAAGATTGCAGAATGGTTTTCTTTTCCCCCTTTAATACAAAATTTTATATATAAAAATTTGACTTCTGTTTCAAATATGTTTTCCTAACTGGACCCCATATTATAATTATTGATAATTTTATGGTTAGTGGTTTTTAATATTTCCTTTGTTGTTATAATGGTAGTGTTTTTTGTGCCATTTTAGCGGAGAAAATTCAAACTCAGAAATGTTGATTACTTTTATAGCAGTTGACATTTATAGCAGGAGATATGGTAAAGTGGCATTCACAGTGAATGAACCAATTTAACTGAAATTAATTTGACATGACCCATAGAGTTAAGGAATAGAGTTCCTGACAAAACATCAGGGATGTACAGATTGTTATTGGCATTTAGAAAGTGAAATCAACCTCTGCATGCTAATCTGTTTTTGACTTTTAAATGGGATAAACTGAATTAACAAATTTTGAAACCCAAAGCTAAATACGGTGTTATCAAATTCAAATTCTGCATGATATAAGTTGTGTATTTCTTATACTTTAATTTTCTCTGAATGGTTCCATTTTGTGGAGTTGTGACAGTTTTGAAATGACACAGATTACTCACTGATTTTAATTTCTAGACAGTACACCAGTGTAATTGAGGGTTAGAAAGATATAATTGCATTTTTATTATGATTGAAAGTAGGATGAGAAATTCTTGCTTCATATTGTACCCATAAGCAATGCATGATTACCTACAGAATCACACTCTACATAATCCTTACTTACCGTAATATTTACATATGACTTAATAAGCTTTTTGGTCAAACATATAAAATGTATCTTACTGAGTGAAGACCAATCTTGGTCTCCAATTACTTTTGCTGAAGCATGATCTTTTGAATATTCAGATTTTTGTGGAACTTAACATTGTGCTTGTCTGATGCCTCACTATTGGTTATATCAGTCTCTACACTTAATTTAATAAAATGTTTTTTATTCAGCACAACTGTATTGGAAGAGATGATGAACCTATAAAATAGTGCTCCAAAATAGGCAAAGGGAGATAACTCTTCTTGTCCGTACATACACATGTGAATATAGTTTATGACATAATTTGTGTTTATTATAATGAAATTTTTTCTTTTTAATTTAGCAAATAATAATTGTAAAGTGCAAATTGGAAGTACACTATTGCATTGAATATTGTGTATAAAATTGCTAATCTTGTAAAGCTTGGATCACATTGCACACAATGTAGATGTTCATCTGATGTCATAAAGAGAAGGGTTTATTTTGTTGTTTAGTGGTTAGTCTATACAGACTAAATAGACTTAGATCTGCTAGTGCATTACTTACATAATGGCAGATCTACAGATAGGTCTGTACTGTTCATAATTTTGATTTTATGTGAGTGTACATGGTACCCACTAATTCAAGGCTACCATGTCCTGCAGTGAAGTACCATATTATTATTATTATTATTATTATTATTATTATTATTATTATTATTATTATTATTATTATTATTATTATTATTATTATTATTATTATTATTGTATTTCTGTACTAGTGTGAGGCTATACCTAAAAGTCAACAGCAGATTCAGATCAGCCATTGCTTAATGTGCTGATAGACCAGAGTCGGTTTTTACCATCAATTTAAAATCTGAAGTTGAGTGAACATCACAGTCCCTGATATGCTGCCACCTTACCTAATGGTAGACTTGAATCTGCAGTTGGATGGAAAATGCAGTCAACCCTCATCTCATGCTTGGTCAATGTGGGTATGTGACTTAGCATTCCAGTAGCTTCCTGTGTGTCAGTGGTACTTCATTGGGTGTTTCTGGGTTCTTCTGTCACCAGATATACTGGCTGCCAGGTGTAGCCTATCATTTTCAGAAAAATTGCATTCAACCCATTACAAAAACACCAGTCAGATTCATGACCAACCACATCCATATTTTATCAGAGATTGAGTTAAACTGATGCACTTTATAGTGAGGAGATATTGCTATAAATAGTGTATGATAAGCTCTGTGACCACACCCATGTTATATCAGTCAGGGATGTTATACTAAGGTTCTTTATAATGAGGGACTATTATATGCATATGTTTTATTGGAACTGACAATACTCATGTTGTATCAGGAAATGTGTTATACTGCGATGTCTTAAAGTGAGTGAGTACTGCTTATATAAAGTATAATGAGATCCATGACTATGCCCATGTTATATCGGTGACTGTGTTATACTGAGATGTCTTTTAGTGAGAGACTACTGTATACATACAATGGAATCCATTTTATATTGGGAACTGTGTTATACTGAGATGCCTTGTAGTGAGAAACCATGTATACATATAGTATAATGGGATCTATCACCATTTCCATGTTGTATTGGGAACTATGTTATATGTAGGTGTTTTATAGAGAGTATATTGTGATCAATAACCATATAAAAGAGGAATCACTACATAGTGTGCAATTTTACTTGTTATGTACTCTAGTATGGTACATTGTAAAGTGGCAATTTGTATGCATATATGTTTGAGTTCAGCAGCACATTAATCTTGTTGGTATTGTGTCATGGTAAACTTTGGTAGTAAAACTGTTCATGGAAATAAAAATTAATAAAATCTTGAGTTAGATAAACCCTTTCATATAAACATGCAGTTCCATGAAGCAAAAGTTAAAGGTGAAGAATGTCAAACATGAAAATGTATTTAAAATCACAGTTAAAAAGTAAAAGAAATAAAAATTCTTAAAATTCAGTGTCATATGATAAAAATCTTCATTCTTTTATGGAGTCACTGCATCAAAAAGGGTCCTAATCAAGTTGATACAAAATATATTCTTTCAGAGTGGAAGTTGCACTCAGCATGAATTTGTAGGGATATCTCAGAGTAAGACAATATATTGATTTGTAGGGACATAGTCTCATTGTAAAACTGAATATGTTTATTTGTAGGGATATAATGTCCTAAAGTTCACAGTAAGACTTGAACTATTTATTTTTGTAGGGATATATTGTGTATCTCATAGTAAAAAAGATTATGTGTAGGACTGTAGTGTCTATCTCAGTAAGGATGAATATGTTGATTTTTACGGACATAGTTTCTTGAATCTCACAGCAAGACTGACTATATTGATTTGTAGGGGTATATTGGCAATGTCAAAGTAAGACTGAATATATTGATTTGTTGTTGTTGTTGTAGGGTTTAACGCCATTTTTCAGCACAAGATAGGCTATACATGGCGGCCAGTATTAATGGTGGAGGAAGAACCCTGGAAAACCACGGGAAGAACCACCAACCCACGAGAAGATTCTGGCAGGCTTTCTCACTTATCCACATTAGCTGAGTCTGGACTCAACTCACACAGACAGAGGTGAGATGGCAGTGATCCGTAATGGTCAGGCCACTTGGGGGGGGGCCTATTGATTTGTAGGTATATAGTGCCAATTTCAGAGTTAGACTGAATAAATTGAATTTTAGGGATAAAGTGTCAATCACAGACTGAATATATTGATTTTTAGGGGTACATGTATAGTGTCAATCTCAGATTAAATATATTGAATTTTAGGGATATTACTGTCAGACAGTACAACTGAATATATTGATTTGTATAGGTATAGTGTCAATATCTGAGTAAGACTGAATATATTCTGTAAAACATTTCAATGTTATGGTCTGTTGGTGTCTTTGAGGACTTGGGTAGCCAAGTGGTCTAAGGCAGTGGTCCCCAACCCCAGGGGCCGCGTACCGGTACCGGTCTGTAGATCAAATGGTGCCAGACTGCCCAAGGACCATTAAATTATATCCATTTTATTTACTGTGGTGTATTTATCTTGGGTTTGTGCGACTTTCCATGGATGAGAAGTTAACTGGAAGCAGAGAGACATCACATTCGCAAAATATCATTATATTGGGTCGATTTTAGGTCATGTCTGGAGCTGAGCGGCTGAAAGTAGAAGTGGCGTTGTAGCTTTGGTGGAAAGAAGATGTGTATCGCTCTTCTCTCAATTCATTGGTACTTGTTCAACAGTGCTTGGTGTACGTATATATTGTGTTTGCTCAAATTTAACCAACAAATTAGCAAAAATGAGTATGAAACCGACATCGTTTGAAAGTTTTCTTGGGAAAAAGAAAAGGCCCAGTGAAGAGACAGAAAAAGAGCCTTCAACATCAAAGAAACAAAACTTTTAACAGACAATACCATGAGTCCTACTTGATATATGGACTTATTGAGACAGATGATTCCCACATACCAATCCTGCTCTGCATAGTTTGCGGCAACCAACTTTCTAATGAAGCAATGATTCTTTCAAAACTGCTTCGCCACTTGAACGCCAAGCACCGTGGATTAAAAGACAAGCCCCAGGAATATTTTGAAGAAAAAGAACGGAACATGAAGAACAGAAGAAATTTATAAGGGCCACTACATCAATAAAGGGGAATTCACTTAGAGCATCACATTTGTTGGCTAACCATATTGCTAATAAGAAGCCGTTCACTATTGGTAAAGAATTGATCTTGCCCTCCACTAAAGACATTTGCCTTGAACTTCTTGGAGAGGCTGCTGTGGATAGCACATGTGCCTTTGTCGGCTAGCACTGTGACTAGGCACATTGAGGAAATAGCCTAAGACATGAGACACAATTGTTGGAGATGATTAATTCATCACGTACTGGTACAAACTCCAGGTTGACAAATCTTCAGATATCAACAACAAGGCAATACTACTTGTTTATGTGTGACATCTATATCAGTAGAATGTGCATGAGGATTTGTTATGTGCACTATCTTTGCCAACCAACACCACACTGGATGGTTATATCTGGACAACTCAAATGGTCCTTTTGTGGCATATGCACAGACTGCACAGACGGAGCTGTTGCCATGACCGGAGCTGTTGCCATGACCATGCTGTTGCCATGACCATACCGACTGTCTGGTTTAACTGCTTGGATTAAGGAAGTTGCACCTAAGAGTGACTCTGTGCATTGTATCATTCACAGGGAAATGCTGGCAAGCTGAAAAATGTCACCAGTTATTAACCACATCAAACCACACCGTCTTAACTTGAGCCTGCTTCAGCAGCTTTGTGAGGAGATGGATGCAGAGCACAGATGCCTTTTCTTATACACAGAAATAAAATGGTTATCCAGAGGAAAATCGCTAATCAGAGTATTTGAATTATGAGAGCCATTGCAAAGATTTCTCTCTGAATAGAAGTCACCTCTGACAGCACATTTCAGTGACAAGGTATGGGTTGCAAAACTGGCTTACCTGTGTGATATATTTAGCCTGCTCAATGAACTCAATACATCCCTTGAGGGGAAAATGACAACTATTTTCCAGTTGGCAGACAAAGTATCTGCATTTAAAGCCAAACTGGAGTTGTGGGGACAGCCATGAACAGATGCATTTTGGGCACGTTTCAGACATCAGGATTTTAGTCAAGACTGAGCCTGAGCATTCATTCTCCCAATTGATGCACGATCACCTGTCTTTGCTTTTCTAAAGAGTTAGAATGCTACTTCCCAAAAACAAAAGACCCACAAACTGGTAAGGGATGAACTGGTAAGAAATGGATCCGTGACCCATTTGTCAACAAACCAGGCAAATCTAGCAAGGACAAAATAAACTGCTGGAGATTGCAAATGAGTGGCCTTAAAACTATGTTGGAGACAACAACTCTGCCGGTGTTCTGGATTAAAGTCATGGCAGAAACCAAGATTGCCACCACAGCACTTAAATCCCTATTGCCATTTCCAACATCCTATCTGTGAAGCAGGGTTTTCCGCAGTGACAGCAACCAAAACAAAACAACGGAATAAACTGCACATAAGCAAAACACTTTGGGTGTCATTGTCTTCTATTACCCCTAGATAAAACCGTCTCATTGCAAAGAAACAAGTTCAGGGTTCTCATAGATTTAACGTTCTAGTGAGTTAAAATGTTAAATCACTTTATATTCATTTTTTAGTGTAACTATTTTATTTTGAATTTTGAAGGTATGTTTAAATGCAATTAAACTAAAATTATTAAATCAAAACAATCTAAAACATAAACAATCAACATCCCCCCACCTTAGAGGGCCACATTGTCACGTTGACCCAGTCGCCACTATAAAAAGGTTGATGACCATTGGTCTAAGGCTCTTGCCTGTACATATTGCTCACATCTTACCTCTGTCCACTTTGGTTCAGTGATGTCTTGGCTAATATGGGTAGGTGAGAAAGCCTGCTGCTAGCTTTTCATTGATATACTGGCTGCCATGAATAACCTATTGTGTGTTTGAAAATTTGTGTTTAACCCACAAAAAAAACCACAAATTATTTGTATCTTCACAGTAAAATGTCACTTATCCTGATCCACTGAAATTTTCATTCAGAAAATCAGTTATCTGGATAAGGATTTATATCAGAGGTACGGGAGTATGTATAAACAAATAATTGGATTATCAGTGTTGTATTGTAGTAGCCTACATATTCATGCTTGGTTTAGAAATGTATTAAAAATATATTCTTAGAGTTTTGAATTTTTTAAAATAAAATTACTTTTCATTGTTTTTTAACATCATTGTATCTCAGTGATACATAACTGTTGAAAAGTATTGAATTAATATTAGCACTGCCTGATTCAGTACTATTAGGGCAAATCTGTTTTTCTTTGTGATCTTTATGAAATTGTAATGGCTGTTTGATCTATCAATCAAATTGACTTATGTACAAAATAAACATCTTTAAATTTAAACTTCAGAAGTTCTTTTATTCTCTCTCAGTATTACAAGTGTTGTTCTCTCTATGAATTTTAGACTCTATAAGAAGAGAGTTTCAATATATTGGTAATCTCATTTGTCTCTCATCTCTTCATTGTTTTAGTACAACAACTTGAATAAGTGTTGGAATTTTTTAGAATTTTTCTAATGACATTGGTGTCATTGATATATAATTTCTCATAGACATATGTTCTGTGATTTCTCATAGACATGTCTCATTTTTAGATATCTAATACCTGCAGTTATTTCAAAAGAAGTCAGGAGTATAATGACATAGGCATTTGAATGTACAACACACACTCACTATAAGGTCCTTCATTATCCTGTTATAAGTTGAAGTGTAATGACAGGCATTTGAATGTACAAGACACACTTACTATAAGGCCCTTCATTATAACACAATTCCTATTTGAAGTTGAAGTGTAATGATGTAGGCATTTGAATGTACAAAACACTCACTATAAGGCCCTTTATTATAACACACACAATTCCTATTTCAAGTTGAAGTGTAATGACATAGACCTTTGAATGTACAATACACACTCATTATAAGGCCCTTTATTATAACACAATTCCTATTTTAAGTTGAAGTGTAATGACATAGGAATTTGAATGTACAAAACACTTATTATAAGGCCTTTCATTATAACACAATTCCTATTTCAAGTTGAAGTGTAATGACATAGGCATTTGAATGTAAACACACTCATTATGAGATACTTCATTATAACACAATTCCTGTTATAAGTTGAAGTATAATGACATAGGCATTTGAATGTACAACACACACTTACTATAAGACCATTCATTATAACACCAGTTCTGTTATAAGCTGGATATGATCATGGATCCCATTTCATTTTGTTATAATGATATTGTATGTATAATTTTATTCACTCTAAGGCAGTCTCATTATAAGGTGGTATTCTCTGTCTCTCATGGGAAGCAATATAATGGAGGGAGAACTGTTCTTCAAAGTCTTTCACTACATTGATTTGTTGTTTTTTTTAAAAATTCTATCACTTGTTTCTTTGAAAGAAAACAGCATGTGACATAAATAAATGTATTATTTTATTTGCATTTCTCAAGAATTTAAATTTTAAACATATTGATTGTTATATTTTGCTTGCTAATGCATGCAGATAAAGATCCAATATGTTTTTATCTGCACAATCTGAGTTTGTGTAGATTAACAAACCAGGTCCTAGTAAATTTTGTTTTGCAAAGGGGACAAGAATTCCAATTTTGACTGACTAGTCTGGCCAGGGTTAGGCATGACAAAAAATGGTATCAAAGCTGAAATTTTTGTTATTTCTTTGATGTCTAACTTGGCTATTTAATAAAAATTCATTTGCCCAACAATGAACTTGCCTAGGTGAGTTGTGCTATGGTATTGTCATCCCCAGTTTATGATGTTTATGGCAGCTCAGATTCAGTCCAGCTTCAGTTATTTTGATGTTTTCAAGGCGTGCCAAGGGCAAAATAGATATTGTGCAAATTGTAGTTCCAATGAAGTTTAAGACAAATACAGCTATCCCATTCTATAATATGGTTAAATTGTGGTCTATAAATGCAACTACATTATGTACCCAATCACTGCATAATGAAAGAGATTTTTAAAAAATTCTTGACTATATACATGTAAATGTGAACAGCTTGGAGTCAGTGTTATTTTGCATGTGTGTGTGTGTGTGTGTTTTAGGAGTGTTAACATAGATTTTAATATTGTTTTGATGTCTGCAGTGTGCCAGGCAGTTTAGAATGATGTCAAGCAATGGGGCATCATGCCACAGACATGTAGCATGATGTCCCACCTGTCATATTATCCTGACACCAAGCTGATCAGCTAAAACTGACCTCAATGCTAATTAAGTACCAAGCAAGGCAGCTTTTGGTACCAATTTAATTAGTCTTTGGTATGCAATTTGAACTTGTGACCTTCCGAATCTGATGTAGATGCTCTAACCACTTTGGCCACCAGTGCAGTAGGGTTTATCTTGAAAGAAACCAAAGGAAGATAGTTATAACAGTATTTCTGCTCACAAGAAAGGAATTTGTCACTTCTTTGTAAGTTGTTCTGCACATTGTTACAGTAATTTCAGTTCTGTTAATAAAGATTACCTGCTGAAGCTTGTTTCTTGAATCTAGACTTGTTGCACATTTTGTATGTTTGCATCTTAAGATGATCAGATTGAGGGTATCTTGTTTTTTTAGTACCTCACTTGATCTTTTACTAATCTAGTCCTAATTTAGATCAGTGACAGTCCATTTCAGTTGATATTCACTCAGAAAACACAATATTTTCCCTCTTTTGTGTTGCTTAAAAATAAATGGTGCTCTAACGATTTAAGAATCATGCTTATACATCTTGTAAAATTTATGATGGCTTTCAGGAGGTACCGGTGATGTATGATCTCCTCAATTCCTTGTGTGTTTTTTGTTATCGTTATGAAGGAGATGATGTTATGAAGGAGATGATTGACCATAGTGTTGTTGGCTGGATTGAGTAAACAATAAAATATGAAATTGATGGATGGAATAATATGATGATTGTCAGGAGGCTGTAGACATGTGTGATCTTCCCCACTCCTTCTGGAGTTTAGGTTATCATTATCAAGGATATGATGACATTGGTGTTTTTGGCTGGATTGAGTAAACAATAAAATATAATATGAAAAGAATGGATGAAATAATAGAGACTTTACCCCTTATCCTAACTGTGTTACTTTGCTAATTAGTGATTGGTTTACATACATTTCCAGACATAGAAATATCAATCCTTGGCATACATGATACAAATCACTTAAGGCATAACTTGCATAGTCACACAATTTGTATCAGATGTAGTGCATGAAATTCAAAGGATACATGACTGCTATTACATATGATGCATCTAAATCTAAATGCAGTATTAGATGAGTCTTACAGTATATATATATATATATATATATATATATATATATATATATATATATATATATATATATATATATATATAACATGCATGATTATTTCTTACTCAAGGAAAACTTGATGAATTTAAATGAATAAATTCAATAATTAATTACAAACTTCCATCAATAAACACATTGTATGCAGTTGAGTCTAACCTTGTACTTAATTCAAGATTCACACCTCTCTGTATAGTTGAATCTCTCTCCTTCCATGTCCCTCACATTTTGACACATATTCTTAGACAGTTTAATTTAAAATCATATATTTCTGGGAGCAAAATTCTGACTCAGCTCAGAAAGTTCGACTGATTAATTTCATGAGGGGATTTCTGAAAAATCTGAATTCTCTCTGGGAACACATACCCTCTCATTTAGGTTAGTCAATCAGAATTCCTTCTATAACCACCATAATGTATGTGTCACTACCATGGAAGTTAAAATAATCTTTCTTGTCTGCCTTTACTAACAATATTCTGGAAAATATCATTTTGTCACACCTGTTTCAAATGACCCATTAATTCCTAAATTTTTTCCAGGTTCATCTCAACTTTTGTCATTTTACTGTTATTGACCTTATATTAACATTGCATTCTTATCTGGCCTAACCATTAGCTGTATGAGTCCTAATTAAAATTCATTTCATGCCCACAAGTACAACATATCCCATCTCCTGCAGACAACAACCTTTGGCAAATCTAACCCATATGTCAAACCTAATATGTATGTGTCACATTAACCCTGTACAGCAAAATTATTTCTAAAAAAATTTGCAACCATACAATTACTTTAAGATCTCTCCAGGATGTCATTAGTGTAAAATTTTATTCTTGTAGCAGTGGGATAATATTTATAACAGGGATGCTGTACTGAACTGACTTACTACTTTTGTTTTTTTTTGTTTTTCAGAGGCATAATATGTAAAGGTCCAAACTAAGTTTTGTATTTTTATTGGATCAGTTGAACAAATGAATCAACCCATATTATTCCCTCAGAGTTACAATAGCAACAAAATCAGTCAGGAGACATCGTGTGGGACTCGGAAGTCCTGGCAGGCAGGAGGGTTCACTTCCACATTTTGTCATTATCTTCCAGTTAAGTTTATATTCTGTCTGAAGTGAAGGGTCCCCTCTGTGGTAATGGAATCTACATGATCCCAAAACAAGTGAGAACTGAAGAAGTCTAGAAGAAGTCTAGACATCAGTACTCTTGTCCAGCTCTTTCACACATCAGCTTTTAGGAGAAATGAGACTTCCAACAAAAAGAGAAAGCTGGAAGCAGTTACAGAATGCCAAGAATTGAAGAGTTTGCTACAACTATCTACATCAATTAAATTTAATAAAGAAGCAAAAAAGCTTCTTTCCAAATATGTGAAATTAAAAAAAGGCATCTGACTACCTTCAAGAGTGTAGCCTATTAGAAATTAATCTATGCCCAAGATTTACAAATTGGTTCGATTTTATCAGTGTTTGAAACACCATCCTCTGAAAAGCCTGAAAACTAAGAGGAAACTGTACCACATGTATTGTCATCTATTTACATGTCTGCATGCGAGGTGACACAAAAGGGAATTCCAAGTGGGAAAAAAGAATACATGGGGGATATTTGTAATTGTAAAAATTCACTGGTGTCTAAGCATTTTAATTTATCTGGACACAACATGGATTGTGTAAAATATCAGATAATAGAAATTATTTAAATCTGACCCAGAGCTCTCCAGTAGCACTATTTTTAGGAAAGATAGAAAACTTTATTGGATATACCAATTACATACTCTACAGGCCAGTAGAGATTAACATCTTGTCAAAATGAGAGTACAGGCATTTTTAACTTGACACCTGTGTATATTAGTTTTTAGGGTCTTTTAAAAAATACACATACAGTAGTGGCTAATTGGTATGAAAGGCAATATAACATGTTTTCATAATGCCAAGTTTGAATAAAATGATTTTATATATATTTAAGTGATACATATGAGAAAGAAGAAATTTGTTTTTTGACATATTTATGTGGGGACATGGCATGACTCATTTCAACCAGAATCAAATTAAAATGGGGGAGTGACAACAAATTAAAACTATTACTTTTTATTTTAAAATACCATAACAAAAGTATATGAATTTAGTAGATAAAAAGAAATGATATCTTATTGTTGCCAGAAACCAAGTGATTATAAACTTTTAAAATTTAGTTGAATTTATAAACCATTAAGCAGGTAACTAGTTGTAGAAAGTATATTATTCTTTCAGATAAGAAGATGAATATATATGTGTGTTTCCACCATAATGTGTTAATTGTCATTGAGCTAATTGATGAAAGTGATAATGCTTCAAGACAATAAAATCTTCAGAAAAGATTGCTGATTTAGGACACTATAATGAAGATGATTTTGGGTAAATGTCCTGGTTCGTTATTTCATACTAAATCTAGAAATTCAAATAACTTTATGCCATTTATTTCAAGACCATCAAAATGTAGAATTGTCTCAAAATAAGTGGCTTAAACACAGGGGTCTCAAAATTTGTCATTTGAACATTCATTATCTTTTTCCAAAACATGATGAAATCAAATTACTTTCAGGATTCAGGAAAGAATTTATTAATTGATATTTTTTGCATTCATAGAAACCTTAGATGAACAATGATGAACATACAATTTTGAACTACAGTTTTCAAAGAAAAGACAGACTTTTTCAAAAGTGTGGGTGAATGGACTTCTTTTTTGCATAGGCATAGTTTTCCTTTGAAATGGCTTTATGATCTTTATGAACATGATATGGAAAATATTTCACTAGAAATGAGACGTAATGTTCAAAAACCAATTGTATTAGAGCATGTATATATATCACCAAATGCTGACAATGTTTGGTATACCATATTTCAAAGTAAGCTTGAAACTTTGTACATAGAAAATAAAGAAGTAAATTTTGAAGTGACTTTAATTAAGATTTGCCATAAGACAACAATCAAATTAAAGCTGGATTAAAAACTTTTTTTTCCTGAATTATCAACATTTAGTTCATATACCATCCAGAGTAACTAAGGTATCTGAAACACTAATTGGTCACATTTATATGGAAGATGCAGTTCCCCAATATGCCATAATTAATGTCCCCAATATACAATAAATAATTATTATCTCATATAGGAGTTATATGAAAATGAAGTAATCATCACATATATTTAAAATCAAATCTCGAAAACAATCAGTGCAAATAGATTCCTAAAGAAATAAAAGATATCACTCTGGCAGTAATTGAATCTTTTGAATATGCAATAGTTGCTTTTGACACCTGGATAGCTTTATTTACTGACATCCTGAATATTCCTGCTTCTTTTATTTTTCAAGAGATAAAATCAAACCAAGTGCATTACAAGTGATATATTAAATTTATTAATTGCTAATTAATTAGTCACTGTATCAATCTTCCAGCTTACTCATCCTGGATGTCTTGCATCTATTTTTGTTGTGGTAGATCAAAATGGCTTTGTTGATGAAAGAATGCTCAGCTTATAAAATTATATGGTATATTTTAATAGTTTAGATGTAATTGTACTAGTTTAGATTTATTTGTTGAAGGTTTCATGGAAGAGTAAGCAGTTGACCAAAATAAGCTGCTTATTTAAATACATTTATTATTATTATTATTATTATTATTATTATTATTATTATTATTATTATTATTATTATTATTATTATTATTATTATTATTATTATTATTATCACAGCCACATATGGTTGCTCTATTTTATTTTTCATCTGTACATACACATGAATAATCTCTTTATCAAATACCAATCTTAAAATATATACATTTACATGAAGCTACTTGCTTTCTTACACTGTTCATATTTTTTGTCATAATTTGTATTTGTCTATAAGTTGCAGAATTTACTATAATAATGTTCTATAGGTGATAATTTTGGAATGGATTATAACAAAAGCATGTTGTAAAGCAGTGTTGCACATTGTGTGCAGGAGAGCAGGTTTCCAGCTATTTGTTTGCCAGATGTCCCCCAATTTTTGATCCTTGATTACCCAGTGGATATTTTTTGTTATTTTTACTTGTAATGTAGACAGTTTGTGGTCCTCTTGAAATTTGATGTTGCCCAGAGTAGAGGGACATTTGAACACAGTTTCCCCATTCCATTTGATCTTTGGTGAAAATTGTTCTACCTGGAAGACAAAGAATGAGGTCCTTCATACACTATTGATTTCTGTTTAATTTGCAAACAGGATAGACCCAGATCTCTTGTCACTTAACATGCTGGTAGATCAGGATCTATTTGGTTCTCTTTAAATGTAAATTCCATAATTGATATAACATCTAAGTGTGCTGAACCAAAAACTATTTATGTAAAATTGTTTTACTTCAATGCCGAAGACATCGAGAATACCACAGAGTTCTTATTATGTATATGCATGTTAGAAGAGTTGGCTTCCTTTGTTTGTAATTGGAACTCTCCACTCTGGATATTCATTTTCTCTTCCAATATGGTTGTACCAAACATCACATGTGTAAGATATGTTTCTGAGCAGATTTAACCCACAAAATTAATGATAATGAAACACAAACGAGGATGCTTATAGAATATGAGATCATGATATTTGAAGGAGATGTTTGCATCCTTTTATAAGAACTGAAACATAGACAATTTTAAGTGGCTATTAATATGCATTTTTAGTCAGATAAGATCATATGATATTGCACTATATTATGCAGATATTATGTTGAATATGGTACAGTGAAAGACATAGATCCAGATATGATTGAAGATCTGGAAGATCTGTGTTTCTATCTTGTTCACATTTAGGTATACAGTATACATATTTAAAATGTGTTGATCATGTGTAAGCAAGCTGAGATTTTCATAACTTTATCATTACAGGCACTTGAAACTTTATATCGGATGTTAGCTTCAAGAGGACTTGTAAAGCCAATCCACAATGGAGAGGTAAGTGAATCAGTACACTGTAATGAGAATCCTTTTTGAATGTCAAGGTCATCAGTGGGTTATTGTAACTAGTGGTGGTAAGTATTATGTTTCCATGACAACCAATGATAGTTTTCATCAGGTTGACAGGGTGGTCATTATCAGTTGTGTCTTGATACCATAGCAGCAATTTAATCATCAATTGATCTGTTAGGTTGGTAAAAAATTGGAGCAGAAAGCATAATAATGTAAAATTTATCAAACTGAGTATTTTGTCAAATAAAATTTCATATACAGCTTCTGATAATTAATCAACAGCATGAAAGATGCATGTCTGACTTCTCGATTGTTAATCTTAATTACAGATTGGTTTGTTTTGGTGTTTTAGGGCACATCAGCTCAAGTTGTTTGGTACTGAGGTACTTTGAGTGAAATGCCTTGCCCAATGACACACCATAGCAGCCTGTGACAGAAAGTTACATAAAGTTAGAAAGTCACAGGAACAAAGTTCACAATCTGAATTTTCATATTTATGAGTAACATGTAGGATAAAAAGTCACAGGACAGATGTCACACTTTGAATTTTATAATATTCTAGGTTTTTACATAAATGAAACAACTGCACTTTTTCAGTGAGATATTAACATAATAAACAGTATCAGCTGTACAATTTTTCACATACTTTCAAGATATTTTATAGCAATTTTTAAGAAAATATGAGTATAGTATCATAGTACTAACAATATAATCACATAACTCACTGCTAATGCAAAAAAAACATTCATTCAAAATTTAAATTGTTTTTAAAGTTTTAGTCTGATAATTCTTGATGCATTACTGTATTTTTTGTCAATTGAATTCATAGCAACACCATGACGAGACTCTGAAATGGTCTTCTTGTCTGATATATGATCAGTACATAAATTTTGTTGTCTCTTTTCAGTAGTAGAATTAGGACTGTATTTGAAACCATGGGAAATGTAAAGCCATTTAGCATAATAAAGGTTTATTTTTATTAACATTCTTGTTTAAAATGTAATTAGATATTGAAACCAATATTTTGCCTATATATCCTTATCAAGCTACCTTTATTGTCTAAGGGTAAGCCTTTAAACCTGAATGATCTCAATGCTTGTTTTGCAATTTGCTCATTAAGACTTCAGTTGGTAATCATTGGTCCTTTTTCTGCAAATACATCAATTCATTGTGATCATTAATAACAACAGTTAAGAATATTAGAAGATAATGATTTTAATAATTTGTATTAAAAAAATCAATTTGTGATAATTAATAGTGTGACTTTATATCATGTGACTCTCTGGTATGTCCACCATTACTATCATAATTCAAAATACAACTTTGTGTCTTGTGACTGTCTGTTTGGCATGCCACCATTAATATCATAATTCAAATTGTAACTTTGTATCCTGTGACTTTCTGTCTGGCATGTATCTGTGACTTTTTTGTCTTTCGACTTTCTTAGACTCATCCAACCTGGGCTTATCCAGTGATAAAAACTGAATATGCACTCTTGTGGTCTCTATTTGGGCATGCCATCTCATGATCTGCTATGCCACCTTGACTTCTGTCTCCATTGCTTTCCTCTTACAGCATGCATTAAAGTACATGAGTGCATTTATTTATGTATACTTGATAAGTGCATGTATTCATGTAGACTTTAAGTGAATGTATTGTGTAGACTTGATAAGTGAATGTTGTTGTTTTTGTTGTAGGGTTTAATGCCATTTTTCAGCACATGTTAGGCTATACATGGCAGCCAGTGTTAATAGTGGAGGAAGAACCTGGGAAACCTCAGAAAGAACTACCAACCCATGAGAAGCTACTGGCAAGCTTTTTCACATACCCACATTGGCCGAATCCAAGACTTGAACCCACACAGAGGTGAGATGGCAGTGATCTGAAATGGATAGCTTTTAGACCACTCTGCCACTTGGGGCCCTAATAAGTGAATGTAATGTATTGCATATAATGCAAGTAATTATTTTTACCATAAAAACAGGGTGGGGGTTTAGGAAATGGCCTTTGTTCAATGTAGCCCTTTGAATGAATGAAGGAATAAAAGAGTATGAATTTTGAAATTGTTCTTTTTAAGAATAACAGCAGGAAATTTTTATTTGCTCCAAGTATCATACAAGATGTCCTGCTAAAAGATTGTAGCTGTAAACAAATTTGAAGATGTCAAATTGTAATATGATATTCTCCACAGGTTTATTGTGTCTCAAATATATTTAATGAACAGCATAACCACCAGTCAGTCAGTCACATATTTTATAAAGAAATTTTGAAGTTATTGTGAATAATGTGTTTAGTATTTAATAGTGCAAGATATTCTTCTTAAATAGCTGATGCAAATGGTTTGATCTACTATTTCAATTTATTTTTAATCATTGTAAGCTAAATGCTTGCCAAGGTGTCAGTTTTATTAATTGTTGTCATGAACACTGATGTACTAACACAGGATGTTCAAGTAGTATTGTTCACACTCAGTGGTGACCTGACTGCTTGATCCAACCAGGTGATGTACCATATATATGTAGACAGAAGTACCCTCATATGAAGAAGATTTTATAAATGTGCTAATTTCAAATGAAATTTATTAATGAGTCCTAAAATATCTATCTTTGGTGAGTCTTGGCTAGTTTAAAAGTTTTATAAATTTAATGGGAACTGATCAGAAATATAGTATTCTATTTAAAACATGATGCGCAAATACTAATTTATTTTAACAAACTGCAGATTAGTGTTGAGAAATGACATTTTAACAATACGGCTAATATTCTTTTCCCATGCATACTGTTATGAGATTATTTTGTGGCATAATGTGTTGAATATTTGAATATTTTATGAAAGGAATATTAATGTATGTGTTTCAATGATTTGAAATTTTAATCTAGCTTTAACAATTTTTCAGTCATATTGCTATGATGTCTGCATTGTGGCAGTTTATAGTGATGTCTACCACTGGGGCATCATGCCATAGACATGTAGCATCATGTCTCAGTTACATTATTGTGACACCAGGCCAATCAGTCCTAACACTAACCTCATATGCAGAGTGCCAAGCAAGGCAGCTGTTAATACCATTTGACATTATTTGCTATGACTTGACCAGGGTTCAAAACCCATGACCTTCCACATCTGAGGTGGATGCTCTAATCAAGGTCATCAGTGGGTTATTGTAACTAGTGGTGGTAAGTATTATATTTCCATGACAACCAATGATAGTTTTCATCAGGTTGACGTGGTGGTCATTATCAGTTGTGGCTTGGAGTGGTCTGTATACTTTAACTATATATCACAGTAGACATGATAAAATGAGTGCTTTATAGTACATAATCATTTACTAAAATAAAATGTTTACAGTAACCAAGCATTATTACAATTATCACAAGTGACCATTTTTTGGGAACCTCATAAAGTGGCAGTAAAATGCTTCTTATTAGAGAGTTATTTCTACATAAAGCTTGTTAACAGGATCCAGAAAAATGGTTGCCAAACATACAGATGAATTTTAAGGCAGGTTTGACTGTGTGTAAATCATTTGCCTTTTTTTTAATAGGTATATAGGTAATATAGTGTAACCAGTCTCTACAGTACACTCAAAAGACGACAAAATTTTGTCCCAATGTGAACAATTTAGGTAGATTTAAAATAATAAGTTTGTAAATGCATTTGTATGGGATTTGGTGTCTCTTCAAAGCTGCTGTTCACTGGTATCAAGGAATCTGAATGGAAATAGCAAGATTTGTTACATCAGAGACTTAATGTATTGATGCCTTTTCTGTGTATGTATTGAGAGCCCAAAGGAGCTGTAGCTTTAAGTTTATAAGCATGTCAGTGTCATAAAAAACATTCTGTTCTTTATAAAAATATTGCATGGAGACTTAAAAAGTACTACTCTGTCAGTATGAAGTTATAACAGTATAAATTAGTGCATGTGATAATTGCAACTGTTTTAGTCTGATCAGATCTGTTATGCAGTGATTAATACCTACCCAGTTGTATGATTGGCCAGCAGTTGCTCATTGCATTACAATTTGGAATTGATAGGTCAGTTATCATTTCAATATACAGCTCATTAAAAATATGGATTGATATGTCAGTTACCATCATGTCAGTACACCAGCAGCTTTGTAAGTTTTCTTATAGTAGCTTCATGTCTACTATTCCATCAGCAGTTGTAATTTTTAATGTCTGAAAAGTTTTTAATGCTTAGTTCTACTTATTCCACATGCTTGCCATCTATTTGATTCATAGCAAAAACCTAATGACATCTGTGTAGTGTGTACATGTATTTATAGTCATAGTGTTGATACTAGTGATTAACAAATCACTGTCATACAGATTTGCAGATGGTAATACATTTATTTACATGTAAACAGATTTAACATATTTGACAATTGAAAATTAGGGGCAGTGGGGGCAGTTGAAAATTAGGGCTATTAGGGACTGTAGCAAATTGGGGTTAATAGTGCAGTTGAAAATTAGGGACTTGTGCTGTTGCTTGCAGATTTGTACCTTTAAACCATTGCTATCCACTACTTAAGCATTTTGTCAAGGCTTTATAAAGTATGTAAGGGATTACACATTTCTTGAAGGAATTAATAGAACTATTAGTTTTAAATTAAATCTTTTAGATAAAGAGGGGATTTAACAAAGAAACTACTGCTCAGTATCATCAGTATTAAGTGTCACATATAATCATTTTAAAGTCAGGTCCAACTGCAGACACCCAGATCTGTCGTCACTGAATGCTTTGATAGATTATGGTCTCTTAAATTTGTTAGGAGTAATCACTAGAACAAACTGCATATGGTAGGTACCCTGATCTACTGGTGGGCTATGTGTCTGCAGATTAGTGTTTACATTGTTTACAGTTGTACCCAGCTTATAAGTGAGTACAGCAGAACCTGTCTTGAAAGACCACCTCTTCTGTCCAAAAATAATGGTCTTAAGACAGATGGTCACACATCTTGACCTAGTCATGACACTAATTAATCAATAAATCTGTGCTTGGAGATCCTGATCTCTAAAATCAGGCAGTGGTTTCTCAAGACAGATTTTTGTATGTGCAGTAACAACTGCAGTTTAATTGGAGTCAGATATGTAATGGAAACTTACCTTAGAGTGCAGCCTGTCTCTGAGTGCAATTGATCTTTGGTACACCAGATATAAGTACACATTATTTTTCAGATCAAAATTTGGCCACTACGTTGAAAATTCCAGTGTAAACCTTGGATCATAAAACAAAAATTTCTATGAATATGAAGCAAATGTCTTAGAAATGACACAAAGTTTTTAATTGATTTTCAATTTTGATTTGTTTTTATTAGGTCTTAAAATGTCTTTTTTGTCTACTTTACAATGAAACAGTATGATAATCGTATATGCCTGAAAAATATCCATTGCAACATTATTTTATATGTTGAATACTTTATGTATGAAGCAAAGAAGACATATGAAGAATTTTTCTCAGTGTAACAACATTCTGCAACAAAATTGTTTCCATTGCAAAGTGCAAAAGCTTGGCAAATTTTTTTAAAACACTTTATATGATAATTAGCAGACCTTCCTAAATCTATATAATTTTGTCACATTTTCCATGGGGCCACATTAGATTAGATGGACATGAACCTTGTTTGGCTGTTTGGAATATCTTGGTAGCCATCAGTTGACTCAGTCACAGTCAGATTTGTATAATTGAATTTATATGGTATGTTATAATTGGATAGAATATAAGGCATCAGAAGTCATTTAATCTATATTAATTTTTTATTTGTAAAGGGTTAGTGGTTGACAGAAAAGTCTATTAGATGTAATGGTAATCAAATCTTGCCATTTCATTCTGATAATGAATTATGATTGGTTGCAAATCTATTAATTACTGCCAGAGACAGCTCCACAAAAGACATTGGGATGAAGTTTTGCACAAGGTAATTAATTTTAGTGCCACTCTCCTAATACTCAGGTTCCAGTGAAATTAACTGTCAGTTGTGGGCAGATTTAAAAAGTGACAGTTTACAAGTAGTTACCTAGATTCATATTGGTTGAAATTTTATCCTTGACACAAACCCCTGTCATCTCAGGACACAGCAGGAGTGTCCCATTTCATCAAAAAGTACAAGTGTCAAACTATTTGTAAAACCCTGACCTGTCACACAAAGGCACCACTCTATAAATATACTACATTTAAAATGAACAAAACACCCAACTGCAACCTCAATTATTGGGGAGAATGCCTCCACCAGTCACCATGATTGGTTACCTGTGAAGGAAGCTCCTCTTTCCTGCTTCAGAATTAGTGACCTTAATTAATTAGGAAGCATTGCCTGTAACCATAACAAGCATATACCAATGAAGGATTGTTATTATATATATTCATTGATTTCTGTCTTTTTCCAGCATGTGCCAGTCACAGACTGATTGCTTACCAGAGCTGGTCTTTCCTGCTATAGCATAGATACCATAACTTTCAGTGGTAATACCTTTTTGGGTTATAGGCCACATGAACCATTTCTAATAAAAAGAAATTTTAAGAAGAAAGAAAATTGTATTACAGGGGACTAAAAAAACTTAAAATCTGCATGGACAAGAAAACTGAAACAAATCTACTCAGCCCACCAGAGGCATTTCCTGGCCCATTATACAATAAGTATAACATATATACAATATGATGATACAATAATTATACAAGAACATAATTATATATACTAGATGTTTGGTGAATAGATATATAGGTAGGCAGGTGAGTGACCTTTAAAGTTTGTTGTTGCTTTTGTTGTTTTTGGGCTTAACACCATTTTTCAGCACACGAAATGGCAGCCAATATTATTGGTGGAGGAATAAACCTGGAAATCTCGGAAAGAACCACCAACCCAGGAAAAGCTACTGGCAAGCATTCTCACATATCCACATTCACCGAATCTTAGACTCAACTCAACAAGACAGAGGTGAGATGGCAGTGATCCATAAAGGTTAGCACTTTAAGCCACTCAGGGCCTCCCTTTAAAGTTTATACAAATGATGATGATTGCCTGCAAATATGGTTACCATTACTAAAATTAGAAAGAAAAACTTTAAATGGCATCTTAATAACTGCTGAGCAGAATTTGACCAAATTTTTATTGAAAGCATCATGACAGAGAGTTTTCAAATTTAATCAAATCATGTGGATGCACTGTCAGATATGGCCATCATTGCTTAAAATAGATAAAGCGATAAAGCTTTGAATGACTTCTTGTGATTCACTCAACATTATTTGACCAGATTTGAAAGAAAGAATCCTGGTTTAGATGGCTTTCAACCATTTACAGATTACGATGATCAGCCTTCAAATATGGTTACTGTTACTACAGATAATGTAATAGCCATTTGGTGTATTAAAACAAGGAAGATAATAAATATATCATGAATATTGAGACTCAAAGGTTTAGGGTTAAGTTAAGTTTTTCCCTTTTTAGAAGAAATTGAAAACATTTGCAAAAATAATTTTAGAATAAAGGATTCATAAAAAATCAATCTATCAAGTATTTTAAGTTAGTAAAATAACACAAATAAAGGATAGTTTGAATAGTTTGTAATTTGAAGCTGAAGAAAAATATCAAATAGAAATATAAAAAGTAACACTCTAACTAGATAAAACAAATTATGAAAATAATTAGTTTGGAAAACAATGCAGTGTATGCTGTATTGTTTCCTTTGAAAAATTCAAAGAAAGTAATGTTTGAGTGCGCTTTATTTAGTTGGCAAAATTCTGCATATTTTCAATGCAACATGCTATTCACTGAATTCTCCAGTCAAGATATGTGATCCCTTGATAGTTTGTATGTGTATGGTATGGTTTTATTATAGAAATAAAGTAATTGGTATACTTCCATTCTTGCATATTTTCATATTGACTGCATGTATACCTTATTCATTCGTACTTTCTTTTTCTTTTATTATTTTATTTATACAGTCAGTGTGCCTGAATCATTTTATTGTTTACTATGAATAAGTGTGTTGGAATATGCTTTCATTGTTTATGCCCATGCATTCATTATTTACAGGCCCTTACTGTGACACTTGAGGTGTTTCTTGTGTTTATTAGACAAACAAATCATATTGGACAGATTTATGTTCACACTTTGGTCTAACATTTGGACAGGGTACTTACTGTATTCTTATTTCATTTAATTTTTTTACCATATGTGTGCAGGAATGGACCACTAATTATTGAGAAGTATACTAGTCTTAAGGGGACTGAACATTGGACACCATATTTAATATTTCGAGATCAGGCCATTGATTGTGTTATAAGTGTGGAATTTTTCTTTTTTAATTTTCCAAGATTTATTGAAAATGAATTAGTTGTCTTATTTCATACTTCCCAAGAAGTTTTTTTCAAGTCATTTAATAGCTTAAATATGCTTCTTTGAATCATAATCTGTTGGATTAGCATCATTTCCCATTGTTGGGAGATTTCAAATCATTGATAAAAATACTGGCTAGCAGCATGTCTTTATGTTTTTTCCCATTGTTTGGCTGGCAGTATATGCATGTTTTGCTTTTATCCATGTTATGTATGACAGTATAATGGTCTGTGTTATCCCAAGTGCAGAGTTTGTTCTTACTTTTCCCACTTGAATTTCATTTAGGCAACATGCTTTATTGATTAATGAGATGTATTTATACAATACAAATGGCTCACTTTCACAACAACTCAACATCAAAAATATACATCCACATTTTACAGTTCATAGGACCCTGACCTGCAGGACAATGTTTATGCAATGATCTGTGTTGTCAAGAATTTTGCATGCTGCTTGGATAACTACATTTACACACTGTTTAAATCATTGTCTTTTGTGTATGTGCACAACATAATACTTTAAAATAGATCATTATATAGGGCATTAATTTAACTAGATATATTGATATAAATAATAATAATCCATTTTGCAGAAATATGTCCATTTGTTTCCTTTATAACATATTTTGATAGTTGTGCTGTAAAGCAGAGTATATCATATAAGCTCTTTTCACTGATTTCTGCACAATACTTGAGTTCTCCACCATCTATCATTGCCATACTTTGTAAGTAGCTTGTATTTGGGGCAAGTAAAAGATTTTTCAATTTTTTGTGCTTAGAAGGACAAAGGTCAGTTTGACAGGAACTGAAAGAAAACTGTTCAAAACAATAACTTGACCTGTATACCAGATGCAGTAACCAAACCTTTATAAATGGCTTGAATCAGAAGCAGGATTTGTAAATAGCTTGAATCAGACTTAAGAAAGACACATATTGATTTTGGGATAAAAGGTCAAAGGTCAGAGTCACAGTGACTTTAAAGTTTGAAAGAAATTTGGATTCCGCACTGTATCACCTGCTTTGACCGCACTGTATCACCTGCACTGTATCACCTGCTTTGACCGAAATTTATGAATGGCTTAAATGTGAGATAAGGAATACATCCATAGTTGTTGGTCAAAAGTCAAATGTCAAGGTCAGCAAAATATTTCTACAGAACTTCAGTTTTGTGTGGCCTGCCTTGACTAAACTTTATTGATGGTTTGCATTTGAAACAGGAAGACACCTGTTGATTTTGGGTTCTAAAATTCAATAGTCAAGGTCAGATGGACTTAAGAAGGAAATAATTTCCACAAAATAAGTTAAAGTCCTATGTAAAAATCCATGACCAAACATTGTGGCTGACTCACAAACAATTTTGGGGTCACTAGGTGAAAGTCACCAAGATAGCATGAGATCTATGCTCTTTTCCTTGACCAGATATTGTCCTTTACATGCATTTGAAATGAGGAAGACATCTATTGATTTTGGATTTGAAAGGTCAGAGGTCAATGTTGGCAAGTAGACCATTTTTTTCAGCCCTCTAAACAATAACTGTTTATTTGACTGTCAAATAAGTCAAACATTTTCTCATCTCAGTGGCAGGAAAGTAATTGATGGTATTTGTAATTCCATATAAACTGTTTTCTCCAGTGATCAGATATCAATAAAATTAGGTAAATTACATTGATTTTATTTATATTACTGGAAAAGGGAAATTTGCCAGATTATCCTTTAAGTTTGGGGAAAAAAAGACCAAACATTGATATTAAAACTAGCTAAAAAAGCTGAATCATAGACACCAATAAACTGAACAGATAACTACTAATTTTAGTCAAAACCAAAAAATTGCACATCCAATATATACTTACTTATAATTTCAATCCAGCTGCAGACTGCACAGACCTAGAACTGCTGTTACATAATGCAGCACCAGATCTAGGCCAGTGCAGTTAGGAGTAATAGCAACATAGACCCAGAACTGCTGTTACATTATGAGGTGACAGATCAGGGTTTATTTTTTTGTAGTTGGATTCAACTTTTTTTAAGTGAATAAAATATAGAAATATGGCTAAAGATAGTCTTTCAACAGCTTGTAGAATAATTTGGGAAGGTTCATGACATAATTCATTTATAGGTCAAGGAATGGATGGTAGTAATTACATGATAACAACTCTAGAGGGATGGTTAAATGTTCAACTTGTGTTGCATTTTTCTGTGTCAGATATAAAAAGAGCTGTTCTTTACTTGTCATTCCATGGCATAACTTTCCCAGTACATCATCCTAATGCTTATTGTTAATCTGGACTATAAAATTACTGTGTGACAGGGTAGCTCATGTTACATTGGGAGCATTTTTTGGTTTGTTTGGGGTGGAACTGTGATAAACTTCCAATTAACATATTGATAGTACAGGCTTGCTCATCCAAACTACAGCTTTTGTAATCCATGATTGACAGTTGCCATTTGAAATAAACACCCTCAATCTGATGAGTCTTCATTAAGGTCAGGATCAGAATTCTGGCTTGCTGACCCTGAATTTGAAATCCCAGAGGCCCTGACAACACAGGCATTTCAGTTGTACCATATGTATTTGCTTATAAGTTCAGTTCAACTGCAAACAACTCAGATCCTGATCTGCCATAATATAATGCACCTGCAGCTCAGGGTCTTTGTTGTTTGTTCTACTGATTACTCCTATATAGCTGCTGGTGCATTATGCAATATAAAATATGGGTTTGGACAGTTTGCAGTTGAACTCAGGTGAGTGTGTATGGTATTCTATTTTTTGTCTCAGAATTGTCAAACAAAGTACAGAATAGTAGAGCAGCTACTGTTCAATACAAACAGTAGTGCATTCATTGTCACAAAATGTCTGCATGTTAATTTTTCAGTCTGTCAGGGAATCTTATGATGCATATTAGCCCCATTTTCACCAGCCAAGGTTCTGAATACCCTATCTACACCTTATGGTGCATATTCATCAACAACTTTAAAACTTTAGGGTTGGATGTTGACACTTATCTGTTCATCTCTTCTCAATTGGCCAGGAAACAGATTACAGTGTACAGTTGTCCTCATTTGACTAGGCAAGGGACAGATTATCTGTACATTTGTCCTCAGTTGATTTGGATAGGGACATTGATTGTCTGTAGTGTCCTCAGTTGACTTACTAGGAAAGGGACATAGATTATCTGTACAGTTGCCTTCTATTGATGGTGAAGGGTAAAGGTTCATGAATCATCTGTACATTTGTGGTCTTTTGACCTGGAAAGGGGTACATCTGTACAGTTGTCCTCATTTGACATGGATAGGGACATGGATTATCTGTACAATTTTCCTCTATTAACTGACTTGGAAAGGGATTATCTGAACAGTTGTCTTGGGTGGACTAGAAAAGGACAGATTATTTGTACAGTTGTCCCTAAATGCAAAAACATCATAGTCATTGGAGTGTGAAAATAAGGTCACTGTGACCTCATTTTGTCTGTGATGAATAGTACTCACCATGATGAATAAGCCCATCTATTTCATGACTGTACATACAACTGTATCAATAGAAACTGAGATGAATGCTGAAACTTTGCATAATCTGATGTTGTAATTTGTGCAGGTGTGATTTAGATTTTTAATTTGTGCAGGTGTGATTTAGATTTTTAATGTAACTAGTGTCCAGCATCCATCTGTCCATTTTTATCACTACCATACTCCTTTTGAAATTCTTGAAGAATGACATGAAACTTTGCGAACTGTTTTAGCTTGAATCTCTGGTTGATCCTAATTGAAAATGGTGCTCCTTGTATGTTCAGTAAAGATTAAATGTCTATCTTGAAAATTTTGTTGTTGCATATTCTCTTGAACAAATAGTCATTGCAAGATGGAGTTCAATGATATGATATATTGATAGTCCAAGACAAAAATAGTGCTAATTGTGATATCTAGTATGACTGCCATGATGGCTATATTGAAAGTCTTGTTGCTATTTGAGAACAAATTGGTCCATTGACATGTGGTTTTCATGAATAGACTTCATATAAATGGTCAAAATCAAAATGGTGCTGATCCAACAACCAATATTTTGAAAATCTTGTTATCACTACAATCCTAAATGGATTGTCCTATTATTGTGAGGATTCCACCAAAAGATTTTTTTTTAAAATTATAAATTGTCCAAAACCAGAATGGTGTTAATCTGACCTTTAATACAGATGTCATGGCAGACATCTTGAAAATTCTAATGCTTTATTTCCTGAAAAAATGATCATATTGATATGGGGTTTTCGATATAAGACTTCTGAACAAACAGTCATGTTGATGTTAGGGTTATCACTGTAAGACTTATGATATATAGTTATAATACAGCCACATGTCAGCCATCATAACATCCAGAAAATGCAGAGAATTGTACTGTTGGTGAGTCCAACAATAATTTATTTGTGTATCTTGCATTTGAGTTAATTAAACATGTAAGTTGTGAGTTAAGTAACAAAGTTTTGCATAAAAACAACAATACTGTAACCCAACTGTATAATATTGTATCTTACAGAAACATTAACATAGATTATTGCACAATTTAATATTGATATGATTCTGTTCCTTTTCTTGTTGGAAAAGTTAGTCATTTCTTATCATTATTTGTTAACATGTGTAAAATCAAAAGGTACATGTTAATTGTTTATCAATATTTTTGTCTTACAAGTTAATGATAAGATTTATCTGATTATCTTTTTGGCATTCAGTATTAGTCTGTTTAGTTACTGATGATATGATTAGAAAGATTATATGGATATTAATTTTACTATGATAAATTGGTTTGTATTTTCTATTAAATTCAGCTACCACTGCCATAATGGATATATTTCATTCCTAATATTGCTTACTGTGAATCGTTTATTGATTTGAAGTAATTTTCATGTGGCAATGCAATGTTCAAGACCCACATTTTCAAGTTCAAGACTGCTTTATGGATGATCTCTAGTGAAATATTTAAATATTATTCATGTTAAAAATTAAGATATTTACATTGCTAGGGGGTCCAAGCAATCCAGAATCACTTTAAAATGTATATGTGTACAGTTTCTTGCACTACTTTTAGTGGAATGCCTATCTCAAAGAAATGGTCATTGTTTAGGGGTCCAAGCAGTTCAGAATCACTTTAAAATGTATACGTGTACATTTTCTTGCACTACTTTTAGTGGAATACTTATCTCAAAGAAAGGGTCATTGTTTAGGGGTCCAAGCAGTTCAGAACACTTTAAAATGTATATGTGTACATTTTCTTGCACTACTTTTAGTGGAATACCTATCTCAAAGAAAGGGTCATTGTTTAGAACAGTAGAGGTAAAAGTACCCTGTCATTAATTGTCCATAAAAGATCTGAACTTATTATTTAAAAATTCATCAAATTTGAATATTTTGAGGATAATAGACTCTTGTTAAAAATACACAAAAGGAAGTGTAAAACGACATTTTGTAAAGTGACAAAATTATTGATATCAGTTTTCTGCAACAGAAAATTTGCAAGGCCAAAATAAGCCATGTTGTAAATCCCTGATTATTGCCCAGGTTTTTGTGTACTTTTCATTGACTTCAATATCATTTTCTTTCACTAGAATGTTAATTTGATTATTAAAATTGCAAATGCTTGTTTTCTTGTCATTATTTAATAAGGGACAAAAGTGACAATGATGTCATTTTTTTTTTATCCAGTCAATTCCATTTTTCATGGTGATATGAAGACTGCTCCGGTGGCCTAGTGGTTAGAGCATTCACCTCAGATGTAGGAGGTTGCAGGTTCAAAAACCCCATCCAAGTCACACCAAATACTTATAAAAATGGTATTAACAGCTGCCTTGCTTGGCACTTGGTATTAAGATTTTAATGTTAGGACTGAGGCCATTCACAAATCATGGACAAAGAGAACATATTTACACATCTAGATATATTATTACAAGCCAGGTCTCTTTGCTTGACCGAGTGGTGTCAAACCCTAGCACAATTCTGTTAGAAGTCATAAGTTTACCCCAAATTTCCAAAGTCTTCTATACAAAGTTAATTCATAGTTTCAAGGCACATTATGCTAGTACAACTGCATTACATTTACCACCATGGCAACATAAACAGTATCTGCCAAGTCCCTTCTTGTTTATTTCCTTGAGTAATTTACTGGTCTCCTTTTATAAATACTACCACTGCAGTCACACCACCAATGTACACCACTAGATTTTAACCTGAAAAAAATAGCAAATAGTCCCTAAGGAATATGTCTATTGCATTGAATTCAATAATCAAACAAGTAATCACTAAAATTTAATAATTCCTTAAAGGAGGCATTATAACCAAATGCACATACTCTTTATTACATTATGTATAGAATGGACATATCAAGCTCTCTAATTTACAACTGAAGTTGTATAGAAGTCTTTGGAAATTTGGGGTAAACTTAGGACTTCTAGTGGAATCATGCCAGGGTTTGACACCGCTCGGTCAAGCAAATATCCCTGGCTTGTAACAATACCATTTTTTTGCATTTTAGCATTTATGTCAATTATGTCAAGACTTTTGTCACTTTTTGACAAAATAGAATAAGATCTTCATTACATTTTGTGTGCTGTATAATAAGACTTTGTTCACAACATAACTATCGATACAAAGTAATTCATATTTAGCAAAGTCACCAAATCACCAACTGAAGCAAGTATATACATGTAAAACAACATTGAATGCATTCAACAGTTTATGATTGCTTGCATGTGAAAGCGCAGCTCTTAAGAGCACGATAATGAGGAACCTATTGATGTAATTAAATGTTTCATTTGGGACTGATTATCTTGATGATAAATGTTTGATCTCTATATAATATATTTATCTTTCTATATATTTACTGAAGTTCATTGCGTGTAAATTCCAAATTTGGTTAGTGATAATTCGATCTCATCTTAAATGTGTAAAATCTCGCTGCAAACAGGACATTTTAACTTTACAGGTGGGTTGGATAATTAGGCAATTTCGGTACAACTCAACAATGAATTCATGCATATTTCCATTGGCATTTTGATGTACTTGGTTTGTACATGTCATAGATTTATTTGCATGTATTGGACGTTTGTGGTATGAATATATCATGAGTTTCCCAACAATATTGTCTCATTAAATATTATTATATAGAAATAAAAATAAATAGGGACTGTTATATGCACCAACTTTTCTTATAGTTTAGCTAAGTAGTTGGTAAAATGATGCATGGAACTAAAGGGAGATAATACATTTTTGCAATGTGTACTTTGATAGCGGAGATCTCTCTACAAGTTTTCCACTGGGCAATCAAGGACAAGGTTTCGGGTGATCTCCAGCTTTGGAAGAAAGATACACTTCAAAATTGCAAACAAGCACCAAATGTGTAAATGAGACCTTCCTACAGATCATGATTTTACGTTATTCTAGGCTAAAAAAGTTGGTAAAAGCAAACCTGTTATTTTTTCAACAGGGGACATCCTTGTTTGGAGGTTTGTCCTTGGAATATTGGTGTGTAACCTCATGAATGTCCTTGGTTTACACATACACACATACACTTACACACATACACACACACACATACACACACAGAGTAATATGAAATAGTTACAAAGGGATATCACATCAATCATGTCATAAAGCAATGATTACATCATTTTGAGTTGAACAGCTAGTGTTTATTTTACAGAAGTGGACTGCCTTAATTTGTATTCAGAGATCTAACCAGGTTTAGTTTTTGTGCCTCTGCTGTGTGCAGTGGAGATATTGATTTTATTCTTTTCTTTTTTTTCTTTTTAATGTCACTTTAACATATTATTGGCTATATCATGCTAATGAAATGGGAACCAAGTGCCTTTCCAAAGGACATGCTGAGACAGCAAAACCAGGCTGGCCTGGCCAGGAATTGAATGCTTTGAGTCTGATGTACCATCTGAGTTACCATGGATACCCCCATATATCCATACATTGCAAAGTTTCTCATCCTTAGAATCTTTTTAGCAAAATTGCACAAAAATCCCACTCAACATAGTCTATAAAATTCAGCTGTCTCACACACACACATTAATTTTTCAGGCCATTGCAGTAATTTGTATATTTTATTAAATAAAAATTTACATACCTTTTTTGTCTTGACACTGCTGGTAATGTAACAAAACCTTGGTAGACAAATTAAATTTGGTATTTTATTTTCCATTTTGCTTAAAAACTTTTAAACTTTAAGAACTTTTAGGGAATTTTTTTAAAATGAAAGTCTCGATTTAAACTAACAATTTGAGGTCAACTAATGAAATTTGACACACTTTTTATGTGCAATTTATGAAGACTTAATTAGATTTTCATGCCATTAACTCAGTTTTTCAGATTTGAAAAACCCCATTCATTTAAACCTTTTTGGTCTGAGTCATTTTGGTCTAAAATTGGGGCATATATGTTTTAGAGACACAAATATAGTTTGTGGAGCATTAAGCTGAACTAGTCATAGGAAGTAGTGGTATATGCTACCAATGTTGGAATGAACAAATAAAAATGCACATGCAATTTTTATTTTCAGGCTTTTCTTGCAATCAATCTTTGTCAAAATACAGGGGATTTTCACTTTAATACAAAGCCTTTTCAGATAAGACTGTTTATCACACAATCTGACAGCCAGTGCAATCAAAAGAGGAAAATATGAAATTGCAGTGTATGTGGATTATTGATAAACATTATAGAATCAAGTGTAATATGATTTGTTGAGCATTGAATGTGACATGGTTTAAAATAAACCATTTTTAGATGGGATGGTTGATTAAATTGTGCAAACATTTTGGAAATCCAATTCTTGTACATTTCCTGTTAAGACTGGAAAGAGGAATAATCAGATTTGTATGGGATAGGGCTGTCACACAGTGATGAATGGGACTATTGTGACATTAGTTAGTCATTGGCATGATGTAGGGAAGTGTATGAAAGGGC
This sequence comes from Potamilus streckersoni, assembly GCA_016746295.1. Taxonomy (NCBI): domain Eukaryota; kingdom Metazoa; phylum Mollusca; class Bivalvia; order Unionida; family Unionidae; genus Potamilus; species Potamilus streckersoni. The sequence goes on from JAEAOA010002070.1 coordinate 716,912, forward strand.
ATTGGTTGTGTAAAATCTGTCTAAAATCTGTTTAATACAAATATTGATTAACTCTCATGAGGAGGGTAATCAAAATTACATATGATACCAAAAGGATGGTTCAGTGATGTTTGACTTTTAAAAACATGCTTGATTTTATTTTGCTGTGGTAAGATTTCAGTTGGAAGTGATTTTTAAAAAAAAAAAAAAATTAGAACACTTTTCAACCTATAAATTGCCTCATATTTGACCACATAATGGTGTCAATATTTGAAAGTTTTCATTATTCCTAAAAAAAAAATAATTGGAAGATAAAAATGATCAGAATTACTGTACCTTAGTTTTGGAGCTCTTTTCTCTTATGTTTTTCTAATACTGAAGAAAAACAAATAGAAAGAATAACCAGCTAGATTGGTTGAAGTGTATCTTTGTAAGGCAATTTTAGGGGAATTAGTAATGAAAATTAGACATTGCAAGATATTCCACGTAATCTTAAACTTGTAGAGACAGTGTAAATTAAGTTAAAAGGACAATACCAATAGACTGTACAACAAACTGTTTTACCTACACATTATACCTTTGCATGCGGAAAATTTTGATAAGTAAATTTAATTACAAAACACGTTACCTCAAATGCTTATCATTTCCATTCTCCCAAATTGTATTTTCAACATCATTTTTACTATCCCTTCACTGTAACATTGAAGAATCATTTATCGCTTCTCATAATTTGTTACATGAATGGATTTAAATTTTGTAGATGAGATATGTGGTTGGTGTAGATATGCAATAAAGTTTGATATTTTTTCCTCTGGCTTATTTTGGGGGAAAATTTTGATAAGTTTTTAAGTGTTGATATTTTGGAAATTTGTATCATCAGTGCTTCGCCTTGCATACTGGTTAGAGAAGTTTTGTGTGTAAAACTTTGTTAGCCAGATTTTTAATTAGTGAGGTGTGCAAAAAGATTTGAATTTTTTTCCTGTGGTCTGTGTGTGAAGAAATTGCTTGAAAAATGGTCAAAATACTGGGTACTGTATATTTGAGAATGCAGCTGTCATTATAACTTCCCTTACTACATTCTTTCGGAGATTTTACTGAAACTTTGTAGCCAATATCTGGTTTATGTAGTTGCTTTTTTACTCTTGTCATTGTTTAAGAAAATGTCTTGAGAAATTGTCAAAACAGGTTGGTAATTTAGTTCTTCATTGCCTTTCTTCCCACATTGACTGGAAGATTTTTTTGAAACTTTGTGAGTCAGCTATGTGACTGGAGATTCACAATAAGTTTTAGTTCTACCCATTTCGGGGGAAATTTCACACACACACACATATATATATATATATATATATATATATATATATATATATATATATATATATATATATATATATTGCAAAAAGTGGAATATTTTGAGAATTGACCTTGTCATGGCTTGCACATAATATATTAGTCTGAAGATTTTATTGAAACTTTTTCGGCTTATTATTGGGGACATTTCATGACATTTTGTGAGAAAATGGTCTGCATAGGAAATTCATTTCAACTCCTCTTCTAACATGTTGGTTAGAGAATTGTATGGATATTTTGTAGATATGTGGTTCGTGCTGATGTGTAATAAGGTTTTACATTTTGGGGTGGGATATTTTTGGGGGTAATGTTTTGAAACATTTTCAAAAATAGTTTGGTTTGGGAATTGAGTTTGTCATCACTTCTGATATATAGGTTGGAGGAAGCTTTGTTGACTAGACATGTCATTTATATCCATTACAATAAGATTTTGCTTTCTTCACTGCTTCTTTTTTTTGTGAAAATAATGTGTGAAAACTTTATTTTTTAAATTTAGATTGTCATTGCTTCTCTTCCTGCACTGTGTAGATTGTTTCAATGAAACTAGGCAAGAGATATGTGACTGGTATAAATCTACAGTAAGATATTAAAAGTTTTTATCTGGCCATTTTTTGAGGACATTTTTGGGGAAAAAAATTAAAAAGGAGGAGTTTTGATAATTCAGTTTGCTTATTTACTTATATACAACATATACAGTGCTTTTGCTGGACATTTAAATTTCTGTTGGAAGTATTCTCATCTCGGTTCTGGGATAGTTCCAAAGGTCTTAAGGGATTGGAATACATGTTGCTTGCAATAGAAAAAGAACATTTGTTTTATGGATCTTTATTGATCATATTTTCCCATAACACAACAAATTCTGGTTTTTGCAACTAAATATTAAAAATGATGAGTCTTGGACCCAGGGGACACTTAATTTATCTTAGAGGTAGCCATAGCATTATTAAATTCCAGCATAGAGAAATTTTGTTTGTTTTTATCACTTTCCCATCATATTCTGCAATGTATGTTAGATATCTTTGACCTTTTAGATTTATCATCAAGATGATATTTGATAGTTTTGTCTGGTTCTGACCTTTCTAAAGTTGAGGCCCAGTCAGAAAGATAATTGAGAATCAGTCTTCCATGAGTTTCTGTGAGCTTTGACATGGGAAGTGATTTTATCATATTTCAAGCCAGTTAGCAGGTGTTTTTTGGCATCTTCTGTTGTGATATCTACTTGTTAAAGAGGAGCCTTGAGTAGAGTGGAGAGTGGAGTGGAGTGGCCAGTCCCGAGTGGTCTAAAGCACTCTCCCTGTTACTGTTATGGATCACTGCCATCTCACCTCTGTCTGCATGGGATATGTGAGAAAGCTTACCAGTAGCTTCTTATGGGTCGGTGGTTCTTTTTTCCTCCACCATTAATACTGGCTGCCATGTATAGCCAATCATGTGCTGAAAAATGTCATTAAGCCCCAGAACAACAACAACAACAACTTGTTAAAGGACCAATAGTTCATGGTGGGATGCAAGCCCACCTAAGGCTGTTACTTTCAAAGACCTAGTACATCATTTGAACTTGGATTCAGATATTATTAATTGAACTATATACTGATAACTATCCAAACAGATTTGAGATCTGGTTAACTAGCTCTGCATTGAACAAACACTACCGTTGTCCAATCAGCTATTCCAAATATCTGTACTCCAAAGGTCAGGCAGGAGATTGAGGAATTAGATTTTGAGATTGTGTAATTAAATGGTTAGAGCTGGCCAAAAAATCCCATTAGACTCCACTGAGGATTTGTGATGATGATGACAACAACAACAACAACAACAATAATAATAATAATAATAATAATAATAATAATAATAATAATAATAATAATAATAATAATAATAATGATAATAATAATAATAATAAAGCATTAATAATGTGAACTAAAAATTTTGGAGTTGCACTTGTCTGGCAGGCAGGTGAGGAAGACCAGTCCTGTTTGTTGAGCCCAGATTAGTGGGAAGAAAAACATTGGAGTCATTTTCTGTTAGTACTGGCAAGGAGTGATTTGAATAATTTTGTATAATTTTTAATTTGTATCTCCTAATTCTCTTTATGGATTTTCTCCATACTTGGGATCAATCATTAAAAAGCTAAGACAATTAAATTGGTAACATGGTTGCTTGTGCCATTTACTTTGAGGTCATTGTCATAATCATAGAAACTTTTTGTTAATGTTTTTTCATTTGATTGTATTGACTGATTTCTTTGATGTATTCTTATCATACTTTTTATGAACCATTATGAAGCCAAGCTAATTCATTGTTTGCCCTTGTATGTTGTAATCAAGGTCACAGTTATAGAAAATTTGTGTTGACGGTTTGGTTCAGGTTCAAGTTTTTTTTGTTAGCTTACAATTCCTAATCCCCCTTGATAGATATTATATATATATATATATATATATATATATATATATATATATAATATATATATATATATATATATATATATATATATAAGAATATTATTACTTGTTTGAATCATTATGAAGCTAAGAAAATTCTTTCTGTGACTTTTTTGTTGTTGTTGGGCTTAACGCCATTTTTCAGCACAAGATAGGCTATTCATGGCGGCCAGTATTAATGGTGGAGGAAGAAACCAGGAAATCACCGGAAAGAACCACCGACCCACGAGAAGCTACTGGCAAGCTTTCTCACATATCTACATTAGCCGAATCCTAGACTCAATCCTAGACTCGAACACACACACAGACAGAGGTGAGATGGCAGTGATCCGTAACGGACCACTCTAGACCACTCGGGGCCCCAAACTTTTTTGTTAGTTACATTTGCTGATACACATATTTTCCATTTCCTTTTGCATGATCTCTGTATATACATTGCATCTTTAATTATCCTGTCATTTTCTCCACCATTTCATTCATTAATTGGTGCCAAATGCACAGATTGTCAGGATGACATAAAGACTAAATGTATTACTACTGTTGAACTGAGGTTTGAATGGGTCTGATTGTGTGTTGCATATTGTTTTAATTTTAATACCTGTGTGTAAGTCTGCTTTTTGGAAAGTGGCTATTGACTTTGAAAAATTAAATAGACCAGTTACTGAATGAGCTAGCCATGAGTGAAACTGCTGCTTGGATTTGCTATCTGTGGCTAAGGTCTGTTCCAGACTTACAAAAGCACCTTAAATCATGATTATGATGGTGACTTATAGATGGTTTAAATTTAAAATATGAGAGTTACCTATTCACATTGGGGTCAAGAGGTCAGAGGTCAAAATTACAGTGTCTTTAAGAAGGAAGAATTATTTCCACAGAATTACATTTGTAGCACATGTCTCTACTAAACTTTATAGATGGCCTGCATTTGAGATAATGAATACCATATATTGGTTTTAGAGTTAAAAGTCAGATCAGATGGACTCAAAGAAGGAAAAAGGTTTCCACAAAAAGAACCACTCAATTAGTATATCACTTTCCATAATCAAACTTGGATGATTATTTTCAAATTAAACAAAAAAAAAACACTATTGGTCTATAGGTTAGGAAGTAAAAAATCAAAATTACTGAGCCTGAAAGAAGAAGAATGTTTTTGCAACATAATATGACATGGATTGTTTGAAGAATTGGTTGTAGGTTATGGTTGGGGTAAGGTGCTCCCAATATTAATTAAACTATTGTAGAAGTCTCACCCAGGCTCAATTTTGGTTGGAAGTTAAAATTAGTGTATGATAGATGTACAGCTCTGAACCCCCAGTCAGCAATGCTGATGGTTAAAAGGTTAAACATGCAAAAGGTTGAAATTCAATGAATAACAATTTAATAACAATTTAATAGTCAAATGATTCAAATTTCTCGAGTACACTCCTTCAGCTGAACCCTTTAATAGCATATTGCATCACATGATTAGTAATGTGAGATAGATTTCCACCTGTTTTTGTATTCTACTCATCTGTGGTATTCTCTTATTTCTCCCAATTACTTCTCTTCCTCCCCAACTTTCTCCAAATTCTTTCTCCTCCTCCTTGACTTCTCTATACTCCTTTTCCTCCTCCTCAACTTTCTACTCCAGACTGCTTTTCCTCCTCTTCCACCTTCTCTCCACCAACTAGATTTTTTATTTACTCCAAATGTTTGGCTAGTTTCATTTCCGTCTCACATCTTGTTGACATTGGACTCAATTGAACTGGAAGTTGTTGCCTAGAAAGCTTCCTGTGAAAACACAAGGACGGTACAATATTTTTCCTTAGTTTTCTCATTGCACACTACACACAGCCTATCATTAGATAATGGCTATTTAATTTCTTCGTATATGCATTGATTAACATTGAGATACTCATTGCATGGTAAAACATCATAATACATCATGGTATCAGTTACTTCTTATACATAATGTCAATATATTCTTTCACATAAATACATATTCCTAATCCCATTATACTAAACAATATCACAATAATCAGACATATTTCTTTTATCATGCACTCATAAGGGTGCACAAATATTCAAATACCCATGCTCTAATATATGCATACATCCATTTAACTAATCATACATACTTCAACTATTTTCGAAACTCACAATTCAAGCATATGTACATTCTAACATAACGCATTAATAAATGCACTGGTTTACTACAAAGTAACCTAATGGTAAAAATACAAAATTAATTCTGACCACAAGCTAACAATCTACCTAATTTTCTGTGTAATGCTCAAGCCCATTTCTCAAATATGCATGTAAATGAAACACTACAAAGGTAATTCTGCATACTAAACAATCCAAATAATTAAGTATACATACTACAAATAATTACAATTATGATGCCATAATATTCTGCAAACATCGAGCAAATAACTTACTGACTTTTTTAAGCTTTGTCTTTCCTAATAATCTGCTTCTAAGTCTTACACCAAATTACAAGTGGCTTTCCCAGAGTATCTCCTTTTGCTCAGTAATCTTCCCAGGAGAAACTAAATTTTTGTTTATGAGTTTGAAGTAACATTCAAATCTAAACTGTAATTACACCCTCTATCTCAATTTTGATTGAATGTCACTGTGAACTGATCCAATCAAACTTAGTGGACTATGTCCCTCTCTCCATCTGTCAACATGGAGACAGTTGAGAACCATCTCTTTCATCCTGTGGGCTTCCCTTTGATCCTAACCTAACCTCTGAAAAGGTAGGTGTGGTAACTACAAACCTTTGTTTAGAAGTGGGCATCTATTTCCTATGCCATCTTAAGATTCTGTGTCCTCTGGTGGGTCATGGTAACCTTGTGTAAGAGATTAACACTAGCCTGCTCAATGTTTAGACATTGAACACATGGTCAGGGTAATATTCCTAAGACATTAAATTTATGCTTATTCCTGACTTTATGCCTGGGGCTTAGCAAACATGACAGATGGCATGTGATATACCATTTATGGTAATCTTGTTGCCTACAGCTTTATGATCTAGAATCACTTTTAGATCCAGTCCTGAAACCTTGTACTAACCTATGCATCATTATGCCAATAAATGTGTTGAGTAGCATATTTGCTGTTTTTTCCTTGTAAAGAGTTAAATGTATTCTGATTTGTGATGATGTAAACAAATTCATGTTTTGTTTTCTCTGTAATATAACTAGTGTAGGAATTTTTTAAAATTAATCTTGCATTACCCCTAGAGAAAAAGTTTTGTTAGGAGCTGTCATTATTTCTATAATATTCAACAATTTTGTATGCCTTTACATGAAATGTGAAAGACGCTTTTCTGCCACATTTGAAACATTTCTTTTATATGATCCAGCATCTAGTTTATGGTAATGCCAGATCAGGAAGAAGTAAATAGTAGTTATCTAAAATAGCAATTCCCTGCAATGGTATTGATATGACCTTCTCAGTGACCTCTGTGATGGATGGAGATGGGGCTACAGCTAATGCACAAAGACTTTTGTCACCATACCCTAGTATTACCCTCATCCTCCTGGAGCCATTGTTCTCAGGGGGAATATAAAATTTGATTAGATTTTATTATCTGGCTCCGGGCTGGCAGATATGATGCCACAATGACAGATTACCAGCATCTCCAAGCTTTGTTATTCCATAAAAGGAATTTGTGAATACCACTCACAATGCAGCTTTTCTCATTATTCATTTCAAATGGCAAAAAAGCCACAGAGAAGCTGTTTGTCCAAAATTACTGTATATCTAATTCCCTTCAGACAGACTGAAGCATCTTCTGCATGGCTTTGCCATTGTCTCTAAATGATTAAGCCAGACTTGTCAAATTGTATTATAGAAGTCTCTTGCTCAAGATCTGTTTTGAATGCATAATTTTATCAACTGGAATGTGATCATTTAATGTTCATGAATATTAATCCTTGGTAATTTGAACATTGAAACAATTTAAATTAGAAGATGTTTATTAGTAGACACGAATCCCCTTTGCAGACAGTAGCACATTTGGGGTACCTGTCAGTATACAGATTAATGTGGAGGAAAATACAAAAGTCACATAAGCATTGAATTAGGTCAAAGTGACTCACAGTTATGGTTGATTTACATAATTGAAATTGATCAAAAAGCAATTTTCATGAATGTTGTTAAATAGGGTAAATGATAATTGTGTAATAAATAAAAACAAGTAACTGAAAATATTCAAGTAATCAGAGGTTAAACTTAGGTGATAGTGACATAGTTCACCTAGCAATTAGGCCAAGTAACTTATGGTACAGAACTGTATGTGGTTTGCATTTTATGTCATCTACTGGATGGGTCATCTGTCAAGTTCATCTCAAATACCACTGAACCAGCTTAAACCAAACTTGGCAGTCAGACCACTTGGAATGATGGTCAGTGTTGAGTCTTGTTATCACTACTTTTTAAAACAGATCAACAGTAAATTTTCAGGAAAGACTTCTTGTAATGATTTGTTGGACCTAAATAGTAATGGTTTGATCTGACATCAAAACTATATTTATCATGGTGTCCATCTTTAAATCTTGCTGTCAATACCCCAACAGAATGGATAGTCATATTGACTTGGGTTTTCAGTAGAATACTTTTTACGATATGTAGTTGGTTGTAAATGAAGATGGCACACTGTGGTGGCCATCTTGAAAATCTTGATACCACTATTCCTTGTCAGTGGATGCTTATATCAATATCAGGTTTTCATTTCAAGACTTCTTATGATGTCAGTTTTGTCCAAAGTGAAAAAAGTGCTGATTAGTGGTTTCCATTTTGTACAGTTTGTTTTCACTATTTCTCTTGAAAGGATGACCATATTGACATAAGGTATTCAATGGAACACTTTACACTGTATGTTTGTGGTTCTAAGTGGAAATAATTTAAAAAAAATTGTGATGGCTACTTCTTCCAATAGATGGCCATATCAACATTTAAAATACCCCAATATTTTTTTAAATATATGTTATTTATTTGTATATTAAAATGATACTGAACTAAATTCTAAATGGTTGTCTTGTTGGTTATCCTGAAAACCCCTATATGGCTATTTTTCTAAATTGCTGTTCTTATTGACATGTAAATTCCACAAAAAAACACTGTATCTGATCCTGAATGAAAATGGTTTTTATATAACCTCCAACATGGAAACAAATTATCCATCTTGAAAATCATGTTACCAGTACTCTTTCATAAATGATTGCTTTGATATGAGGGTTTACACTAAAACATTTCTTGCAATATATAATTGGTTCCAAATAAAAATGTTGCCAATCTGACCTCAAGTATATCCACTCTTTTGTGAACATGCTTTGAAAACCAGACCAAACTCACCTTTTGAGTCGAGCAAGAGGTCATTCTTTGCATTTGTTAATTTAAGTGAGTTAATGGACAGAGTGGTTTATACAAGTGAATTTTAACTAGACTTTATGTTTAGTGTCATTCTGATGACCAAGTCAATAATCAGCAATCTGCCATTGTTTTTGAGGTTGAAGGTCTTGACTTGTATTATAGTTGTACTGGCTTTTAAAAATGATAACACAAGCAAGTATGAACTGATTTTTATCAAATCATATTTGTAGATATATTTGAGGAAGATGTTGAATGATGCCATTTAAATTATATTTAATCTTTTGGGTTTTTTTTAAATATCAGTTATAGATTTGACCAAAAATTACCACAAGGTGTCTGTCTTGTACAAGGCATGTTCAGTGATATTCTGATGTTAATGTAAAGTTCAAGGTCAGTTGCCATGACAAAGAATTGCACCCTACACTAACAGGTATCTTGTGAATATGTTAACTCAGGCATACAACAAAATATTTATGCTACCAAATTTGGTATGTTGGAGTTTGTGTAAAATAGCACAGAAAGTTTCAATACTCAGAAGAAATTGTCTTATATTGAATTACTGGAAATTTTTTTTAGTAGTGCTTCAGTCCAGTTGAAGGACTCGTGTTGAGAACATACATATTTTATGTACAGTATCTTCTTATAAATACCTCTTTATGACAACATTCATGTACTTCTATGATTCTTTATAGAACAACTTACAAAATGAAGGTTTATTATCTGGAACACCTTGTAGTAGACCTGTATGGTTCATTGAATATTTAAATTTGTGGATTGCAGAGAGGAATCTACTGTATCCACTTAAAGATTGTAGTTCATTGGTACATAAATTCATGGATTGGGAAGAGGCTTCCAGTGTTTTGACAAAGGGACCATGGTTCATTGAGCATTTTAATTAATGCTGTGGGGTGAGAGTTCTACTGTTTTGGCAGGGATCATGGTTTTGTAGCAACCACAAAATGCATGAAAATTGGTACCCCACATAAATGGCAATTTCATGGTATTCATTTAGCACCATTTGGGGTGAAGTGCTCCAGGAAATCAATTTTCTTTAATGTCAAAAAGAAAAGCTATCCATCATTTTAAATTGAGTGTTCTCAGATTTTTTCTGTAATAGGGGTTGGTTTGTTTTGCTGAGCTTGTTAATAAGATTGCCCTTGTGTACTCCCACTTTAACTGAATATATGGGATTGTGAGGAGGGTGGGATGGGCAATTACAGTTTTAGTAAATTGGAGATTTGCACATTTACAGGATTGATAGCATGCTTGAGGATTATAAGAAAATCTTTCAGTGATGCTGCAGGATGTTTTGTTGATTATGAAGTCAGAGCCTTTTGATTATTTAAATTCTTAAAATAATTTACATTCTTTAGTACTGCATTATCATATTTTCTTTGAATTTGTACATTGTTCTAGAATTGCTGATTCTGTTTAAATATTTTGTTAAAATTAGAATTAAGGTGTTTATTAAATGATATGTTATTTGCAGAACCTTTGAGAAATAATTTGTTAGTATTGGAAGAAACTGTCTACAGCTTTCCTTATCTTTTTAGGCCCAGGATCACCACCTGACATTAATTGTTCACCATATCCTGCAACAAGTTTAATTCACGTTTTAGAATAATTTGATGTATGCCCCTGACTCACCAGTGGCCACCTCTGTTGTAAAGCCATCTTTACATTGGAGAAACTTTAGTCTTGTAAGTTGGGGTAGGGTGGATGGGCTACCACTGTATTTGTCATAAGTTAGGTTGGCTGGATGGGCTTCCAGTGTATTTGGTTTATTAACCCATAACCACATACAATCACTTTTTGACGCCTCTACCTGATTCGCATACAAGCGCCTTTTGATGCCTCTGTAAATAGCAGCCATTTTGAGTGGGTTTTCGCAGTGCCACATTTAGATAAAAAAAAGCTATTAGATATTACATTCAATGATATGAATCACCATTATGCCAGATCAGGTGGTCCCTGTTCTTGTTCTAGTTGAAATCTGCTATTTAAAGTAAGTACGTCATTACTGTGTCTCTCCAAAATGGCAGTCGCAGATTTTGTTCAGTACTTGCTTGAGTTTTCATGATCAGAATCACAACTATGAAAGCTTCAATAACTTAGGTAAATGCTCAAATATTGATGTAGGAAGCCATTAGTTTTTATAAGTTATCGAATTCAGCTGATTCAGTGATGTAGACATAGACAAAGAACTTCTAAGTAGGAGAAATGGCAGCTACAGTTGGTCATACAGCTTCACTAACTTGATGGCAAATGAGTTCTCTCAAGATTTTAAAGCATATACAAAATTCTTCTGTGAAAAATAATTATACAGCTAAAATGACCATATTTTGCTCTTAAATCTTTCCATACATAATACAAAAACTATAAAATGGTTAAAATTGCTGTTAAACGTAACATACACTTCACTGCTTAACAGGCCTATGTAGCACACTGCACTGGGTAACTTTGCTACATGCTGTATCAAAGGGGTTAAAATCCATACACTATGAGGGAAAGGGTTAATGAGTGACTGGACTGTATGGATGATTTTAATTGCCCTTTTTGTTTCATTTAGGAACTGGTTAGCAAAGTTGTTTCATTATTGCTGTTAACCTCTGTAAACAATGCAAACAACTTATACATGAGTATATATATATATATGGTACATGTATTCAATTATATAGTTGCACTGTTTTCTTCATTTTTTAAAATGATTTTAGTGAATTTCTTAAAGCTAAAGCACATCACAGTAAGTGCACTTCTAATCATGTCATCAGCTCTGTTCAGGTCATTCATGAACACTGTGCCAGTCAGTCATGAACACTGCCCCAGTCATTCATCAACATTGTCCCTGTCACTCATCAACACTGTCCCATTCACTAACCAACAGTCCCAGTCCTTCAAGAACACTGTCCCAGTCATTGATCAACTCTGTCCTAACCATTCATTAACACTGTCCCAATCACTCATCAGCACTCTTATCAACACTATCTCAGTCATCTACATTCTTGGCTTAATTCATCTGCTTTGGGAACTCTCCATCATTTCATGACATTCAGTAGAACCCTTGTAAAATCTTGTTTTTGATACTTATGTAACCTGCAAAGATAAATTGGTAGTAATACATTAAGAAATAAAAGTATGTTAACTGGTTGAATTTGAATCATTTTGCCCCTCCCATCATGTATATTTTTGCTAGGATTGAAGTATATTTGCATGAAAGTAAATTTGTGGCCCAGTATGGAATGTGTAGATATTATATTAAATACAATATTTGTGTTTAAAAACATAACATTTAGACCCCTGTTATTGATCATCAGATAAAATGATAATATTTGAGAAGTAATTTGCCTGTTGTATGGGACATTTATGTATTCCATTAAAGGTTTATGTGCTCGTTTTGATCATTTCTGCATCTTCTTATCCTGCACCACTTGGTTTATGGAAGTTTCACTGTATCTGGTTCATTTACACCTGGTCGATGTTAGATAAATTATTTTCAAAATTGATTTTTTGGAATGATCAAAATTTCAAAGATTATTGGGTTGTAGGAAAAAACAAATTTCTGAGTATATAACTAGGATTTAGTTTGCATAATAGTTTCTGAGAGTTAAATTGTTAAAAAAAAGTTTGTAATGATTCATACATTTTTTGTATTATTACAGACCATTGACTTTTGATATTGCTTTTTTGCACATGATGTTTAAGAGAAAAGGATTTTAATGAGATGAAATTATTTTAATTTTCCATTCATTAAGCATCACATTACTATTAAATGCCATTTTGGCATGAGATGTTCTTAATTTAAAACTGTCTGGTGATGCTGTGCATGTTAGATTGGTGACTCATTGCTTCAAATTACAGATTGTAAAGAAGACAAAGGATTTGGGATTCTAATTGTCTTATGGGAGGATGAATGTAATTTAAGAAAGTCTCAATCTTGAACATTTACCACAGTTATCAGTGTAAAATATCCATTCAGCTGCAGTAGTGCAGACCCAGAATTGTCCTCACATAATATCCATACAGATAAGAGTTGATATTTTTTGTAAATAGATATAAAAAAATGGAGAGAATAACAACACGTTTTTTGCATTTTGCAACAGTAGATCTGGTTAATTACCAACAACTGGATAAATATGGTAGGAGGCAAATTACAGCTGCTAGGAAAGAGCCACATGATATATTTGAATATTTTCTTCTTCCACATTTTCTATACAGCCACCAAGAGTTCTCAATGTGTTACACTAAATTGCATCTAAGCGCACACTGTAATTCTGCGTTGTCCATTGAAACATTTTAGTTAGAGATGCTTATTTTGTTTAAACAGAAAAAAAATATCTGGTAGCTTTTTCCTAAAACATTACCAGTTATAATTGTTCTGTAAAAGTTGCATTAATTTTAGTTTGATTTATGATTTAATATCTACTACTTGTACACAGAAATGGGGATAATGAACAAATATTTGTTTAGTTTGAATTTCAATGTAAATGAGCAAATAAGTCTTTGTCCACTTTCCAAACATAAATGAGTGAATATTATATATAATGCTTATATCTCATGATCAGTATGCACAAGAAGTATAATTTTCAGATTTAGGGTCTTAGAATGGGAATGAAAACTAACAGATGGAGAGTAAAATACCTCTTTCCAGATTAGGCACAGAGGGCCAGGCCTAAATTGTTGGTGCATTTTGATGGCTGTCATAGATAAGTGAATTGATTGGCTTTAAATGCAGTACTGTGATGAAGGCAGACATTAGCACTACAGCTGGCTTGTGTTGAATCTCCTTATCACTGTGCCATTATCTTGACTGCATTGCTCTGCTTTGAAATGGGCCAAACCTCCATCAGTTTTTGTACACCTGACCTCTAATTCATCAAACTTTCAAAAAAAGTCTTTTATACTCAGAATTTCACTCAAGTTCCACAAAGGTTTCCATACTTTGCATAAAGCTTTTTGATAGGTTAAAGTAGCCAATGCATAAAATTTGATGCTGTTCATTGTGAAAGCTTCAATAGATTTTTAGTGTCAATTTTGCATTTCCCTATGGCTCAGTCTGGAATGTATCATATACTTATCTACACTATCATATGTTGTAGGGAGCCATGGTAGTTTATTTGGTAGAGTGTTGGACTTGTAATCCAAAGGCCACATTTTTATACCCATGCATGCTTCATTTGGTAGAGTGTTGGATTTATAAGCCAAAGGTCACATTTCTATACCCCTGCAGGCCAGCTCAGGTCAGCTGTCTTTGGGAAAAGGCCCTTAGCTCCCATTTCTTCATCTCTCAGAGGTGTGGTTAAAACCTGCAAAAGGAAATGCATCTTTTTTTGTGAATGGCAACCAGTGAATGGAGCCAGTTTGTCATGTGATGGGTTAAAAATGAAGTTCCACCTTAGAGAGTCAGACTTTTTAAAACTGCTGATTATATTGAACAATTTTAATCTTGTAATTTAAGGATTTCACCCATATTTGCCTCGTTTTGTTTTTTGTGTCTTTTTGGCATGTTTGTAACTTTACTTTTTATCTGTTCCCTCATTATATATGATTGTCTGAGGGGTTGGTTTGTCTTCTAATGATTTTATTAAGCATTTTATCCACTACTATTTTGCCAACTAGCTCTTCACTGTATGACCAGGACAGTCTAGAAGATATTTTGTTTAATCTTATACATATGCCTACATGCATGCACATGTCCACATACATGCATGAATGCATGCATGCATATGCATGTGTATGCATTGCACAGACAGACATATAGACCAGATCTTTACTACCAGTTTGAGCCACATATTCTTTTTCCACAATGCCATGTTTAATCAATACAGTGCTAAATACTTACATGCCTATTACAAACCAACTAACACTTCTGCTTGGTGGGGTAGTCATGCTATCCATCACAGCCATCATGGTCAATATTGTTACTAGTAACCAAAAGTTTCCTATGGCTAGTATCCATACTAGTCACCAAAAGTTTCCTGTGGCTAGTATCCATACTAGTCACCTAAAATATCCTGTGGCTAGTATCCATACTATTTACCTAAAGTATCCTGTGGCTAGTATCCATACTATTCACCTAAAGTATCCTGTGGCTAGTATCCATACTAGTCACCTAAAGTATACTGTGGCTAGTATCCATACTATTTACCTAAAGTATCCTGTGGCTAGTTTCCATACTATTTATCTAAAGTATCCTGTCGCTAGTATCCATACTAGTCACCTAAAGTATACTATGGCTAGGTATCAGGACATCTCCCCCTAGACATTCCCCCCAACTCCCCCAACATTTCCTCCCTGGACATTAACCCCCTGGACTCCCCCCCATCAGATAGGACTTCACCCCCAGTCATTTCCACCCCCATGATCTTAAAACTTAATTCATTTAATATGGCATTTTACCAATAAAATATTAAAACATATTATGTTAAAAGAAAAAGGTTATTTGAAATAAATCATGTTGCATCATAATCCACTCATCTGGCTTGAGTACTGTACTGAAACAACTACAATTAATTGAATGATAGCTAATCCATCTGTTGTTTTTCTTAAATATACCAAAAATGCACTGTAAATAAAGGTTAGACTCAAACCTCATCAACATGCTTCAAGAAACCTCCTGTTTTATATTCAGTAAAAGTGCTAGCAATTGATTGACAAATAGAGGATGCACATTTTTGTTATAACTAACAATGCTTACAAATTGGTGTGAATTTATGTTCACAGCTCAAATGTGGTGTCAAGCTACCCTTAAGATTCATGATTGTGTGTGTGTGTGTGTGTGTGTGTGTGTGTGTGTGTGAGAGAGAGAAAGAGAGAGAGAGAGAGAGAGAGAGAGAGAGAGAGAGAGAGAGAGAGAGAGAGAGAGAGAGAGAGAGAGAGAGAGAGAGAGAGAGAGAGAGAGAGAGATCAGGAAAGTAGATATTTTACATTTTACAGTCATTCCGGTGCACTAATGGTGATGCGGGATACAAGTATACATTAAAGCTAAATGTTACTATATATAAATAAAGTTGTATAAAGATAATGGGGGGGGGGAATAACAACCAAAGAAGTACAAAGACTGTTTTTCCAGAATTGCAAGCATAGTCACTGACTTTGACAATCATGACATCATAGAATACTTAAAAGCAATTGTTTACAACATTAACATTTAGACAATACATTTTTAATATGTGAAAAATGTTAACTTTGTTTAAAACTACTGAGATTTTTTTCAAATAACCTTTTTCTTTTATCATAATTTAATATAAATTTTTATATTTTATTGGCAAAATGTCATATTGAATGAATTAAGTTTTAAGATCATGGGGAAGAAATGACTGGGGGGAAAAGTTCTATCTGATGGAGGGGAAAGTCAAGGATATGTTGGAGGGAATTTGGGGGGATGTCCGGGAGGAGATGTCCTAGACCCCTGTAGCTAGTATCGATACTATTCACCTAAAGTATCCTGTGGCTAGTATCCATACTAGTCACCAAATGTTACCTACAGATACTGTCTGTAGTAGTCAGCAAAAGTTAACTGTGCATATCCAACTGCCTGCTCTCATTTCTAGGAAGCAGAAGTTTTTGTGACTGGCATCTCTGCTAGTCACCGAATATTTTCCATGGATGAAGCCAAATCATTATTCTTCAACTGCTTTTACTTTCTATCTTGTTCTGTGACACTGTTTCAATTGAATTTTTGCCAGGCAAATATCTCAATGACTAGGCAGTGCTGAAAAAGTGTATGTATTAGGACATGTCATGATTTGCCAGCAGAAAGCTGAAGCCAGTGATAATAGTCTGATTTGTATAACTGTACAAATTCATTAGTTTATGCTATAGCCTTTTGCCTAGCATCCATTTGCATACTGAGAGGATTGCTACATAATTTACTAACTTGTTCATCCCAAGGTCATGTTACTAATAAATGAAAATGGTGCCCTTCTGACAGGTGTTATGACCACCATAGTGGCACTGGAAATCTTGTGATAGCTAACTCCTCCTGAATGGATGGTCATGATGACATATGGGGTTAGACTTGTTATATTTAGTTGCATTGACGCTGATTTATTGTTCAGCATAGTTGCCAGAATGGCCATATTTTAATTCTATTTCTCATTAATTCTTCTGTCTGTATGAATATATTGATATGGTTTTCATTAAAAGACTTCCAAAATGAAAATGGTCCCCATTGGATATCTAATATGGATGCCATGATTTTCTTGAAAGTCATTGTTAGCCCTAAACTTCCTAAATGGATGTTGATATGTACATGGTGTTTTCACTGAAAGGCTTGTCAGTTTTGTTTTGAATGAATAGGGTACCAGTCTGCCATCCTTTATGACAATCATGGCTGTAAATATTATTATAGCTACTCCTGAATGGATGGATATAACAACATGGGCTTTTATCAAAAAGACATTTTTTATTATCTGTAGTTGGCCCTTAATTAAAATAATCACCACATGTCCAAAGACATCTAATATGGCCACAATGGCATCCATCTTGTAAATCTTATGAATGAATGATTTTATTTAACATAGGACAATCAGTAAAAGATGTCATAAGCTGTCTAGTTGGTCCTTAATGAAAATTGTACTGAACTGATGTCCAGCATGGTCACTATTGGTCCACATCCTAAAAATATTGTTATTGCCACTTTTTATGACTAGATGGTTGTTTTGGTATGAGGTTTTAAGCATATAAGATGTTATACTGTTTAGTTGGTTCTAATGAAAATGGTGCCCTCCCCTCTGCGTCCCCAACCTCATATATGGCTGTTACAATGAACTTCTTGAACATCTTATAAATAATCCCCATGGGCATGTAGTCATATAAAAGATTAGTTTGTTGCCATATTTGGTATGCTGGAGTATCTCAGGAATATCAGAGAGGATTCAGTACACAAGTTAAAATAATGAAAAAGTATTGTTTTAAATTACAGGAATTTCTTTTTGGCCAGTATAGTGTTAGACCCAAGGACTCTTGTCTTGCTTATTGCATTCTTGGAAAGATTCAACATCATGGCATTGAGCATTTTAGCAACCATATCTATGATATTTATAAGTAAGCTTTGCTTGTCTAACATTTAAAAATAGAACCGAAAAGTTTATGTAAAGTCAGAGTTTAGACATCAAGAACAAAATGATCTTTGATGTATCTCTGCATTTTCATGTTTTGTTCATTATATTGGAGTTTGGATAGTAGTGTAATATTCCCAAAAGGCAAATTCAGCTGCATATGTGTAATTGTCTTTTCATTCCCATGAAGTTTATTTTTGCTTTGAATCTTTAATAGTTTTCAAGTTATGGCATTGGGTTTAAAACCCTGGGAGTAGAATTGGGTAGGGACAGACTCTGGAGTCATTATTATTTGTATGCAGATTTTTAGTATGTCCAGAAGTCTCTGTTTCTGTCTATGTCTGTTTCTCTGTCTGTCAGTCTGTATGTATGTATGTATGTATGTATGTATGTATGTATGTATGTATGTATGTATGTATGTATGTATGTATGTATGTATGTATGTATGTATGTATGTATGTATGTATGTATGTATGTATGTATGTATGTATGTATGTATGTATGTATGTATGTATGTATGTATGTATGTATGTATGTATGTATGTATGTATGTATGTATGTATGTATGTATGTATGTATGTATGTATGTATGTATGTATGTATGTATGTATGTATGTATGTATGTATGTATGTATGTATGTATGTATGTATGTATGTATGTATGTATGTATGTATGTATGTATGTATGTATGTATGTATGTATGTTAGGATCTCAATGGCTCAATGGGCTTGAAGATATTATCCAATCAGTAAGTTCCAGGGGGACCTTGGGGTCAATGTCAGTTGCATGTTTGCATTTGTTGTTTCATGCCCACTGAGTGACTATAGGGTGGTTGTCTGAAAAGTTTATAGGTTATAATGCATATGATATGTTACTTGTGACAAAGAAAGGTCATGTGGTTCACCCAGGGGTTCCAACATGACATCTGGTGAGACTTGAATCAGTTACCATGGAGGTTGATGCTCAGATATCAAGAGTTATTTGACATTTATGAAATATGAACTCTTACAGAGGGTGAACATAGACATGATGTGATACCCCATTACCCAGGTGTGTTGTAGCAGTACGAACTCTTAAAGAGAGAGTTGACATCAAAAATGATGTGACACTCCTTTTTACCCAGGTATGTTGTAGTGATATGAATTCAGGAAGAGAGTGAATTTAAAATATGAAGTGGTTGCAACTTTTGTCTTTTATTACAAAATGAAACAGAAAAATTATTATATAGTAAAAGTCATGTGGAATAAAATGATAAAACCAACAGAAAGTGTGAGACTTTGGATACTTTTATCATTTATAACCTGCAAGATATTGGCAACATGAGAAATCTGTTTTGGAAACATTTTGTGTTTTGTCATTCAAACCCAAAACACTTGTAGTATGATGAACACTAACATATATACATTATTATAGAAAGTTTGGTTTGCTTAAGGAGACAATACTAATGGTATGGAAAAATAGGAACTATCATGGAAATGGGTGAACATTTAATAGAGTATATATGGGTTTGGCTGACCAGGATTGGTTATTAATATTAGTTATGTTTTAGGAAAAAGAATCTTTTGAGAGCTTATCCTAGTTGTAAGTGATAAATAATATAGACATTGTTTTGTTGATGGAATTCCAGTCCTTGAGTTTGGAACAGTCTTTACTAAAATTAGCACCTGACTCTTTGTGAAAGCACGTTTCAAACACATGGAGGTCCAGAAATTGCCATGGCTCATATCAATGACATCCAGATTTCATCTATACAGATAAATATAGGTTTGATCATAGGCACTCAGAAATTTTAAGTTATTGAATTTTTAATATCATTGTGTTTGTATAGGTTTACTATGGAACTGAATTGGTACCATGAGTCCTTAAACCCTTACCTATGTAAATATATAAATTTTGTAATAAGTTAAATGCCCCAACATTTCATTAGTGATTGTCTTTAACAGTGTAGACCATGATCTTCTGCATATTGGGTGATGGTAGCTCTGTGTGCACTTCATTGTGTGTAGTATACTTGGCAGATATCATAATTGCCTAGGGTGGGCCACTCTACTGGTGGTCTTAAATCAGACTCAGGGTAATAAAAACTTAAACCTTATTATCAAGAAGTATAGCTTCTGTAATTAATTGTACTTGGAGTAAGCAGAACAGGCTTGTCATGTTAATGTAGAAAGTTTCCTTTTGTTTGGTGTTTTTCTTAGGCCTGGACAGTGTTACTGCAGAGGGACAATTATAGAGGAGCATACAAATCCTATAATAGCAAAGAGATACTGTCAGGTCATTAATAGAATGGGAGAAAAACTGGAGAGTGTCATGCCAAATTTAGAAGGATAATCCAGATTGGCTGTACATACTCAGTTCTGGTGTACATATTTTTTTTTCCAGCTCTACTGTCATAGATTGGAAAGGCTTATGGAATGGTCTTTAGTCCATGGTACAGCCTTCCATCTATTAGGACAAGTTTCTTATCTTCATTTCTCCTAAACTACTTGGATAATTGCCTTGAAACTTTACAAACACACATTCATTGCATGATCTAGTTGGTCATAAATCAAAATGGTGCTGTTGAGACATCCAACATGGCCAACACAGTGGCCATCTTAAAAATCTTACTGCTTCTCCTCATGAATGAATGGTCATATCAACATGGGGATTATCTTGAAATACTTCTGTGATGTTTTGTTCTCCTAAATAAAAATGGTGCCAACATAATGTTAAATATAGCCACTATTGAGGCCATTTGTAGAATCTTGTTATTGCTACTTCCACTAAATGAAATGATCTATTGCCATGTGGATTTTGCCCAAACAATTCTTATGACGGAAATGGTGGCAATTTGTTGTCCAGTATGGCTATAACAGTGGCCATCTACAAAATATTGTTAAAGTTACTCCTTCTGAAAGGAAAGTCATAATAACATTATTTGTACTAGAAGGCTTTTTATGGTGTCTAGTTGGTCCTAAATGAATTTATTGATGATTTGATTTCTCATTTGCCAAAGTGGATGCCTTCAAAATCTTGTGGTAATGTACTGAATGGATTGTCATATCAACATGGGGTTTTTACTAAAAGGCTTCTTATGATTTCCAGTGGGTCCTAAATGAAACTGGTGGCAATCTGATCTCTAGTATTGTTTTAAAATATTATCACAATTCCACCTGTTTGGATGTTTGTATCAACATTGGATTTTTACTAAACAACTTATGATGTTTTTTTTATCCTAATGATGCAATTCAGACTTTAAATATACTTGCCAGTGAAAGTCTTGAAAATAATTTTATCACTATTGTTTCAGGTTTAATGGTCATATTGGCATGGTATTCTCACCGAAAGACTTCTTATGATATCTAGTTGTGCATAAGAGAAAAAGGTACAGATGAGAATTGCATGACTGCCACTTTGGTAATCTTGAAATCTTGTAATTCTCATAAATTGCTGGACAGATTGACCTTGCACATCGACTAGAAGACATCTTGTGGTCTAGTTGGTACTTGGTAACAATGGTTCCAATCTGATATAAAATATGACCACCATGGCCTCCATCTTGAATATCTTGTGATCATTGTTCTTCCAAAATAGGAAGTCATATCAGCATGTGGTTTCCACTGGAAGACTTCTTATGATACCTTGTTGGTCCTAAATGAAAATGGTACCAAGCTGACTTCCAGTATATCCACCAAAGCAGCTGATTTTGAAAATCTTGTTTTTACGAAGAATTATCAAAGATGGTTTCAGATTCATGTTTTGTATTTAGATTAGCCTGATAGCTGATTCAGACAAAAATGTTTTATATATTGCTTTCTTATAAAGGTAAAATTTCTGAAATGAAAAAACAATTAATCATTGCAGATTTTAAAATCTTAATCAGGTTCTTGCCAAAATATCAGTTTTATGATTGTGTATCTTCATCTTGAAGAAGGGAATCTTTTACTCCTCAGGGCTTGGATGATTTAAGGCAGACAGCATATGTAAAATCAATGCTTTCTGCACACCGCAGACATGGTCATTACATTTATGACATCATTGGTAATATCACTTTTTACCTACATTTATCTTAGTGCTATGAATTCTGGGACAGATTAACATAAGATGATGAGACTGCAACTTCTGTCTCTTTTTAAGGAAGGAGATGAAACAATTTTTTTTTTTACGCAGGTTTATTAATCACAATAAAAGTCCTGGGAAAGAAAAAGATAAAGTCTATTAAAAGTATTAGACATCTTTGAAAATCTTTAGCAATTTATGACCTGCCATAATTGACAGGGACTTCCTGTTGTGGAAAGCCAGTATAATTTCAACACTTGTGTCATACCTAAAAAAAATAATTCAGGTATCAACATGCCCTTTTTGCTGAATTTTTGATAAAAGGATTTTTATTTTTATTTTCAGCAGTGCAAATTTGCTGACTCAGCTATTAATTTATGGGCAGCTACTGCCCCCCCCTCATTTTATATATGTTAACACTCACTTATAAGTCAGGACAAACTGCAAAAACAAAAATCCTGATCAGCCATTGCATAATGTGCCTGCAGATCAGGGTCTATGTTGTTTGGTCTACTGATTACTCCTAACAAACTGTACAGACCCAGATCTGCCAGTAAATAATGCAATGGCAGAACTGGAAGTGTGATGTCTGCAGTTTGAGTTGTCTTATAAGTGAATATACATGTAATAGTAATGACCCTTGCTTCAAGTAATACATTCATTAAGCTTGGAGAAAGAACACCAACATGTATATTTTTTTGTGGAGGGGGTGATTTTAGAATTCTTGCTTCCATAGTCAGTAGTAAAGTAGGGTACTTTATGTACTGGATCATAACTATGGCTTAGTTATTGCAGTTTGCCAGACTTGAATATTGCACAATAAGAAAATAGGTAACTTAATTTAACACTTGTTACCTACAGTTCCAGACTTTAATTACAACTTTCTGTGTTACAAAATATATACATTATGTAACATACTAGTTAAAATAAACATTTTTCTCCAGGTCAAGCTTGTGTTTTTACTATTGCCCTTTGGTTATGCACATCAGTGTGATTTTTCTATTAGATTATTAATAGAGTGTTTTTGCATAGCAGTCATAGATGTGTTTGATATAACAGTTTACCATGGTACTTTTTGTGGTGGCATATACTATGGTACCAGTACTTCTTTGGTATCCATTCAGTGAGGAATGAACAGAGATTCAAAGTAGTTAACTTTTTGTTGTTCTTGACAAAACAGTTGTAATTGGCTTTAATTAATTTTGAATATTACAAATAGAAGTATAATTATGACCCAGTAATCACATGTTTGATATTTCATATAAGCCAGCAAGGTGGCTGAATAGTATATTGTGAAATATATTTGGGATGAAACCAATTGTTTTGAAAATGCCAATTTTGGTTATTTTATAGCATATGTTAATGTATTAAATACATGTATTACTTTATGAGAACAAGAATAATAAACAAATTTTCAGGAGAGCTGTTGTTTTTTGTTTGAATTTTATGTAATTTCTCAAGTCCACTAAATATTTTCTTATTTTTTGAGTAAGTATGCTTAATGTTTACTGGTTCTTTCTGGTAAATTTCTTGGTTGGGTGTTGACATCCCACTCAAAGTTTCCCTACCTATCATTATATCTGTGTAGGGAGTAAATTGTAAGTTTCATTGTAAGCACTTTCTAATTTTATCAGCAAGCACTAAAACAATTAGCATTATTTTTCATGTCGTGTCAGCCTAATCAGCTGTTGTAAGTTATAAATTTTGGATTGCAAATTCACATCAATTAACATTCACATTCCAAATTCATCTCACATAAGGTATTGATCACTTAATTGTTTTTTGTGGTGGGGATTTCTTTAATCCTAGATATTTTTAATTTAGAAGATATAATGATTATAATATGGTGCTATTTTTCTATAAATTCAGAGGAAGATGTGCTTCCGACTCTACTGTCATATGGAAATTACAAAATGTCTCAGAATCTTGGTCCAGAACATTGAATTATATATCCCTGTTATAATTGTGGTAAACCATGATACATTTCTTGGTATGCACATGTCTACTTGAACATAGTCATGTTAAAATGGTGTTTTCACAAAAAGATTTCTTATAATGTTCAGTTAAAAAAAATGATACTGACATCCAGTAAGGCAGTTTTTACAGTTCTCTTGACATTCATGTATTTTCTACTCCTGAATGGAAAATCATATCTTGGGAATCTTGCGAATAGTTGATCCTGATGAAAATGGTGCCATTTTTATACATCCAGTATGGTTGTCATGTCTTTGCAAATTTCTTCACCATCATTTTTATGTCACCTGGCCATAAGGCTGTTATCTGTCCTTCCCAATCTGTCATCCATTGTCCTTTGAGTATCATTAAGTTCACAGTTCTTATTTACAACTGCTCAGCAAAATTTACCATAAAATTACAGCAAGCATCTGGACACAAAGCTCTTTAAAATTTATTTAAATGGTTTCCATCCATTTTCAAATGTGGCCCTGTTAGGAAAAATAGAAAGACCTTTTTTAACGACTTATCAATAACTGTTTAATAACATTTGATTGAATTTTGAAAGAAATTATGGCATGAGGGTCTTACAGATTTATTAAAGAATGATAATGATCTGCCATCACTGGTACTAAAATAAAACAAGTTTAAGCAACTTTTCAAAAACTTCTATCAGTCATTGTTCAAATTACACAGCATTGTGGCATGAAATTCTTGTGTGTGATTAAAATGTTGACAATCAATCTTAAAATATGGCCACCATTTTGCCAAACATAGAAAAACTATAAAATATCTTTGCAAAAAATAATTTAAGAGAATTTGACCAAACTTGAATGAGCATCATGGTCTCTCGTCAGTTAATGCAGATTGTGATAAATTGTTGAATTATATACAGCACTGACAGCCAAAACACACACCAACCTTTCACTATGGTTGCTGCAAGGGAATGACCTACTGCTGTGTAATTTACCCAGGGTGGAAAGATAGAAAAAAGAATGCATATATCTGAACATGTAAATTAAAGAAATAAACACAAGGAGCTCACTTTCAATGAACAAATATAAAATTTAATCAGTTTAACAACAGAATTTAAAATGAAAACAAATCAATTACTTTGGTTACAAAAGAAGGAAAATGTGCTAACATGTACTTAAATAAAAAAAAGATAATCCAAATTTCTTTTACTGTTACGAAGTAATCAGCTCAGAGACATAATTATATCTTCATTGCCTACTAGATGTGACCTTTTGAGTGCAACGGATGAGAGACTTCATCACCTATTTTATGCTGACAAAGACTTTTCCTTCTTCTCTGCTCAGCCAATCTTGTCTAGTTGTCTGGTCTTGGACTCATGCCAGTCAAACTTCTAAACAGTTTAGACTTAGACATTATACTTAGACTTCAGCTGTGAGAACTTCTAACCTCTCCCTGTAGAATTTTCTCATGAATGTCCAGGAATCTCAGGAGAGTCAAGGAAAACTGTTTGCCTTCAATAAATAAAATGTCTAGCAATAGACCATAGGTCACATTTCCAAGTATATCTATATTTTTACATTAATTCCCTCAGAAAACAAAAGGCATAAATTCTGTCACATTCACTTCAGTAATTCCTACATTTACCTAGACATCCTTACCTGTTCTGACCTTAATTAGGTCAGGCTAGAGGCAGTCATTAAATTCCACTCAGCTAAGACTTATGTGCCCATATTTAACACCCCTTAACTTCTTACACTATCTAGCATGTTAAATTACATATGGTTTAGACCCTCAAATCTAACTATTCTAAAATAGTTTACCTGATCAATTAAATATTACAAACTAGTATATGGATATACACTCAAGTGATCAATTAAATATTACAAACTAGAATATGGATATACACTCAATACATGTCATACTAGACAGAGAAAATTCATAAAACTAGGAAGCATTTCCCATCATTTATTAGGCTTAATTCATGAAAATTCCTAAGCATTCCTATGTATTAAAGATACAATTACATGCAATCTTGTCAATTCTTCCTATGAAATTTTAATTACATGCAATCTTGTCAAATCTCCAAATGAATTGATAATTAGAAAATCAAAGAATAAAATGTCATGATTAACATTTCACTGAAACCATGCAAAGTGAAATCATACATACATCATAACATCAATACATTTGCAAGTAAATCAACAAATGAAATATTATTAAAATTGGGAAACTAAGATTGTGTACCTTTTGCCGTTTCCTTATTTGACTTCTATGAATCTCACATATAGTCTGTCTCCTATATGAGACAACTATCTGGCATATAACTCAATAACGAAAACGTACTTGCTATGAATTCAGAGTTCATCTAACTTTCCTTATGAAAGATTGAAGACTGAAGAATTTTTTCCAAAGGAAACTTCTTAATTCCTTACAAGTTATGCCCATAAATCCATATTAACCATCAGAATAGACTGTTTCCTAAATCTGTTGATAGAATTTTTGATTGTCAAGGCAGTTAATTATGAATAGTCAATTTAGCCAAGCTTCCCCCTTCAACCAGTTGATTTTGGGAAAGGGTCTTATGTCTTATGTCATACTCTTGTACCATAGCATATGTCTTGGTCAAGTTTCATTGCTGGAATGAATTCTCTTTTGACATTCAGAGATGAAATGAAAATAATCATCTATCTCTAGTCCTTTCTACTTTAATTAAGTTGACTTTGATACAATTCCTTTAACCAATGTTTCTAAGAGTTTTCAAAATTCGACACATCATAGATCCACCATCAAATATGACTGCCATAATTAGAAAAAGGGTACACATTTTTTTAAAAAACTGCAAAACCATTGAATAGAAATTATTAAAAAAATACACTTTTGAAATTGAATAATCCTTAATTTAAGCTGAAGAAGATATATAAAAAAAATTTAACAAGTAACACCCAAAGTAGATAATGTAAATTATGGATAGTATTAGTTTGGAAAAGAATGGAATGTTTGAAATTTTGTTGATTAATTTGTTATATTGTGTCCTTTGGTTTAACTCTCATTTCCATCTTTAGAATATATCTGTTTCATTGTACCTTTTTAAAAAAATATCTTAAAACTGGCTCAGCCCATTAATTAAAACCAAATATTGTCTGTGTTTCTGACACATTTCAGTAAAATTCAGGAATACACTTTACTCTTATTGCTTACAAAATGACCAGTTACTAAACACTTTAAATTGCTCTTGCCATGTTAAAGTGCCAGAAAGATGTTTTGTTTTTAATGTTATTGCATGTATTTGCTTTTTTTTATGGCATTTTATATAATCAGTGATGTTAGTCACAATTTATTTAAAATTTATTTTGTATCTTTACTTTTCAAAATATATCTTTTTATGCTGTAATACTTACAGATTTATTTACTAAAACACCTCCATGGTCTTAAAGACACAAATTCAGAGTAGTTCTGGGCTGATCTAATGATTGGAATCAAAACCACACCTTTCTGGTTACTTGTTAAGCACCCAGGAAGTTATATATATATATATATATATATATATATATATATATATATATATATATATATATATATATATATATATATATATATATATATATATCTGTATTTTTTTGTAACTATAACTTGGTCATGATTTTATCTGATTTTTTTTTTATAGTTTGTATTCATAGCTGTAAATTGTAAGATAATTTTTAGGTAGCTGTTGCCTACATGACCTGAGTCTGTTAAGTTCATAATATTACATAGGATCTATAAATTGATACTTATGTTTGTGTTGGCAATTACTAATAATAATCTTAATAAGACAATGGCACTTTTGGATTCATTTCACATTTGCTGATGGGGTTTCAATGTTTCTATAAGAATCAGTATCTGTCATTGGTTGGACTAGGTTGCATGAATATGAATGCAAACTGAGAGTAGTAAGGTCAGTAACATGGGGTATATTGTGAAATTTAGTCACAATAGCAGGTGTATATAAAAAGAGAACCGAGTAACCTGATTCATTCCTGTTTTGGAGTAATCCTTGTTTCTTGTGTTCCTGTAGTAATAGAAAGTGTTCATTATTTGGACTATACTATTATTCTGGAACTTATGTAAATTATTCCAAGGAGATCTGGACAATGCCATCTTGACCACATAACAGTTCTTGGTAGACCAGTACATTTATGGTTTTAAAATTTTTAAGGAAATTTTCATTGTGTTGGACATTCATAAAACTCGATCATTCTGGATTCACTTCATATTACCATTAGTTTATCTCACATTTTCATTTATAACTTGGATAATTACATTCTTTGTTAAGTTTTACAAAACTTATTTATTTAGTTTCTATCTTTTAATTAGTCTCTGACTATACAGTTGTAACAGTGATTGGGGGCTAGTCCACAATATGAATTTCAGAATATCTTAGATAAATTGAAAGTTCTTTATAGAAATTTAAATTTATTGTCTTTTGGAAATTTCTTAGTCCCTGGTTTTTTATTTTTGCAGAGGGAAACCAACTGGGTTTCACAATATCATCTAAAGTTAAGAACTTAAATTTAAATCTTAACCATGAACAGTTACAGTCCTTGAAAAAGGATTAATTGCTTCAACTTGTCAGACAATATGATCTTTTGGATCTTTCTCTTACTTAGTTTGTGTGACCATATAGCAATAGTGTGTGTGTGTGTGTGTGTGTGTGTGTGCGCACGCAAACTGGATCCTGAGCAGCAGTAGTGTAGTATACATGCAGATCCGAGAAAGTGTTGTTTGTTCTACTTATTACTCCTAACAAACTGTGCACAGACCCAGATCTGCCAGTACATTATGCAAAAGCTGATCTGAGTGTGCATATTGTTGTTGAAATCGTCTTAATATGCACATATAGATGGTACTTTAAGGGTGGGGCTGTGAACAGTCTGGTGACAATGCTAGTTGTAGGAATGATGGCATTTTTCATGTCAAGAAAGTTTAGGTCATATTTTCTTCTGGTTTTTGACAGAAATAATTGATTTTTTTTGTCCTGAAAGTTTGCAGAATATATCATTCTGTTTCTGAACATAAAACACCTAAGCCTGGCAAAACAGCCCACATATAAGTTCTAAAGCAAGGTAATGACACTCCATTCATACATTAATGAATGAAAACATTAATTGTCCTATTTTATCTATTTATTTCACTGCACAATCATTTAAAAAATATGATGCAATAGAATCTGACATGTTTTTTTAAAAATATATCTAATATAGCTGGTAAGGTAAAGAGGAACTAAATAAACAATAATAGACAATGTTATAGCTAACTGTACCTTTTCCTTTGATTATGTAGTAGTTTCACTACAGGTATGAATTTATTTTGTATAATTAGTAAAAAATGTTTACCATATGTACTCACTTATGAGTCTAACATCAAACAGCACAGACTCAAAACTGCCAGCTCATAATGCAGCAGCAGAGCTGTGTCTGTGCATTTTTTTTTTAGAAAAAAATTAGTAGAACAAACTAGATGGACCTTTATCATGCTACAACAGATCAGGATCATTGTTGTTTGCAGTTTGACTCCACTTATTAGTGAATATATATATGGTATATAATATTGTTCGTTGCAGCTGGTCTTGTAAGTAAGTTTAAAAGGTAATTCTGGGCTAAGGTATAAAAAGTAGTCCATTGATAGAATTCATTTTATTTATAACACCTATAAAATCTGAACACATTAGGTCCACAAGTTTAAGATAAATCAGCTTTCAGTTACTCAAGTTTTTTTTGCAGATTTGCTTTTTTTAAAAAAAAGAGGATGTATTTGTGACATGCAACTGGCACTTTTAATTAATGTTGTGTAAGTGCTCTCAAAACAGGAAAACAGGATAAACTGTTTGTAAATATGATTATAAAATTATCCCCATGCACTAACTCTATACATACATGTACTCTCATAGAACAGTTCCAAATCTGAATTTCACTTATGGAATTCATTATTTCATATGCATGTATGTATCATTATTCTTTGTGTTGAGGTTGATATAAAACACTATACAGATTACAACATAAAAAATGCTATATGCAGGATTGATTTATTAAGCACCAAGTGAATTGGAGAATATAAATTTAAGTCTCCATAAAATACACAGTATGGTTAACACAAACAATTTTTTGTTCCTATTTTCAGCATTAAATCTACATGTGCTATAGTGATATATATATATATATATATATATATATATATATATATATATATATATATATATATATATATATATATATATATATATATATATGATTTGTAGGTGTACTATACATCAAAGATATTACTCTGTTTTGACAGAAAGGGAATAGTCTTTGCCAATAAGAGCAATTTCCTGCCATAAACAATCAAATTCAGCCAAATGGTGTGCTCTACCAAGTGGTGGATTAGTCCTAAGTGTGTTTTGTTATACTAAAGTCTGATTGTGGGACAATCAGTCAATCAATAAATTGATCAGTCAGTCAATAACAACAAGATCCATATTAAAAAAAAAAGGTAATTGCCCTAAAGAACACAGAGGTTATATATATATATATATATATATATATATATATATATATATAAAGCATCCATATTTAACATGGTATTTCATTTTTTTCATTTTCTATCACAAAATTGTTAATATAGTTATCATACATGAAACTCTTATCCAGATCTAGACATGTTATAATATAGGTGGAGCAAAACTGCTTTTTTCAGTATTGTAAAAGTTATCAATTTTCTATATTTTTGTCTAACATAGCAGTGGAAGACTTTCCCACAATTAAACGTTTACTTCTAAATTTTATTTTTAGAACTTCATTAGTTATAAAAATTCCTGATATTCATGCAGAATATTGGTGTCAGTTTGGATTTCCAATCTTTTAAGTTACACTGCAATGGGTACAAAAGGAAAATAAAACACAAAATTGCAAATCGACCAGCTGTATAAAACACTTGAGAGTGAGACCATTCAGAAAATACATTATTATTATCACATTACTAACTTTGAGAGTTTACATCCATTTTATATTTATCCTGGTACCCTGATATTGTGAATGCCATATAAAGATGGCACTTCCACTTATGGTCATTACTTAATTCTGAATGAAGATCCAACCCAGTTTAGTTGTGTTATTTATTTTATTACAAAGTTAGCTAAATAGATTACTTAGTACTCATGGCAAAGTGCTTTGCCTGGGAACACACTAGTGGTAGTGACTCCTGAAAGTAACCAGTGAGCCACTGCAAAGCTAACAAGTGAGCCAATTGTAGATCCTAAATTTGACCCATATATTTATATATTTACAAAATGCCACAGTTATCTGCAAAATGAAACATGTATTACTTCTGACAGTATCCATTTCACTTTAAAAACGTGAATGTAAAACTTCAGTTTTACTTTATTGTTCTCAAAATGTTTTTGAAAATTTCATAACTAAACACTGTCCCTACTAATAGTTCTTATGAAAATTTTGGTCTTAATTTTCCTATAGAATCATATGCATGTATGTATCCCAATAGCCAAGAGATAGATTCATATGCTTAAAGCAGATTATGCACACAAATGAAACAATAAAAGTGTTTGCATAGACTTTGTAATTATTTTTTTCAAGACCAGAAGCTTATTTTCAATCACCAATATGTGATGTCATGAGTTCAAATCTGATGAAACAGATCACAGGTTCAGAATCACGTTATGACATTATCACACTTCATTTTCAATTATTTTAAAATCAAAGTTTAGTTTTAATGCCATTATAGAGGAAGATGATATACCATATGATTTGACTGTTGTTAACGATAATGATACGAGTTTAAATGCAGTTAAAATATTCATTACAAACATTTTAGTGGCATCAATATAATAGTCATTTATATCAAACTAACATATAACTGGAAACTGATGCATCAATGTTCCATTTATGTTGTATTTGAGAGAAAATATTGATTATTGTTTCTGTCACCATTTGTGGAAAGAAAAATGGATTGAAATTTATTTAGTTTGCCAATGATTTAAGTTTCCAGAGCAAATTTTTATTCGTCACAATCTAAGGTTAGTTGCATAAAAGAAATATGAATAATAAAAGTGCCCTCTTCTTGCGATCAGATAACCATCAGTATTATGTCACTTTGACCCCACCCCCATACCAGGTTGACTGAAGTATGTGTCTTAAAAATGACTAGGAATTGTACTAAATAATCTTTATGTCAACCTCAGGCAATCACATATTTATCAGAAAACAGAGTTCCCCCAGTCAAAAGCTAATGACTTCATACTCAGTGACTTTTACATGAATTGTCAGCTGCCAGCAAAGCAACACTGGGTTAGTTTTTAGGTTCTTTTTGTTTCAAATAAAGATCCTAATTTTCAAATATTAGTGGTTTTTTTCCCACTGTGATATCAATGTTTCACAATTTTGTTGTTCCTTCAAGGAGTGCATTGTTTCCAAATATAATAAAAGTTACCAAATTGTATCTCAGATATACATAGCAGTTACACAAATGTGTAATCTACTCCAATGTTGATTCCCCCTTCACATGTTTTTAGCGGCATTTGTCATGCAAAATATCATTTGAGCAAACCACACATTCTCTTTCCCTAACTAATATGTCCCCTGTCATCCTGGGGCTTATTTTTAAATTTGTATTGTCTCAAAATTTAAGACTTGCAAACTCCATGGATGAATATGAGTCCAATTTGATCAGTCTTTCGACTTCCTGGGCACAGAAGAAATATGGATGCTACCAAATTTAATGAACCACATGGAATGCCAGCTTTAAAAACATTCAAGATTTTGCTTCCACAGTTTAAATTATTTCAGTGTGTTTCTATAAAGCAGTGTTTCCCATCACGAAAGAAGCTGCTATTTAACATGAATAAGTAATGTCCGACGCAATCACAGCAAACATGACATACAAATTGCAACTTCTTCAGTATGTTTGCACATGGTTAATACAGTGTAAAAATATGTAAAAGGTTGTATGTAAGTCACATTTATGTTGATTTAGAACAGTGCAAATAAACATTTTTTAATTTATTCATTTTGTATAAGAAAATGCATATTACATGAAACAGTTCATTTTAAAAGACTGGAAATATGTTACAGCGTACAGTTAGTGCTTGAATTTGAATTTGTCTATGTATCTGGTTATCAGTAAATTGCTGTTACTTAGGCTTAACTATAAAAGAAATACACTTCAGACTATTATATATCTGCCAATAATAATGAGGATTTCCTCAGTTTATACATTTGATTGTCATGAGGTATATTGTCTTTATATATAGGTCTATTTATATAAGTTTGTGTGAAGTATGGAATCCATGAAAACTGGCACCATGGTAACTATAACCAATTCTGTACAAAATGTCTGAGAGGAGAAAGATTTATGGATGTGCATACAAATATTTTCAGAGGAACATACATGATGTTCTTATTTCACAACTCCCTTACATTTATGATACTTTCAAAGATCCCTCAACTTTATGTAAAATCATTATTTTAATTTAAAGGTCCTATGACCCTTAAGTGGTCCTCATCAGATTCCTACAAGTGAAGATCTGATTTGTTTTCTTACAACATGTGCTAACATGGATTAGGTCACCTCTACATCTGCTAGCCACAATGAGAAGCAAAAATTACTCTACCAAAGTAAACTTACACCTAAGGTATTGATAATTAACCTTTAGATGTTGATAATAAGCCTTTAGAATGTTTTGGGTACAAAAGGTTATATTTTTGGAGCATAAACTAATCCAGATCATTGATGTCCAAAATGCAAATTAATAAAAGTTGACAAAGAGTTTGCCTATGTTAGAATAAATAAATTTATAAGATTTTTGAAGCGACTTGTTCACATTTTGATCAAGTGTTGATTATCCTATAGTAATAAGAAGATTTTGAATGTTCTCATCTGAAAATAAAAG
Organism: Potamilus streckersoni; assembly: GCA_016746295.1. Lineage (NCBI taxonomy): Eukaryota > Metazoa > Mollusca > Bivalvia > Unionida > Unionidae > Potamilus > Potamilus streckersoni. The sequence goes on from JAEAOA010002070.1 coordinate 750,989, forward strand.
CCACACAGATTGATTTAATTTGTACATTTTTGCTTTAGAACATGACCAATTAGGTTATACATGTCTTATTCCCATGGACTAAAAAGAAGCAATACCCTTCCCAAAGATAAAAAGTCACAAGAAAGGGAAAGAAAATGCAGTATCATTATATTAGTAGTAGTAGTAACCGTAATAATACTAGTAGCATTGCAATGCTAAATGAAAGAGTGAGGGTCCTTGAATAATGGCTTTAAGGAGTCATCAGATTCAGGTCGAAATTGGACACCTGATGCAACAGTTAGAAACATGTATTTAAATTTAAATTTTGCTTGTTTTGATATTGAAGAGTGACTCAGACTTCGGGGTTATATTTTAGTATGTAGGAACATGAAAGAGTTGAGTACAGTTAACACTGGGAATGGTCTCATAGACCTATTGTGCAAAATGACACTGTTGCCATGCTTTTTGCCAATGATTTCTCAAATGAATATAATAAGTGAAAACCAAATCACACAGCTGTTTATTTGAAAATGTCATGGTGTATATAGTTTGACTCTGATACTGTCAGCATCTACTTTATGCTTTCATTGACCAGTAAATGTAAAATCAATTTCAATGGCCAGCTTTAAACTTCATCCCTCAATATTGTCACTATACAACAGCCATGAAAGGTACAATACTTCAACAATTTTGTTTCAAAAACAGCATATTTGAAGTTTTTTGCACAGTAACAAACTTCTAGATATAGAATTTAACTGTACAATGCAATTTGGCGAAGCTTTTATCTTATATTTTACTAAAACAACACCATTTTTGGTATAAAAAGTTTCCCAAATGGTCATTGGTGTTAATATCATTCAGTGATTACAAAATTATTTAAAACTTCTCAGGAAATATTTATTTGCAAACTTATGAATTATTTAGACCTGTCTTGTAACAGCTGAATAAAAGACATCAATAATAATTCCGCAAAAGTAAAACATGTCATAAAAAGAAAATCATTACTTTTATTATCATTACAGATAGAAATCCACTTATGAGTAGATAAAACCTGTAATTTCACTCACTTGATTTTGTCAGTAGTGTGTGTCCTTAGGTTGTATTGATAATTCAGACTAGATGTGCAAGTGCATCTTCATTGTTCATGAGGCACCAATGTCCACTGTCCAATGTTCGTCATTGGTTTCTATTAATAGTTCAGGCTATATGTGTAAATGCAACATTGTTGTTCATGAGGTACCAATGTTCACGGTCTCTTTGATAATGTCAATAGTGTGCATCCCTACTTTGTGTTGATAGTTCAGACTAAATGTGTAAATGCTTCTTTGTTACCCATGACATACCAATGTTCACAGTCTCTGTGATTTTATAAGTAGGTGCATCATTAATTTGGATTAATTTTTAAGACTAGACAAGATGTGTAAACATGTCCTTGCTGGTCATGATGTACCAATGTCTGCAGTCTCTGAGATTTTGTCAGTAGTGTGCATCCTTAGTTTCTATTGATAGTTTAGACTAGGTGTAAATATGTCTTTGTTGTCCATGACATACCAATGTCCACATTCTCTGTGATTTTGTCATAGCATTCATCCCTTATATTTGTAGTACAGAACAGATGTGTTGGTCCCAAGTTTCTATTCATAGTTCAGACTTGATGTCAGAGTTACTTCATTATTGATGATCTCCTACTATCCGTTGTCTCAGTGATATTGTCAATGGTATGTATCTTTAGTTTGCATCGATAGTTGAGTTTTCATTTTCCATGATATACCAATGTCCAAATCACCTCTGATTTTACTAGTAGTGTGCATCCTTATTTTCTGTTGATAGCTCAGGATACATGTGTAATGAATCATCGTTGTTCATGAGGTACCAGTGTCCACAGTATCTGTGATTTTGTCAGTAGTGTGTGTCCTTACTTTCTAGTGACAGTTCATACTAGATTCGTAAATATGTGTTAATTTTCTTTGATCTATCAATGTCCATACTTTCCTTGATTTTTCAGTAGTATGCATTTTTATATTGATTGTGTATGATTTTCATTTTTAGCATAGCTTTAACAATTTTTACTCATATTGCTTTGATGTCTGCAGTGTGGCAGTTTATAGTGACTTCTAGCAGTGGGGCATCATGCTGCAGACATATAGCTTGATGTCCCACCCAGTCACATTATTCTGACACAAGGCTGACAAGTCCTAACATTAACCTCTTAATGCTGAGCACCAAGTGAGGCAACCGTAAGTACCATTTTTATAAGTCTTTGTTATGACTTGGCCGGGGGTTTGAACTTGTCACCTCCTGCATACAACACAGATGCTCTAATAACCAGACCACCAAAATGGTAGTATTGTTAAGACCGATCCATTTGTGCAAACATGTCCTCTTTGGTCATAATGTACCAGTGTCCATAGTCTCTGTGGTTTGGTCAGTAGTGTGCGTCATAAGTTTGTATTGATAGTTGACTAGATGTGTAAATAGCCTTCATTGTCCATGACATGTCCATGGTCTGAATGATTTTATCAATATCGTATTGATACTACAGATTAGATGTGTGCATCCTTAGTTTCTGTTGATAGTTCAGACTAGATGTGTGAATGTATCTTCATTGTTGATGAGATACCAATGTCACCAGTCTTCATAATATTGTTAGTTGTGTGTATGTCCTTAGTTTGTATTGATAGTGTGATTGTTCATAATATACCAGTGTCTATGGTATCACAGTGATTTTGTTAATAGTGTGGATCCATAGTTTGTATTGATAATTCAGGCTACATGTGTAGATGAGTCATCAATATTCATGAGGTACCATTGTCCATTGTCTCAGTGATATTGCCAGTAGTGTGCATCCCTACTTTGTACTGATAGTTCATACTAAATATATAAATTTGTCATAGTTGTCCATGGCCTACAATGTTCAGTCACCATTATTTTATCAGCAGTGAGTGTCCTTAATTTGTATGGATTGTAGAGACTAGATGTGTAAATATGTCTTTGTTATCCATAACGTTTCTATGTCCACAGTCTGCATGATATTGTCAACAGTATGCGTCCTTAGTTTCAATTGATAGTTCAGACTAGATGTGTAAATACATCATTGCCCATGACCTTCCAATATCCACACTCTCCATGATTTTGTCAGAAATTATTCATCCTTAATTTGGAATGATTGTTAGGACTAGACTAGATTTGTAAACATGTCCTTGCTGGTCATTATGTGCCAATGACAATGTCCATGGTCTTGGTGATTTTGTCAATAGTATGCATCATTAGTTTCTATTGGTAGTTTAGAAGTGTAAATCTGTCTTTCGTGTGCATTACATATCAATACCCACAGTCTTTATGATTTTGTCAATAGCATGTATTGATTGTCCAGAATAGATGTGTGCCTCCTTAATTTCATTTGATAGTTCAGATTTAATGTGCGAATGCATTTTCCATGTTGATGAGGTACCAATGTCCAGTCTCCTTGATATTGTCAATAGTGTGCATCCTTAGTTTCTTTTGAAAGTTCAGACTACACGTGTAAATACATCTTCTTTGGGCCCCAAGTGGCCAAATGGTCTAAAGTGCTGTCTGTTACGGATCATTGCCATCTCATCTCCATCTGCATGTATTCGAATCTAGGATTCGGAGAATGTGGATATGTGAGAAAGCTTGCCATTACCTCTTTGTGGGTCAGTGGTTCTTTCCGGTGATATCCCGGTTTCTTCCTCCAATATTAATACTGGCTGCCATGTATAGGCTATTGTGTGCTGAAAAATGGCATTTGGGCTAACAACAATAACAGCGTCTTCTTTGCCCATGACGTTCCGATGTCCATGGTCTCCATGATTTTGTATATAGAGCGCATTCTTAATTTGTATTTGTAGTTCATTATATTGTTGTTCGTTCTTCATTTCCGAAGACCACCATGACTTCACATCTGGGCTAGTCTGTGAGTGCGCAGATGGCTCATGAGGTCAATCCATGCTCTGAAGTATCTAGGGCAATGAAGGCAGGGAATTGCTGGGGCCTGGATCATTGAACGGTTGGCACTGTCTCTGCTCTTCCTCTGCCAGCATTTATGTTTGGCCTCAATAATCTGTTGCTCTTCAAAAACAGCAGCGCATGAATTGATCTGTTGACACCAGTCATCGCGGTCTTCTGCAAGTTGCTCCCAGTCATCTGGATCAATGCCACAGGACTTCATTGAGGCTTTGAATATGTCCTTGTACTGCTTTGTTTTTTTGCTTCCTCTGGAATGCTTGCCTTCAATTAGTTCCCCATAAAACAGTCTCTTCGGGATGCACTCATTAGGCATAGTGCTGACATGGCCAGCCCAGCGGAGCTGTGATCTTCTGAGCATGGCATGGACGCTTGTCATCTCAGCTCTCTGGAAGATTTCTGTGTCAGGAATCTTGTCATGCCATTTGATGTGGAGCAGTTTTCTGAGACAGTGCATATGGAAGGAGTTTAGCTGTCTTTCATGACAACTGTACACTGTCCATGTCTCACAGGTGTACAAGAGGAAGGGCAGTACTACTGCGTGGTACACCATGATCTTGGTTTTCAGGTTGATTCCTCTTCTATTCCACACAGAGTTGTGGAGTCTGCCGAAGGCTACACTTGCGTGAGCAATCATAAGGGTGACCTCTTCATCGATGGAGACTGTGCTTGACAAGGTGCTGCCAAGGTAGATGAACTTGTCAGCAACGGCGAGCTTCTGTCCATTGACAGTAATGCTTGGTTCAGTGTAGGGGATTGAGAGTGCAGGATGGTACAGGATTTCTGTCTTCATCATACTTATTGAGTCCAAAGTCTGTGCAGGCTTTGGAGAAGCGATCCATATTTACTTTCATGTCAGACTGAGTACAAACATTTAAAGCTCAGTCATCAGCAAAGAGGAGGTCGTGGTTGGTGTCTTCATGGACATTGGTTTTAGCTCGAAGTCTTCTCAGGTTGAAGATGTTTCCATCTGTCATAATCCAGATATCGATGCCAATATCACTCTCATGGAAAGCGTCAGTCAGCATTGCTGTTAACATCATGCTGAACAAGGTCAGAGCAAGAACACAGCCCTGTATGACATCATTTGTCATTGGGAAGGGAATGTATAACTCTACTTCATCCTGTGCTCTAGTGAGCATGCCATTGTGGAATAGTCTGACCATGGTGATAAACTTCTCAGGGCATCCGAACTTTGCCATGATCATCCACAGACCTTTACATCTCACAGTGTCAAAAGCCTTGGTGAGGTCCACAAAAGTGGTGTTAAGGCTGATGTTCTGCTCGATGTTCTGCTCTTGGCATTTCTCCTGGAGTTGTCTGGCTGCAAAAATCTTGTCCATGGTGCCTCGATCCTGCCTAAAGTCGCACTGACTCTCCAGTAGCAAGCCTTGCTCCAGGTGGACGGTTAGGCGGTTTAGCAGAATTCTGGCCAGTATATTCACTGCTATGGATAATAGGGAGATGCCACGGTGGTTGTCGCATGCTTGCAGGTTCCCCTTCTGCATGTAGAGGTGGATAATAGAATGCATTTTTGAACTCCTATGGAATTCTCTCCTGGTTCCATATAGACTCGAAAAGGTCAGTAAGCTTCTACGATAGTAGGGGACCACCAGCTGCGTAGACTTCCACTGGGATGGAGTCAGAGCCCAGGGCTTTGCCACTGGAGAGGCTTTTAATTGCCTCCTTTACTTCTCTGAGATTTGGCGAATCTGTTCATACTAGACTAGAAATGTAAACATGTTTTAATTGGTAATGATGTACCAATGATTTTGTAAATAGTATGCATCCTTAGTTTGTATTGATAGTTCAGACTAGATGTGTAAATATGTCTTCGTTGTCCATGATATTCCAATGTCCACAATCTTCTTGATTTTGTCAGCAGTGTGTGTCCTTAATTTGAATTGATATTTCAAACTAGATTTGTAAACATGTCCTCATTGTTTTTGAGGTACCAATGTCCATGGTCTCTTTAATTTTGTTAAATATTGTGCATCCTTAGTTTGTATTGAAAGTTCAGACTAGAAATGTACATATGTTCTTGTTATCTATGACACACCAATGTCTGTGTATCCATGATTTTATCAGCAGTGTGCTTCCTTTATTTGTATTGATTGTTCAGACAAGATGTGTAAATATGCCCTCATTGGTCATGTTCAGTCTCCGTGATTTTGTTAGTATTTTGAATCCCTTGTTTGTACTAATATTTAAAACTAGATTTGTAAATATGTTCTCTTTGTCCATGATTTATGAATGTCCTCATTCTCCATGTTTTCTCAATAATTGTGTGTGTTGTTAGTTTGTATTGATATTTTTCTGTCTCTGTAAACATGTCTTCATCATCCATTATGTCCACAGTCAACAGTAATGTGTATCCTTTGTATTGATATTTTGATTATATATGTATAAAGATATCTTCTTGACTATGATACATTATAGTTGATAGTCTTCATGAGTTTTTAAAATGATTATTTTCTTTTGTTTAAAGAGATGATCAGTGTAAAAGCATTAGATAAATTTGTAGGTCCAAGTTAACAAAAAAGTCTTTGTATATCTTAATTATTGTGAAACAGTTAAGTCAAATTCAGTCTAAGTTATCAACAAAGAAAATCAAGTTCATATTTCATGAATTAAGATGGTTTAAGATTTAGTAGAATAGGTTTGTGTCATATATAAATTGTTCTTGATACATGTATTATAAAATTTATGCACACTTACAATATAATAATACATGTTCTCATGCATGATCATACTGTGCTTCTGTCTAAATGCATCTATGAACAGTATCAAATCACCAGCCTGCCACACTGTTGTAAGAAGTAACAAATAAACACTGATGCCTTAATAGAAAAGGGACAATCATAATGGGATCGACCTTTTATTCTAGAAATGGTTAAAGATATTTCTGTTTTAAAAAAAAAAAACAACCAACAAAATTTTAAATAAGGATTTGTTTTGGATTACATTATTGTGATTCAACAAAAGGCTATTGGTACATCACCATGACATAGACCATCACAGGAACATTAACACTTTAAACATAGGATTTAATTTGGATTTCCACAAAAGTTATTGAGTACTTTAATCATTCGGACTTGTAATTCTATGATAATTTGGGATTTAATTCATAATGCAGCAAGTTCCCTTTTTTAACATTTTCACTTTCTCTTCCAAGAAAATAAAGTATTTCTTGAATTTTACAAAGCGTGTTGCTTCTCACTCTTATCTATTACTTTTTTTTAGACCATAGGGTTGTAATACTAGTACTACTTGTATTTTTGTTTCTATATGATTGAACTTGTCTATTTCAAGTATTTTTAATTGATTAACAGTATTTATTTGCTGTAAATGTCTGAAACATAAATTCTCAAGACTTGAAGTGACTACAGTCAGTAAATGTCACATTTCTACAAAAAACATTTTGTGATTTAGACAGTTACTAGCACTAAGCTACCAGTAAATGTCCTTGCTAGTGCTTGATAGTACTAGTGCTAAGTCACAAACAAATGTCACTTGCTAGTGTTTGATAGTTACTAGTGCTTAATCACAGACAAATATCACTTGCTATTGTTTTTGACAGCTACCATCACTAATGTTACCAGTAAATGTCAATTGCTAGTGTTTTTGACAGTTCCCATAACTAATATCACCAGTAAATGTTACTTGTTAGTGTTTTTGACAGTTACCACTGGTAAATATTGCTTGCTATTGCTTTTGACAGTTACCATGACTAATTACACCAGTACATGTCACTTGCTAGTGTATATGACAGTTACCATCATTAATTTGCCTCTATTTGTAACATGACTAGCAACTTTGCATGCAGTGTTATTTACTGGCATATTGTGACATTTAGGCACTACATGACTACCAGTAACATTTGTTGTATAGTTTATCTATGAAAGCACTTTTTGTATAGATGATTTTGTATCATCTTGTACATGACATAATGACCTGGCAGGTCTGGGTCTGTGCAGTTTGTTAGGAGTATGAATAGAACAAACAAGATTTTACTCTGATCTGCCAGTGCATTATGTGAAGGCAGATCAGGGTCTGTGTTATTTGCAGTTGGACCTGACTTTTAAGTGAGTACAAATGGTAGATTGCAGATAGATCAGCTTAAAAAATACAGAGAAAATGTTAATTGTTAGAATTATGCAAAACAATTTAATTCAAAGCACAAGTCCAAATTTGTCAGTGTATTGGTCTTGCCTTGAGCAGAGGCTGGTATATCATGATACATTTTATTAGCATATGATTGGTTCAAGTTCCATATACCCTATGCACATTTTAAATGATTGTATTCTTGTCATGCAATTGAATGCCCTTTGAACTAATATTGGTAATTGAGCTGTATGATGTATTTTAATAGATATGACCGACATCTCTAGGATTATGATTCAGTCTGTAGCATAAATTTTTATTTTGTAATTACTGAAAATACCCTGTAAATATTTAAAACAGTAGTCCCATGAACCAACTAGTGCTTTGCTGAGAAGAATTTCCAGCCAATTAGGAGAAATAGTGATTTAAAGATTTTCAAGATGGTCATTGTGGCAGTTATATTAAAAGTTGGACTGGCACCATTTTCATTTATGACCAACTAGACAACCAAAGAAGCCTTCCAGTGATAACCCCATGGTTATATGACTATTCATGCAGGTGAAATGGCAATAGATAAGTTTTCAAGATGACAAAACAGGCTGGCATATTTAAAGTCTGAATGGCACCAATAGAACCAAGTAGACTGAAGAGGCTGTAAAGTGAAAAGCAAATGTTGACCATCCATTCTATTGGACATTAGATTGACACCATTTTCATTTAGGACTGATTAGACATCATAAGAAGTCTTCTGGTGAAAAGACCATGGCAGTATTAGTTTTCAGACAGGAGGATTAGCAAAAAAAGATTTTTCAACATGGCTACAGAGATGGCCAAATTGGAAATTTGATCAGATGAATTTCTTTAGAACCAACTAGGCATAGCAGGAGGTCTTTAAAGAAAAAAATACAAATGATCCATTCAGGATGAGTAGCAATAACAAGAATTTCAAGATTGCTTCTGAGATAGTGATATTAGCCATCAGGTCAGCACTACAGTGGCTTAGTGGTTAGAGCATCTGCTTTGGGTGAGGGAGGTCAAGGGTTTGAACCTACGCTGAGTCATACCAAAGACTATTAAAAATGGTACTAACAGCTGTCTCACTAGGTGCTCAGCATGAAAAGTTAGTGTTAGGACTGGTTGGCATGCTGTCTGGATAATGTGACCAGGTGGTATATGATGCTAAATGTCTGCAGTATGATGCCCATGTGCTAGAAACCACAATAAACTGCAACACTGCAGACATCATAGCAATATAACTGAAAATTGTTTAAAGCTACCTTAAAAATTTAAAGTGGGCAGTGACAATACTGAATTTATTAATTTCTTTCTTGGGCTCTATTAGAATTTACTTCATGTTCATCTGATTTTTTGCAAGCTACAGGCTGATTGAAATTAATATCCAAACTTCACTAATAGTAGACATGAAATGCATTCTACTGCTGTCTGTTTTGCATCTTTTAATGATAGATATGCACTGTATATCAGCAGAGGGCACACATATGGGCTGATATACAGTGTGCAGATAGAGGGGGCATCTGGGAGGCTTCATTGAGAGCTTGGTGTTTATTTTACCTGGGCTATTTGGGGAACTCCTCCTAAGCTGAAGGAAGAGGCTGACAGATCTGACACTATCAGGTTCAAACACAGCTTCCCAGTTCCTGCCCCTATCAGCCCCAAAAACACTATGTTTTCAATAATTGTCAGAATGGATGCCATATTGCATGGCCTGTTTGGCCAGATAAGGGATCAGTTTGATGGTGATAAAATCACCATATAACCTAGATTGCAAAGATGCCAGGTTATTCCTTTCACAATTCAGTTTTCATTTTAATTTAAACATTTTCAAAGAAGACACAAATGCTGACATTGGTTTAATTTAAAATTATTGATTTACATATGGCAATGTCATTAATACAATTAAATACAATTAATACAAAACTTCAAAAATGATATTGGAAAACTTTATGGCATACTGTACTATATATGCTCTCTTGAAAGTTGTGTCAAACTGCTAAAAAAAAGGATCCAAATCTGCCATAGCATAATGCACCTGCAGATCAGGATGTATGTTGTTTGTTAAACTGATTACACCTAATAAACTAAACAGACCCAGATCTGCCAGCATATTATGTGACAACAGATCTGGGTCTATGCAGTTTGCAGTAGGACTCATCTAATAAGCATGTATATATGATATATACCCAGATATATGCAAGAGCTTGAAGGAAAGAGAATAGTTTTAGTCAAGAGAAAATGAATTGGTTATTGTTTCTTTTGAAGGCCATGCTTGGCACATGATAAAGGATTCTGTTGTTGCTGCAGTTTTTGATCATGGTCTTTAAGAATAACTTCTTTACACAATGGCCAAAAACAAATACTCTGAAACATTTTCTAATTGATATCTTCAGAAATTAACTTCTAAAGATTGAGTAAAAAATCTGTATTAAAACCATGTAACTATCTCCTGACAAAAGCAAGTGTGTGTTGATTAATAACATTTGTAGTTTTCTAAATATATTCATTTATGGAATTAGTTTCTGTGACCCGATTTCATTATTTATTTTTCATAACATGTATCCAATCTTGTGGTTTTCCTTTTTAGCTTTTTTTATTGGTTTTATTGGCACATTAACATCTTACTGACTGTATCAGGAAATGGGAGCAGAGTGTGTTCATACAGATACACCAAGGCAGCTGAATGTGTCAAGTCTGTGTGGGTATTGAACCAGTGATCATAGGATTACAAGACTAATGCTGTACCAATTGAGGTTCCTTGATTTGTATAATCAAGATATTTTTAGTAACATTCCTAATTGCTTTCATTGTTTGATAAAACCGAAAACAACATATTTCCTAATCTGCCATCTCATAATGCACAACCTGGTCAGGGTGTGTTATTTGCCTTTGGATCTGATTTATACATGAGTACAAATGGTAACTTAAATATAATCCTTAAATAAATCTGTTGTTGCTATTATTAGAATATTAGTGTCCTACCATTGTTGTAATCTAGTACTGTGATGATCTTGTCAATTTTGGTGTCATGCCACAGTGACATTAATGCACAATATTAGCAATGAAAAAAAATAGAAAAAAAAATCTTATTAGTTTTGAAATGGTAACAGTGTGATCTTTTAATGACTTGAAAATTTTGATTAATAGCTGTGGTAAAATACACCCATCCTTGATGGTTCATAGAGAAAACAACTGTTCTTTTTTATATGAACATATTATAGCTATGGATTTTTTAAAATTTTTTTAAGCCTTTTCAATCGATATTAATCTAGTTTTCATGTTTGCAGTAATTTAAGGGATGATTTCCAAGATAATGTTTCCAATACTGATCTTTAAAGCTCACATATTTACAATATTTTGTTATTTTTAATATTAGTACAGTTTTCCAGTATCATGACCAGTATTAAAGCAAGCCACCCAAATCTTTTCATAGTTCTTGGACTTTTTGATCACTTTAAGCAAAAGAAGAAAAAGGGTTTAAAACTTTTCCATAATTAAAGCATTAATTAATGAGTTACATCTGTAGCCATATTTGATACAAATTTATATCTTGGCTAATATCATCAAGGTGTTGGATGAGTTTGATAATGAGTTAGACCCAACCATATTAATGATGAAATCTTGCATCTGATTGGCTGATCATATTGTATATTTATATCACACCTCTGGAAGCCATATTTATGATATGATTTTGATCAGACTTGGAATATATATTTATGTCATTGGGATCTTGGAGTGTTTCAGTAAGCAAGATCAATGAATATTCATGAGGTGATCATATATTGACAGGGCTTCTTATCATTTTCTAAACGACAGTTTTAATCTATTGGGTTTATTATCATCAACCTCTTGTTATTATCATGCAAGAACCATACATATTAAAGAATTTTTGTTATGACATAGTAAAATAGGTACTTGTAAAATCAACAGGATATTAAGTTTTGGAGAGAGTTTACATAAATGTTCCTATATAACTACATAAATCTAAGTTAAATGATCATTGTGTGATCTAGGTGAGGGATATCAGGCCTCTCATCGCATAATAACTTTCTTCTTGACCATATATACCTCAACCCATGCTTGTGGAAGACTTGCACTTAAAATATGGAAAAAGCCTATTGATTTTTGTTATCTCAAGATCAAAGGTCATTGTGTCTTGAAGAAAAATGGGTTGAGCAGAATAACTTTGGTTCTAAAGTAAATTTCATGACCAAACTTTGTGGATAGTTTGTACTTAGGGTAATAAAGAAACATGTAATTTGGTTTCCAGAGCTTAAAGGTCAAGGTCATGGTCATGGCAAGTCTAATAAGAAAATAATGGTTTCTGTCCAGTAAGTTTTTATTAAAGACTACATTTATCAAAGGTCTAGGTCACTGAGATCCATTAGTCTATAATAGGAAATCATCCAAGTTCAGTTAGTGGCACAATTTCTTGTCATAGTCAGATGTAGATTTTTAAAAATTTTTTCTGTGGTATACATATTCAGAGTAAAAATATTCAGTATATATTAATTGCAATATCTTGCTTAATTATAAGGTAAAGGTTTCATTCAGAGACATTTCCTCATGGGAACCAATTAGTATGGTTACCAGAAAGGGTTATTCCAACTTTCCTCCAAAAACTCATAACCCAGAAGGAATGCAATTCATCTCCAAAAGTTAGGCAAGCACATTCTTGTGGAGGTATCTCCAGAGCCTGTCAATGCCAATTATTAAAATTTAATGAAAGGAGAATTGCTTGTGATAGGTGATGGCAGAGCTGTCTACACTGGAATGTTATGGCAGATTTGGTTCCTAACATAACCAAACCAACCCAAAACCAGAACATGCCACCAATTCTCCAGGCAGATGTAGGACTGCAACTACTGTATGTAGATGAAATAAGTAGAAATTTTATTTTATTTGGAAGTTGTTTCTGATGCCAAAAATATATCTTTAAGATTGAGTTTTAAAAAGATTGCTTGCAGTAACATTCAGAAAATAATATTCAGTCATTTATGTTATCTAATACATGAATTCCTGTTCAAAATATAAATTGGTTGAAAGGAGTCCTGTGTTCATAAGGCATAAAAATACAGGCTGAATTCCATTCTCATACACATCTGAAGATAAAACAAAAATGAAAATAAATCTTTTTGCACTGGATAAAAGTAATATTCTTAAATGTCACATTCAGTTTTGTGACATTAAAATTAGGTGTTGCTTCAGATCAACATATTTGTGTTTGTAAACGTTTGCCAAAGTACTTGGAAAAGACACGAAAAACCTTGGACTCCAGCTCATCTATTGTTGTTTGCTGATGCCAAATGGTGTATGATCCCTATATATTTCTTACCATGGAATGAACAATTACTGCTATAAAAAGTCTACTTTTGGCACCACTCAAAAGCCGGCAGCTTTCTGTTTAAAATTCTTAACATTTCCTTTAATAATGTAGGCACTCTTTAATTTAAAAATATACTGACTAAATTGGAAAAAAAAATGTGCTAAAATGTACTAAATGATGTATTTTCAAATTTCCTTAGCAGGAAAATTCAGAAAGTTTTTATGTCCTTTTTAATTCTTTTCTTCAGGTATTGGCATTTTTTTTTAATTTAAAGAAACATTGCTTATAAAAAGAAAACCAACTGAATGGTTTATCATCATTGTTCATGCAATATGATTTTATATAGTGAAGCACTTGTCATGGATAAACTGATTCAGGTCAATGAAAATCATATTTGATTTTAAAATCAGCAACACCCTAATTCCCCTTTTGTATTTTTTAATTTGTGTTTGTTTTATATTTACAATTACTGAAATATGAATATGAAATTGCTTTGTTTGATGCCTTATTTTGTACTGGGTGCATTATCATTATTTTCTTACTTTTGTCCCAAACATCATTGTGGCTTTCTGAAAATCAGACAACTTGTGCTTTCTGTTATAGTGCTTTGTACAGATAAAGCCAGCACCATGGACCATTTAATAGTAACCACCAATGATACTTTAAATAGGATCAGAACTAAAGAATAATTACTGGGTTTTTTCAGTGTGCCTTTTGACACACTCTAATTATGGACACCACAATTTTGTTTGCAGAATTACTTTTTCATGTTTTATCATTTTTGGACATAATTTTAAAGTAATCGCGTTTATTCACAGCTTTTGGATATTTTGGATACAGTTGCATTTCTACAATGATAAAACAAGAGAAACAGACTAATAATACTTTCAGAAAGTGGAGAAATGAACATGGGTTGTTCAGCTAGACTTCTAATGATGTCTCATTTGACCTAAATGAACAAATTATGCCACGTTGACATAGAATATGTGTACCACAGCAGCTAATTTGAAAATTTTGTTTGACCCTGGCATCCTTCTTGAAAATTATGTATCATTGCTTCTCTAACTCAGAAAGTCATATCAACAAGGGCTATCCACTAGAAGACTATTTATGTTGCCTTGTTGGTCCTAAATGAATATGGATGTATTTGTACAAACGTGAACCAGTATTGGAAAATTGCTTATTTATGAGTCCATTCCAGTTGTTACACTCCCCTTGTCTTGATCATATAGATTTGAACAATTTGATTGTTATTGGATGAGGAAATATCTGATCGATCCTCCATTGTGTAGATAGGGTTAACAGGAACCCTATCTAGCAAAGATGCTACTAATCTTGAATGTATGATCATTAGGAAATGGGGTTTTTACCCACCAGAAGATTTCCAATAATGTATAATTTTTCATAAATAAAAATGTGCTTAGCTGAAATCCACTTTGTGTAGCTCAGCAACTGATTTGAAGATTTTATTAATGTTGAAGAATGTCAGAGATGGTTTCAGTACTCAAAAATTAAAGGAAGAAATCGTTTTATCTTCAATTTCTGGAAATTCTTTGCCAGAAGAGAATCATTGCCTTCAAGGGAGTCTTGTTTTCTTGGTGTATCACTAAAAGTTTCCTCCTAAGTACATGTATGATAAATTACACTCAGGTACCATTCTAATATATATCCATTTATCTCTGGGAGTTTTGTCTTTTTTTTTTTATAAATTGTATTTTTCATCATAAGTCTTTTCTGGGGGATATTTCAGGAGATAATAAGATACTGTGACCTACTAGGACACATTGAGATTACTCAGTTTTTCAAGATCTCATGAACTTTTTGATAAAGAGTAAATATTTTTAAACATTTGATGATATACAATGTTCCTGTGAGAAATTGACTTAAGCAAGACACTTGAAAAAACCATGACAGCAATCTCACAAGAAACACATCATGTCTGACAATTAACTAGAAATGTTTTGCAAGCAGCTGTTAAGAAAATGATATTCAAAGCATTAATATAACAATATTGCCAGTGTATTTTCAGATTCTGGCAAGAAATCTGTCATAATCTGGCAATAAACTGACAATGTTTCCTAACTTGATTATTGGCTTAAGCATCAGATATAACATGGGACTATTTATTTTGGAAGCTGATATTATCAGATCAACTGACTGGCAGAATGAAATGTACAGGTCAAAGTCAGTTATTTTATTCAAGATGGCATTATTAGTGTATTGTTGGCTTATTTCCACTGTGTTGTATTGCTGAAATGAGTAACTAGTCCAAGCCATTATGAATAGTTGAACAAAAATAGGGAATATGTATTTATCAAGGGAGTAGTGACAGTTTTAAACTGGACTCAGCATTCAGCTATGCTGACCACACGTACTCCTTTCCATAAAAAAAGGAAAAAAATATCAGTAACAACCATTCCACATGCCAATCATCATAGGTGACTAACTTGTGAGGGTTAGTGTCTTAGCTATTGCAGATTCTATTCTAATTTTCTTATACTGTTAGTGTTTTTCGTCATGCTTTACTTGTATGACTGTAAAGGAGATATTGCAGTTTTTCCCCACATGTATGATTTAAAACTCTAGATCATATTGATTGGGAAGACACCCCTACTACACACTGGTATCAAAATGGCATATGCATATGGTATGTACTCACTTATTAGACAAGTCCAGCTGCAGAGTTCACAGACCCAGATCTGCTGTAGCATAATGCACTGGCAGATCTGAGCCTTTGCAATTTGTTAGGAGTAGTCATTACAACAAACAATGTATACCCAAGTCTGCATGTACATTATGTTGTGACATTTCAAGATCTTTGGTGTTTTCACTTTTACTCAACTTATAAGTGAGTATATACGGAAAAAGAAAATGACCAATTTCTTCTAAAATCACATCTCTTTTTCAAGATGAAGAACACAAGCAGAAAACAGTTACAATTACAAAAATTGGAACAAAATGACTATTTATATACTGGGTGTTATTCAAACCAAAATGAAAGGATCATGTTCTTGATATGATCAACTCCAATGATTTGTTTTAATGCATTATATTGTAGATAGTAATGTGTAAACCCATCTTTTGCATTCTACTGACAATTGGTCATATGCTGTTACATTCCCAGCAAACAATGATATGGAGGTGGATTCATGAAAAATTGGCAGGACTGGCATGGGTTTTGGTTTCCCAGCTCCTGTTATAATTTAAACACTGTATGTACCCATATGTCATACATGACTGTTTGATGCTACATACTTTAAATTGCCATTCTTTAGATATTTTTTCGGGTACTTTATGACAGTCTTTAAGTTTGTCATTACAGTAGGATGTGTTGGAATATTGTACATTCTTTGGTCCTGCCTTAATATTACATGGCATCACAATTTAGTTGTCCAAACTTTGGAGTTCTACTAGTGGATGTATACAGTATAGTTATCATTGGACTGTGACACCCAAATCTACTTCATGTCATCACTTACTGGTCTCTATTTCTACTCAGCTGCTACTGTTATTAGAATCTGCAATGTGTTTGCTGTGGCATGCACATAATAAAAACATTTTGTGGATGCTGATATTTAAAAGTGATACCAAGTCAATAGTATTTATGGACTGTATGTAGACTCAGGAATGCTGCTGGAATTTCCTGTTGAAATGTGATTTCAGCTTTCTAGTAGTAGGGATAACTTGACTGCCAAACCCAGTAAATTTGGAAGGTTTCTTTAATAGTAGAATGTATGAAATTGACAAAAGCAAGTATCCACTTGGAAAAGCAAGTCTCAAGTAAAAATTGAGGTCTGAAAAGCTACTACTGAGTCAAATAAAGCAGGTGTTGCATAGAAAAGCTAATTTGCTGGAAATAAGTGCAGAGTCCACAAAAATGAATGTCAAGTAAAGAAAAGTGAGTCAAAAGTATTGAGTAGATAAGAGGATATTAATTTAAAAAAAGTATTGAGTTAAGAAAAGTGAGTTTTGAGTCCACAAAAAGTAAATATTGAGTAGAAAAAAGTGAGTCAGAAGTTAAGTGTTGAATAGAGAACAGTGGATATTCATCTGAAAAAGATGAATTAAGAAAATTGATCACTGAGTCCACTGAAGTGTTTATAAAGATGTGAGAAGTGCATCTGTTGAAAAGGTGAATATCAAGTTAAAAATAGTGAGTATCAGGTTAAAAAATTGACTATCAAGTAGAGAAAAGCATGTTTGAAGTGGAAAAATATAGCAGGTTCTGAAGGGAAGCATTGAGTAAAATAAAAGGTAAATATTGAATAGAGAAAAATTGGCTTAGGTGAAAGAAACATTGATCTTTACTGAGGTAATCTAAGCCAGTTTCTCAGATTATTATATCATCATTATTCAAAGTGAGGTGTGTTTGATACCAGCTTTGGCCATCCAGATTTGGTTGCCTTTATTGGTGTTTTGGGAAAGGCACTTGGCTGCCATTTCTTCTGCATGATAAAGCAAATACTGTATAGAAAGCACTGTTGAAACCAACATAAACAGAAATAAAAACACGTCTTTCACAACCTAAACAAATGTTTTATCTACTTGATACTATTGTATCTATATACCAAATCACCCACAGCAATAAACATATTGACATATACAACAACAGGCTTTTAGGTTCATACAAAAAAGTGATAGCTATTAAAATTTTCCTTGCCTTTTAACTTTGTATTAAAATATCACAAATATTTTAGCCAGCATGCAAAAGAAAAAAAACAATCATAGGCACATCTACTTTTTTACATGCTGTTGGTCATCTGCTGACCTTAACAAGAACTCCTGAGGATTTTGAATTGTGTGAAATAATTGAATCAGAACAGACTAAAACTGTACTGGATCTGAATTAGCTGGAAGTTTATATTTCAGTAAGTACAGTTATTCGCCTATTTGATTATAGAATAACATCAGTTTCAACATGTTGAAGAGAAAGGCAGATGATATGTGTTATTTTGACTTTGCTTAAAAATATAAAAGAAATAAGTATCAAATGAAATGTTATTCTTATTTATAAATGGGTCTGGTTAAGATGAAGTGACAGTGGACCTAATTTGCTTCTCTAATTTGTGCATTAAGCACTTCAACATAAGCCATGGTGGACAGGGTGATAATCTAGTCCTATAGTCCATCCTGATATATAGGGTACCTGGTTTGATTTCATAATTCCAAAATAAACATCATTAGGTAGCATGTTTCCTGGTCAACTGATAGGGGAACTAGATGCCAAATTTTCAGGAATATCTCAGTACATGTACTTGGCAGCTCATATTGAGACTAGTCCAGATTAAAGTCTAATTGCTTTAGTCTGACCATACCTACTCCTTTCCCAAACAGAATTAAATTCTGACCCAAGCAAGTGAACAGGTTTTTAGTTCTGTTGACCTACATTTCAATTAGCTGAAATGCAGTTGTAGCCAAGGAATGCCAAAGTTGGGTGCATTTGGAATATGTTTCTTTAATGAAATGAAGAAAACCATGCCAATGTTGGTGAAAGGGATTGTATAGTTTTGTTTCCTTAAGGAAACTATACCTCTTAAACTTCATCATTCCTCAGGTGTCAGTTTGGACTGTGATATATTCCTGAAAATTTTATTTATTTATTTTATGATGATCATGAAGTGTTCTGTCAACAACAATTAATCAGGATGAAGAATGCTATTCAGCAGACATTACAAATTTATAAGCTGCTAAAATCACTGCATGGAATGTGGATCAGGAACATGGTAGTTCAGCAGTAGACATTTGAAAATGAGAAAATTGCTGTGAAAAATGTAAAAAAAAAAATGAGTTCGTTTTTGTTTAATTTTTCTCCATATTATCTGTGTTATAGTTATGACACAGTAATTATTGAATAAAATTAATAATACTTATTCCAAAAATAAAACAGAAACAGTGAGGTTTGTAGATATAAAAGCTTGGGAACTTTTTTGTAACAATACAGATGAAAATATTGACAAAGCTGGATGAGATAACAAACATCTACACTGCCTACATGTAGTTGGAAGTTGACAAGTTACTAATTTTCATTTTCTTTATGGACTATTACAAGATTGTTTTTCTTCTATTTTTGAAAAAGATTTTATATTTCTTTGAGAAAATGAAGTATGCACATTTGCTGTGTAGGAGAATCAGAGTACATTTTATGGAATATTTATGGACAATGCTTTAGTGGTGCAAGAATGTATTAAAATACAATAGTCTACTGTATGTCGTTAATATCCCCAATGTTGATGGTGAGTAAAGCCTCGTATCAGAATAAAAAAAAAAATGTTAAATCCTTTTATCATACTTTATTTGCAAACACCAAAAATCATTATTAGTCTGTTATGGTATCCTAAATGTGATAAGTTGGCAATGTTGAGACATGTTAAACAACAAAATTCTATTTAACTCATTAACCTGTGAAGTTTTTGTTGTTTTTTGCCTGAAATAAGAGTAGGAAACACATTTTGTGGGATAGTTCTGATGAATATACATCCTAATACATTGACTGCCAAGAAATTTACCATTGGACCCATCGTTTTCATATCAAGACCACTCTTTATTCCAAATACCCAATGGGCAATGGGATAAGCTTCTTATCCTACTTTTTGCAAAGGTTCGCCTGTCTGTGTGCAGCTCAGACTGGCCTGCTTTACATGTGAGGCCAAAAAGTCTAAAATCGAGACACAAAATTGTATTCAAACCAAGTGCAAATTTTTGGTGGAAAAATCTGGATACAAACAATTATTTTTTTCCCCTCTGTATTTTGTAGTGCCACAAGAAGGTACAGATTATTTTGATTAATTGTCTGCCTTTCTATAATAGCAACAATTTAGTATATCTATCATACATGACCCAGATGCTACAAAGCTCAGAAATAGGTTACTTCCTCCTGATGCATAAACATGGCACCAGGGGTTAATGAATTAACATACCTCCCCCATCTAAAATGGGCTGTCATAGAGTTTATTTTCCTTACTCAGTACTTGATATTTTTGGTATTTTATACTCCTTTTCTTTCTCTTGGCACTTGCTTTTCTCTACTTGATACTTGCTTTTATTATACTGTATACTTCCTTTTAGAGTCAGTACTTACATTTTTTATTTGATATTCTTTTTTCTGAGCTTGCATTATGTGACTATATTTTGATTTTTCTTGGCTAAATGCATGCATTTCTTGACTCAGTACTCACTTTTTCTTTACAAGGCTCTCACTTTTCTTAGCTTTCTTTTCACTTGATGCTGGCTGTTAGAATAACATTTAACTGCATCCATCTTGGGCGGCAAGTTTTATAATTAGAAATAACAATTTGTGATTTCCTTTCACATTTAAGGAAAGTTTAAGACAAAAACACTAACATTCAATTATGTCATATTAGATGCTTTGCTGACAGTGATTTTGACATTAGCATAGTTATTTCAAAATGCAACATAATATAGTCTTTTCTACCAACATTCAAGTATGGCTGTCATGTCTGCATTTAAAAAAAAATTATAAAATTTTAATATGCTTTGGGAAATTGACAATTATCTTATAAAAAAAATATAAAAGTAGTGTGGTTTTACATAAATTTACTATATGGAACAACCAAAACTATATCCCCACCTACTGAAAGGACTTGTAAAGGAGTTGATTACATGTATTTGTCAAAGTTGGTTATAGGGTGGGTTCACCAAGAGGAAATGTGTTGTACATAACTAGAGTTCAGCTGCTCCAAGATTTGGTATTATCTTTCACTAGAGACAACAGTAGTAACAGCCATATAGATGTCTATGTCTCATACTGTCATGGAAGGGGGTGGGTGGAAGATTGTGGTAGTAATAGCACATCAGATTGAGCACATCATCATACTTATTGCAGGATTTGTGAACTTCACATTCTTTCAGCAAGTAGACAAGTTAAAGACAAGTTAGACAAGTAGACTAGTTAAAGTGTGTGTTGATATAAATAATTTGTCAGTATGTTTTATGTTTGTATTCTGGTTCTAATCCACATGGATTTTGCCTATTTGTGACAATAATTGTGACCAGCTGCAGAACCAGGTTAGTAGTAAAAAAAAGAAATACCCATACATTGTTTTCTCCATACAATATGCTGTAATTGTGGAACATAATATATAAATTACAGTTATTATGTGCAGAATACATTTTTGCCATTTATATTAGCAATTGTTATGCTTAAAACACACGGGATATATATATATATATATATATATATATATATATATATATATATATATATATATATATATATATATATAAAGAATACAAATCATATGGCGAATAACAACCATTTCAAGGGTACTGGATCCACCAAGGGATCACGTGTGTCAGGGATTAATTAAAATAGATGCAATAAACTGAACAGTACGAAACTAGTAACTAACTAGCCTAAGCGCTTTCCACTCTTAATGAGTCTTTTTCAAAGGCAAATACAAAACATATATACCACAAACAAATAAACACAAAAACGTTTTTGTAAACCTCTACATGGCTGTCTTCACATGTGCTAAAACTATAAATACAACCAGCTTGTATAGACTAGTTGCAGAAACTGAAAACGTATAATTTCCTAAAAGTCTACAAGCCATCTATTTTTACTTTTTGTACATATGTAACACAGATTATATCCCGGATATTTGATTCTATACCGGTTATTCCTATAGTAAAAATTGAAGGATAATAAGAAGATTTAGAAAATGTTAAATTCTACTAGTGCATAGTTTTCATTTTCTAGTCTTCTTGGTTTAGACCGCTTGGTTTCAATGTTTTAAGGCGGTGTATCCAGTATGATTCCTTTTCCTTCCTGGTTTCGGAACTCCAGCTGTGGTTGTTAGCAATAGCGATAAGTATTATATCACTGAAAGTGTGGCCAGGGGAGGAGAAGTGTTCTTGGACCACCTGGGCTTCTGTACAGCTTTTTTGTCATCCAATCAGATCTATGAAGGGTTATCCTTTTGTGTAGCTTTTCAGTTTCTCCAACCTACTGAAGGCCACAGATCTTAAATGTGATGAGATAAATCACATTCTCTGTTTTGCACTTTTGTTTGGACCATGTATGTTTAGTTTTTCTTTAGTCACTGTGCTAGTGAATGTCTTGGTCTCTATCATATGTTGACAGGTTTTGCATCTTTTATCACGCAGGGTCCAGATTGACTAGGTTGGTCTTGACTAGTGATTGGTGTTAGCTTTGCCCTGACTAGGATGTCCTTTAGGTTTTTTGGTCTCCGGTAAGCTACTACAGGTTTGTTCTGGCCATAGTACACAATTAATTTTACTATATGTTCTCTACATTTGTTCTTCAGTACTGAACTTTCCACTGTGTGACAATCAATACAAATCATATGTTAATCTAAAATACCTTCAAAGATGACTTTATGGTTTAATTCTTGTCAAGGGTTGACCTGCATTTTTTTGAGAGGCTGAATTGTAAACAAAACACCAGGCAACGGAACACAGATTTCACTTCCTTTCACTTCCGGATCATCACCATGACCTTATTACTCAATGTGCACTGTCACTGAAATACACACAGACAACCACACCATAAGCTCACATTTTAAAGAATAATCAATTGCCTTTAAATCCTTACCAAGAATGCCAAAATCTAACTCTAGTATCACCACCAAATTTAGACCGGAAAAAGTGATCTAAAAAAAATAGACTGGGACTACATTCGTGAAGGATTTTATTAATTGTGTACTGATTCCTTCTACTACAGGTTTGTTCAAGTATTAGGTTTAGTCAGTATTAGGTTTAGTATGTCTGACGATTGCAGGTTGGCCAGTGGTTTTCATGATTTTACCTACTTTGGGATTGTCTGGGTGATAGGTCAGAATAAATGGTATCCTATCAACCTTTTCTTTCTGTCCATATCTGAGTAGGTCATCACGGTTTGTTTGTTTGTTTGCATGCATACATACATACATACATACATACATACATACATACATACATACATACATACATACATACATACATACATACATACATACATACATACATACATACATACATACATACATACATACATACATACATACATACATACATACATACATACATTCCTACATACATACATACATACATACATACATACATACATACATACATACATACATACATACATACATACATACATACATACATACATACATACATACATACATACATACATACATACATACATACATACATACATACATACATACATACATACATACATACATACATACATACATACATACATACATACATACATACATACATACATACATACATACATACATACATACATACATACATACATACATATTGTCCTTTGACCATTAGGAGTTTTGGTGGGTCATTGATTAGCAGTCAGATTTGTTACCAAAATGGAGCAGGTTTTAATCCTACCATTAAACAATTGTGTCAGCTACTGTGGTGTTCTCTTAGGTAAGCACTTTACTCTCTTTACCTTAGGCAGGAAAGGACTTGTGTTACTTTATGGTAAAATCTCAAATCAAGCCAAAACTCGGATCTTTACCACAGTTACATTTAGTCCAATTGTAAAGAAACTGTCAGAGGAATGCCTTTAATTTTTACACACATATTCATCCCATGGTCTAGTTGTTCCTAAAAAAGAATTGTACTTTATATAAATCCATTATGGCCACCACAGTAGCCATATTGAAAATCTTTCTATCCCTACTCCAGCTCAATAAATGATCATATCTAAATGGGGCTTTTCACAGAAATACTTATAATACTGACCAGTTTGTCCTAATTGAAAAAGGCGTAGGTCTGACATCCAACATGACTGTGATGTCATGTTTGTCTAAAAGGAAATGGTGTCAGTTTGAAGTCTGATATGACCACCATGGCAGCCAGCTAAACAAAACCCACAATTCATGCTATTAGACTATTCAGATCTTGTTACTGTTAACAAATATATCAGTAGAGAAGCATGTTAGTATAGTAACTAATTTGTGGAGGATTTATATTAGATACAAAACTGAGAACCCTATTTCCAGGCTTAATTATTTTATGATTTAATATACATATATATCTGACATAAATATAAAAGACCATCACCAATAAAATCATCAATGTGAAATCCACACTTGACTGACAGTTGTTATCTAATTGTCAGTTGTGTAAATGAAGCTTCTGTGATTATCTGGTTTAATAGTATTGTCAGCCCACCAAATATTGATTTGTCCAATTAGATATTGATCAGGGAGCAAGACCATGTTAATTACTAAAAGAGTATAATTTGTAGTTTGAGAAAATTCAGCTAAAAGGAGGACAGTGACATCCTTGTGTATTCTGAGATAAAGAAACAATTGAGCTAAATGACCCATAGCTCTTGATAATTTAGAAATTGGGAAAAATAATGACTAACATATCTGTTTATCATTATGTTTTAACAAGCATGTCAGGAAAAATATGAAAGTAATATTCAGTGATATTACTTGTTGTAAAGAAAATATTGGATTATGTATTGGAGTTTGAGAATTATTTAGAGTTGAAAAATCACTCCTGGTTGTATGAATGTAACCTCTCACTAGTCTTAAGAAAGATTGGTGACCATGCATGATATTTATCCTTAAGTTTCTTAGTATTGTCAAGTTTCTGGCATTATTCAAATTTCTAACTTGTTTGAGCTTTTGATAAAGGGCTGAGAAAGGTAAGGTGAATGAAGATATTTAATGTTTTTCAGACTTTGTCTTTAATTGGCTCTAGATGGTCACTACTTGCTGAGCTGTCATGCAAAAACTACTGCATCAATACATTTACCTTCCTGTATGCAAGCACATTGTACAGTCACACCATGCTATATCACTGGAATTTGAATCTTTAAGAGTCTCTGTATAATTTTTACATTTCTGATTATTCAAACTATTGATCAAAGTGTTTGAAATAAATCAAAACTACTCTAACTACAAACAAATACCCAGCTGAGATAGATTTTCTGGTATGCTACACTGATTGCACCAAACATTGCTTTGATGCAAGATTTGGTGAAAATCTTACCTGAAATCAGCTGTACTTTTCAAGATGGCAGTATCCAGTACAAATCCATTAATTTTAATGTAAGCAATTTTTCAAGAAAATATGAGCTGTTTATCTTAGCTGGATTTCTGGTCTGAGTAGTTATGATTTTTTAAAACAAAACTTGAACTAATTGGCAAAGTCATAAAGTCAGCAGTAATCTTTTGATATATGTGGATGGTGAGATTGCTTGTATATGATGGATTTTTTTATTCAGATTTAAGGAAATGTTTCAAGTGTACTTTTGGGTACATCTTGCTTATGGTTGTTTATTAATGAAATAAATATAGCGCAATATACTTTGTCCATGATTGCATTTTAGTATCATAACTGTCTCAACTGATGACATGTAAAAATTAATTTTGTAATACTTAAATTGTTTTGTTTAGGTCCATGCATTATCACAAAGTTATCTCCTGTCTTTGGAACCTCTATCCATGCGTTATCACACAGTTATCTCTTGCCTTAGTTATCTCTATCCATGCATTATCACACAGTTATCTCCTGTCTTGGGTACCCCTAACCATGCATTATCACAGTTATAACCTGTCTTGGGTACCTCAATCCATGCATTATCACACAGTTACCTCCTTTCATGGGTACTGCTTATACATGCATTTTTACACAGTTATCTCCTGTCTTAGGTACCTCTATCCATGCATTATCACACATTTCTCTCATTTCTTGGTTTCTTCTATCCATACATTTTCACACATTTCTCTCATATCTTGGGTTCTTCTATCCATACATTTCACACATTTCTCTCATATCTTGGGTTCTTCTATCTATACATTTTCACACATTTCTCTCATATCTTGGGTTCTTCTATCCATACATTTTCACACATTTCTCTCATTTCTTGGTTTCTTCTATCCATACATTTTCACACATTTCTCTCATATCTTGGGTTCTTCTATTTATACATTTCACACATTTCTCTCATATCTTGGGTTCTTCTATCCATACATTTTCACACATTTCTCTCATATCTTGGGTTCTTCTATCCACACATTTTCACACATTTCTCTCATTCTTGGGTTCTTCTATCCATACATTTTCACACATTTCTCTCATTTCTTGGTTTCTTATATCCATACATTTTCACACAGTTCTCATTCTTGGGTTCTTCTATCCATACATTTTGACACAATTCTTGCCTGTCATGGGTATCTCTATCCCTACAAAATGACAGTTCTCTGCTGTGTTGAGTACCTCTGTCCATACATCATCACACTATTCTTTCATTTCTTGAGCACCTTTATTCATGCATTATCACATATTTTTCTAGTTTTTTCAGTACCTCTAGCCATGCATTATCATAGTTTTATCCTGTCTTGGTTACCTTTATTAGTATATTATTACACAGTAACTCCTGTCTTGAGTACCTCAATCCATACATTATCACACAGTTCTCACATTTCTTTGTACCTATTTCCATGCATTATCACATAGTTCTCTTGTTTCTTGAGTACCTCTATTCATGAATTATCACATATTTCCCATTTCTGGAGTACCTCTATCCATGAATTATCACACAGTTTTCTCAAGAAAATGAGTACTTTTTTCCATACATTATCACACAGTTCTCTCACTTCTTGAGTACCTGAGTCATGCATTACCACAGGTTCCTCTCATATATATATATATATATATATATATATATATATATATATATATATATATATATATATATATATATATATATATATATATATAAAGAATACAAATCATATGGCGAATAACAACCCTTTCAACCTTTCAAGGGTACTGGATCCACCAAGGGATCAGTATGTGTCAGGGATTAATTAAAATAGATGCAATAAACCAACGAACAGTACAACAGTACGAAATTAGTAACTAACTAGCCTAAGCCATTTGATGAGTCTTTTTCAAAGGCAAATACAAAACATATATACCATAAACAAATAAACACAAAAACGTTGTGGTCTCTCATAACAGATCACAGTGCTATATAATCATCGTTAAGTTTGTGCAATGAGAATACAGTCTCTCAAGACAGGTGGTGGGGCCCCGAGTGGTCGAGTGGTCTAAAGGGCTGTCCGTTACGGATCACTGCCATCTCACCTCTGTTTGCGTGTGTTGGAGTCTATCTAGGATTCGGCTAATGTAGATATGTGAGAAAGCTTGCCAGTAGCTTCTCGTGGGTCGGTGGTTCTTTCCGGTGATTTCCGGCTTCTTCCTCCACCATTAATACTGGCCGCCATGAATAGCCTATCGTGTGCTGAAAAATGGCGTTAAGCCCAACAACAAACAAACAAACAAACAAGACAGGTGGTCTCACATAGCAGTGGTCTTTCAAGACATGTTTCACTGTAGCATGATTTTTTTCTTGTACTGGAAAAGACTGCTGCATTAAGATTTTTGAACAGCATTTACCTGATAGGAGTTTTGTGAAAAGCTGGAGAACCTGTAATGTTTATTTTATAATTTATGCCTACTGGTATTTTTTTCCCTTTCTGTTTTTCCATTCTATGAATTTGGTTGGTGTGTTTACTATGCAAACTTGGTCAACTAGTTTGGGCAAATGAGAGAGCTTTTGCAACAGGATCTGGAATGTGTTCCCTTAAAGGAGACCAGAAACAAATTTTTTTTAAAATGTATTTAATTCTTTTCAAATTCTAATTTGACTATGATGTTCATAAAAAAATTATTGTGAGCGGATAGGGATTTTATTGCGAAAAAGATACAATGATTCTGTAAATTGCCGAGTATTTCCTAGTTTTTATGAGACCACAGATCACGTGGTCCCATGACGTCATACTAGAGAGTCCTGGAATATAAACAGAAACCTGGCTAGTGAAACAAACACCAAGCAGTACCAATTTGAACCGATTAAAGATGGCTCTGCTATTGTTAACATTGATGATGATGAGAGTTCTATGCAGTCTCAGTCTTCGAGTGATGATCAAGATAACCCCCTTTACGGATGC
Source organism: Potamilus streckersoni (assembly GCA_016746295.1). Classification (NCBI taxonomy): domain Eukaryota; kingdom Metazoa; phylum Mollusca; class Bivalvia; order Unionida; family Unionidae; genus Potamilus; species Potamilus streckersoni. The sequence goes on from JAEAOA010002070.1 coordinate 779,366, forward strand.
AATGCAGATAGTTGTATTGTTCAGCAGAAACAACAATGAAATCATCTACCCTGTATATACATAACACAAAATGTTGTTCATCAAATGTTTAAAATATTTTTAATATATTAAGAAAAATTGTATTTTATCGTTTTCTCATAACTAGAGTAAGGCACACTTATTTGGTTTCAAATCAAAATATATTTACCAAATGATGCATCAATTTATCACTAGAAAACAATTAATATCTTATTGGGAATTCAAAATCAGAGACAGGTTCACAAAGTTACCTTTGCAGAGTAGTAATCTAATTAATTTTCTTGCTTAATTTTTCTGTCATTTTTTAAAAAATAGTACTCATTCATTTCATGCAACATTATAACGTTCATGTCGAATGATAGCGATAAATTATGTGCTGAATGGGATAAATGCAAAATTTAAACATTTGAATGCAGTGTTTTAAATAAATAAATCTCCTAGCAGAGTCCATTTCTAACAAATCCTGTATAATGCAACAAACAATAAGGCTACAGTAGTATAGATTATTTGTTTCAGTTTACAAAATACTAATTGATGCATTAGCATATTTTCCATATTTATTAGATTGCCCATTTTGATATATTTTTATTTGAGTGTAATACAATAACTCTATTCGATTCCATGTTATTTCCCTGCTCATCATATTTTCTTAAGAAAAAACCAAAACATGTATAGACCATTTGCACTATGCCAGTGTGATATTAGTGTTATAAATTGGATCTGCTATTCTCTCCTGTTTGTGACATTTCGACCAATTCGGCTAATTACCTATAGTATTAATATATAATTATTCAAGTAATTTTCAGAGTTTTTAGAACCACTACAACAATACTATAGTAAAACAAATAAAAAATAAAATTATCACCCATTTACTTAAATCCCGTGAATGATCACTGTGAATGCTGCATAATTTTCTCTACAAGCAAATTTGCATCTTCATTTCCGCCAAAGAAACTCGGCTAAAGCCTGACATTTCTCTACTGTATATGTAAAGTTTTAATTCCATAATTAAATTAAAAGAAGGAATAAAACTATATTACCATGCTGGATATGTTCCCCCTCCCACCCAAATAAATAAATAATTCAGAATAAATATTTTCATTCAGTAAGCAAGTGTTACAGGCCTGAAGACCTAAACCTATATACATGGTAAGTTATAACAAAATAGGGAATCATTTATTTATCAATTAAATTGTTGGTGCTTACATACACCCACTATAGAACACTGTCCAAATGGCAGTCTTTTTCACAAGACAAATACAAGGATAAAGATTTCTCCTGTACTTAAATCAAAACTTCAGCTATTTTGCAGTTTAGCAACAGCTGACCAGAATATGAAAAATGGGCTTGTCCCTGGGGATTATAAGATTATCACAGGGAGAAATGGCTCGCCCCTTGAGCACTCGAACATTGGGGAAAGGGGTGGGGTCAATAGTCTCCTCACCCCAATTTCTATTGTCAGCCAGTAATGTGATACTTTGATTTTATACCAGACCTCATTTATTTTAAACACTGCTACTCAAACTGCCCAAGAAATTTTTTTTATATCAGTTCCATTCACTATAGATTACCGTTTATACATACTACATGTAAGAAAAGTTCCTTTTTGTTGTTTGTTTTTCTTTTAAATTTTAAATGTTAAGATTACTGAAAATTGTGTTGTTTCAAAACATGACCGTGCAAGGGGTTTAGAATCTTAATTTTCAGTAGAGCTCCCATTTCATTAAAATCAGATCTCAATTTTGTTTAGGGCTTCGGTGATTTGATTTAAATTGTGCCATGTTATGGCTTGTGTGTCAACATCCTGTAATACATTTACTCATTTCCTCAGGCAAATATTTTTTACCCCACAAGCCCAATGGGCACCTCACTTTGGTGTATATAAAATATATGTGAATTGATTGTGAATTGATTTTGTGGTCATTTACTTGGCTTTCTGCCTATCTTCCTAACTCACAAGTTTAACAATTTTCCCAGGATTTAAAATATCTTTTATGTTGGCAACTGCCAGTCAAGATGCAGAGTCGCTAGTATGACATCCAAAGTAACCAAATAGGTCATGGAAATTCAGTCATGGAAATTCAGCGCCTTGAAGATATGCCAATATTTATATATTGGCATTATGGTCGCAGTTAATACTTTGGAATAAGGTTTAAGTCTAAAGTACTTTTATTATTTTTCTATATTTATTTTGATTTCTGGTCTCCTTTAAGCAGATTACAGCAGAATAGGAATGACATCATCCTCATTCATGCATTATAAATCTTGACCATGTTTTTTAAAATTCATTGGTTTGGTGTGAACAATCACTCTTAGCTCTAAAAACATAATTTATGAAAATAAGTTAATAAAAAATTAATCTGATTGTCTGTGAGCCTTAATTAAACCTTGAGCTGTGTGATAAATATAACACAGATTGGATATTTTATTTTAAACAAAATTAATACCACAGACTATAGTATAACTAATAAATCAATGTTATTGACAAGCTATGAGTTTCAGACATAGTGTTGTAATGGATATGTCTGGAAATAGAAACTCAATTAAACTATAGATTTCCATAGATAAACACAAAACTTCCTGACAGCACAGCCTAACTTTCATCAGTTTTTCTTTTTTTAACACCCCCATCTATGCCTGATTGATTTTTGAATACATGAAATTGAATGAATTTGCTGAACATGACCAAGAAATGAAGTTGAATTATTGTTTGCTTACTTGAAATGTCTGACAATAAGTTACCCATAATTAATCCATGCAATTTATTGATCATTTTGTTTTCTCAATTGTTTAAACACTATTGTCAAAAGCACAAGACAGAAAGTGGTGTGAAATCAAATCTGGTGGACTTACCACTACCCAATAATTGGACAATTGTCCCCAGTCTATACATGTTTTCTCATGTCATGTGCTTTTTATACAACTTCCATCAGTCACTCTGTTACCAATTTGGTTTCCATACAGTAACTTTAATTGTCCACCATCAAACACCCTTAAATGACTTAAACATTGTGTAAGGAAGAACCATGTTGATTTCAGGTTTTAAAGCTCAAAGGTCAAGGTAACTTTGCAGAGAAGGAAAATAGTTTCTGCACAATAACTCAAGTTCTTCACCATCTACAGTTACCAAACTTTGTTGATGACTTGTACTTGATTAAGGATGAACCCTATTGACTTTGGAGTAGAAAGGACAAGGTCTTTGATAGAAAGAATAAATGTGGTTTCTCTATGATAACATTTGTTCTTTATGAATACCTTAACCAGACTTTGTGGATGACTTGCACTTGGTGTAAGGAACATAGTTCTTAATATTTTGATTCAAAGGGTCAATGACTTAAAAAAGAATTTTTTTTTCCTGCATAATAACATTAGATCCACATTATAGACCAAACCCAAACATGAGTACTGTCCTTATTAGATGTATCCATCTGACCTTCACTTCAGACAGAATGTGATGCACTTTTGGGTAAGAAGCATTCAGGCTCAGACATAGAAGATAGAGGGTGCTGAATAATTTGAATTGCTTAGTATCTGAATTCTGTGCTTTGTAACAATATCATATTTTGTTTCTGGTTTTGGTAATTGTAAACCGCAAGTTCAATTTATCATCATTGAATTAATTTTTATGACATTTTGAAGAGGACAGTTCTGACAAAAGACCTGTGTTTATGTCAATAGAATCTCAATCTGGACAAGCAAGATGATTCTAGAATCAAATTAAGCAACAGTATTTTTTTCAACCCAACTAGTTAAAAGAATGGCTGAGGTATAATGAAACAAATCATATACTGTTCTTCATGTAAAACAAATTAAACAGATGATGGACTCTCATCATCTGTCAAAGGAATGGACAACTTTAAAACTGATATCATTAAAACTCGCCAGTCTCTTTAAACTCATACAAAAGTGCATTTTCTCTTTTAAAAGCTCTATAATCCAAACCAGATACTACTAGTGCAGAAGTTCAGTGTTTATTTTAAAATCAGTAGTAATATGAAAAACTGGTTATAAAATTTAGGATTGAACATACCCTAGCAAATTGTCATCAGAGTTTTAACCTCTATTAAGAACTAAGTAGTGATGATTCAAATGGTAGCAGTTCTAAAAGTGAAGATATTGATTAATAAATGGAGATGCCAGAAGAATGTGGTAATTATGTGTGTGTATATTATGTGATATATTCTTTTATTACTAAATATATAATAAGAAAAATGGAATACATTTCATATTTTAGGACATATATTTGGTTGAAGTCAGTCTAAGGTTATTATGAGAAAATAGCATGCTGAACTTGATATTTTTGAGATTTCTGTGGGTTATTAAAATTAGTTTGTGTATTTTGGAAGTTTGTTGGCCCTCTTAGCCAGTGGCTTGAAAAGTTAATCATGAAAACTGCTACAGTATGGCCATCATTGAAAAATATTAATTATCATTAAAAATATTGATATATCTGCTTTCTCCAAACAGCTAGCCCCAAAGAGACCTCTTACAATATGTAGTTGGTGATAAATGGTGCTGAACAAAAGTTGCAATCATGAAATTTTTTTAATCACTACTCCACTTAAAAGGATGGTCATATTGACAAGGGGATTTCCCTGCAATGTAGTCCAAATGAAAATGCTGCAAAGCAACCTTATAAAATTTGAGATATCTTGTAACAGCTTCTTTTAAATGGATGTCCATATCAACATTAAATATTAAAATGATGCTGATTTAACCTTCAACATGGCTGCCTTGATGACCATCCTGAAATCTTTATATTGCTAATTCTGAATCAATTGTCTTTGAAGTTCTTACTGTGCATAAACTAGTTTTGAATCAAATGTTTGCACATCTGATCATCAGCATAATGCTCTAGTGACCATATAAAAAAACATTGATGTCACAACTTCTCTAGTATCCATGCAGGCATTGATGTCATTTTTTATAACTGAAACATTTCTTGTAATATTTGATTGTTTGGTTTTGAATGAAAAAATGGTAAATTAAACAATGATAAAAAGGTGGCATTATTTACTTATTGAGCACAGTTATTTATAACCTACAGAAGTTAATTTTTACCAGACTTTTACTTAGTTGAATTCCATTGAGCAAGCTGATAGTTAGCACTCAAACACTGAATTTAAGGTTAAAATGTCTTGACCAATGTTTATGGGTGTATGGGCTTGTGAGCATAATAACACAAGCAAGTATGAATGGATTTAATCAAAACCAGGTTCGGATGCATCTGGTGAAATGTATACCTTGAGTGATGCCACTTAAATAACTAATTCATCTCCAACCCCCCAAAACTAACAATAGATTTAACCACATTTTAAATGTGCATATATATATATATATATATATATATATATATATATATATATATATATACATACACACACAAGTATATGACTTGACATAGTTTGAGACATGCTCATTAATTGTCAGTTTCTATGACTCTAAAACTTGAACTAAATTACAGAAAAAAGTAAAAACCAACAAGTTTTGTAAACTTCAACAAATCATTAATTTCCTGTGAATACAAAATTAAACATTTAAAAATTACTTTCAGTATTGTTAAATAGTCCCAAAATGTTCTAAACATTGTATCACAAGTCCAGAAGAATTGAGTTTTCTAAAATAATTCCAATGGTGTTCTGAAAAAAGTCCTATTTAGAATATATTAATGTGCCAGTAACCTTGAATATTGTTGATATGCGTACAGTCATGAAATATCACAATGATATAATCCTGAATTTTATTTAAAAATTCACAGCAATTTCAAAATAGTTATTTAGTTCTAAAGTCTATGAGCACTTTGTAATTCCAATGAATAATTGAAAACTCAGATCCTCTCAAATAATAATTTAACACAGCTAAATGGCTATCTCTAATATACATATTTAAGATAGGAATGATTAATTAAATTACTACCATTTTTGACAATCCCAAGAAACAATTATAGAACCAGGATGAGGGTCATATGTTCATTTCCAGAATAGTTCAGCTTGTCAAGAAGGCCAGGTTCTGTAACAGCCAACCAGTCAGAAATCAGGCAACCAGAATTTCCAGTAGGGATACCAATTACCTGAACTCAGTCACATCAAGTTTGTCAATAAGATCACTTCTACATCTTCCAAGGTCAAAAGGTCACATAACATGTTCACCTAAATTAAAAGTACAACCCACTATCCTGAAGTTATGTAATGTGTTTACAGTAATGACCCCTTACAATCTACAATCTATAATAAAAAATGAAGCCCATAATATACTAGTACATAAAACAATTCATGATATCAAAGTCATATTCCATGACATAAATTATTTATACTTCTTAAGCTATCTTGCAAACAATGTTATTAAGACATACAAGAAAATATTCTTATTTCCAATTTGATGTGCTGAGTTTCTCAAGAGTATCAGAGATAATTAAAGTACTCACCAGTTAAAAATATAAAAGGACAGAAGGAACATTGTTATCTAAGGTTCCTGGGAATTCTTTTCAGTCAGTAGCCCTTAAAAAGAACTCTTATTTAGATAATGTTTTGGTGTGGAAAGTAGAATTATAATGTCGCATAGTAGTTTTCTTGCATTAAATAATGCAGGGGTGCACACATTTTTTCAGCATGTGAGCTACTTCTAAAATGACCAAGCCAAAATGATCTACCTAAAACATTTCATATATGGGGGTGATGTCTGTTTTTTTTATGCTACATGATCTACTCACACTGCCTTTCACATCAACAGGTTGATCATGATCAACCTATTGTGCACAACTGAATTAATGTATTGACACTGTGCCTTGATTTATCCTTTTGGCTTGAAATCATCATTTAGTTTGAAAAACAAAGACACACAAACATTATTTTTCACTTAAAAACATATATGTGCACTGGCCATGATGGGCTGAGTCACAGCACTGTGGTTCTTTTTGGTGATACACTGCCTATAAGGAAAAATTAATGTTGAATGACATCATCATCCTTACTCTGTTACAGTGGGGTATCTTTCTTTGTTAGCATAATGTCACTGCCACAGTACTAAACATTTGGTGGTTAAATGCCACTTGGAGAAAACTGTACATTCTAATAACTGCATCACACTAAGTTTAGTTCACATTTGATGTGATCTATTCTGTATATTGCAAAGTAGGAAAAAATTACCAACAGTAATGAAGGACACTTGGCTGATGTTGTTACAAGGTAGCATGTGGCAGATGTCACATAATACCATATATACTTGCTTATAAGTAAAGTGAGACTGCTAACCATGATCCTGATATGCTGCAGTATAATGCACCTGCAGATCAGGGTCTGTGTTGTTTGTTCTGCTGATTACTCCTAACTGCACAGATCTAGTTCTGTAGGTGCATTATGCAATTGGTCTTTGTCTTATAAGCAAGTATAGATGGTATCTTAGCTTTGGTCACTAGGTTTTGCCAATTTGGTTTGATTTGCTTAGCAGTGAAAATCCAATTCAGGTTCAGTTTCTGGGTTCATTTAGCAGTATAATGGAGTTACCTTTACCTCAAAATGACCTGGGTAACTGACCCCAACAGTGCACACATTTCAAAATATACGTTTTAAGTTAATGCTGTGCACAAACAGCTGGGTTTGCATCTTTTAGTTGAACATTTAATGTTCTTCTGGTGCCAAACTATTACTGGTTCACCATTATTCATATGATGAAAATTACATAGCAGAATGCAATCAGTCAACCAAATAAATTTTGACATAGTCACCAGCTACTTGGATTAGACGTAGAATTGAAGCCATATGTGTAATGGTTTTCAGAGTTCATGTTTACTTTGTGTTATGTTGAAGTCATTACTAACAAGCAGTGATGTGCACACAGGAAAACATTAACTGTATACTTTAATTCTTTGCCTGGTTTTCTTTGGCTCAAAATGTTTCATGACACTTCAACTCAAGGTTTTACATGGAGAGGCAAGAATAGTAAAGTCCTTAGTACATAGATACATGACCCTGGCTGATTTGGCCATTAGTGACCTTTGGTGTTTTAGTTTAGCTAACTGTTGAACAACTGTGACCCCTAAATCATTTGTGAGCATATGGTTGATTATGATATCTGTAATGCTTCTGCAGTGGTGTCCAGGGTGGCCATGTGGTCTAACCACTCATCACTCATATCTCACCTTTAAATTGAAGTTGGATCTGCTTCTTGACTAGGCTAAGGTATCTATGTAAGAAAGCTTACTAGCAGCTTTCCGTGTGTCTGTTGTTCTTTCTGGGTTTTTCTTCCACAAAATATACTTGTGACCATGCATAGTTTATCATGTGTTGAAAGATGGCATTAAACTTACAAAATCAAATGTGTCAGCAGTGCAACTTTTTAAATAATTTGGTTGTATTTTACTGTACAACTATTGTGATATATACTTTATTATTTTACTATATGCAGATGCTACTTCATGGAAGATATCATGTCATACAATGGCGTATATATTGGTATTGGTATATCTGTTGTTTTTTTTTTTCATGTAGAGGGCATACATCATAGTAAATCAGTAGCTCAGCATGCATCTCATTGAGTTGGATCTGTACACAAGAGCGTTATAAAATCCCATGTGTAATGAGCCTAACAATGGGATACTTTCCTGTAGAGACATGCAGCCAATTTTTTTGGTCTCTCCATGATGATTGTGTAGCCATCTGTAACTCTCCCTGCCAGCTTCCCAACCTTGTCTTAAATGGAATACACCCACTGAACCTGCCTGTTACTGCAATATATAGTGGAAGGATTGTTGGCTTATTCAAGCAAAGACAATGCTGTGTAGGTAGTTTGACATTTTAGATTGTAATTCTTAAGCCTAAATTAGGAACTCAATATCAGTAATACAAAACCTGTTTGTATTGTTTATCTGGTAATTTTCCATTTTAAAAATATCATGAAAAACTCATCCTTCCATGAGGGTGGTCTGAAGATAGATTACAAGTATTGTCCCTGGGCCCACCTGCAAAATATCTTACCTATGAATACTACCCATCATTCTTTCTTTTGGACACAGCTATTATGGGCTGCCTAAATTCTTTACAATGGAGAAATTGCCTTTATTTCAGATTTTACTTAAAAATTTGAGTCTTCTAATTTTTTTATAGTTTTTATTATGTGGATTTTGTTTTTCTGTTCAAATTGAACTTCCCCTTTCTGCCCCTTACCCCCTCCATCTCTCTCTCTCTCTCTCTCTCTCTCTCTCTCTCTCTCTATATATATATATATATATATATATATATATATATATATATATATATATATATATATATATATATATATATATATATAGTGTTCATTTTCTGAAACATTTGATTTCACTTTGCTTTTTAATTCTACCAAATAGGTGTGTTAGCCTAGCTATTGTTGTTGAAAATTTATTTCTAATTTGGATAGTATTGAGTAAATGTCCTTATCCATGCTGAATTTGGTCTGCAAAAAGATATTAATTTAGTTAATTGTTTTATAATAATAATAATAATCTTTAGAAGCTTTAAGCGCTTTACAACATTTGTCAATGCTTAAAAGGAATAAAAAGTATATATAATGAAATGATTACAAAAATAAAAAACAAACACCACAAAAATTAGAAACAGAAAAAAGATGCTGTAAATTTTTAAGGTAAGGATACGGTCTAAGAATACATTATTAGATTATTACTACTGTTCTTGCAGTTGAAAAAGATGGGTTTTAAGGTCGTTCTGGAATGAGATCACTGTGTCTTTGTGTCTAAGTGCAATGGGCAATTCATTCCAGGTTGATGGACCCTGGTATGAATGTCCATATGATAACAAATCGCCATATTTCATGTTTTCTTTTAATGGGACTTACACTATTTTTATCTTGGAAAAAACAGATTTCACATTTTTCAAATTAGAAAGTATATCTTTTATTATTGTTTATATTGGCAATCTTACCAATATGTATTTTTTTCCTAAATGAGTTGTCACCAGTTCTAGAATAATGATGATTGACTTCATTATTTTCCATTGTGTATTTAACTGCTAAACAATTCATTCTCATCTTAGCATCTTCCTCAGAAATTAGAGTTTGCCTTCTCTTGGACCCACAGGTTTTGAGTTAGTTTTATAATAGTTTCTTTAGAGACTTTCGAGATAAGTGGTTTCTCAAGATAAGTGGGTCCCATCCCAAGGGAGATTATAAATGGGTGGGGAGTGAATCCCATCTCTACGTTAAGGAAGAGAATCACCTTCCCCATTCCTTGAGGGCAGATGATGAGTCAAGGAGCTGCATCCACTAGGATAAAGAAAGTATTGCACCCTCTCCTCATGGAGAAATAGCACTATCGTTTAACCAGAAGGGCAGAGTGTGAATTGCACAGCACCTTCAACTTGCACACAGTTCAGTCAGGGATGAAATTTATTCAAACTTCCCACTCCAGTAAGAAGGGATCAGCAATTTTAGTCCCCAGAGCCCATTATTGATGATGGGTGTGAGCTACCCAGTAAGGGGAGAGCTCAGATCTAAATCTCAAATGCTGGGAAGGGTCTTCCTACTGGTCTGAGTTACCTGACTGGTCACTTGTTATTTGAGCCCCTTTTGTTTGGGCATAATGATCTATTTGAGACCTTATCTCCAGATGGCAGATTTATCTCTTTATTTGATTAGGAATTTGCATACAGGTATCAAGTCAGAGAGGGGGTTTAGATCAAATTGTCCTTCCCTTTTTTGGTTCAGAAAAAAGGAATTGTGATGGACATTATTTCTCTATACATTCCATGAAGGTGGATAGTAGCTCTCACCCACCTGTTGAACCTACTATTATGGATAGTCCATTACATCAGGAGCTACTGATTTAAGACCCTCTTACTCATAAGCCTCCACTGCAACAGAGGGACATTGGGTTGCATAGTTCTGCCTCCCAGGAGAAAGAACAGAACAAAGACATTCTTTCTGCCCCATCATACTGGATGAGTTTGATACAGAACAGTCATGCCCATACTTTGGGTCCCATGCTTTCTCACATCATTCTGTGAAGGCAGCAGGGAAAGATGAGGTCTGGTCTCTCAACAAAGCAGTAAATGAGGTTTACCATATTTTGCCCAGTGATCTTTAGATTATGGTGACACTAAAATTCTTTGCAGCTTGGAGAAACCTCTGGGATTGACCCTCAACCAGATCTCTTGTTGCTCCTCACACAGTTATGGTTAAGATGATTTCACAAATGTTTAGTAAGTGCCAGGCTTGATAACAGAAAGGGATGTCTTTCCCCATCTTTTCCCACCCATGTTGAGAGCCGTAATCTCTGCATCATACCCATTCCTGGCCAATTAAACATCCCACTTTAAATGCCATAGTGATTCAAGTGGGTATACCCATGGGGACCTGGGTCTGCTTCACATTGTAATCAGTGTAAACAAACTTTAGAAAGAAGTTAGGTCACCATTAACATTTGCCAGCCATGACCACTTTTCAGCAGCATTGTTCAAGTTTCTGAGAGTGGAATCTATTGCAAATTACCCTTCATTGTTTGTTGAAAGCAGCCACAAAAATATCTTGGCATGTGTTATCTTTGTCCTTGCCTTATCAAGTGGATCTTCACAGGGATGTTGCTCTGGACATATCCACTGTCATTAGAACACTGTAAAAACCTTCCAATTACTGCTGCCCTGGAGGCAGAGACTATCTTCGGGTGTCTCATCCTCTCTTTATCTCCTCAGTATTTCAGAGACCAGCAATACCATCTCTTTGTATCTGCTTCTGGCTCTTCTAACTGGCCACAAAGCAAAATCATCTAGACTGACCACAGGCTCTATCAGTGAAGTTTTATAAAGTCATGCAAACCCAGGCAAAGTAACAACCTCATTTCAGAACTCCCCTTATGGCAGTTGAGCCCTGAAGGGCATATTGCTAAGGCTTTTTTGAGAAGGTTTGCAGGCCTTTTTCCCTTTCTTAACCTTAAGAGTGGACAGCCCTAGGGCTTTGTTTCCCTTCAGCAGAATGATCCTCTTCTATTGGTTCCCATGGGTACCAGGCTTAACCTCTTTTCAGAGGCTTGGTCTGTCAAAAAGGTTAATGGCTGGGTCCTTAATCATAAAGATGGATACTAGCTCTTGGTGTTGGCATCTTCCTTCTCAAATTAGGTCACCAATCATCTTCAACCATTTGCATCTAGTGTGCTTATAGGAAGAGGTGCTCTCCCTTATTTAGAAGGGTGGAGTAGAGAGGTTATGATTTAAGGTCTCAAGGTGGCAGAGTGGTCTAAGGCACTTACTTTTGCAGATCACTGATATCTTGCCTCTCTGAGTTTGAGGCCTTGCTAAAATGGGTATGTTAGTTTTCCAGTAGATCTCCTTTTGTCAGTGGTTCTTCCTTTGATTTTCAAGGTTCTTCCTCCAAGGGACATACTGTCTGTTATGTATAGCCTATTATCGTTCCACTTTTAAGGTTGTTCCTTATCAGGAGATTTTGTTCATGAAATTAAGATCATGAGGTTTGAACCTTTGGTACCTAATGGGCCTATCTAATTCAACTCATTGATTTCTGGAGGATGTGATAAAAACAGCATTTTGGCAACCTCACATTACCATCTCTATTTACCTTTGCTTGTTGGCTCAATGAAGCAAAGGTATATTTTACTTCGGTTTGATTGTTGTTGCTGCAAAAGGGTTTGGATTCCATTAAGCTGTAGTCTTTTATTCTACTAAATTCAGTAACAACAGGTTGTGTATTATTGATATTAAAATGTAGTTTTTAGAAAGTAATTTTAATACTTGTTGCAAATATCTGAATATCGCTCCCTCCCACACATATGCATGGGCAAGTTATATGGGGGTTGGACCAAGAGTGATCTCATGTTCTTGAATCTTCTGGTTCACACTAGTAGGAGGAGAAATTTTTGTCATGCAGCCCTCACAGAAAAGTGCCAGCTACATGATTGCAGCAGTAAGTATTACATCATTAAAATTTTAACATTGTTACATTTGGTGGGGGAAAGGAATGAGTAAAATATTTTTTGAGTCTAGGAATCCATAACACAAGTAGCTGTACTATAGTTATTATCTCACCTGTAACTATCATTACATCATGCTTACTAATTGAAAAAACCCCACAACAAATAGACCCCACATGGTCTTGCTTCAGCAACAAAAAAGCTAGAACTACATTTTCTTTTTAAATGCCGATAACAATTATTTTCATAGCTTTTCTCAGACTAATTTAGAAAAGTGGATCTCACATTATCTAAGAACCTTTCTAAGAAATGAAAATTTCTTATGGAAGCTTCACAAGACAATTCTCACAGAATCTTTTTCTTCTTTTAGTGGTTAACATTATCATTCAGATCAGTGGATGTGTTGAAAATTTTGGTCTGTATTGTCATCTGAGAAAATGAATTTGGATGAGAGATTGTCAGTGCATTTACATCAGTTATTTCTATTTGCATGATTAAGAATAAACAGAAACAATTTAGGTACAACTTATGAGGGAAAATAAGTCATCCAGCTTTTATCACTCTTTTCAATTAAAAGGTTTAGTGGTGATGAGAATTAAGAATATTCCCAATTTCAGAAATCATGATTACATTCATCTTATCCCCAGGCTTCTACCATTACTGAAAGCTTCCTTCATGCTTTGCATTGAATAATGTTTGAGGCATTTTATTCAATCTGCTGATAAAAGAATAATGATGCAGTCTTTCTTTATGGAGCAATATACTGCTAATGGAGACAAAGAGATCAAACCAATCTTCAGGATTTAGCTTTAAGCTCCTTTTTACTTTGGCTTACCACAACATTTATTGCTGTCATGGGATTGTATAAATGTTACTGTTATGGTTGGTGTCAGAGGTGGGAAATTCTTTTAGTTCTATGGTATTATTACTCATTGAGACATTACTCTAGCATTATTATCATTTTGAAGACTTTTTGATTTCCAACATATTTTTAATGTCTTGTTATGGGAAAATCCTTTGATTAGTGCCAGTGAAGAGAATGGTTTTGTTTTCAAGTCTTGAATTCATAAAATAAAAGGAAATCAGAGTTTGAAATAATTAAACCATAAAATATGTCACTACTTTAATTGTTCATCAAGTTTCTGCCATGAAAGTGTTTTTAGTGGGCTAGGTTTGAAAATTACAACAATAAACATTGATTGGCTATGGAAAGATTCTAAAGTAAAGACTGAGTTCATTGTTAAAGTTCCTTATCTGAGGTTATGTGCAACCTTTCATTTAGTGCAGAAAAGTCTTTCAATGCCATGTGCATAGAAGTGATATCAAGTTCCACACAGAATTAAAAAAAAATTTCATGCTCAAAATTACTACTACTACTACTACACATTCTCACCATCATCATTATCATAATCATCATCATCATCATCATCATCATCATCATCATCATCATCATCATCATCATCATCATCATCATCATCATCTAATGATAAACCAATATACTTAAATCATTAGTGGAGGCAATGTACAAATACTAAAGTTCTTTGTATAGTTTGTGAAAATAATAATTTTTAATACAAGTTTTCTTCCGGTTTTCTTTCACTTTAAACAGTGGAAACATATTTGACTTGGGACATGGGAGTCCTGTTGTAATTGCCTTTTCAATCCATCAGTCAGTCCATTTGACCACCTGTTCATTGCTTGCAATCCTTACACATAATTGGATGCCATTTTGGAAGATTAATTGCCAATTACAGGTACAGATGAATGTGTCTTTTAAAGGAGTATTGCCCTTTGCCCCAACAATACCTGTATTACATTCTGCCAAAGATGCTTGTAATCATCATTGTAGTGGAACCATTGAACATATGCTGATGCAGTTAGGTTTGTTTCATAGACCTGGGTGTTATTGTTAATACTGTTATGGTCCATGACAAGTCACTTCATATCTCATGGCCCTTGACAAGTCACTTCATTTCTTTATAGCTCTAAACAAGTCACTTAACATGTATTGGGAAGTTATTTTTTTGCAAGTATATCTCTGCAATATTTACATGCCATTTGGTAGGTGAATTGCCTATTACATGTAGATGTACCTTTTATTGGTTTTGCCATTCAAAGTCAACGTTTTATTGAGTTTTTGTCTTTGTTTCTGTTAATATGAAAAAATCAGTTTGATCATTTTAATCAGCATAGCTGAAGAACCAGACACCTTATTTGATGCTCTATGGTGTGAACTTCACTCAAGACCATGCCTTTTTTCAGTCATCATCTATTGTTTGGATAGAGTTGTGGCCCTTGATGATAAACTAGTTTGTAACTGGTATTGCATAAGAACTAATCAACATGTTTCATGCAGTCTGGTATGAACATTGTCTCATAGACTTACATGTGCCTTATGTGTGTTTAGTCTCATTTACAAGAGTTATGGTCCTCAGCTTGATTGTCCTCCAAGGTTTGGTTTTTACAAGATTACTTTTCCAAATTTTGTTATATTTCAATCCATTTAGCACAGGCATCAGACTGATGAGACCTTGAATCAGTTTGATTTCCACTATTCGGTGACATTTACTGGCTGTTTGTTCTCTTATTGCCAGACCTCCTGATTCATTCCTGGACCCTTTTTGATTTTTATCAAATTTGGTATTGATGAGTTCTTGAATAAGTTTAATTTCATTTGTTTAGCAGTGTGGTAGTGGGGAGCTTGGGGTGGATGTGTGTGATTGATGGTGTGATATCTTCTCCATTCCTTGAGGTTTTTGGTTATTGTTATCAAGATGATTGACCACAGCTTCTTGCCTGGATCAAGTAATTAATAACATGAAATATGAAAGTAAGGGATGGAATAACAGAGAACTGAGCAGAGATATAAAACATGAAACCTTGTATGTAAAATACAGAAATTTAATCAACTACATAAATAATGACAATTGAACAATTCACATTTTCTCAGAAATAGTTACAGTATTATGCAAATTTCATTTAGCTGTTACTGATAAAACAGATTTCATTATATGATTGATTGGAAAATCAATTCAGATTGTCAGCATGACAGCATCACCTAGTACTACTGGTTTTCCCATAATCACTCTTGGTGATTGACTGGTGTTTCCATGTTTCTTATTCTCTTCTCTCTATCTTACCTAACACTTTGTGTCATCAAATCTTAGTTGCTGAATACACTCTCTTTCCCACTATGCAGTCAGGTTTGTATAGTTATTTTCTTTCCTTGAAATAAATAATATATAACACCCAACCTCAATGCAAGCTGGATTTGTCTTCACCTGGGATTCACACTCTCTTTTGCATCAGATTTTGTCCATCAAAAATCAATGTAAATAGCTCTGGTTGTTTGCAATTAATACACAAATAACCTGTTATTGATACACAATCCTATTGATCATGAATTTAGGTCTTTTCTAGTGCCTTCACATTCCTATCAGGGACCTGACATTATTAATCCTTTTCAGATAAACCATCCCACCCAGATGTGCCTATAAATTATCATATAAAATAGCCTTATTTTAACTTGATTCTTGGTTGAAGAGAATATCACAACTTAATTACACATGAATTAATGTACTGCACTCCTAGTCCTACTATGTTACTGTGCTGATTAGCAATTTCTTAACAGATAGAGCAAAATCAGTCTCTAGCAAAAACATACAGATCTTTTTTAGATGAACAATTTACATATTCACAGGTTTTCATCAGAAGAAATACATGAAATCTTACATCATTTCTTTTACTTACCAAATCTCCAAAACCTGAACTCATTCATGTAATGAAATATTATCAGACATTCTTACAGCATGAATCATAAATCATTTGCGTATTATTTCTCAACTCAAAGAAAAACTGAAGTATGAATATAAAAAGACTAAATTGAACAATACAATTACAGACTTGTATCCAAGAAAATTGTGCACCCATACAAACAGTATCATTTAGAAGAGTTATGGCCCCTAATTAGCCATCTTTTTAATATTACATTCTGAAGCATAACTTTACTAAAGAATATTGCATTTCTGCCAAAGTTATTATGAACCTTTTATGATGAGATCTTGAATGAGTAGGATTTTGAGCATTCTGTGCCATCATTTGGAAGAGTTGTGATTCCTGAATGCTCATCTTCACCATACTTTGTTTTTCCAATAAGAGTTCTTAAGATTAAAGTCCTGCTGGGCAAATTGTAGAGATTGTGGTCCATAATGCATTCAGTGTTACTAGTTCTAGTAGCTGAGAATAAAGCCAAATAAATTTATATATAAAAAGTTAAGTAAAAGATTAAATATATAATGTTGGATTTTTGAAACTGGATATATTAGGTCTGTCAGGCTATAATATTGCACCAGAAATTTGTTTTGTATGACAAGGTGAACTATATCCAGTATTTGAATCAAGAAAATCTGTGATTTTTTTTTCTAACTTGCTTTAATACAAGTGAGAATAGGTGGAAATAATGCCATTATTCTTGTCAACACTGATTAAACATTTGGTTGCAGAATCTTTGGTATGGTGACATGTCCCAAACATTTATATAATCATTCTTTGGACAGCAGAAGCAGACATTTATACCCTTTCATAGCCATGTACTCTATTCTCCCACTGACTGTCAGGCAAGGTCAAGATCATTTAACAATCTACTGGTAAAAAAACTTTAAAGTCCCAAACCATGGGAGGGATAGCAATTATACATGTATTTGGTCTGTTGAATCAAAAGCACATGTCTTGAAATTCAGGCCACCCATTCACTTCTTCTGACCATCGGGCAAGGTTAAAGTCATTTAAAAATCTTTGTTGAGTTTATCTGCATGGTCATAATACCCAAAACCTGAGATGGGATAGATATCTTGCTTGGATTGTACAAACAGTACACACTGCCCCATCATAGTTATGCATCCCATTGACCTCCAGTGAGGTCAAGTATGATTGAATATAGTTTTGGTTAATGTTTTTTCTCAATGGTCCTAAGTGCCAAATACTGGAAGGGTATAGTTGTCATACTGGGACTTTAGAATTAGGATTTCTGCCTTTCTACTGATCCACAGGCCATCTGAAAATGAGAACATAATCTGTATCATGGAGACAATACTTCCATGGAAATTCTTGCTGTTATATACTTGTCATGCTTCTGAAATGAAGTTTAGGATGCTAAGTTAACTCTTTAACCCTACCCCTTTCCTGTTACTTTATCTCAACTAAAAGTTTTTACTTTGGAACTTGCTAAAAGAAATCTAACAATTCATTTGCCAACCATAAAATGGAGCATATCATTTAATGATGTACTGTCTTTCAATTCCCATTTTGTTTCTGCTGAATATCTCAAGTTCTCCACCATTCAACATTAATAAACTTTCATCTGGGGCAAGGAAAAAAGTAGGCTCAAAAAGTCAAATGTTAAGGTCATGTTAACTTTTGGAAAAAAAATTTTTTGATACCATAACTGGACTTTTTTTTAAAAACACCTTAACCAAACTTTGTAAATGGCTTACGTTTGAGATACCTATGTACAGACTCATGGATGTGGTAGAATAGGCCTATTGCTGCTTCATGTTGTAAGAGTCGACTAAAGGAGTGAGCCTATGCACCTCTGGATACATTTCATTTTATAGGGTCTTTCTAAAAGAGTGAAGTTTATATTGAACAATTTTTTACTTTGCGTTTTGTGTTGAGATGAAAGATCAAGGTCACAGAGATTAAAGAAAAAATAATTTCTGGGGAAATATTTAACTTAACTTGCCTCAAGTAATTTATTTTGATGATTTGATTTGAGAAGAAGTGAACTGTGATGGGTTAGATATCTTTGGCAAAAATATAATTCCATGTCTTGGAGTTTCATTGCTCTGTCCATTTATTGACTAAGGTCACAGAGTGTTTGGTACATGTGACTCTTGTAGTATATTATGTCATTGCATTACATAATTAATATTATTACATGCTGCAAGCAAATTGTTTTAGTGCCAGTTTTTATTTATTAAGCCTGAAGTTGAGCATGTACCTTCTTCACTTCATTACTGGCACCTGATCACCACTCGAAGCTCATCTGAAAAGATAAAGACAGCATTTATATCACCTAATTGGATGAATTTTTTTTCCATTGGAATATTGTGATGAATTATGCAATTTTAAAATGAAATTTTCAGAACTTTGGGAATTCCAGGCAGTGATTCTTGTAAAATTAACAGTCACTGGCTAGCAATTTTATTTTACCCCCTGCAAATGGAATATAGAACATATAAGGAATATAAAGCAGATTAAAGCAATTGAGTTACTTATATTAAAAGAATGTAAGATATTTCTGCATTTGCTGAAAGTATATGACAGTCAGCTGTTTTAATGACATAATGGGCACCTTTCCTAACTTGAACTCTTGAGCAAAAAGTTCTGAAAAACTCAAGCTATACCTTCATACTTTTGCATTGCTGTCAGAGAATAGATATATCCAAATAATTTGCACATGAAATTTAATGCTGTTAGAAATTCTCAGTCTCATTTTATCACACTGGAACAGACCTGTTGGTGGAAGGAATTATAAATCATACATTTTCCTGTTGCATACACCATATAACACTAGGCTTATCTATTAAGGATATACAATTTGCCATCAGATTCCTGGAAGATCAAGCTTGCACATCATAAAACTCTTGAGTTTGAGTTTGAGTTAGAGATTCTATTTCAAATATTCATAAGTGGCATTACTTATGAAAAGTCATTTTTGATTGATAGCAGAAACTCAATCACAAACCTGAGAGTTTTATGATCTTAAGGTTTAAAGGTTCTAAGAAGTTAATGATACAATTAGCTCAAGACAAGATTCCTGGGAAATTGGAATTTCTATCAGTTCACACACATGCATGCATACAGACACATGCACAAATTCACACAGACATGCACTTTAAACCATCCTTGACTGACAAAAAGAATGCATTGATACAGTCATTCGCTTTAAAGAAATTTTAGAATTTATTATTCTTAAATTTTTGTGACCTCAGGAGTTCTTGCTATCCATAACAATTGAAATGAAACATAAAGTATCAATTTAATAAATGAACTCATGTGACATACTGTGGATTTTTTTTCTTCTGGTGGATGGCAATTTTCATGGGCTTGCAAGAAATTAAACATTGGTTGGCACTTCAATTTGTTTATTTTGAATCTACCTTATGATCTTTTTTCATGGGGTTCATAGGTTTGTGGTTTGTAGCAACTGCAGAATCCATGAAAATTAGAACTCCATGACTAATTGAAATAATTAAAAAAAATAATACCAATTGAAAAATTGTACATTCAGATGATTAAATTATGCATAAATATAATAAATACTCTAAAGATTTGAAAACAAATCACTTATTTAAATAGTAAACAATAAAATATCATATATTTGTTTACAACCTTTATACACTTGGACTATGTAAAGGTTGTGTCACCAAAAATAAAAACATAATAATTTTTCAGTGCTTCAAGTTTGGGGACATTTCAGTTCAGTGTGCTTTTTACTTGCTAAATATAATATTTTGGAACACTAGTTTTTTGAGCTTCATCCATGGGCTTTGTTTGTTCAACTGAAATAATTGCAAATGCCATTGCTTGTTGGTTGTAATGATGTTTTCCATTAGTCAGAACATGACTATGTGGACTGCATTTAATATTTTAGAAACTATGTTGAGAATGATTTTCTAAAAAACTTATTTCTGTTAATAGAGATATGTATAAGAAACCCTAAGCATGTATTCATGCACTAGATGGTAAAAATGATACTGAATATTAAAACAGAAGGAAATTGAAGATAAAATAATAAAATTAATAAAAATTGCACTTATAAGAATTTAATGCTGTTTTTTTTTCCTTTGTGATTGCTGTCATATAAATTGTCAAATACCAGATTTCAAAGCTTTCACAACACCCTTAAAGCATTATTTGCTGTTCGATTTAGGAACTCACAGTTCCAATATACAATAAATACAGCAGAGAAGAACATCAAACTCCTTTAATTACAAGTTAATATTGTCCTATTAAGACTCTTAATCCCTAATTAGGTTGATTGAACATAAGGCAAAGTGTTTGCTTAAAAGATCTACTTACTGCTGGAGTAAATTATCTCCCCTTCCTGTTCAGACAAATGTACCTCAGATGTGCAGACACCTCTTGCATAATTGACAGTTATATAATCAAATTATTTTGAGCTCAATATTTATGTAAGGCCATTTGTATTAATATAAATGATAATTCATTTGTTGCAACAGCAGCAACTACCATTACCTCTAGAATAGTTGATGTTGTAAACATGAAAATCAAGCATAAAGCAACATTTTACTTCATGAATTGATCTAAAACTTGAAATAATCCCATTTAAATAGCCATTTTTCAAGATTAGTAAGATTAGTTATAATAACTATAATGTGTGCATAGCAATATTTAATACCACTTGGCCATTTTTGCAGAACCCAAAAATAACTTAAGGCAATGCACAGCAACCAAAATGGTTTCTAGGAAAGATAATTCAATCATACCTGCTGCTATGGTAAAACTCCTTTATGGAAGACATTCTTACTTCACACAAGTGTCTACATCAGTTTGATATAAACCACTTTGCCCAGCACAATTCAAGTCTCTTTTGGGTTTACTGTAAAAATGAAAGAACATAAGCAATATTCTGATTGTTCTACATAGGTGACAGTAAGACTCTACATAGGTGACAGTAAGACTCAAACTTTCTAATGATCTTTTTTGGCATCATTGTGTCTTTGGATCTATTTGTAGAAAAGCAAAGAATAAAACAAACAAGAGAAAGATGAAAGGTATTTGTTATGTTTTGATCAAATATTTTAGAATTATTTAAATATTTGATGCAGTTTAGTGTTGGTGGTTTGAGTTAATAATTCATTGGGAAAATTTTGGGACAAATTTTGGAGGTAGATTTTTAAGTTTTACTGGTCATGGACATATTGAGCTATGGGAGGGCATGTCATCTTTCAATGTTTTATGTTGTTTGTAATTTGTTATTATAGGTTTGTTATTGCTACTAAACTACTTGGAACATTGCCATGAGACTTTACACAAATATTCAGCAGATGGTCAAGTTGATCCTGAATGAGAAAAATGCTGCTCAGATTCAGTGTGGTCTCCTCAGCAGCCAGCTTGAAAATCTTGTTCTAGCTACTTAACTTGAAAATTATTATTCCTCATCTGGTATGGAAAGTTGTGTCAATATTGTGTTTTCACCAACAGATTTCATATAATGGCTACTATGTCCTAAATGAGAATGGTGCTGATCTGACACCAAAAAATGGCTACCATCTTTAAAAATTATGTTGGTTCTGTATCTAAGTTGAAAGTCTCATCAGCATGATGTTTTCACCGCAACACTTCTTTTGGTGTCTAGTTGGTCCTAAATGATAATGATGTTGATAATAATGGCCACCATGGAATCCATCTTGAAAACCAGTTTTTTTGTTATTCCTTCTACTTAGATGGTCATATTGAGATGGGATTTTCACCAAAAGATTTTATATGATGTCTTGTTGGTCCTAAATGAAAATGATGCCAACCTTTATGTCAGTAGGGTCACCATATTGTCCCTCTTGGAAAATCATTTTAATGCTACTCTAAAGACTTAATGTCAAGTTAGTCCTAAATGAAAACGGTACCAGTGAGTCTTACATCAAATATAGTCACAATGATGGTCGTCTTGAAAATGTGTTATTGCTCATGAATATTAGTTAAAAATATTACTGTTAAAAAGAATAAATGGTTTATTGATGGAGCCCTTGAAATTTCACAGTTCCATTGCTGGACTCTTCTTTAGGTTCTACATTTTGGGATAAGAAAAAAAATAATTATCTTTTCTTGGCAGATTATATGAGGTAATTATGAAAGCTGCTAATAGCACAGTAACTAAAGTGTACCTATCTTTCCAAGGTGAATGAATTTCCTTAAGCCACATTTAATATTATGATATTTAACTGTATCAGTTTTAAGAAAAATCTTAACCACTCTTTAATCAAACATAAAGTAGACAGTTTAATTAATCATATTAACTGGTTGTATTGACTGTTACTCTAAAGGTTTAAAGGGGTTTTGTTTAGCACCTATGTTTGTGTCATGCCTAATTTTGTTGTTCCATTTTTTATTTTGTATATATTAATAACACATTCCCAGCTGCCAACACCATACCAGCATATCATTTAGTTTTTCCACCAATTTAGCAGATCATAGTTTACTCCATTCCTTTTGCTATTAATTTTCAAGTGTTCTGTTGGTACATTACCTAATGGCAGATCATGGTCAATGTGTTACATAATAAATGTGCAAACTGTTTTTGGAATGAATCTCTTGAAGCAAGTCATTTCAATCTGAACCAGGTTTTCTGTTCCTATATGTGTGCTGTCTGGATTCATGCAAGCAAAGCTAATTAGAACAGTTTCCATTATGTGGAATCAGTTTGTTTCCCCCTTTACATTGTTTCTGATGCATGGCATTCTTATCCTTAAAATTATAGGATTTACTATGCATATTGAAAAGTTGGGCAACTATAACAACAGTTAAGTCCAACACTTCAGTCATGTGATACAGTCTTCTAGAAAAGTCAGACAACTCCAGTTTAAGTAGTCAGGTTTGACACTTTTGTCTCATGAGAGAATAAATCTTCAAGAATAGTCAGACAACTTTTTAGAAATTTGTCTGGTCAGCTTAATGGAAGTTATCAGGTTTGACTGTTTAGTCACGAGACAGAGTAAGTCTTGGAGAGAAGTCAGGCAACTCTAATAGAAGTTATCAGATGTGACACTTAAGTTGCATCATACCTGTCATGCAGAAAAGTAAGCTTTCAGATTTGACCCTTAAGTCATGTGACAGAGTAAATCCTCAAAAAAGACCAGGTCAGATGTAAGATTAAATCCTTAAAAAGGCTGGGTCAGATGTAATGGAAGTTGTCAGGTGTGATACTTAATTGATGTGATAGAGTAAATCCTCAAGAAAGGCCAGATCATATGTAATAGAAATTGTCAGGTTTGACACCTTTACAAGACTACAATAAGAAGTATTCAGAAATATTTGACTGGTCTAATGGAAATTGTAAGGTCTGACTGATCAGTCACATAATAGTAACATAATAGTAAAACTTGAAAAAAATGTAAGACAGCTGTAATAGAAGTTGTCATGGCATACACTTTAATAATGTGATAAAGTGTTCAAGAAAAGTGAGACAGCTCTAATAGAAGTTGTCTTGTCATACACTTGAGTCATGTGATAGTATTTGTTCTATCAGACAGCTCTAATAGAAGTTGTCTTGTCATACACTTGAGTCATGTAATAGTATATGTGTTCAAGAAAAGTCAGCTCTAATAGAAGTTGTCTTGTCATACACTTGAGTCATGTGATAGTATATGTGTTCAAGAAAAGTCAGACAGCTCTAATAGAAGTTGTCTTGTCATACACTTGAGTCATGTGATAGTATATGTGTTCAAGAAAAGTCAGACAGCTCTAATAAAAGTTGTCTTGTCATACACTTGAGTCATGTGATAGTATATGTGTTCAAGAAAAGTCAGACAGCTCTAATAAAAGTTGTCATACACTTGAGTCATGTGATAGTATATGTGTTCTATCAGTCAGACAGCTCTAATAAAAGTTGTCTTGTCATACACTTGAGTCATGTGATAGTATATGTGTTCTATCAGACAGCTCTAATAGATGTTGTCTTGTCATACACTTGAGTCATGTGATAGTATGTGTTCTATCAGACAGCTCTAATAGAAGTTGTTTTGTCTTCCCAATGAGTCATGGGATAGAGTAAGTGTTCAAGAAAAATTAGACAGCTGTAATAGACTTGTCATATTGTACACTTGAGTCATGTTTTTGAATAAGTTCTCAAGAAATGTCAGATAACTTTAATGGATGCAGTATTGTCTGACTTTTGCAGAAGAGTAAATTTTCAAATGAAAGACAACAAAAAAAGCAGCCACATCAGAAACTTAATTCATAAGATGGAATAAACCTTCAAAAAATATCTGACATTTATAATGGAAATCATTAAGCAAGTCATGAGATACAGTACCATATATACTCTATGATAAATCAAGTAAAATCGAAAACAGCAGAGATCCAGATCTGCCTTAGTATAATCCTGCCTTAGTTCAGGGTCTGTTTTCTTGGTTCTGCTGATTAATCTTAACAAAACTGTAGATCTGTATCTGTCCAGTTTGCATTTTGACTCACATGTTAATATAGATGGTAAGTCTTCAAGAAAAGGGTTTTGAATATATTTGTGAATAATGCATACTGAAATTTGAGCAGTATATACTGAGATCCACCAACTCACAATGTGCTGGCAGATCTGGGTTTTCACTGTTTCTTTTTGAGTTACCAGTGAGGCATAGATGAAAAATAAAGGTATCACTTTTCTGATAGTATTGGTAGTTTAGTGGTCAGTGTGAAGATTTTGTTAGTCTTGGATACTGGCATGTGCAGTCTTGTACCTTGATGGATACTACCATGAGCAAAAACAGATTGCAGCAACCTACTTTTTTTAATCCTCTATAATTATGTTAAGTTTTGCATTTAGATTAGTCTCTTTGACACTTTTGTACTTACAGACTCCTGAACTTCATTGGTGTATTCATGCAGGCAAAAATAGGGTATAGGGACCGGGTTTTCGTATGCCAGTGATTATATTAAGTTTCTTCATTTTAATTAGTTGAGTTTTTCTGACACTGTTGTATATACAGTCATGGAACTTTATTGGTATATTCATTATGTGGAGTAATTCTTATGATGCACAGAAGTTGGTTACATGCAGTGACTTAGTTTCTTTGCTTTAGCAACTTAGTATAGTTTTGGATTATGCTTAAGCAGACCATGTCTGATATAGTATTCCACATAATTGCTGTAGTTATTACTTTAAGTATACATCCTAGATCCTCATCCACCAACACAATATTGGATGGTAAATCTGGGTATGTATTGTTTATACTTGGGTGTATGGTATTGATACATAATAATATTTAGATGGCTCATGGGGAAAGTGCAAAACTGGGTAAAAAAACTGTTCTGCAATATGGCTGTTTGTGACTAGAGTAGCTCATAATAATCATTGTAAAAATTGTGCAATAGTATAATATATTCTAAAGACAGGAGAGTCATACTCAGTGTCACAACCTTGGTTTCCAATCAGAAACACCTTCCTTCAAGTCTCAGTAAGGGCAGGCAATCATACAGTTTTTAATAATACAAAGACATAATTCTTTTTTGTTCTTCCCTTCTTTTCATTAGTAGCATTGATTCTTCATCCTGAAAGACTAAAATGACAGCTTATTCAAAGGATGGGCTGAAATTTTGGTATATATATGACAGAGACACCCTTATGTGCTTGATGAGATATTTATCCAGTCAATTTAGTCACTTCAAATTGGAGATTTGACAAATACATCTACCTGCTGAGAGAAATGACATGTTATCAGTTTAGTTTACCTATAGTAATCCAACATCACTGCTGGCAAATGGTCAGCAAACACTTACCTTCAATAACAAGATGGTACTAATGACAACCATTTCTTTATTCTTCATTTTTGAGTGGAAGACAGGACTTCCGTGAAGGATATTTTAAGAGAGGTCAGAGAAAAAAGTCTTGTGACTATATTATTAGGCTGTGCTTTTTCATTACAGAGTGGAACCACTCCTACCAAGAAAAATTGTCTCACTTTACAGTCTTCTCAATTTTATTTGACCTCCATTTAACCAAGGATCATCTTTAGTCTGCAAAATTGTACAGTATATTTTTCTTAAAATTATATGCTTCATGGACTGGTTTCATGTTTTGACTCAAATTTCTTCAGTTAGATTCAAAATGCTTTATATATACATTTTTAATTCTTTTATTTCATGCTAATTATCCTTGGCCAAATTCATCCACTAATTTGATGTCAGATGAGTTGCTTGGATATGCCTAGGTCACAATAATGAAAGTTGACACATTTACTTAACACATAGTCCTGTAGTGTGAGGGTTACTTCTAACCTATTGAAACCTAATTAGCAGTAGGTAAATGAAGCACAAATGTTGAACAGTGAAGTCTGTAATTAGGTAAAATTGTTTTTCCAATGGTTGGGTTTATTGGGGCAAATTTTAGTCAAATGACTTTATCAGATAAATGGGAGTGAACAAGGTATGACAAAAATCATTCCAGCAACATTAAAAATCTCCTCTTGAATTACAGATAGTTTCCCAAAACCAGATCTCATTGTAATAATATAACATTTGGACAAAACATTGTTATTGTCCGTGCAATTATTGTTTCAGTCTGCTGTTCCCAGGCGATCATACATTTGATGCATCTTGGATCCATTAATATTTTAAAATCATGAAGAATCCCCAGTTGTAGAAACTGATATTTGAGAATTTTCTCCCAAATTGATAAAATATATTTCTCTATAATAAAGAACCCAGGCTCAATTCCCAATTGCCATTGATAAGTCCCAATATTGCTGTTTGTATTCTAAGTGATCATCTCTCTGTTGTTTTTATTTGAAGTCCTTATTCATATTTGTACTTTGTCACTAATCTTTATTCATACTTGTACTTTGTCACTCATTTTTATTCATATTTGTACTGTGTCACTCATCTTTATTCATGCTTGTACTTTGTCACTCATCTTTATTCATACTTGTACTTTGTCCCACATGTTTATTCATACTTGTACTTTGTCCCTCATCTTTATTCATACTTGTACTGTGTCACTCATCTTTATTCATACTTGTACTTTGTCCCTCATTTTTATTCATACTTGTACTTTGTCCTTCAATTTTATTCATACTTGTACTTTGTCACTCATTTTTATTCATACTTGAACTGTCACTCATCTTTATTCATACTAGTACTTTGTCACTCATCTTTATTCATACTTGTACTTTGTCCCCCATTTTTAGTCATATATGTTCTTTGTCCCTCATTTTTATTTATATTTGTACTTTGTCACTCATATTTTTCATACTTGTACTTTGTCACTCATCTTTATTCATACTTGTACTGTGTCACTCATCTTTATTCATACTTGTACTTTGTCACTCATCTTTATTCATACTTGTACTGTGTCACTCATGTATTTTGTGTCAAGTTGGTGCAGCTGATTATATTAATTATGTTTTCATAGTTTTCAATGTAACATTTGTGTTGTCAAGTGATGGAATTCTGACAACATCCACCAAAATTTTTTGATTATATGAAATCACTTTAGATAATGTAAATAATCACAGTACACATAAAATGATAGCATCTGTCATGATAAATCATTTTAATACACTAATTAATGTGGAAGATAATCCTTCATTTGAAAGGTTTTGAACTTCTGAATAGTAGTAAATGTTATTTTTACCAGCTTCACTTTGCATAAAGTGCAGTCTAACCTGATCTAGTGATTATTTGCTTATAAAAAATCTCCATTTTTCATTTCTCCCTCTTTTCATGTAGTTTGCATATAGTGACTACCAGCTGATTATGACCAGTAGCTGATAATTGTCCAGTGGATCCTCATGTGCTGTATATAGCAGCTGTTGATTTCCAGGTGTGAATGTATTCTTTGTTGTTTTTTTTAATGTTAATTATTAAACTGCACTTTAAAAAGACATGCATCCATCTAGTTATTTGAAATGAACAAGTTAAGCTGATTGAATTTGCTGACTTTGGTTGAATCAGTGCAATGCAAGATGTGCTGTATCTTACAATTGCATATATGAAACTATCTATTTTCTTTATTTGCCTCTCTGTCTGTCTGTCTGTCTGCTGTTTCTTTTCCAATCCACTTACAATGTATGACTCCTAGGTGTAAAAATAACCATATATTTATAAACACTAATTTTGGGTTGTTCCCTTGAGCAATCACCATACACAATTTTGTATACATTGTGTATGAGAACATTGGCATGGCACCATTGATAGCATGTTCAAGTTGTAGCAGGTGGATCACCAAAGGGCTGCATGGGAACTCTTCAACAAAGTTAAAAAGGGACATTTCTCATGGTAAATTATTGCAAATCACAATATTTTAGCATTCTTAATTTTAGAATAGTTTAGTAAAAATTTTAGCATAATAAAAGGGGCAGAATTATGCATTTTTGTTACTGAATGCACTGTGCCTAATATTGTCCAGACCCATAAGGGTATGTTGCATTGCTTGGTGTGTGGTCTCACCTCTCTTATTCATCAAACATTGAAATTATTGCAGACAGATTTGTGGATGAAATAATTTGACATTTTGATTCAAAAATGCACTGACAATCAATCCATTATGTATATTGATGGTTTCTTGAACTATGACCTACAGATGCTTCAGCTAAATGACAGAACAAAGTTACACTCTTGATGGTTTCTTGATATTTTCAGTGGTTGTATTTTTAAAATTTAAATCAAGATAAATCTGGTGCATGTGAGCTTGTTTTGGAACTGTGTTTATTAACACTTGCTTAGACCTATTTTAATTTAAACAAAAATTGGACATCACTGTTCAATAATCTCCAGATCTTTGTTTAATTTTGTTTGGATAGTATTCAAGGATGGGGCAGAAGCACTTAATTTTATGTCATTTGCAAACAGGTATGTATTTGAGTTCTTATTAGTAAATGGGAAGTAATTAATTAAAGATATAACAATAATGGATCCAATACTGTACCTTGTGGAATACAATCCTTTAACAACTACAGCAAAAGATAACCTATACATACATGCTGCCTTCCCTGTTGAAGTGAGAAAGTTAAATATTATATGGCATTGCCATCAAAATTGTAGCTTTATAATTTTTGAGATACTGTGATCTCAAATCAAATCAAATGCCTAAATCAAGATAAATAACACCTTCCATATTTCCTATATTCATTTTATGTAACCAAGGGTCAGTAAATTTTGTGATGGCTGTTGGACAGGAATGGTAATTCCTAAATCATGTCTGTTGATTGTTGAAAATATACAAAAATATCTTGTGTAGATTTCCAAAGGCCTTTTTAACTGACTGTTACTACATAGTCATGAAAAATACCAGTAAATGTCTAAAATGATCAATATATGTTATGAACAAATCTGTCTTTAATATATTGCAATGTTTTATGAATAGGTGAGGTCAGATCTCAAATTCTACAACATACAAACACAGGTTTAGGGGCTGATTTATTACAGTGTAGGCAAGATCAGATCCCAAACCACACAACATACCATTACAGTTTTGGGGGCTGATTTATGAGACTATGTATAATAATGAACTTGGTTATGTCAATACAGACAAAATAGTTTGGTCATTTTATTCTAATACAGTGTACTATCAAACTACACATAATACTGCCAAGAATAGGTTGTTGAAACAAAATTAAAGTCATAACATAAGCACTTAAATAACAATTATTTGTAATGTCCCTAGTTTGACATTTTGCTGTTGAAATTAACATGGATAAATATATTGGTTGAGTTGTTTGTAATGTCCTTTGTACAACATGATGCTTTTGAAATGTAGGCTGATACTATACATCCATGTTGCAAAC
Organism: Potamilus streckersoni; assembly: GCA_016746295.1. NCBI lineage: Eukaryota > Metazoa > Mollusca > Bivalvia > Unionida > Unionidae > Potamilus > Potamilus streckersoni. Next base: position 809,807 of record JAEAOA010002070.1, read on the forward strand.
TTTCTCAACTGTTTGGGTTGATGTCAGCATTTTTGGTCATATATATTGTCCTCACATAATTTTAGTGAGTATAAAATATTAGTATGTAAACTGTTGAATTTTATTGAGTAGAAAATATTACTGTGTGAACTGTTGAATTTTATTGAGTAGAAAATATTACTGTGTGAACTGTTGCATTTTTATTGATATACCATTTTAACTATCTCAGCTTTGCTGCTGCATATGTCATGATTTACTGTGTAAAATGACCCACCTTTCAGGACATATATGTATCTTGGAAGTATCTTTCAGGGTCTACATGTAATGATTTATGGTGTGAACCATCCCATATGCATCTTTCAGAGTTCATATAGGTCTTGATTTATTGTGTGAATCATCCCATAAGTACCTTTTAGGGTATACATGTCTTGATTTATGACTGTTTATTAATCTCTTATTTACAGTGTGTACCATCCCAAAATGCTCAAGTTAGACTTAGCTCAGAGGCTGTGCAAGGCAAGACCAGCTAATTACAGCTAATGTTCAGTGTCAAAACAAATGCCATGTTAAATAAAGATTATTTATAGTTATCTACGGTTTATTTATATCATGTTTCAATATATTAAGCTATGTTTACAGTGCAGCAATGCCACAAGGTAATTTTTAAAAATTAGCAAATTTAAACTATTTGTAGCTTGATTCATTTAGGTTCCTAAAAATTATGCTTCAACAGTGTGTAATAGACAGTTAGCTGCAGACATCCTAGATCCAGATATATGACACATAATGTAGTAGCAAATCAGAATCTACAGTTCCTGGTTTGGCATGTGTTAGATATGAGCACATACGGTACTGCAGAGAAGAGAGTATGGTTACAAACTTGCTAGGTAGGGATGAAGCACTGGTACATGTCAGACCACCCCTTGAGTATGACATTTAATTTGGGCTCCTGTCAGATTGTTTACTTGTATTCCACTAAGACTGCCTTGCCTACAAAAACAAATAGGACCTAAAAAGTTTAATTGCTTTGAGATGTCATATACAAGCAGAATTTACTTAAAAATGACATGGACAATTAACTTTGGAAGTTTCTTGTCCTATATTTAGCCCTGACACTAAACCCATGCATGCTGTTACCAAGTGAAGAGATTCATCTAATTATTTTCAAATTTATGTATTTATCAATAAAATATTTCAAATCATGTCATTCTTTAATTCCCTATGGCTGATATATTTGCAGATAATATTTGTCTACCTAGTGCCATTCATTATGCATCTTTATGCAACCACAGAATTACTGTTTGGGCATATCTTAATTAGGTTAATTTGTTCCAATCAATCTATCATAATTGTGCTGTGAAAATACCCCCCACTACATTGATACTTCAATGTAACCCAATGTCTGTTTCTGGACTAGCTCATTATCATGATCTTCGACCCCACCCCACCCCCTTAACACAGACACCTGATATTCTATTTTTTTAATGTTCTGGTGAATATGTAGATGAATGACCAGACTAGATTTTAATGTTATTTGAACCAAACTTTCTTTGCATCATGTTTTACATTTATTGTTTTAATATAGAAACTTTGTTAGCATGGTTATGCAAAACATGCTTGTCTAAGTTGAATGAAAGTCATTTGCCTATTTGACTGAGTAATGAAATTTGATATGTATGCTTGAGTGAGTCAAATGAAATGTGTTTTTATATATATATATATATATATATATATATATATATATATATATATATATATATATATATATATATATATATATATATATATGCATATGTGTATGTGTGTGTGTGAATGACTATTTTTAATGTATTTCAGCAATAATTTTGAAAGATTGTGTGACAAATTGGTGGCATTCAAAACACACCAACCTCTTTCACTATGGTTCATTGCTAGGGAATGACCTCTGCGGTGTAATTTACCCAGTGTGGATAGATAGAAAGAAGAATGCAGATTACTGAACAAGTATATTGAAATAAACACGACGAGCCCCCTTTCAATGAACAAATATAAAATTTAATCAGTTTATCAACAGAATTTAAAATGAAAAGAAATCAAATGACTTGGTTACAAAGAAGGAAAATAGTACTAACATGTACTCAAATAAAAAGACAATACAAATTTCTTTAAATGTAAAATTACTTTCAACGTTAATATACTATCTTCATTGCCAATGAGATGTGACCTTTGAGTGCAACGATGAGAGACTTCATCATCTATTTTATGGGGACATTAAGACTTCCATTCATCCCTGCTCTGCCGATCTTTGTCTAGCTGTTTGGTCTTGGACTCTTGTTGTCTAACTCTGATTTAACAATCATCTCTGGACTTAGATTTTGGCTTAGAATTTGCTCTGGTCCTGTGATTGGCTTAGGGATTTCTCAGGTGAATCCAGGAAAGCTGTTTCCTTCAATAAATAAAATGTCTTGCAATAGACAATAGGCATAAATTCTGCCCACCTTAATTTGATCATCACATAGGGGTGGTCAATTAAATTTAACTATGAACCCGTATGTACCCCCCCTTGACTTCTTACTCTACCAATCTAACAGTGTTAAGTTACATATGGCTTAGACCCTCAGATCTAACTATTTTAAAATAGTTTACTCGACCAATTAAATATTACAAACTAGCATATAGATATACACTTAAGTGATCAATTAAATATTACAAACTAGTATATGGATATACATGTAATGTTAGGTCATACTCATTCTAGACAGAGGTAATCCATAAAACTATGAACATTACCCATCATTCCTTAAGCTTAATTCATGAAAATTCCTAATCACTCCTATGTATTAAAGATTCAATTACATGCAATCTTGTCAACTAATCTAATGACATTTTAATTACATTCAACCTTGCCAATTCTCCAAATGAATTGATAATTAGAAAATCAAAGAATAAAATGTTGTGACTAGCATTTCACTAAAATCCTGCAAAATGAAATCATACATACATACATCATATCAAGAATACATTTGCAAATATATCAACAAATGAAAATAACATATTAAAATCGGGAAACTAAGATTGCATACCTTTTGCCGTTTTCTTTATTCGTTTCCATGAACTAGTCCTATAGTCCGTCTCCTGAGACAACTATCTGGCCCCTTACTCTATAATGAAAACGTACTTGTTACAAATTCAAATGTAGAGTTTGTCTACTTCACTGAGACCAAACTCCTGTGTTACTGCCAAATCACAAGATGACGTCTTGTCTTTCATGCTTCTCAGGAGTCGACCACTCTTTTTCAAGAAAGATTGAAGACTGAAGAAGTTTCCAAAAGTAAAACCTTTAATTTCTTACAGAGTTACACCCATAAATCCATATTAACCAAGTGGAATAGACTGTTTCCTAAACCTGTTCCTAGAATTTTTGGATTGACAAGACAACTAAACAACTAATCATGCTGCAGTAATTAACATTCCTTTGAACAATCATTTATGGCCAGCTGCCCTTTACCCAGTTGATTTTGGGAAAGGGTCTTATGTCATTCTCTTGTACCATAGCATATGACTCAGTCAAGTGACCTTGGCTAGAACGAATTCCCTTTTGAGTTCAGAGATGAAATGAAAATAATCTAACTATCTCTAGCCCTTTCTACTTTAATTAAGTTGACTTTGATACAATTCCTTTAACCAAAGCTTCTAAGAGTTTTCAAAATTCGACACATCACATAGGCCCCTTTTTAAGAGTAAAATCTGGGATTTTGCTCATCAAATTTTGAAGATACAGTTTAAGTTAATGTTTACATGTCCTGAAGTAATTAAGTTGACTTTGATACAATTCCTTTAACCAAAGCTTCTAAGAGTTTTCAAAATTTGACACATCACAGATGGTTAGTTAGTTTTCATTCTTTGTGGTTGGTCTTCGTGGTTGCTAAAAATCTTTAAATTGTGTTCAGTGGCAGTTTTTCTTGATTATGAATCATTAACATACCAAGTTACTCATCAGTTTTAGTTTATTTTCATTAACTGTATAAGGTTTCTATTAACACAACTTAATAGACATGGAAAAAGACATATTTTTGTATCACATCATTTTAAATAATGATTAATGTCTGATGGGTTTGTTGACACTGGCTGGTTATCTAATACAAGTTTTGGCATGCTTATATGAAGGATAGGAGAGTTAATGCTACACTTCTGGCATTGGAGGCATTGACAATCTCTAGAAGTTTTACCTGATTGTGCAAATTTTGTTCTTTATCCATTGCTGATATCTTTAGGTCCTATGTCTTCATGAAACTTGGCAAGGATATTCCTCACATCATTCTGGACTATCTATTATAAAAGAAGTCACAGGGACTTTATTTTGTAATTTCTCCAGCTGTAGATTATATAGTATGTTTATCCACTGGATCAGGATGTCTCTTTCCTCACTCTAGGGGAAGTAAATCACAGTGACTTACTTTACTTGTACTGATTTTGATATTTTCATCTGACAAACACCAGAAAGAAGTGGACTGATTATCTCTCTGACATCTCTTGTTTTGACAAGGACTTTAGTAAAATATTAGACTCCTTTGAATTAAACATGAATTTTTGAAATTTGCTTTGTTAGATAAAACTAATCCCACAATTTTATAATTTATATGGGTAAATTTTAGATACATTTAGTACATTTTTTTAATTCCTTTATTTTAATTAAGCATGTTAATTGTTATATTAAGTTAAGCAATCCATCTTTCAGAGATAAATATATGTATACCATTTTGTAGATTTATAAAAAAGACCAATTATTTAGTACTTAGCAGAGTATTATTCTATTACATCATTTCAATAATAAAATGATACACCATATGAAAGTATTTGAAATATGTGTAAAGGAACAGGTGACAGGACTACAAAAAGCATAAAAAATCTTAGAACTTTTTATTTGACATGAAATTCATTTGTTCACTTTAACTGTCATATGATTAGATCATTTTTAAATGTCATTATGTTTTCTTGAACAAAGTAATTTCTGAATATTAATGACACAAAATTTGCAAGTAACCAAATGACTTAATACATGAAATTCAATTATACATTTTTTGGAAAAATATATTTTGGAATATTTTAGCTTTTTCACTTAGATTGCTTCGAGTAGCATCTAAATGAGTTTTTCTGAGAATGTCTATCACTTGATGGCTATCATTAAGAAGACATTTTGCTGATATATAATATAGCTGTATTATTATTCTACATGACTGGGCAACCCATCAAATCAACTGTAATAATATTCCAATCAAGATGGATTTACAAAGGTTTACATCAACAGGAACTACTTTAATACACTCCTAACACTAGTAGTAAAAGTAGTTATTACCACAAACCTGATTAATGATTGGACTGTGGAACATTGTCATTTTTTGGAATAATCAGATATTGGAAAGCAGGATTTATTTTTCTTCTTTGATCTATCAGGCTGATTGCAGGACTAGAAGTTATTGATTTCCATTTTTCTTGTTTTGTTCTGTTTTGGTGGAATTAGTTTCAGGTTTCCATTTCCTTTGGATGGTTTTCTATTATGATGCTAATGATGAATGGCCTAACTGAAGTCATCTGAAATCAAGAACTGCATGATTTCATAGTCTAGTGAAGAAATTCTTTTTTAGGAAGAAAGTATAACAATAATGTCCTTTATCCATAAATTTTACCACTGACAAAAAGTATTGATTCCAGAAAAAGTTAAAATCCAGATTTTTGTATCAGTGTTTCTGTTTAATACATAGTAAAAAAGGCTGTTGTTTTCCATTGTTTAAAATTTCTTAATAAAGAAAGATGCAGAAAATATGATCTGCTAATTAAACTTTCAGACTGGGAAGTGTTATGAGGTGCAAGTTGGCCAAACAATGCATTATAATTCTTATTCCAAGCACATTACATGTGATTGGATCCAAGCACATTACATGTGATTGGATCATCACAGATCACAGCAAATGGTCAAGAAAGGATTTAGTCATCAGATAGACAATCATCAAGGGAAAATGAGAAAGGGTGAGGGAGTAAGAGAGAGAGAGAGAAAAAGAGAGATATAAGAATAAATGACAAAAGCATATTGAAAATAAGATGTCTCTTTCATTCTGTAAACAAATTTGAACCTCAGACACATGTTGTCATTAAACATTTGCTTCATAGATTTATGATGGAGAAAGAAAGAGCACTAATATCAAGCAGAACATGGGGAAATGTTGGAAGATATGGGAGTATTCTGATGTCTTTTTTTTATGTTGCCTATATAATATACAAATGAAAAAGTGTGGAGAGATGGAACTTATGTATTTGAATACACAAATATTTTCATAATTCATAATATTTTCATATTTTCATCATTTCTTTTAATTTTTTCATTATCTGTTGATAATCATATTGCTTATAGGTGTAACATTGGTGATTTCAGTTTTTTTTCAATCATGATGCAGATCCCTTCTCAAATCTAAACATTATCAAGTCCTGCAATACATCACTTATGCATGCATATCTGGGTAACATCTGTGCCAAATTTTACTTCCAAACACAATTATTCATAAATGATACAATATAAATAAATAACAACAGTTAATATGGGATTTTTAGGTAAAGAAGATTCAAAAGAACTTTAAATAGATAACTCATTATTTCACCTTTACAAATCTTTGAAATGTAAATTGTTCATATCTTTTGTAGAACATTGTGTAGATTGAAAGTTAGGTTTTTAGTTAGTTATTGCTGTCACTCCTGCTGAAGTATAGACCACCCACAAATGATTGCCAGAGACTTCTTTCTTGTGCCATCCCCTCAAGCTGATTCCAGGTGTGACCCAGCTTAGTGTTGTCCGCCTCAAGGTCACATCACCAAGTGTTTCTTGGTCAACCCCTTCTCCGATTGCCTTATGGCTTCCTCGAGTTCACAGCTTTCACCACACAGCATCATGTCTTCCAGAAGAAGACCCTTCCTCTCAGGCTTTCAGTTTTTGATTTTTCTTCTGTTGGTGATTTTGTAGTAAGTTGGGTTTTACAGGGTCGAGTTGCTAGCCCCATGCCCAACCCTCCTCCTCTTAAATCCGGGCCTGTGACTGGCAGTGTTGGAGTTGAAAGTCAGTTTAGTCCAATAAAATTATCAAATCCATTTTAATTATTGACCTAGATTGCTCAAAATTACCAACTGCACTACCTTCCTTCATTGAGGCTTGGTCATTTGCTCTGCACATTGATTGCATGTCATTGGTAATTTTAAAAAATTGTTCAAGTGATATGTCACATTTTGTGAGGGTCATGCTTTAAAGCAGTGTTATTTGTAAATGATATCAAAGATATTTATAATAACAAACACAGGGTTGTTAGGTATGAAAGCATCAGATATAAGTGTAAGCAGAAACCTTGATAAGTGCCATACAACCTTCAAAGTTTTGTATTACTAAGTAACTGTTTGCAATTCCTTTGCTGCTGTTAATGCCTCATTTGTGCAGAGCATTTGAATATACCTTGTAAATTGTGTTTTGAAAAAAATTATATTTAGAACGTGGTCTCAAACTGGACTGCAAAGGGATAAATATGTGGAAGAGATAAGTTCTTTGCTAATTGGACAATTGCACAGACAAAACAGCTATCTAACATAAAATCCAGAATTAATATTCATTTGTCTGTCTATCTCTCTGTTGTCTATTTTTAAAAAAAACCAAAACAACACAAATACAAACATTAAACACAAAAAGCAAAATAAAATTCTTGATTCTTACTCCAAGTACCAGTTTGAATGATGGGGAAATATACCAATAGAGTATGACAAATAGGAGAAAGAAAGAAGAACAAATTGAAAAGGAGTTTTAGAATGAGTCAAATTCATATTTCATATGCTTGCATGTTGTGATGTGTCAAGTTTTGAAGACCTAACTTAAGGTTAAATATATTGTGCTTTGAAGTTAGCATAGTAAAGCCAGAAAGGTCTTGAGAAAGTTCACTGATTATTTTTTTATTTCATCTCTGAAAACATGAAAGGGTTTTGTTAAGCTTTAGTAGAATTTGACCAGGTCATTTTACCAATACAGTGACATGCATGCGATAGAACTCAAATAGTTCAGAAGGGGTGCAAGTCAAATAATTGATTTTTCAAAGGAAGCTAATTGAAGCATATTTTAGGCTGGTGAAATCTGATGATAGACATGATTATTTGGAGAAAATTTTATGAACAGTTATTTCCAATTGGTCAGGGAAATTAAGGGCGTACACTTTGGGAAACAATTTAAGGGTACCACTTGCCCAAAATTCTTTAGTCCAATTTTGCTTGCAAGAAGTCGAATTTGAGGCTCCATGGGAAACCTAAGGATAGAATTATCCCTTGTTAACAAAGTAGAAAGGGCCAACAGCTGTCTTAAAAAGGAAGACAGGCTATAGGCTAGGACATGGTTGTGCAGAAAGAAAATGGCATTAAGGTATGCAATTTTAGTTTCCATTTTAATATTCAATTTCATTTGTTTGGTTTGTTTGCAAATGTGTTGATATGCTTATGATTCACACATGTATCATGTATTCATTTCATAGGACTATTGATATGTTAGTGTTATGCCATTTAATTCTTTGATTTTATAATTGAGAGAATTGACAGATTGCATGTAATTAAATATTCAATGTGTAGAATTTCATAGTGATTTATGATTTATCTCAAAGAATGCAAACATGCAATATTTCACAGGGATTTATGAATTAACCCTAATATACAAATGAGTCATATTTTTTATGATATATGAATTGATTCTCTTTGTAGGATGATATTTGCTATCATGAGCTAATGACAAATGTATAATTATATAAGACTTCATAATATTTTAATAATCATGCAGGTTACTTTAATGTAGCTAGATTTAGTGTATATTATGCAAAAAGTAATTGAGTATTTATTTTATTGAACTGCATTGACTAGGCAAATGTAAATAATGTATTCTGGTGTATACAGCCACATTTGTCTGTAGAAAGCATGTGGTAATTTCTGATGAATTGCCACCCACACTGAGTTAAATTAACTTCTAGCTAAGGTCATTTGTACTAAAGTAAAGATACTTACCGAAACGCAGAATCTATATAGACAGTTATTTGTTAAGATCACATTATGTCTCAATTTGTATATTGTGAATCACTTATCAGAGTATATATATAGATATAAATTAGTAGTGGAATTTGTTGAGCATGAGACATACTATATATTTAAGGAAACAGTTTTATATTCGGAGTGAGATTACAGAGAAAGAAGGGATAAGTCAAGGAACCCAGGAGTCAAGGGAAAATCCACATCTATGAGAGGTCAGAATAGCTTTAAGTGTCGAAAGAGACCAAAGCACATGCTTTAGATGTGGGAAACAAGACAAGAAGAGACAGATGTCAGGTGATGGTGTCAAAGCATGGGAATTGCACTCAGAATTCAACACTGTAATATGATGTAAATGGAATACTGCAATTCAATTCTGTCATTGTAAATCCATTGGAGTGGAAAGTGAATTTTGGTTATGCATTAATTGAGTACATTTAATTTAGTAAATTTGTTGGACGACATGATTTTCTTTTGATTATGTATTAAACTGATTAAATTTTATATTTTTGTTTATTGAAAGGGGGCTTGTTGTTTATTTTCTTTCAATAATTTGCTCAGCTATCTGTAACATTCCATCTATCCATCCACACTAGATAATAACACCATGGGAGATCATTCCTTAGCTAATGAACACCGAATCAATTAAGGAGGATTTTAATGTTTCAAATTCCCCTGTTACACATGTGTTGTCTGAGACACTTGTGAAAACTGAAAATAATGTTTACAGTTTGTGTTTAGAGCCTTATGTTGAAGATAGTGCAAGCAAAAACCTAAAGATGCATTAGGTCTCAACCAGTCTTTGAATCCGCAACAAATCTATTTAGGCTGGTTGAGATATAATGCATTTTAGGTTTAATTCATGTAGAAACAGTCATGCCAAGTTTAACAAACACAACTTTTTCTATGTTTTATTTGTTTTGTCTATGTTTTGTGTATGCCTTTGGAAAAGACTCATTAGGAGTCCAAAGTGCTCAGGCTAGTTAGATACTAGTTTTGTAATGTTCATTGTCTATTTATTGCACATATATATATATATATATATATATATATATATATATATATATATATATATATATATATATATATATATATATATATATATATATATATATAAATAAAGAATACAAATCATATGGCCAATAACAACCCTCTCAACCCTCTCAAGCATACTGGATCCACCAAGGGATCACTGTGTCAGGGATTAATATATATATATATATATATATATATATATATATATATATATATATATATATATATATATATATATATATATATATATATATATATATATATACACACATACACACATATATATACACACATATATATACATACACACACAATGCTTTTTTTCCTACCCATGGCACTAATTTCTTATGGTTAAATTCTGGTTCATTTGATACCACTTGACCTATCAAGTTTCTAATGTGTTAGCATTAGGACTTGGGTATATACAAAAAGAGGCACACTTATGTCTACAATACTAAAATAAAATATTTCTACAATACTAAAATAAAAGATTTACACCACATGTACTACATAACTTTACCCTGTATAAGTTATTAAATGTGGAAGGACCCAATCATTTTTAATTACAGTATTTTATGTTAAATGTAGAATGACCACACACTGCAATCATTGTTAATTACAGCATTTTATGTTAAATCTGGAATGACCCAACCATTATTAATTGCAGCATTTTTTATTAAATGTGGAATGATTCCAAACTGCTATAATTATTAATTACAGCATTTTATGTTAAATGTGGAAATACCCCACACTGCTATCATTATTAATTACAGCATTTTATGTTAAATGTGGAATTACCGAATCATTATTAATTACAGGATTTTGTATTAAATATGGAATGATTACAAACTGCTATAATTATTAATTACAGCATTTTATGTTAAATGTTGAGTGATCCAATCATTATTAATTACAGCATTTTATGTTAAATGTGGAATAATCCCACACTGCTATCATTATTAATTACATCATTTTAGGTTAAATGTGGAATGACCACACACTGGTATCATTATTAATTACAACATTTTATGTCAAATGTGGAATAACCCCACACTGCTGTCATTATTAATTGTTTTATGTTAAATGTTGAGTGATCCAATCATTATTAATTAAAGCATTTTATGTTAAATGTGGAATAATCCCACACTGCTATCATTATTAATTACATCATTTTATTTTAAATGTAGAATGACCACACACTGGTATCATTATTAATTACAGCATTTTATGTTAACTGTGGAATGACCTCACACTGCTATCATTATTAATTACAGCAATTTATGCTGTAATATATCTTGTGATAGAAATGTTCACTGAAGACATGATATTCTATGTTATTATCTTGGATTTTTGGTCGGGGTATGGAACAGAAACCTTGGCCTCAGTATATAAACACTTAAATATAATGTATCATGTTTCTTACTGAATCCAAGTTCTTTCATAAGCTTATTAACTTCTAATTACCTCTTTTTATTGTTTATTTTTAAAAAATTACAAATTAAGTCAATTATAATGACTTAATCATGTATATATCATGCTGTGAAAAAAGCACTGATGACATTTTAAATATTTGTAACCCAAATAACTTTTTATCCACAGATGATAATTTTGTGTATGATCTTAAAGGAACTGGGAGTTATAGATCAAAAATATATCTTACTTATAAGTCAGACAAACTCAGATCTGCCACCACATAATGCACCAGCAGATCTGGGTCTGTGTTAAGTTAAGATTAAGCATTAGAACAAGCAACATAGACTTCTGATGCATTATGCAATGGCAGGTTAAGTTCGGTGTTGATTGCAGTTGGTCACAACATATAAGCAAATAGTTACAGTAATATGTATCTGTCATGAACATTGCAAACCAGTGTCTGCCAGTGTTTTATGGAAACGATGATAATATCAATATTTATAACATCCACAGTTAGTAGGTCATGACAACTTTTGTTTAATGAATTCAATGATGTCTTATATTAACTACTGAACAAAAAATCTTGATTTTCTTTGGTTCACCTGATATTGGTTTTCTCTATTTCAGGTGCTTCTATTCAGTGTTGCATCAGCTGTATATTTTTATTTTTTCAAGTAAGTGTCTCAGTCTTATTTACTTTCACTATTGCCACCACCATCCAGGATAATTATAGTTTTTCACAAAACAGAAATGCTGTTTTAATTTTTGTTATCAGAACTCCACATTAGCTCCCATGATAAGTGTATGGATCTTTAGATTTACCTCCCCTGATATTAAAAATATTATCAGCAAAGTCTTGTTACACACTTTGAAACTTTAGCAAAACATTATCAGCTGAAGAATCAGCTAACTTGCTCATAGATGTCCAGGATAATTTGGAGCCCCCCCAAAAAAAACAATGTAAAAAATTTAATATTCAAAGCAAATCATCTTTTAACACATTTTTAGTCCATAATTTCTTCCAGTCCTTTCTTCCTTCCCACCACTTCATAGTCTAGTCCCACCTTTGTGATCAAGACTTGATCAGAATGTTTACAATTGTTTGCATGTCCCAAAGTTTCTTGGCTGTCTCTTAATTGCTTAATGATATTATCATACTAAGTGAACAGATTCAAGCACAATAATATTGGCAAAAGATATAAATATATAGATATAATATTATTATTGTATAGATTTGAAATATCCTCGATCTTCCACCTTCACACATTAATTAAGTCAATGCAATACAAAACACTAATACAAAGTAACTTGTGTGCCGTAATCAGTTGTGTTCTTTGTATATTTCATTTAATATGTATTTGTCAGATAGATATAGCAACAGTCAGTGGGCAGTGGTCATGTTTTCCATGAAATATAACATTTACCTTACAATGATTGCCAAATTTTATTGATCTAAAATAGTTAAAGCATCACATTATTGCAATGATATCATGAAAAATTTGGCAATATCATGGTAGAGCTTTAAGCTCATGGTATCATCACTACACTACCTTAAGTGAGACTGCAAGTATGAAGGACATAATACATTTTGTTATGTATGTAATTAAATTGCTTGTGTGTTAATCTTTTTTTATTTTATTTTTGTTTCATTACATTTTATTTAATGATTATTTTCATGGGATTCAATATTTTTTCCAGTAAATTCAGTTGGTATGGAATGTAAAAGGTTTTACATTAGCACTATTTTTTGCTCAGCTCACTCTGGTTCATAGAGTTTGTAAACACTAATTGGAAATAATTGGCTATTCTAAAGGTCATTTTCAGCCCATGTGTCACCTATGTTATAAATAGTTTTTATGAGAATCTGATTTTATAGACATGGTTGTTCTAAGTGACATGACAAATAGAATTTTTTTTTTAATTGCGATTTTCAAATTAGCTTGTCTCATAAACTACTATGTGATCTAATATTAAGGCTTTAAACAGCAAATTGGTATTAATTTTTTTAGTCATTAAAATATGTTTAGGAGCTCAGAGGTGTTTTGTGTCATTACCATTTTTGAGTTATTTGTTATTTAAGAACAATTTATATTCTCGGGAAAATAAGTAATTCTTCATCAAAGTCTTGGACAATGATATTCAGTAGAAATTATTTGGAATTCTAAAGCCAGAATATTATTCTTGATTCACAAAATTCAATGAGGAACTGTTGCCAACAGTACAACAACCTCATCTGACGTCATCGCCTTCCATATTGGAACTTGAGATTTAAACCTGGATTCAATTAGAACTGTTTAGTAATAGGACATGTATTTCAGTTCTAGGATTTAATTTTTTGACTATATTCACAAACTGTTAAGACCTATTTAATATTTTTACTTTGTTTCTGTGTTTTCTAGGGAAATAAATTATTTTTTTTAAATTTACAAAGCTTGTTGACTTCACTATTTTCTTTTGTTACAATTGTATGAGCCTACATGTGACAATGTGCCTTTGCATTCTGTGGCAGAATAACATGCTTCTTCTTTTTCCTTTTAACAACAATATAGGTCTGTAAATAGAGAAAGAAAGAAGCAATAATAATGGAGATTTTACTTGCATATTTGGTCATAATAACAGCCATTGTAATTTTCATACAGATTCAGAAATAGGGGGTGGGGCTTGGTCAAGTAATCTTCGTCTTGAAATGAGGTTGGTGATGGCAGAAGTGTGGGCACTGCAGATCATTAGGGTGAAAAATTAGATCAGTTTAGAATAATATTTAGGGAAATGAAGTTTATCAATTTTGGAATTTGGCATGATTTTGAAATATTTCCAATATAGATAGGGGTCTGTTGGTCCCTGATGACCTCAAAGAAACTAGTGCATATGCAGTAGGAAGCTATGTTATTGCATTCCAGATCCATTTGTACAGATTACTAGACACCTGAAAAAGCAAAGTTTAAATGGAAGCTGGTTTGTTTTCTTATCAGGTCTGGATGTAATGCAGGGCCCCATGCACAGCATCTGGAAGAGTTTGAAGATTTTGGCTTATTATGACATTCAGAATTGGAAGTTGGTTATCTTGGGGATGAATTGTCTTTGATGTTACTAGCCATTAGGAATCTGTAAATTCTAATGAGAAGCAGTATGCATAGCTGGACATGCTGCTGTTGATTTTTTTTAAAATCCACAGATAAAGGTTCTCTTTGAAAGTTATCCTTTCAACTTTTCAAGACTTTATACACAGATATATATTATAAAGTAAAATTTTGATACCTTTGAGAGCAAATACTTGAATGCCTGGTATAATTAGAAGATTTGACCAGTCTCGTGGTACAGCCATTGTCCAAATGTGTCACTATATAGTGTGGTTTTGCACATGCATATGGCTGGTCATCTGTGCCATAAATTAACCTTAATGCATGAGTTTTGTTTGTGGCAAGTTTCTCAAGTACAGTTGGACACAGAGCCATGTTACTTGGTATGTGGATGCAGCTTGGTGTGTTTAACATCAGTTTACCACAGGTGTATGTGCAGTCTTAATGTGCAGCATGTGGCTAGCTTCTAGTCTAATACCTTGATTTGATTCAGCCTTGCTTGTAACACACCAAGCCTCAGTTTCACCAAAAACAGGTCTTAGAAGTTAAATCTATACTTAAGACATCAGACTTCAGTTCTCCAATATAAGTCTCAAGTTAGATCCAGATTGGAGAAATTTCATGTTCAGTTTTAAATCTGACTTAAATTTTAGCCAATCATATTACTACATTCTAGAGAGAGCAAGTCCAAACTTAAATAAGTTGGTAAAATCTAGGCCAGGTCATTTAATCAGTCAATCAGATTGCTGGATTATAAACTTATATTTAAGTCAGTACTTAAGTTGTTTATGTGAAATTCATGCCTGGTCTAATTTCACCAACATGTTTATTAAAGTTAAGTCAAGATTTAAGACATTTGAGTGGTCAGTTTTAAATTACAGCCAATCATATTGCTGGATTCTGGACATAGTAGTCCAGATTAAATTATGTAGGTGAAATCCAGCCAGATCATTGAGTCTTACTCAGACTGTTTTAGGTTAGTGTTAGTTATAGGATATAAATGATGTTTCCAGAGCATACTCAGACCAAGTTTCAATATACTTGTGAAAATTATAATCAATCATTTTATGGTTTTCCCTTTCCCATGTGTATTAAGGTATTAGAAGTTTAACTTGGTATTAATACTGTACAGTAAGTGGAATTTATAAAAGAACAGCTTAAACATAAGGCTGTTGCAGATTTAAATTTACCCAAGAACAATAATATTAAATGAAGTTGAAGCACTTGGGATTAAATTTGAAGAATGTTGTTTTGATTCACTCTACGAGATGGCTCCTTGCCACCCAGGGTCCTTACAATAGTCCTGTCTATCAGTTGTTGATTCCAGGTAATGCCTGTGTAGACAAACATGACAGCTTTGAATAAGATTGCATACATTTTCCCTTTCTATGTTTCTGTCATTCCTAGATAGTGCAGCTATTTCCATGACCACTTTGATAGTTCGTGCTCGTTCATCAAACTAATCTGGTTTACTGGGCTTAAAATTATTTGCGCTTAATAATGTGGACTTTGTGGCAGACGGCAAAGTGCTTTTTGAAATGATAAATGATCTAAAAGTGATTGTTTTTGGATATATTACCTGTATTTATCATTTTAAGGTACATAATGGCACCCTCTTAATTAAAACTGTCACCTATATCTAGACTCTGGTCAAAAATCATTTAGCATAGCACAATAATAGACAGCTGACACTTGAGCAGGAATACAATACAGAACAGTTATTGGGACAAGAATGCAAACAGTTAGTGGGAAAACAATACAAACAGTTATTGGGAACACAATACTAATGGTTATTAGGAAAACAATACAAAGCAATTATTGGGTATTACAATACAAACAGTTATTGGGGATTACAATACAGTTACTGGGAATTAATATACAAAACAGTTATTGTGTTTTCCAGTATATACTCCACTATACACTTGGTCACTTGTGTACTGGCTGCCTTGTGTGTGATTTGGGATGGGGAGAAGGCTTACAGTGTTAACTATGGCCTTCAGTCAGTTAAAATTAATATGAGGCATTAGGTTTATATACCCAATTTAGTCATGACACAAGAATTTGGACCATATGATTTCAGATGGGCACTGCAGAACATATGCATTGTAATTAATTCAGTACCTTGATTTTGTAATGGTAATTGATCATATATAATAAATATATTTAATATACTTCCACCAGAACAACCAATTTAGTATGTTTCTTAATATATTTTTAAAAAAATTGACAAAGTTGAAAACATTCACATTGAATTTTGAATTGACTCATTAGACGAGTTGTTGCAAAATTCTGGTTTCTTACCCATAGTATCAGTGACCTCTGGTTTGAATACATGACCACAATGCTGTGATCTCCTTGGTTTGAATACATGACCACAATGCTGTGATCTCCTTGGTTTGAATACATGACCACAATGCTGTGATCTCCTTGGTTTGAATATATGACCACAATGCTGTCATCTGCATGGTTTGAATACATGACCACTATGCAGTGACCTCTGGTTTGAATACATGACCATACATGACCACTATGCAGTGATCTCTGGTTTGAATTCATGACCACTATGCAGTGACCTGTATTGTTTGAATACATGACCACTATACAGTGATCTCTGGTTTAAATACATGACCACTGTGCAGTGAGTGACCTGTATTGTTTGAATACATGACCACTAATCAGTGATCTCTGGTTTAAATATATGACCATTGTGTGGTGACCTCTGTGGTTTGAATATATGACCACTATGTATTGATCTCTTGTTTACAAAATGACCACTATGCAGTGATAATTGGTTTGCATACATGACTACTATGCATTGATCTCTGGTTTGAATCCATGACCACTATGCAGTGATCTCTGGTTTGAATATATGACCACTATGCAATGACTTCTATTGTTTGAATACATGACCACTATGCATTTGTCTCTTGTTTACAAAATGACCACTATGCAGTGATAATTGGTTTGCATACATGACTACTATGCAGTGATCTCTATGGTTGAAATACATGACCACTATGCAGTGACCTCTTTGGTTTGAATATATGACCACTATGCAGTGATCTCTACAGTTTAAATACATGACCACTCTACAGTGACCTCAATGGTTTGAATACATGACCACTGTGCAGTGAACTCAATGGTTGGAATACATGACCTCTGTGCAATGAACTCTATGGTTGGAATACATGACCACTGTGCAGTGAACTCAATGGTTGGAATACATGACCACTGTGCAGTGAACTCAATGGTTGGAATACATGACCACTGTGCAGTGAACTCAATGGTTGGAATACATGACCACTGTGCAGTGAACTCTATGGCTGAAATATACGATCACTATGTAGTGATTTCTCCAGGATTTTCATGCAGAGTGAATGCTACTCAGATATTTTTATAAGGGTGTTTTTTTTACAGTTGTATTAGGGTAGGGGCAGATTTTAAATGAGACAAGCTTCTATGAATAGACTTCCTATAGTATTTTTACTAAAACCATGTGCATCAGACATTTGTTTTACATTATTAATTGGCAGCAAATGTTTTGACAGTGGTACTGCTGCATGCATTACAACTGTAGGAACAAGGAGATACAGGTTAACCAAATAATGCATATCCACCTTTGTACAACCTGCTAAGTGCAGTTTGTGAAATAGTTTAATAACTAGATAATCAATAAAAGTGTTGCATCATTCAGTTGCAAAAGTCCCTTATTTCATGCTTGATTATGGTGGTTGACCTATGTGATATTTAGCTTTGTTAGTATTGATAAATATTACAGGTATTCTTATGCTCATGGCAAATTGATTCTGTGCAATTTTCACATGCTTGTTAATTTTTAAGAAGGGATTCATTCAGTTTCCATGGATTCACACATTCACTCATCCATGAGAAAACATTTAGCCATGGTGTGAAGACATCCATATCTGATACTCTTTGGTATATTTATACATCTAAACATTTAGTTATGGAGAAAACATTTGGCTATGGTGTGAAGACATTCATACCTGTGCTGTCCTGTACATTTTTTATATAGGTAGAAATTTAGTTATGGAGAAGACATTTAGCTATGGTGTGAAGACGTTCATACATGTACTCTCCTGTACATTTATAGGAGTTGAATCAAACTTACTTTGAAATGTTTATGATACTGTATTGTCATTTGGACTTTGTCCTTTTTTTGACTTTTTGGGAATAATTAATTTTTTTTTTACAGACTTAACATATTTGAGGATAATTAGGTAAATATTCAAAATAATGGGGTTGAGAGATGCTCAGTTTGTGGGAGTTCAAGATGATGGGGTGGGAGATGCTGAGTTTGTGGGAGTTCAAGATGGGGTGAGAGTTGCTGAGTTTGTGGGGAGTTTAAGATGATGGGGTGAGATGAGAGATGCTGTGTTTGTGGGGAGTTCAAGATGATGGGGTGAGAGATGTTCATTTTTTGGGGAGTTCAAGACTATGCAGTGAGATATGCTAAATTTGCATGGAGTTCAAGATGATGGGGTGAGAGATACTGAGTTTGTGGAAGTTCAAGATGATGGGGTAAGAGATGCTAAGTTTATGGGGAGTTCAAGACAATGGAGTGAGATTCTGAGTTTGTGGGGAGTTCAAGATGATGCGGTGAGAGATGCTCAGTTAGTGCGAATTTGCAGGCATGTTGCAGAAGAATCTGATTGCAGATGATACCTTTATTAGCATATAAACTATCTGTATGATATAGATGTAAATCAAGTTGACTTTTCTTTGTGTATCTGAAATCCTTGTTTGATCATTGATGCCATCATGTTCAGGATTTGATGATTGCCATAATAGTAGTTTATTTCAGGGTTTTCTCCCCTTCAGAGATAGATTTTTGTGTCAGCCAATCAAAATTTAATTTCACCAAATCCCAGATGCATAGAGGAATGAAGCAGATATACATGCTTTCTTAAAATAAACCAGGGCTGCTGTCATTTGGAAGGAGAAAAAAATGCACACCATTCTATTTGTTGGGACAGTTTGCCTTTTGCAGGATAAAAAGTCCACAAGTTAGTAAGGAACTGGGGAGGGATGAATGGATAAGAGAAGTGAATAATAAATATGACATCTGGTTAGTAAACTTTGTGCTAGCCAACCTGGCCCCAAAACCATTAGTTGATTAATGTATCTGAATTTGTGGCACATTTGTTTTGTTGTTTAGCTTGCTGCATTAAAAAAGTACAATTTTGTTTTTGCAGATTACAAACTCATGTAATTTCATTCCTATTTAAATTCTGTGGATCATTCCATGTCTCTGTGAAAGATTTGATAAATTTTGCATCAAATTAAATTCATGGTTTGTTTGAATCATTCATAAAATATCCATGCAAATATTTACATAGTGCCTCATAGAAACTTTACAGTTTCTTAATCAGTGTTTTTCTGTGCAGTACAAGTAAATAAACTTATAAAAAAAATCTTGACAGTCAAGATATGAGAAAGAGGCAGTGTTGTCTTGGTAGGCACTGTGGATTTAAGACCAGACAGGGTATATGTTCAAACTGTATCCAAGCACTCCTTATTAAATGAATAGCAATCTTCACTATAACCCATTACTAGCTGTCTATTGTTGTTTCTTCAGAATTCAGGTTGACCACTCTCCATTCTCTAGCTTGGTTATGTCTTATGATATAATCACATTAGGAAAGAGGGGTGGGGATAAGGATTGGGGTGGGGTTCTAAACTGACTATAAAGTAGCATGGCATGAAAAAATTTATCAATTTTATTGACTGTTATAACAGTTATATAAATGTACCAACTTTTCTGTCTGGGCTGAAATTGTTAAATTTTATGTTGGATAGGTAATGGAGTTTGTTACAAGCCTGTAAGCTGTCATCACATAAAAGAAGGGTTTCTCCTTGCTGGGTAGACAGGTCTACTCCTATTATAATGGATTACCCTGCTTGTGGGATTGTGTATCAAATCCCTCCCCTTATCTTGATTTATTTTATCTGGCAGCCTGGCATTTATGATTTATATCTAGAACCTGATATCCTGTATGTAGTAGTGTGAACCTGTTCTGTTTCATATCTACCCTATCTTTCTGAAAAGTTGTAGGAGCCAGCATTTCCAATCCCATTACTAAACTGGCTTTTAATAAAAGTACATAAAGTAACTTAGCAAAATATAATTATTCAATACTGTTCTTATTATGTTTATTAAGTGATATATTTTATATAAATAGTGCATTGATGAGGAAAGATATTCAAGTAAATTTTCACAGCAAATACTACATTAGCTAATATGATTAACATAGTAGCCACAGTGGCTCAGTTATTAGCATGCTGGATTCCAATCCAGAATGGCACAAGTTTGAATCCTACCATTTAATCAGTTTTGAGTCATCTACCATGGTGTGTCCTTTGGTAAGGTACTTTACTGCAGTTTCCTCAACATTAAATAACCATTTTTATTGCTGCACCATAAAACACCAAAACAGATCAATCACCAGCAATAAAAGAGATTAAGTGAAAATGTCCTATTGATATTATTATAATTATTATCAAAACCATCATTCTTTGTTATTATTATTATTATTATTATTATTATTATTATTATTATTATTATTATTATTATTATTATTATTATTATTATTATTTTTATTATTATTTTTATTATCAAAAAATACAGTTTGTCTAATGACAATATTTTTAACATTTTATCATATTGTACCTTGTCACCATCATTTTCATGCTAGACTTTATCACCATCATCATCCGCTGCACAGATAAAAACATTATTTCACTGTACAGCTGCAGTGGAATTGAACAGTCCTTTAAATTGTTAGTCAAAATTAACTGCAGACTGCTTTATTAGATTTTACCACTGCAGCTGTGTAACACATGCAAATTTCGCAAATGACTGTAAATGGCCATTGTGATATTTTTTTGGTGACATTAACAGTGGTAAATGTCCAAAATCTGGTAAATGACACAAGTATCTGTAAATGTCACAATTCATAGTGTTGTTTTTGTGGGATTTAATGCCATTTTTCATAACAGGATGGGCTATACATGGCAGCCAATATAACTGGTGGAGGAAGAACCAGGGAAAATCCCCTGAGGAAGAACCACTAATCCACAAAAAAAGTTACTGGCAAGCTTTCTCATGTACAGACCTTTGTTGAGCCTGAGACTCAACCCCTAGTGCAGATAGAAGTAAGATGATAGTGATCAGGAACATTGAATGCTTTAGACCAGTGGTTCCCAACCTGCGGGCCGCAGACCGGTACTGGTCCATGGATCAAATGGTACCGGGCTGGCCAAGGAAGCTTAAATTATTTCCATTTTATTTACTATGATGTATTTCTCTCTGGTTTGTTCGACTTTCCATGGACTCCATGGACGAGAGGTTAACCGGGAGCTGAGAGACATCACCTAATGCCTCACCAATACCGCACCAATACCGCACCAATACCGTGCATGCGCAAAATATTGTGAAATGGGGTGGTTTTAGGTCACATCTGGAGCAGATCAGCTGCAAGCATCAGTGTCGTTGTAGCTTTGGTGGATGGAAGGTGTGTATGGCTCTTCTCTTTGTTCACCGGTACTTGTTTAACGGTGCTTTGTGTACATGTATATTGTGTTTGCTTAAATTTAACCCACAAATTAGCAAAAATGAGTACGAAACAGATGTCGTTAGAAAGTTTCCTTGGGAGAAAGAAAAGACCCAGTGAAGAGACAGAAGAAGAGCCTTCAACATCAAAGAAACATAAAACTTTTTAAAGACAATACCATGAGTTCTACTTGAAATATGGATTTATCGGGACAGGTGATTCCCACACACCAACCACGCTCTGCATAGTTTGCGGCGACCAGCTCTCTAATGAAGTAATGAAACCTTCAAAACTGCTTCGTCACTTGAACGCCAAGCACCATGAATTAAAAGACAAGCCCCTGGAGTATTTTTAAAGAAAAAAAAAAACGGGAACATGGACAGAAGAAATTCATGAGGGCCACCACATTAATAAAGGAGAATGCATTGAGAGCATCATATTTAGTGGCTAACCGTATTACTAAGGCTAAAAAGCCATTCACTATCGATGAAGAATTGATCATGCCCTTCGCTAAAGACATTTGCCGTGAACTTCAAAGCACAAACCCTTAACTTGCGCCTGTTTCAGCAGCTTTGTAAGGAGATGGACGCAGAGCATAGATGTCTTATACACAGAAATAAGATGGTTATCCAGAGTAAAATCGCTAACCAGTGTATTTGAATTAAGAGGGCCATTGCAAAGATTTCTCTCAGAAAAGAGGTCACCGCAGGCAGCACATTTCAATATTTAGGCTGCTCAATGAACTTTTAAAGCCAAACTGGAGCTGTGGGGACAGCATGTGAAGAGTCATTTTGGACATGGTTCAGACATTATCGGAATTTTATGAGACTGAGCCAGATCATTCATTCTCCCAGTTGATACACATCACCTGTCTTTGCTTTTAAAAGAGTTCAAGCAATACTTTCCAACCACAAAAGACCCTAGAACTGGTAAGGAATGGATCTGCGACCAATGGGTCGACAAACTAGTCCAATCTATCAAGTCTGTGTAAGAAGAAGATCAACTGCTGAAGATTGCAAAAGCCAGTGTCCTTAAAACTACATTCAAGACAACAACTCTACTGGGTGTTCTGGATTAAAGTCATGGTGGAATACCCTGAGATTGCCACCACAGCACTTAAATCCCAGCCATTTCGCATTTCAACATCCTATCTGTGTGAAGCAGGGTTTTCTGCAGTGACAGCAACCAAAACAAAACAATGGAATAAACTGGACATAAGCAACAAACTTCAGGTGCCATTGTCTCCTATTACCCCCAGATTGAACCGTCTCGTTGCAAAGAAACAAGTTCAGGGTTCTCATTGATTTAGTGTTCTAATGAGTTAAAATGTTAAATCACTTTATATTCATATTTTGGTGTAACTATTTTATTTTGAAGGCATGTATAAATATAATTAAATTAAAATTATTAAATCAAAAGAATCTAAATTATAAACAATCAAGGTAACACCTCAGCGGGCCGTGGTAAAATTATCAAACGTTAGTTAGGCGGTGATAAAAAGGTTGGGGACCACTGCTTTAGACCACTTGGCTACTATGGGCCCCAAGATCACATTGAAGAAAGAACCTGAAACCCAAAACCAAATGTTCTAAAAAAATTGTTTTCCAGCTCAAATTAAGAAGACTTTTGAAAATTCAGTGGTAGTCATTTACAAATTTTGTAAATAAATTTGAGAAAAAAACTTCACTTTTAGACGTCAGAAAGTTTTAATGATGAGAAGGATTGAATTCATCCATAATGTCCTGTGTACTGCCTTTGATTAATTTAGGATATATATTTATTAAGCTTGTAATTGGCTAAGACTATATGGGCCATTTATCAAGTTATTAATAGTTTATTATCACTTTTATCCATTTCCAATACCATGTACATAGAGTATATTCTAATCATAAATAAGATTTTCTGGGCCATTACTACAGTAAATTACTTGCATGCTTATCACTGTATGTAATAAAATTCTGGAAAATGTCTGCCATTCATAGACAGATAGATGGAAGAATGTATGGTTGAATTGATAGAAATGTAGGTACTTAGCTAGAAAAGATATATCAGATGAAAGAAAAAAAGATGGACAGGTGGATAGATGGAAAAATAGATGAGAACAATAAAAATGAAACCAAACAGACTGATAAACAAGAGATGTAATCATTTGTATTATCTACACAAAGTAGTTGATATGATAACAAATCCCTTGCACAAAGAAAACAATGTTTATCTGAAACTATGAAACTATATGACCATTAGCATTGAAACTGGGGCCCTGAGTGGCTGAGTGGTCTAAAGTGCTCACTGATTTGGATCACTGCTGTCTCACCACTGTCTGCATGGGTTCAAGTCTCTGGCTTGGCTTATGTGGGTATGTGGGAAAGCTTGTCAGTAGCTTCTTGTGGGTTGGTGGTTCTTTCTGTGGTTTTCTTGGGTTCTTTCTCCACCATTTATACTGGCCACTATGTATAGCCTATCTTGTGCTAAAAATGACATTAAACTCTACAACAACAACCACCATTGAAACTACTAGTTCAACAGTAAATACATATTATTTCAGTTGTTGGCAACACAGCTTTCAGAATTACCAGTAAGTGTCACAATGAGACATTTATTGTGGTCTTTGAAGTTAAATGTTACATTTATGACATTTCACAGTGTTTGTGACATGTACACTACTACACTGTAGTAGTACTTATTACTTGTGCCAACTCAACAACAAAGTCATTTTGGATTAGCATATTTTCTTAAGTGAGTCCAATTGCAAACAACAAGGTTCCTGAGCTGCTATAGCATAATGTACCTGCAGATCAGGGTCTATGCTGTTCTACTAATTATTCCTAACAAACTGCACAGACCCCAATCCTCAGCACATTATGCAAAGGCAGATCTGTCTGTTCAGTGTGCAGTTGCACTCTTATTAGTGAATATAGATGGTACTAGGTTTGCTCTAACTGCTACTACCGCCACCATTACTACCAGCCTGTAAGCAGGCAGTGATGAAATCTCAAGTCTGTTCATGTCTTGTCAGCTGATTATCTGGTATTTTAGGGCAAGTTTGTGGTGCTTTAAGGCACCCTGGAATATAGACTTAGTCTGCAGTCAAACAGCAAGCACTCAGTGTACAGGGGTAG
This sequence comes from Potamilus streckersoni, assembly GCA_016746295.1. Classification (NCBI taxonomy): domain Eukaryota; kingdom Metazoa; phylum Mollusca; class Bivalvia; order Unionida; family Unionidae; genus Potamilus; species Potamilus streckersoni. Next base: position 835,073 of record JAEAOA010002070.1, read on the forward strand.
ATTGCTCATCTTGTAGATAGGGAGATTTATAGTGTCAGTTACGGTCCATAAATCTGACAGATACTCAGATTTGGCAGCCATCTTGACCCCTACTCCACTATCAATCTATAATATGAAGGGTCCTTAATTCCTGCTCCTCCTCTCTCCCTGAGTGGGGGCTGAAGAGGGGTAGAGAGATATTCTCACCAGGGGTTTTTAACCCTGTGAGTGCTGTATGAGCTATTTTCAGGAAGTGTTTTCAAACTAACCCCAAGTTGAATTAGATATACGAAATACTGTAAAGTGTATTGGATTAGAGAGGGACAATCATGGGGAATTGAACATCATGGTTTCACAAATTGAATAAGAAAATTAAATTTGTTATAATATTAAATAATTGATGTAAGATTGTTTGATGCATCATTAATTTATAAAAATTTCCTTACCCACATGGAATATCACTAGAATGGCTTAGAATTATGGAACACTTTAATGTAACATTTTAGAGTAATGTTCATCCATTAGTTCACTTTTGCATAGGACAATAAAATGTCACGATTTCTTTTTAAAACAGTCTACTTTCATAAATTCAACTGCAGTTTTTCCATCATTAGAAAACACCAGAGCATTCTCTTTATTTGATTTTATTTATTATTAGCAGATATCATATTTGGAAAAGCTGGTTTATTACCAGAAGAAAAGGAGTACTTCCTTTTTGAACTGGCTTTCACCACTTCATTTAAGAAAAGGTGACTGTAATATGATAATGGAAAGAGATGAGATATAGCATTGAGCAGAATTTCCTGTTTGTTAATTTCTTAGCATAGACCTTTAGATTGTTATAAAGGATGAGAAAAATCTCCAATTTAAATTGATTTCATATGATAGGAAACACTTTTTCTAGTGTACCAATATGACTGTAATGGTTAGAAATGACAGATCTTATGGTATAATTTTGATAGAGAATAATCCTTGATTTATTATTAGGGTCATTCAGAGTATTAACCAGTTTAAAAAATCAATATCTGTTAATTGAACTATGTGATTGAACTGTCATTTGTCTTTCTTATGATAAAAGCCATTGCTCTGACAGTATATAAGATCCTAAAACTGAACATTGTCTTTCTAGATACCATTATCACTTCATAACAAAATACATTCCCCAAATTTCCCACGTTTTTTTTTAAATAAAGGAAAAAGATAGTTTTGGCAGGGGACTAGAGATAAGATCCAACGAAACCACACATTTTACACTCCTGGAAGCAAAATCTGATTTAAATAGAAAAGTTGACAGATACTATTTGTTTTATAATTGATATTTTTGTTTAATCTACCCACATTCAGAAAGAGTAGCTAATTTAATCAAGGCTTTTCAGGTACAGTAATGAAATTAGATGTATCTCCTTGATAAAGAATTCTTTCTCCCCCTCATCATCATAAGAATAGAATGGTTCCTACCTTAATTTACCTACTTCTCTGATTGTTGAAAAGACTCTTGGTGTAGGTTATCTCAGATTGCTGCAAGAACTCCAGGGTGTTGTGGGGTTAAGGGTTTGGTCAGGCAACCATAGTATCACTAGGGTTTGGTGACAGAAGAGGGATATCTCTCAAGACTGGCAGTAAGTTAGATCAAGATCCCCAACACAGCTGTAATGTAAACAGGCATTAGAGGCTCTTTGAAGTTACTGACTGGAGTGATAGAATAGAGTGGAGTTTCATAACACATAGCCAGTAACATTAGGATTTGGTGGAATGCAAGATTGAAAAAGAGCTCTTGATGTCAAAGCATAAGGGGCAAAGCATACACGTTTTAGTGCTTAGAAATGTACAAACATTAGCTTGCATTTGTCACATGATATGCCTTATCAGACTTTGGTTGTGTATGTATTGCTTTTCTTTTGTGGCAATATAAACATTTCTATTATGGTCCAAGGGAAATAACTCTTACTCTATGGTAGAATCTGTTCCCACATTCCCTTTCAGAATTAGTCTGTTCATGTATCTGAATATAAGACAGGTCATGTTTTGTTGATTGCATGAAAGTAATATTTATTTAGTTCAATGGAACTAGAAGGACAGCCAACTTTTTTCTTTCAACTGCATCATCAAAGCTGTTGCATACTGTAGGAAAATAATTTTGTTTCCCAATATGACCATTAAGAATGTATATTTTGCCAAATATATTATATATTTTAATTTGTATACATATTATGATAATAATCATGCAGGTAACCATGATAGAAATAAAACTATTAGCATATCATTTTTAACTTCTTGTTTTTATTGTTTTTGTCAGTTATTTTTATACGCACTTGTTTTTGTCATCATCAGTATAAAAAAGGTGCTATCAATTAAGTTTTATGAGCAGAAAAGAATTTTAATTTAATTTATTTCCTTGGCAAATTATTTTTAATCTTAAATGAATTAAGTACAGCAGTTAAAAATAATTGTATGGCATTTGAATTAATATAGTTTTATTTTTTTATTATTTACTTGTTTAAAAGTCAGGTCCAATTCTAAACATAACCTAGATCTGCCATTTCATAATGCACTGGCAGATTAGGATATGTGTTTGTTCTAATGATTATGGTACTGATAACAAACTGCATAGACCCAGACCTGCTGGCATAATTGCTGAAATAATCTGTGATAGCAGATCTGGGTCTATGAAGTTTGCAGTTATATAGTTTATTCAATTTATGTGAGAAGGTATACTGTGATGTATTTGTAACATTTTACAAGATCAATTTAGGGACTGACCTTTGCAAGGTTTTAAACTGGTGTTTCAAGCTTAGATAATACTTAGATGGGAGTAAGTTTATATCCATAATTGGCTCATTACATCATGTATTTTGAATATCAGACTTAAAATGATCAAGCAGAAACTACACATATAATAATGAATTCTTACTAGTAGCAGTACCTAGATTTTATTATCACAAATAGGTAAAATATTTATCAGCTTCACCACAAGTTGACAAAGTCCTAATCATTCATATTCATTTTTTTACATGACTCATTAAACACTGAATTATTAAGTTCTGCTTACTCACTCCTAACAACAGTGACCACAATGGTTTGAATACATGGCCATAAGGGTGGAAGGTATCTGTGTATCAACCTTAAGACTTCTTTCTGGTAATGAAACAATTTGGTTATATGACTTCACATGAGTACAGCAGAAATTGCATACTGTCATTATAACTGATGTGATGTGATGTGATGTGATGTGATGTGATGTGATGTGGTGTGGTGTGGTGTGATATGGTATGATGTGGTGTGGTGTGATATGATGTGATGTGATGTGATGTGATGTGATGTGATGTGGTATGATGTGATGTGGTGTGGTGTGATATGATGTGTGGTGTGGTGTGATGTGATGTGATATGATCTGATGTGATGTGATGTGATGTGATGTGATGTGATGTGTGGTCTGGTGTGATGTGGTGTGTGATGTGATGTGATGTGATGTGATTATGATTTTTAATGTAACAATTTTTCAGTCATAGCTACAATGTCTTCAGTGTGGCAGTTTATAGTGATGTCTAGCACTGTGGCATCATGCTGCAGACATGTAGCATGTTGTCCCACCCAATTACATTATCCTGACACCAGGCTGACCAGTCATAACACTAACCTCTTAATTCTGAGTGTCAAGTGATGCAGCTGTTAGTACCATTATTGTAGCTCTTAGGTATGACTCTACTGATGATTGAACCCATAACCTCCCGCATCTGAGGCGCATCTGAGGCGGTCACTCTAACCACAAGGCCACTGAAACTGATAGAAGTATCTAGATTTCTAACAAGTAAAAATATTAATCATCTACCACTTGAACAAATATATTTTTGGCTTGCTTCTAAAACTGCCCTCAAAATTGACCAAGTTCAATACACTTTAATGATGTTTAGAAAAAAGCTCTGTAAATGTGTTGGGGAGTACATAACTAACATCCACATTGCAAATGGATAATTCAGGTTAAATTCAAAGCTGAATATAGATTATATGTATTCCTTGTGGTGTACAAAACTTAAAAAATTGTTTTTACTAGTGGCAGTATGTTAAATGTCACCTATTAGCAATTGCCATACTGAATTATATGTACAACTGTATGTTAATTACAATGCAAAGTTATTTTGCTGTACTTATCTTAATTCATTTGGTCAGAATACATGCTGTGCAATAAAACAACAAAAAGCACCCTATCTCATTAAAATTGTTATGACATTATGTCCCTCACACAGGAATGGTTTTCTTTCATTTGGATGAATGACCCAAGGATTAATTATATGTATTCTTACATAATGTTGAGAAAAGAGTTAAACTGTCAAGAACATTATAATAGATTGAAACCATAGAATTTTAATGCACATCATTGCAGCTTTTGACTCAAGGGTGAAGAGTAAAAGTAGGTACTAACATATTAAGGAGGAGTATAAATCAGGCCGTATCCACCTGCAGATATCCCACTTCTGACAAAAGATAAGACTGGCAGTCTCCAATCCTAGTATGTATCTATTTTTAATCCTAATTATAATTATATTACACAGAACTTATTACCATGTGAAGAGAATCTAAACATATTTGATTGTTATTTATTTTTTATTTGTCTATATATTTATTTATTTATTTAGCAGAATAGTGAATTAGTTATTTAATTAATTAATCTTACTTGCAAACTGGCTAGGTGTTGCATTATGTGTGTATGTTACTTTCTATCAACCACCTGCCCACCTATCAATCAACCTATCTGTCAATCCATGCTAAAAAGAGCTGCAGTGGTTGAGTGGTTAGTTTGTCAGACTCATCATCTAAAGAGAGTATGTTTGAATCCTACTGTTGGATCAGCCTGTCAGCAGCTTTAGTGGGTCTAGTGAGTTTGTGGGTAAGGCACTTTCCATCAATTACCTTGGCACTAAATTACCTACTTGTGTTGCAGTGCTGTAAAACACCAAAAATCCAACCAATCAAATCATTTAAAACAAAAAGATTTAACTTGTGCTTGATTTTTGACAATTCTTGTAAATTATTATTCACTGTTACTTTATATGTTTCTCAGGGGGAAATATACATGAACATACAGACAGCAATATGAGAAAACATCTTCTCAGACAAATAACTGATATTCTGAGATTTTGTATATATTTTTTAAAGAGCAATCCTGCAATGAGCAATACAATGCAGCTAATTTCATTCAAAATATCATGAATATTAAATGAGATGTGGTAGTTTAAATGCATCATTAAACAAATTCTTTTGCATGTTGTTTCTTACAGTGGTGTTATATGGTAAAATGGCCTGATATATTAAGAATAAAACTACTTAAAATACAAATGGTCTAAAGCAGGTCTCTGCAACCCATGTTATTTGTGCTAGTGATGGCACATCAGATTTTTTTTAAGGCATGTGGTAGAAGTTCTAGTTTTGTAGTATACATACTAAAAATGAGAAATAAATTAAGTGACAAATATGACTTGTTGAGCAGACCTGGCACAACAGTTCTAAAAAGCTGCCTATACCTAGTCTAAAAGGATGGTTTGGAAGGAATACTCTTAAGTTGTGGGTTCTAACTCTCCTAACATTGATGTGTTTTTATGTCCCATTATGTAGTGGTAGGAGCCAATATATTGTTTTCTTTGTCTTTGCATATTACTGATTGGTCTGTCTGTCTGTTTATCAGTCCTTCACACCATTATGGCTTGCATTTAGTTGCTTTTCCTGCATTATGGTGGAGCTTTAGTCTTCTTTGAACACATTTTTAGTTTCCCATGCCTTAATTGAAAAACAGTTGTTGAATCAAGAAGAGGAAAAAGAAGAAGGAGAAAAATAAGAAGATGATTCCTTGGTTCATATAGACTTGTGTGGCTGCAGGGCAAAAATGTATAATTGCTTTTCTGCACATGGCTCCATAAATCTTGTCCTAGTTCTCTGTGTTGACTGAAGAAGGGGAAAAGAAAGGAATGTGCCATGTTAATGAAATGCTGCTTCCAGAAAACAAGCTACGGGAGAAAATTACTGTGAAGTCTATTAATGCACAGTTCATGGTCAGAAATGTGTCATTGCCTTTAAATGTGAGTGTATGTGTGTGTGTGTGTGTGTGTGTGTGTGTGATATATATATATATATATATATATATATATATATATATATATATATATATATATATATATATATATATATATATATATATATATATATTCTGGACTCCTACATGTTATAATCATTTGGGACAATTTTGCAAACAAAAAAAATCTGTCTGCCTGCCTGCCTGCCTGTCTGTCTGTATGTATGTATGTATGTATGTATGTATGTATGTATGTATGTATGTATGTATGTATGTATGTATGTATGTATGTATGTATGTATGTATGTATGTATGTATGTATGTATGTATGTATGTATGTATGTATGTATGTATGTATGTATGTATGTATGTATGTATGTATGTATGTGTTCATCCATCCATCTGACTGTCTCTGTGTATGTGAATCTTGTATTGTAGAATCACTGTTATTAATCAGATTTAAAAGTTTATAGTAGCTACCCTCACATTTGAAATTAGAGGAGATACTGAAAGAACTCAGGGTCAGGGAACTGTCAAATATTGTTCAGCCAAATTAATGCTTGGGCTTAGTAATATTTTGATAAGAGTAATCTTTGTATGAAGTTTAACCCTTTTTCTGCCATATTATCTTTTACCAATACCAGCAATCAGATCAGATTACTGATGCTGAATTTATTATACACTGAAAACAATTATTTTGCAAACATATGGACAACTTTTTGTGTTGCTGTTGATTTTCTTTAGTTTTATTCCATCTATCTACTGAAATTGCAGACTCTATCTAAATATTGTCCCTTTGTTGTTATGTGATGTTATCCTTGACCATAAGAAATTTCAACATGTATGATATATGTGCATCTGATTCAGAGTTTCAGATCATCAGGGAAGGAAAAAGAACCATTATTATTTTTTTTTATTATACAGAGAAAGAGCTATCAATTGAGCAAGATAGAAACCTCATTTCTCTACATGTTGCAAAGGTACATGTTAAAATACTAATTTAGAACTCTGTGCTACATAACTTTATCATTTCTTTTTATGAATACAGGCTAGTTTTATATGTACCTGCCTTAGATATATTATAATATATATTCTTAGCAAGTGAGAATGAATCAAGTAGCAATAATTTAAAAAAATGTTTTGCTTACAAGTGAAGGAGTTGATGCTACAGTTTTAATGTTACTGAGTTTAATATCAAATATTCACTAAAGTTTAAAAACACATCTTGAGATTTACATGACTTGTATGTATGGCTTTTGGCACAAATGGGCTGAAATAGGGCAATATTAAAATGTCTGTAAAGATAGGTGTTGATTCCATTTGTCCCTAACATACAGCTTGCCAGGGTGCCATCAATTATTGATGTGAAAGTTATTTTGACAACCTTGCACTGTCATTTCATTAGGCATGTTTTCTCTACTTTGTCCCTATTACAGGTGGTGTTCTAATCCCATTTAGGGATTAAGGTACTGGTCCCAAAGGAAGTTCCCAGCAAAGAAAACAGACTAATTGGACAAGGGGAAAATGGATTGATTTTAAATTGAGGATATAATCAATGCTTAATGATAAATTTCATCTAGGTTTTATTTCTCACTGATTTAAATTCATTGGTTGCTAGTGGTGGGAATTGATAACTGGATTGTGTCCTCATTTTCTGCACCAGCAGGATGGCAAATTGAAGGGTGTCCTGACTGTGACTTTTCATTTACTGACCAGCCCTGTCATTTGTCTCCTGCAGGAAACCCCTCAGTTAATAACCACACCTGCAGTCTCATGTCAGAATTTTCTCCTGCATTGATTTATATACTGCTGTCACATATTTTAGAGGTAAACTTTATTTGTCGGTTGGGAATTTAAACTTTTTTTTTTTTACCTTGTTTGTACAGTAAAGTGTTTCATCTCCTGTTCATGTGTGTGTGTGTGTGTATGTATATATATATATATATATATATATATATATATATATATATATATATATATATATATATATATATATATATATATATATATTCAGAAATTTAAACTTTGCCTATAGTTAAGTTTTAAATAAACAAATTGGCCTGTGTGTCAGCCCTCTCACATAGCAAGTTTTCTTTTAAGTATCATTCTGGAAATGTCAACTTTATTTAATGTAAATTATACACCACATTTAAGAAACATTTTTATTTCCAGTCCCCAATAATTTAGCCTTGTATAATTTTTATGATTTTAATTCAGTAACAAAGTAAAATTGCAATTGGTGATAATTTTTTTTCAATATGTATATCATATGGCATATATAATGTAACATTGTTGTATAAGGTGATTACAGTGTACATGAATTTAATATATACAGTAACATTGTAAAATAAACATTTTGCTAATTATCAATCTGTATCCATGTTGTATAAAAAAAATGCATATATAGGTAATTGTGAATAGAAATATATTACTAAATTTGCCTAAACATGCAATTAAAAAATAAAGTAAATTAAAGCATTTATCAACATCATCACCAATAAAAGTTTTTTTTCTTCTGAAAATTGTGATATTGTACAGCATATTTTAAAATATATTAAACAGCAATACAGAATTTAGTATGCATCAAAATAAAAACCCCCAGGAAAGTGAGTTTTTGAAATAGGTTCAAGAACACAAGTTTTGAAGTTTTAGCCCCTCCTCCCTTCCTTTCCAAGGTGGGTGTGGAGAGGTTAAGAAAAATGTAGATTTTTCTGTGTGATGGTATTCTGCCTTTTCAAGATTGGTTTTGAGACTAATACCTTTGTACGTTGCTGTTGGTCAGTTATTATTTCACTGATTTTTGTAAATATTAGTATGTTGTAAATATCAATTCTGCACAAAATTATATAAAATTTAAGCACAGTGAAAATTATTCAGAAATGATTTATTTTTCCTGCATAAATATGAAATCTTTTATTTTGAAAAATCAGTATTTTAAAAAATTTGAACATTTGTTCCATTACTTGTGAATTGTAATTTATCATTTAAAAAATTAGTGACATTTATTGGCGTCCTCCATTCATTACTTGCCACAGCAAAACTTTACTAAGGAATTTTGCAGTTTAGATGCACCTCTACTAAGGAAAACTGTTCCAGTCAATGTTATTAAGCATCTGTCCTTGCTGGTTTCCTTCCCTCCTTCCTTCCTTCCTTCCTTCCTTCCTTCCTTCCTTCCTTCCTGACTTCCTTCCTTCCTTCCTTCCTTCCTTCCTTTCTTTCTTTCTTTCTTTTCTTTCTTTCTTTCTTTCTTTCTTTCTTTCTTTCTTTCTTTCTTTCTTTCTTTCTTTCTTTCTTTCTTTCTTTCTTTCTTTCTTTCTTTCTTTCTTTCTTTCTTTCTTTCTTTCTTTCTTTCTTTCTTTCTTTCTTTCTTTCTTTCTTTCTTTCAGTACCATATTAAGTATACACTTGACATTCTTTTTTATATTTATATATTGGAAAGACACAAATTGGAAAACTATTTTGCTAGTACCATTGAAACAATTTTGCCAATATGTCGTTGTGTGGTAATACTTGTGAATATTTTTGTTTGAAAGTATTTTATTTATCTGCAGTTAGTTGGCTTCATCTAGGGCTCCTGTGATGTTGAAACTGAACTAACTGTATTTGTAACATCTTGCAGCTGTAATGTAGCATTTTTCAGGGCATCTGACTGCCTATGACACACTTCTCTCCAAGGACAGTTTAAAAGAAACCCTCAGAATGTACCATTGAACATTGATCTTCCTATTGAAATAATAGGACTCCTTCACAATCTACAGATTTCAACATTGGTGAAAATGTTTTTTTTCTTCACAAAATCACAGTGAATGTACAGTATATGCCAGCCTCACCATTAAAATATATGATGACACTGAATTATCAGTGTATGCCTGTCTGTCTGTCAGCGTCAAAATATATGACACTGAAATGTCAGCATATCCTGCCTGTCAGCATTAAAATATATGACTTCACTGAATTGTCAGGATATACCTGCCTCTCAATATTACTGTATGCCAGCCTCAACATTATTTTGTATAGTACATGGAATTGACAATATATCCCTGCCTCACAACATTGACAAGTAAGACGCAGTGAACTGACAGTATATAACAGTCTCACCATCAATTTAAAAGATCACAGTGAATAGACTATACAAGTCTCAACATTAATTTAAAAGATCACAGTGAATAGAAAGTATATACCAGTCTCACCATTAATTTAAAAGATCACAGTGAATAGACTATACAAGTCTCACCATCAGTTTAAAAGATCACAGTGAATAGACTATACAAGTCTCAACATTAATTTAAAAGATCACAGTGAATAGACAGTATATACCAGTCTCACCATTAATTTAAAAGATCACAGTGAATAGACAGTATATACAAGTCTCAATATTAATTTAAAAGATCACAGTGAATAGACAGTATATACAAGTCTCAATATTAATTTAAAAGATCACAGTGAATAGACAGTATATACAAGTCTCAATATTAATTTAAAAGATCACAGTGAATAGACAGTATATACAAATCTCAATATTAATTTAAAAGATCACATTGAATAGACAGTATATACAAGTCTCAATATTAATTTAAAAGATCACAGTGAATAGACAGTATATACAAGTCTCAATATTAATTTAAAAGATCACAGTGAATAGACAATACATACAAGTCTCAACATTAATTTAAAAGATCATAGTGAATAGACAGTATGTACAAGTCTCAACAATAATTTAAAAGATCACAGTGAATACACTATACAAGTCTCAACATTAATTTAAAAGATCACATTGAATAGAGTGTATATACATGTACAAGTCTCAACATTAATGTAAAAGATCACAGTGAATAGACAGTATATGTTTCTCAAGTTGAATCATATAAATTATAAAATAAACAATCCAACACTAGAATGAGTGACCAGTTTTGCTTTATTGCTTCATTTAGACTGAATTCAAACTGAATTCAATATTATTGCTTAGGTCATTTAATATATATTTTTTTAAAGTGATCAATAATATATACAATATGAAGTAAACAAAATGAAGTCAGAATTACATTTTTAACCTAATTGTCTTATTCTTTACCAAATATTTGACATGGAAATATGCATATACAAAACAGATTAATGATATTTTAATGCATACAAATACATAAAACTGGATTGTATAATTGCATATATCTCTGTTGAACACAATCTCAAAAACGTTATGGATAAATAGAGATAAACAGTTTTATTAATAAACTAATATAGTAAAAAACAAGTTTAATAAATCTTTAAAAATGAATGGGGATTTTAAAATTAATTTTGAATACATTATATTTAATTATTTATAAAATAATTATATATTTTATGATTATAGGTTTTATGCACACCATAATAATTTAAGTGAGTTCTAATAAAAGTTCTAATAAAATAGTGAACATTCATCAATAATATATATATATATATATATATATATATATATATATATATATATATATATATATATATATATATATATATATATATATATATATATATAATTCAAATGTGCATTATAGTAATAGAAACATTAATAAAACTGTTTATCTCTATTTATCCATAAAAGTTTTCAAGTTTACTCTGGCACTTCTGTCCACATAGTCACACAACTTGTTAGGTAAATGAGTTGTGGAGAATTCAACATTAGTGAAAACAAGGTGACAGTGAGCTCATTTTCTGTTGGTTAATGTTTGGCATTTAGGTCATTTATTCAAACACTATTGCTCATGGAGTTGTATAGGCTGGTATTTTGATTTGCTGATCATTGATGAGAAGGAACCATACAATTCTATGAAGATTGTTATCCCATGAAAGCAAAATGAATATTTACAGTATTCAGGGCATGCAGTAATGCTGTACCAATTACCACTGGCTATTTCTTGTTTGTTAATGCAAAATAATTTATGAAAATTGGAATTATTATAGAATATATCAGCAGATATGATACCAGTACCATCTGGGATCATATTGTCCATGTGGTTTAGCAATGAAAACTTATCTTGGTTAAAAAAGAAAACTGTATATGATTTTAAATAGAAGAGTGCAAAAGATGTGCATTTTTTTTAGAAAGTGCCACCAAAGATTACTTTTTTTGCTTGGAAAGGTAACCTATCTCTCTTTCTCTACTTGGAAATAAACTGTTCTGCCAGCAGTCTAATGTTCTTGGTAATGCTAACATTTGGCATGTATTTCTCCAAAGGATAATTAGGTTTGTTTGCAAATTGGGCAGGATTCTTTTCCTAATGCTAATTGTCAGCTACAACTGTGTGCTGCAAAACAAAGCAAAAATCTACACAAGAACAATGGAATTTGCTGCCAATTAACACTGGGAAAATGAGATATGCTTGTCTGACATATTTAGGTCTAAATTTCATGTCCCTGAGCTATAAGGCTACACCTAACAATGAACCAGACTGTATATTATCTGAGGAAAATGCTTAATTGACGTTTCATATACAAAATAAGTTGTACTGGGTTGTGAGTTTGTTAAAGCTCTAGACCCCTACTGGTTCTCATTTTTTTTTTGCATCAACAATCTGCTTATAGAAGATAAAGCAGGACTCCAGTCTGATGATAGACAAAAGTTCTATAGTGTTTCTCATCTTGGCCAACAAAAACAACCTGTTGGCTTTACATCAGTTATCACTGCTCACCTGTAGACAGCTTGTTAGTCAGAACTTTATGGTTTATTCACAAAATGGAGTAGCTGTTCAGGATGTTATGAACTGTATGCAGTTAGTTGGCAAATTCCAGATTGCTTATCCACCCAGACCAGTGCAAAATGGTTGTTCTGTGTGACCTTAGCAAAGTTACTTAACTCTCATTTCCTCAGCATGATACAGCCATTAATGTGTGTTAAAGAATCTTTAAAAAGCAACCAATAACAGCTTAAATGTTTGCTACAATATAATTGTTTCACCATATGTAATATATTTTTATCTTGTCTACCAGGCAAAAAAAGTTTGGTTTTAACTTGTTGGCAATGATATGTATCATCACTTGGATCATTGGTATGACATGTTAACTATTGAGTGACTGAATTGAACCAAAAACCAAATGCAATGTGCACAAGACAGTGACTGGCATACATTCAAAATATGGTCAGTTATTCAGCAAAGTACATGGGTGGTGTTGTATATCAACAGATATTGGTGTAGTATCTAACAACAAATAGTTTAGTTATGACACAGCATATTTGAATTTAATTATGCAACAGTAAGTATGAGTTTAGTTTGGAGTTTGGCAACATCAAATAATGAGTTTAATTTGGCAACAGCAGATATGAGTTTAGTTTGGCAACAGTAGATAGAAGTTTAGTTATGCAACAACAAGTATTAGTTTAATTTGGAGTTTGGCAACAGCAGATATTGAGTTTAATTTGGCAACAGCAGATACAAGTTTAGTTTGGCTACAGCAGATAGGAGTTTAGTTATGCAACAGCAGTTATGAATTTAATTTGGAGTTTGGCAACAGCAAATATTGAGTTTAATTTGGCAACAGCAGATATGAGTTTAGTTTGGCTACAGCAGATAGGAGTTTAGTTATGCAACAGCAGATTTGAGTTTAGTTAGGTAGCAGCTGTTATGAGTTATGTAACAGCAGATATGGGTCAAATTCTGCAATAGAGGATAAGGGTTAGGTTATGTAACAGCAGATATGGGTCAAGTTCTGCAGTAGAGGATATGGGTTAGGTTATGGGACAGCAGATATGAGTTTAGTTTTTCAACTGCAGGTGTGAGTCTAGTTATGCAACATGTGCATCTAGGCATGTTGCTGCAGTTATGTATCTGTTTATGCAATAGTAGTAGATATGGCTCTAGTTACTAGTAGATATGGCTCTAGTTACTAGTAGATATGGCTCTAGTTACTAGCAGATATGGCTCTAGTTACTAGTAGATATGGTCTAGTTACTAGTAGATATGGCTCTAGTTACTAGTAGATATGGCTCTAGTTACTAGTAGATATGGGTCTAGTTATCCTGCAGCAGATGTGGGCCTTGTTATGCAACATGAGATCAGATTCTAGTTATCCTACAACTAATGTAGATATAGTTACATCTCATATAGGTATGTTTATGCAAACAATACATTAGGAAGTAATATACATGGGTTTAATGGAACAGCAAATATGGGATATGGGTTTAGTTATCCAACAGCAGATCTTGATCTAGTTATCCAGTAGCAGATGTAGGCCTAGTTATATAGCATTAGATCTTGATCTAGTTATCCAGTAGCATATGTAGGCCTAGTTATATAGTATCAGATCTTGATCTAGTTATCCAACAGCAGATGTAGGCCTAGTTATATAGCATCAGATCTGGAGCTAGTTATCCAGTAGCAGATGTAGGCCTAGTTATATAGCATCAGATCTTGATCTAGTTATCCAACAGCAGATGTAGGCCTAGTTATGTAGCATCAGATCTTAATCTAGTTATCCAACAGCAGATGTAGGCCTAGTTATGTAGCATCAGATCTTGATCTAGTTATCCAACAACAGATGTAGGCCTAGTTATATAGCATCAGATCTTGATCTAGTTATCCAACAGCAGATGTAGGCCTAGTTATGTAGCATCAGATCTTGATCTAGTTATCCAACAGCAGATGTAGGCCTAGTTATGTAGCATCAGATCTTGATCTAGTTATCTAGTAGCAGATGTAGGCCTAGTTATATAGCATCAGATCTTGATCTAGTTATCTAGTAGCAGATGTAGGCCTAGTTATGTATCATCAGATCTTTAATCTAGTTATCCAACAGCAGATGTAGGCCTAGTTATGTAGCATCAGATCTTGATCTAGTTATCCAACAACAGATGTAGGCCTAGTTATGTAGCATCAGATCTTGATCTAGTTATCCAGTAGCAGATGTAGGCCTAGTTATGTAGCATCAGATCTTGATCTAGTTATCCAGTAGCAGATGTAGGCCTAGTTATGTAGTATCAGATCTTGATCTAGTTATCCAGTAGCAGATGTAGGCCTAGTTATGTAGTGTCAGATCTTGATCTAGTTATCTAGTAGCAGATGTAGGCCTAGTTATGTAGCATCAGATCTTGATCTAGTTATCCAGTAGCAGATGTAGGCCTAGTTATGTTGCATCAGATCTTGATCTAGTTATCCAACAGCAGATGTAGGCCTAGTTATGTAGCATCAGATCTTGATCTAGTTATCCAGTAGCAGATGTAGGCCTAGTTATGTAGCATCAGATCTTGATCTAGTTATCCAGTAGCAGATGTAGGCCTAGTTATGTAGTATTAGATCTTGATCTAGTTATCCAGTAGCAGATGTAGGCCTAGTTATGTAGTGTCAGATCTTGATCTAGTTATCTAGTAGCAGATGTAGGCCTAGTTATGTAGCATCAGATCTTGATCTAGTTATCCAGTAGCAGATGTAGGCCTAGTTATGTTGCATCAGATCTTGATCTAGTTATCCAACAGCAGATGTAGGCCTAGTTATGTAGCATCAGATCTTGATCTAGTTATCCAGTAGCAGATGTAGGCCTAGTTATGTAGCATCAGATCTTAATCTAGTTATCCAACAGCAGATGTGGATCTAGTTATGTAGCATCAGATCTTGATCTAGTTATCCAGTAGCAGATGTAGGCCTAGTTATGTAGCATCAGATGTGATCTAGTTATCCAGTAGAAGATGTGGATCTAGTTATGCAACAACAAATATAGGTCTATTTATGCAGCAGTACTGTAGTTAATGTTTTTTTGCACACAAAAATTAATTAATAATTTTGATAAAAAATTATTATTTTGTAGTAATGACTGTGCATGAAAAATAAAAGGATCATACCAAAATAAGGTTGACAGAACAAATGACACTTGACAACCTAACTTACATGACAAATGTACAAATTCAGTCTCATTCTGTTCTCAACTGATTTCTTTATTGTTCAGGAATCAATTGCATCCATATTGGATGTGGGAGGTTGCAGGTTTGAACCCCAGTCGAGTCATACCAAAGATTTTAAAAAATGGTATTTACAGCTGCTTCGCCTGGCACTCAGCATTAACAGGTTAGTGTTAGGACTGGTTGACCTGGTGTCAGGATAATGTGACTGGGTCACATGTCTGCAGGGTGCAGTGCTAAACATCACTATAAACTGTCACACAGCAAACATCATAGTGATATGACTGAGATTTGTTTAAAGCTGCATTAAAAATCTAAATCACATATAAACACACCCACACATCAGTTGTGTTATTCCTTATGTTCATACTACAAGGGCACTATTATATTCATTGGCAATTAAAACCTAAATAAATAAATTGTTTTTGTTGTGCTCATAATTATGTTATCCATTATCAGTAGACCACATGGATATGCAGACTTAATATACATGCTAATTAATACTCTGTAACCAGTTTAGCTTGGTCATTTCCAGTAAATAATGGATTTAATTTAGTTATCTTACAGCAGATCTGGATCTAGTCATCCAACAGCAGATCTGAGTCTAGTTATCTGACTAGATCTGGGCCTAGTTATCCAACAGCAGATCTGGGTCTAGTTATCCAACAGCAGATCTTGGTCTAGTTATCTAACAGCAGATCTAGGTCTAGTTATCTGACAGCAGTTGCAGGTATTGCATGGGCGATGGCTGCATAAGAAATAGATCTTTTGACATTTTAAAAATTAGTAAATTTGGGCTTGAAATATTTTTTGCATGATAAAACCATACATTTGCCAAAAAAGCACCATCCCCCATTTTGCTAAAGTATTTTCTAGACTGGATGATATGCAACTTTAAAAAGTTCCATGTCCACAGAATGTTTACTGGTACAGAGGATTTGCTTTTTATAAGATTTTGAGTTAGCCACAAGGACTAGCTTCATCATTTTTATGTTAATCTGACCAGAGATTTATTGGTATGAGACTGGCAAGAAAGTGCTTATTTCAAATGAAGAGGACAATAGCCTTGGTAAATACTTGCCTCAGTTTTATAACAATGGAGGGTGGGCTAATCACCAAGTCTGAACTTGCCAGCAGAGAAATATGCAGTCTTCTCATTATCTTTTGAAAGCAGTTGGTTCTAACTCAAAAAAATTCTTGGCTGTGTCAGTGCAACCATATAGACTATAAGTCAAATCAACTGCAAACAACAAATAGCTTAATGCACCTGCAGATCAGGGTCTGTGTTGCTTTTTCTACTGATCACTTTTAACAAATTGCACATACCTAGATTTAGTGTTGCATTATGTAACAGCAGATCAGAGTCTGTGGACTCTTTTTAAGTGAGAATAGATGGTTTATTTTTTTAAAAAAATGCTTCAGTACAAAAATCTGCATTGAAATTTGTAAAAATGAAAGAATTTTAAGCTTGCTGTTGGCAGTGAACATGAAGGCTGATTATGGTGTACTGTTTATCATAATCTATTGTAAAACTTAAGTTGGGTAATCAGTGGGCAGGCATAATTAATTCTGGATTTAAGAAGGGGGAATTTTCTAAATATATTGGATATGTAATGAAATTAACATTGTAGGACTTGAAGAAATGTGTGCTTTTCATGCAGTGAGTTGATTTTTGGTGTGATGGTTTCAAAATTAGCATCTTAGAATAATAGAAACTGTTTCTTCTCATGACTGTCTTAGGTTCTCCTTAGGAGGTCAGTCACCATGTCTTTGTCAGACATCAGTAAAATGGCTGTTTGATAGTTATTTTTTATATGATGTATAGTACCATTATTTGCTGTTTCCTTTACAAAACACTTCCATATTTAATTTAGTGAAATATTGCCAGGTCTTCTAAGGTATGCATTTGCTGTCATCATTAAAAAGAAGAGTGATTTTATATTTACTTCACTAATCTAGAAACAAATGTTGAAGTTTAAATGAAAAGGCCTTTTTTTTGTAAAATGCTGGAACATTTTTGAGGTGTTACTGTCAGTATGTCAAATCAAGGTCTTACACTTAATAACTACATTATGGAAAAAGATGAAGTCCTGACATGAGTCAAATGGACTTAAGGTTTTTATTTACCTTTTTATTGTTGTTGTTGTAGTGTTTAATACCATTTCTTCAGCACAATATAGGCTATCAGTATCAGTGGTGGAAGAAAAAGTGGTAAAACACCAGAAAGCACCTCTGACCCACGAGAAGCTAATGACAAGCATTCTCACATACCCACTATGGCCAAACCTGAGACTCAAACCCACACAGATATAGGTGAGATGGCAATTATAGGTAGTGGTAAGCACTTAAGATCACTCTGCCATTTAGAGCATTCCTTTTTATTAAGTTGCTTCAATAATTTATACTGATTTCATTGCTTGATTTCAAAATTTTTTAAAAAAAAAAATGATGCTCTCATTTGCTAATATGCATCTAAGAACATTTTATGATTTTTTTCCTTAATCTGATTCTTTTATGAACTATTCATCTGATTTAAATATGTTGTTGGGGGTCAGGGTGGAGGAAGTTGGGTGGCATCATTTCTGAAAAAAAGTCTGGCTTGCAAATAGCTTGAAAAAAATCATTGCTTGATTTATTGAAAATTTAACCTATTATATCAATTTATTTTCATTATATCCATTAAATTACACTAAAAGATATAAAAATAACTGTCCTCAGTTTAAAAAAAAATTACTAACTTAAAATCCCAGTCCTCTTCTGCCTTATAAATTTGGTATACATGTAGTTGCTGAATTCCTTGTGAAAATAAAAATTTCAGATGAGTTGGTTTTTTTAGTGGTACCTTATTTCTTAAAGAATTTAATACTTGTAGAAGTGTGCCCAGGGTAGCTAACTCTTGCCTCTACAGATGATTTATGCAACTCACCTTTGTCCATGTGTGTTGGAGTCTCAACTTTACCAATATGGGTGCAATAGCTTCCCATGGGTCAGTGGTACTTCCTGGGATTACCTAAGGTTTCTTCTTCTCCTAATGTACTGGCCATAATCTATAAGTGCTTAATAATGGCATAAAACCTTAAAAAACCAAAACCATGGTAGCAGTTAGCTTGGGGTGGGGGAAGAGGCATGTATGTTTTATGTCGTAATTTTTTTTTCTTTAAAAAATAATGATTGCATTCCTACATGCAACTAAAAGGTAATCATATTTCAAAAACAGGACTTTTTACTTTAAAAAAGATGGGTGACAGCTTGAAATATATTGATATGTCGAGAAATGTCATATGACCTCTGTCTCAGAAGATATATTTCTTAATTCAAAGAGTTTGGGGTCAAGTTTGACACAAACCATATGTAAGTGAGGGAGGACATGTTTGCTAAATGAATGGTGTAACAATTTAACAGTGCAGGTGTAAATTTTGAGAAGCATGTTATAAATTATGATGTTAATGTGAGATAGGTTATAAAAGACAACACCCAAATCTTTATAATGTACTTGTATGATCTATACTTTCTGAAATCAGTTCTCCCTAATGTTTCTTCATTCTGCAAGCACAGTAGAGTCTTATTAAAATATTGTAATTTTGTAATGCTCTTCTGTATGAAGGAAAGAACTTTGACATATCTTATTCATTTCCAATCACTGCCTGGTTTCCATGATGAAACATAGGTCTATTTGTCTCAGTGGTATCCTAATATATATTCTTGAAAATAAATCTAAAGTTTTAATTTGTGTGCAAGCGCTTGCTCTTTGCTTGTTTTGGTTAGAAAGTATACCTGTAATATTTTTTTTTATAGTTGTACACAGCAGAATTTGACAAAATCTTCATAAGATATCTCAGAGTGTAAAACTATTTTAAAAATACTTGGGATGGAGACTTTTTTAAATTTTGAACTCAATCCATGGCTTTCTGTTTGATTAGTAAAAGAAGTTTCAGTTATAAAGCAATAGTATTGGAGGAGCTCTGATTTTCTTTCCAGATGAAGATTCATTCAAACTATTGCATATTTTGGTATTCTCTGTGAGTGGTGGGCAAGTTGAGCATTATACTGTTCTTGTACTATACTTTTTGCAAAGGTTATCTTAATGAGGTTTTAAAGGTTTTGATTGGTCATTTGTCGGTGTCAGTTTTATCTTAGCATATAAGCCAATAATATATTGCATTTGCCCATGTGAAAGCAGAACATTACAGTGAGAAGTCCCCATGTAAACCCAGCACCTTACAGTGAATGTTTCCTCATATAAACCCAGCACCTTACAGTGAACAGCCCCCATATAAACCCAGCACCATACAGTGAGAAGTCCCCATGTAAACCCAGCATCTTAGTGATAAGTCCTCATGTAAACCCATTATCTTATAGTGCAAAAGTCCAGATACACTGTTGAATAGTATGCTGACCAGTGTGCTATGGTAGCTTACTGCTACAGCATACAACTAATAACCAAGCTCCTACCCATACCAGTTGTTGTTGTACATCCCTGGATAAAGCTCTTTATTTCCATTGCCTAGACACTAAATAGTTTTTGGTGTGCTGATGTGCCATTAAAGACCAACCAACTAACCAATCAACCATGACTTGTTTGACCTACTTTTCAAGTGGACAGCAGGGATCATGATCTGCCAGTACATTATGTGATGGCAGAAGACTTGCACAGTCCATAATAGAATTAGTGCTATAGAAGGATAAACAAGGTGTACTTTGATGCATCTGGAACATGATGATTGTGCTGGTGTTCAGTGCCATTATGCATAGTATATGTGTTAGCTGGTGTTTAGAGTCATCATGCATATCATGTTAGCTGGTGTTTAGAGTCCTTATGCATAGTATATGTGTTAGCTGGTGTTTAGAGTCATCATGCATAGTATATGTGTTAGCTGGTGTTTATAGTCATCATGCATAGTATATGTGTTAGCTGGTGTTTATAGTCATCATGCATAGTATATGTGTTAGCTGGTGTTTAGAGTCATCATGCATAATATATGTGTTAGCTCAAGGTGTTTATAGTCATCATGCATAGTATATATGTTAGCTGGTGTTTAGAGCCATCATGCATAGTATGTGAGTTAGCTGGTGTTTAGAGCCATCATGCATAGTATGTGTGTTAGCTGGTGTTTAGAGTCATCATGCATAGTATGTGTTAGCTGGTGTTTAGAGTCATCATGCATAGTATACATGTTAGCTCAAGGTGTTTAGAGCCATCATGCATAGTATGTGTGTTAGCTGGTGTTTAGAGCCATCATGCATAGTATGTGTGTTAGCTGGTGTTTAGAGTCATCATGCATAGTATGTGTTAGCTGGTGTTTAGAGTCATCATGCATAGTATACATGTTAGCTCAAGGTGTTTAGAGCCATCATGCATAGTATGTGTGTTAGCTGGTGTTCATAGTCATCATGAATAGTATATATGTTAGCTGGCATTTAGAGCCATTATGCTTGTGATAGGGTTTTGCTGGTATCCAGAACCTGTAAGCTTATTATTTGTTTTTGCTTGTTTACATGGTCATTATGCATATATAAGTAATATGTTACCTTTTGTTCAGAGTTGCTATGCTTTGTATATGTTTTAGCAGGTGTTCAGAGTCATTATGCATAGTATATGTGTTACCTGGTGTTCAGAGCCATTATGCATACTATATGTGTTACCTGGTGTTCAGAGCCATTGTGCATAGTATATCTGTTAACCTGGTGTTCAGAGCCATTATGTTTGTTATATGGTTTTGCTGGCATCCAAAATCTGTATGCTTATTATTTGTTTTTGCTTGCACACAAGGCCTTTATGCATATAATATGTTACCTGGTATTCAGAGCCATTATGCTTTTGATATGCTTGCCATTTGTTTTTGCTTGCACATAGGTCAATATGTATATGTTATGTTTTAGCTTGTGTTAAGAGCCATTATGCTTTTTATATGCTTGCCATTTGTTTTTGCTTGCATATAAGTCAATATGTATATGTTATGTTTTAGCTTGTGTTAAGAGCCATTATACTTGTTGTATGGTTTTCCATCAAAATTTAAGTAACATTATGGACCCTAAAATCTTTCCTTCAGATTATGACATGTTTACCATGCAGACTGTGGCCTATGGGCACATTTGGTTTCTTAACCTGATGAGGAGGGAATCATAAATAGAGATTTTGTGATTTTTATTGATCTACAATTCAAGGACTACCTTGTTTTCTGTCTGGCTACATATGTTGATAGATAAAAGTTACTAGCAAAAAGGTGGGTATTTATAGAGAAAAAAAAATGTGATGAAAGGGTGTTTTTCATCAATCAGTCTGTTTTATCATAATGAGGTTTTTGGGGTTTTGAGGGGTCATTCATCAGTCTCTGTTTTGTTAGAAGATCAGCAGATTGGAGAGCAGATAAAGCTCTGATGCATCTGCTACCTGCCATGCAACTAGACAGACAACACAAAACCTTTCCAAACAGTCTATAGAAAATTAAATGCCAGATACAAAAACAGATTAAAAATAAAGTCAAAATTGGAATACAATGTAGTCAGCTGATTCACTGGTTACAAGCATCTTTTCAAAAATGATTAATTCACAAGTTTTCCTCACATATTCTTTTACCCCATGCTTTTGGAACACATTGGATATACTGCAATTGGCCCTGTCTGTTCATCAGTCTGTAATTATATCCTGTCTAAAACAGCTAGGTTGAAACCAATGAGACTTGGTACAGCTATTGATACCTATTACTGTCATCTCACCTCTGCATGGGTTTGAGTCTCAGGCTTGACCAATGTTGGTATGTAAGAAAACTTGTCACTAGCTTCCCATGGGTCAGTGATTCTTCCTGGAGGTTTCCCTGGGTTCTTCCTTGACCAGATATACTGGTTGCCATGTATAGCCTACTATCATGTGCAGAAAAATGGTTGTTAAACCCCCAAACTACCACCAAAACTGATGTTGACTGTGATTGATAACCATTAATAAAAGGTTTTTGACTTTTTTAACCCCTCCTCTGTGGATCATGGTAGGTGTAAGAGATTAAGTACACAACAATGCAATCACAATGACACTGTTTGAATATTTGTTTTGCAAACATGTATATTTTTATCAGAAAGACACAAAATGAAATATCACAGATTTAGAATTATATCCCTTGGGTCATATTCAGGGTGGGGAAAGGTTGTGGTTGGAGATGGGGAGGCAGACATGGAATAAAAGCATAAGAAATTTTAATGGTGAGCCATATACATCTGCATTTTTAGATTAGTACAACCTGACAATGTATGTCTGAAAATCTGTCATGTTATATAGTTATGATGTTAATATATACCAATACAGATACTAACAAATGTATAAGCCAGCTAACAAAAATGTGTAAGTTCCTTTGATTGTGTGTCATTCCCTTTTTCATAATTCATCACTTGACACTGAATTTTTATCATTCTAAAGTTCCTTTAGGAATTCAGAGTTCTGTTCTTGGGCCTGTTCAGATGTAACTGCACTTTGTTTAGGTAATTAGACAAATGAGAGGGTTTTTCTTTCATACTTTTAATTCAGTATGAAGTCTTCTTTGTTGACTGTTTTCTTGCCTAGTTTACCTTGGATCTTAATGGGCCTCAGAGAATGCATTCCTTGAAGACCTATAGACTAATGCTAAGTTAATTTATGGTGCTAACTGCAGACATTTATCTTACTTTAGCATACAACCAAAATGCACAAAAGCTAAACTCTCTATAACCGAATAATAGCCACATATCAACTTTCCATTCATACTCCTTACTAAGATTCAGTGTGTATTAGAATTTCCAAAAATGAAGTAGGAAATTACTTTTGAAATATTTCATCCTGAGCTGTTTATTTTAAATTAGACTGTATCTGGTTAGCCATTTTAAACACTACACATTCTTAAAGAGCAACAAATTTCTCCAAATGGACTAGAATGGCCATTGTTAACTGGTATTTAACAGGAATATATGCAACTAAACTTAAAAGTAAATACAGATGTATCCCTCTACCATAACCAAACAATAATTAATGTTCTTAAGAGAATTTAGAAAATTATATACAATTGTGTCATCTTATCTGAGACATAGATAACTATATTATCACTTGAAATAATTATATTTAGCACTAATAGTTCCATTATTGCATATTTAAATTTTATAATTAGCCAATCTATTTTTTTCAAATTGTACATTTTGCATTTTTGTAGTGAGTATTGTATTTTTGTTTAATATAAAAGTACATGGCCTCAAAATAGCACTTGTCAAGCCCAGATCATGCGAAAAGTGGTTAATTTAGTGCTAACAATATCATCCCAATGATCTGATAATGATAATACCAAGAGGGGCAGGTGTACATCCTCATCCCATTCCCACTGTGTATAGCAGGATATCAGTTGTATTTTGATTTCGTTAATTTCTGACTGGTTAGATAAACAGGCAATTACAAACATTTTTCAAAGTTTTACACATTGTTGAACCAATTTTGTATGAAAACTGTTAGCATGATTATTGTGTCTGTTTAAAATTATATTTGCACATATTGATAAATGAAATTTAATAGGTTATTTGTATACATCTGTAAATGATCTGATTAGATTTTCATGTGATTATATCTGTGTTAAAATTTTCATAAGTGTCTTAACCTTTTCAGACATTATTATTTTGGTCTACAGCAGGGGCATATGTGTGTTAGATATGCTTAGTTCTCACAGTTATTACTGTTATTAAAATTATCACATTTTTTGTTCCTGACATCTATAATTATGAATTATGATGAGTGCAGAAGAATAATTGCAGTGTGATATATTTCAAAAATTGCTTTGATAAATTGTAACTAACCATGGTTGTAAATATCTAATTAATTGTGTTGCATTAAAGGATCTTGATATTATTATGCTTTGAGTATGTATTTGTTGCACCCCTGTAGGTTAATGCTTTCTAGAGTTACAACTCTTAGAGTTAAGCATCTCAGGGACTTAGAAGAATATTTATCTCCCTAACAATCACTACAAATTTTTCCTCTCCACTTAAAGAGTCTGGCAAGGTGAACCACTGGTGTTGTATACATTGGCATAAGTTACACCTCAAAATCTGAGACAAGAATTACATATGTTAAAAGAAACTTCACAATTTAACTCATAGGAAATACTGATAAGCACTTTTAGGGATTGTTTTCATAATCTTCAGGGTTATATCAGACCAGTTTGTTCAAGTGGGCAGATTCCCATCCAGGAGATATGGATTTATTAAGTGTTGTGTTTTCCTTCAGTGAATATATTCATAATTTTCGCTACCACTTCCACCCAATAAAAGGAGGGGGGGTGGCAGGACCATCCAATGCTTTTATGTGTAATGGTGCTTGTAAACTTTTTCCATAGGTCATAACTTAGAGAATTGTGACAACTGGTAATTATAAGATATACTTGTTTCTGCCAAGTCCTTGCAACTTCCAGTGGGATACATATAACCCACAGAAGCCAACATTTGTCATCTATACAATGAGAAGAGGGCTTTGAAGTCAGGATGGTTTTGTTCTGTACACAGCTTAGCTTTTCCTCCACAGATTGGAATTTTCTCCTGTGAAAAATTTTTTCTTCACCTGTGGTTTCTAATCTTTGCATTAGCTTCTTAGTCAGCTGCAGAGCATAGGATCTCCATCTATCTTAGCTAGACCTGATAAAGGATTTCACTTTGAGGTGAAAAAGGAATTAAATATTCAAGTTTCAACTGTCACTCTCTCTATTGTAGCTGGCACTTGCTTTCTAATTATTTAAATCTTGTTTAGCAGGGAGGGAAGTAACTGCCACTGCACATTTGATGATTAGTAAGTGTGAGTGCAAATGCCAACAGGCAGCTATTCCTATATCCTGCTTGTAAAATACCTCTCTGTATTAGGCAAGGGTAATTTATTCTTAGGTTTTCTCAATTTGACCTTACCCTTTCATTTGTGTATGGCAGACCAAATGCACATTAATTAAAAAAATCTGATTCATCAGAAACAAGTCTGGTTTTTCAACTCATTAAAACCAGATTTTTCTTAGAAAAAAGTTGAAAAAGCCCCATTTTTTTTAGTTCTTCTGGACATAAGGCTCATTGAGTTTAATGGCAGCCCTGCATCCATTGTATATGTCATAAGTCTGCCATCAAGTGCTCTTATCACTCTGGAGTCCATATTTATGATCTGGAATCCAACTTGAAATATGGACTTGTATTATCAAAATTTCGGATGAATTTACTAATGAGCAAGATCCACAGATAATATTGAGGCATGCAGTGTTCCATATGATAGGCAAACCTTATTATCACTCTCAATTTTGTATTTCTTGTGGATCAGACTTGGGAAATATGTACTGTAAATACTAACTCATAAGACAAATTCAGCTGCAAATTGCACAGACCCAGATCTGCCATTGCATAATGTGCCAGTAGATCTGGGTCTGTGCACATTGCAAGAAGTAATCAGTAGAACAAATGACAAAGACCCAGATGTGCAGGTGCATTATGCTATGGCAGATCAGGATCTTTGTTGCAGTTTGACTTGACTTATAAGTTATCTGTGTGATCAAAATTTATGACAAGTTTGATAATTAGCAAGACACATGCATATTAATGAGGTGATCTTGCATCTGAATGGCTGAGGTTATTAGAGTTTTGGACTGTCCATTACTAATCACTGCCATCACCTCTGTCTGCAGTGGATTGGTGGATTCGAGTGTGGATTCAAGTCTAGGATTTGGCAATGAGGATATGTGAGAAAGCTTGTCAGCAGCTTCGTGTGGGTTGGTGGTTCTTTCCTGTGATTTCCCGGTTTCTTCCTCCACCATTAATACTGGCTGCCATGTATAGCCTATCGTGTGCTGAAAAATGGTGTTAAACCCTATAACAACAACAACAATAACAGTTTTGGAAGCCATACTTATGATCTGATTTTGACATTTCTTAAATATGGACTTGTATCATCAAGATCAATGACAAGTATGATAATGAATGAAATCTAAGTAGAGTCAAACCTGTCAAAAGTCACCCATGGAAAAAGTCAAAACCAGTCTGTTAGCTCACCTTACTTTGGTAACAAATCAACAGGAAGTTAAAATGATTGGTCAGCATCACAACATACTTTCTTCACATGATCAATGTTTGTAAACAACCTATTTTTATGATTGGTTTTTAAGTCAGTATTCTCTGGAACACCATGACAAAACTAGTGTACTAAGTGACCACATGACCAATCTCGAGAGATTTGAAGTGATGTTTTTGAGTGTAATTACCATTTTTAATATTGATTTGGCCAGAGTCATTCAAACCCTTGAAGAAACAAGGTGTGTTTATGTATTTATTTTAAATTTGTTGCTAGAATATTTTATTCATCTGATTTTTGGATTCAATAATTTTTTTTTTCTAGACACTCAGCAAGTTGACTTTCTTTATAAAAAATTCTGAAAGATATTCAAGGAAATTAATTTTGGAATCATTCTGAAACAAAGACTGATTCAAATGAGGAATTATTGTTATTCATATATTGTACTACATCTGACATCATTGCCCTCCATATTCATACATCATCAAGACAAGAACCTGGATTCTTATCGGACTATTTAGTTATAGGACTTGTGTTTTTATTCTTACACTCATATTTGAATTATATTCATCAACTGTAAGTCCTATTTATCAATTTTTACATTGTTGTTTTGGGAAATAAATTGTTTTGTTCAAATTTACAAAGTTTGTTGTCTTTCACTCTTTTCTTTGTTACTGAGTAGGAGCCCTTGTCAGGTAACATTTGGTACCAACAGCTGCCTTGCTAGGTGCTTAGGATTAAGAAGTCATTGTTAGGACTGGTCAGCCTGGTGTCAGGATAATATGACTCATGGGATATGATGCTACATGTCTACAGCATGATGCCCCAATGCTAGTCATCACTATGAACTGCCTCACTGCAGACATTGTAGCAATATGACTATAATTATTAAAAGTATATTAAATATATATATAAAAAAACACACAAACACTCAGTCATGGTTTCACTATTATAATGATGCTTTGCCCAACATACACTAAGTAAAGCCAGAAGGCATATTATCTAAAACAATCAATTGCATTAATGTTAGAGACAGTGTTGAATTGCAGGCTAGCAGAAAATGTGTCCATTGTTGTAATTAAGTATCATAATTTTTGTATATGGTTATATATTTCTTTGTAATAATTGTGGTTTTTCCTGTAAGAATATAGTTCTTCTTATTAAAAGAACATGTCCAATTTTAGAACTATTAATTTGCACAGAAAAAATTTCTTCAAACTTGGCCACATTTTAAATTTTTACATATTTGGAAGCAAATTTGATATGTTTGGCAAAACAGCTTGACAGCGGAGGCAACTATTGCCATGTTAAAGTGCACTAAACATATGTCTGTTATCATATGTATTATACATTGTTTATAGCATGTCAACTATTCAGTGCTATTACTCACAGATTATTTGAAATTTTAATTTTATAATTATTATTTTTTAATTATAAAAAGATACCATAATATACTTTTCTGTTGAAACATTTCCAAATTTAATTGCCAAGAGTAAAGAAAACCATGACATTGAAAAAAATCATGTAAATTATAAATTCAGTTGTTTTGAAAGTCATGTGACTTTATAGTCCACATATAAAGTTTTATCTGTAAAATTGACTTTCAATCTTTGATGATTATTATGAGCAGATTATGCATATTAATTATGACCTTATCTTTGGAAAGGGTTTTTATCAGACCATATGAAAATCATAATAATGTAATTTAAAATTTGACATTAACAGTTTGCACAGGTTAAGTTTATACAATACTACAAAAGCCTGCTTTAAGTGTCCTAATCAAGTGTTATGCAATCCAAGTTAGTGAGGTCAGTCCCACTTGTGCCATGTTTCTAATTATTGTACATTTGATGAAAGAAGATGTGGTTTTTCAAAGGAAAAACTGAATAACAAATGATAAAAGAAGATAGTCCAGGCTTTTGTGTGTTGGACAATCAAAGATCTTTGTTTTAATCCAGCTATGCCAAGTTTACAATAAACTGTTTAGAATTTAAAAATGAATGTACTTTTTTTCTGTTGATTTTTCTTGTTTTAGATATGAAAACCTGGTTTTTCTCTTAGTGTTATAAAGTTTATGAGAATAACCTGTTTTTTTTTAATTCAAGGTCTTATTTAAGGTTATATGTAGCTCAGATTATTTACCCCAGTAATAGCTTAAAAAAACACCTAATTTTCTTGAAATGTTTGCATAAATATTAGAAAAACCTGCCCCTTTTGCTGTCATTGTTTCTGAAAGAGAACCAGGTTTGCTAGTATGATAATGAATGACATCTAAGTAGAGTCAAACCTGTCAAAAGTCACCCATGGAAAAAGTCAAAACCAGTCTGTACATGTGCGATGTCAGTACATATCTTCATCTTTTAATACTGGTTTTGAACAAATAATATTCACTGAATAGCATTATCATTGTTATTTTTGTTGTAGTTATTATTATTATTGTTGTTATTGTTATTGTTATTATTATATTTGTTGTAAATATGGGTATAAATATGTATTATTATAAATATAATGTGCACTATTAAAAAAAATGATTAATTACATGTATATGTTGTCCTCCCATATTTATGTTCCACACAAAATTACTGTATCATGCTCTCTTGAATCTATCATATAAAGTTATCACCAACTTAAAATAATTACCAATCTTAGTTTATTATATGCATAATGAGAAAACAATGTATTATACAATGTATTTTTTAATCCTTTGTTTTCATAAAACAAAACTAGTGATTTATCAGAGAAACACCAGGTTTTGGCAAATTTTCCAGTTATATGAAAGGTTTTTCCAGGTCACTTGCTAAATCTGTTACCTTCCCTATGGATTAGTCAATTTGTGATTGTAGGTACATAGATTTTCTTCAATTTCATTGGAAAAGAAATTACCTAAGGGAATGAATTTTTGTCTGGAAATAACAGGTTTTGAAATGATACCTTTGATAGTAAAAAAAACAAACAACCCTGTATGCCATCATATAGAAGGTTTTTAAATATCCTAATGTTTCATTTATCAACTAGATACAGTATCATCTCACTATAACTATGTGTGTGTGTGTGCACGCATGCACATGTGATTTGGATTTTAATGTAGCTTTAAACAAATTTCAGTCATATCACTATATGTCTGCAGTGTTGCAGTTTATAGTAATGTCTGGGGCATCATGTCCTACCCTGGAGTCACATTATCTTGACACCAGGCTGGCCAGTCCTAATACTAACTTCTTAATGCTGAGCACCTAGTGAGGTAGCTTTTAGTACCATTTTTATAAATCTTTGGCATGACTCAGCTGGGATTCTAACCCTTGACCTCCCTTATGCCATGTGAATGCCCTAACCACTTAGGCCACCAGAGTGGTATATACATGTAATTTTGTATAGTTAGTATATCACCTGAGACTGTCTTATAATCAAGTATATACAGTACTCCTTCACTATGTTGCTATTAATGGGAGATGTAGAGTTTAATACCTTATAGTGAGACACCTTATAACGAAGTATGTAATACATGTAATTTGACTATCATTTATTGAATTGAAATCCATGAGCATACTCTACAACATATAACAGGAGCTGTGTTATAAGAAGAGCCTTAATGTGAGGAGTTTTGTCTTCTTGACATTTCAAGTTTTTCAGTAAAACTTTGTATGTCAAGTTTTTCTTTTTGCTAAACAATAATTATATAAACCTCATGTAACAATGGAAAAAAGGTTGGTTTATCAAGGAAATCCAGGTTTAATGATTGTTTTTTTTTCCTTTTCTCTTAATTCAGGATTTTCTAATTAGTGTACATTTTGCTTGCCATTAGAATGCCTTGTTTTCCTCAAAAGTGGTCATAGGACTAATTCTTCAATCGAAGAGGAATTGCAAAATAAAATTTCTCATTATGGAAAATTTATAGGTTATCAAAGATTATATTTTCATTTACCTGATTCACTATAGGCAGTATATTTGCTCAGAGAGTTTTTAAATGTTATAGAGTAGTTTAAAAGGATGGCTGTAAAGAAAATGTAAATGTTCCATGTAAAACATAAATATGAAGAATTTTCCATGATATAGCTTCTCATATTATCAAAATAAATATTGCTGAAATTTGCTATGCATACATATACAGAATAATTTAATCTATAGCATTATTTTTTCTATTTTTTTTATCTCTGTCTCTCCAGAAACAGGATGCAGTTTTACTGCTTTTATCCCTCCTATCTTATCCTTAGTTTCATATCTTTTACATATTTTGATCTGGCTTAATAATCTTTGAAGGACTTCACAGGATAAGAACCAATCTGATATGAGGTTTTTATTAGAAATACCTAATTGCAAGATGACAATATATAGGGATTGATACAGGGAATTTCATTAGGGATACCAAGGCAGGTTGACAATATGAATTTCATACAAAGCTTTTCATTAGAAATATCATGGATGGCTGATAGTGTTTATGAATTTGATACAAGATTTTACTTTAGAAACACCTAGGCATACTGACCATGTATATGAATTTAATAAAAGGCTTTAAATTAAGAAAACCAAGGCAATTTGGCCATTTACTTGTATGAATTTGATACTAGGCTTTTCATTAGGAATTTCTGGGCAGGCTGGCCATGTGTATGAATTTGGTATACAGCTTTACATTAGGAATTTTTTGGCAAACTGATCATGTGTATGAATTTGATATGAGGTTTTTCATTAGGAATTCCAGGACAGGCTGACCATGTGTATGAATTTGATATGAGGTTTTTCATTAGGAAATCTTGGGCAGGCTGACCATGTGTATGAATTTAATATGAGGTTTTTCATTAGGAAATCTTGGGCAGGCTGACCATGTGTATGAATTTGATATGAGGTTTTTCGTTAGGAAATCTTGGGCAGGCTGACCATGTGTATGAATTTGATATGAGGTTTTTCATTAGGAAATCTTGGGCAGGC
Source organism: Potamilus streckersoni (assembly GCA_016746295.1). Lineage (NCBI taxonomy): Eukaryota > Metazoa > Mollusca > Bivalvia > Unionida > Unionidae > Potamilus > Potamilus streckersoni. Next base: position 866,939 of record JAEAOA010002070.1, read on the forward strand.
TGATCATGTGTATGAATTTGATATGAGGTTTTTCATTAGGAAATCTTGGGCAGGCTGAATGAATTTGATATATGGCTTTACATTAGGATTTCCTGGGCAGGCTGACCATGTGTATGAATTTAATATATGGCTTTACATTAGAAATATCTAGGTTGGTAGACAATGTATTTAAATTTTTCTGCTTTATGCAGATAATAGTTGCAGATAAACAGATGGGTAAACCAATGTGATCATGATTAAAATTTAATTTCCTTCAAAAACGTACTATTTTGTTAAAGTTTGTTCATGTAATTTTTATAATAACTTGAAATATTTTAGTTAGCAGGAAGATGAATAATGGGAACAGATTGCTGTAAAAAATATTGTACATACCTTTGTTTTTGTGCTAATTGTACCAAATTTCAGATGTAAATTGTAAATAAAATGCAGATTGTCTTCTGTTAAATGAAGACAAAAGTACAGAAGTTTTCAGTAAATCTGGGTTCAGTTTTATTTTCACCTTTTTCTGACAAAATATTATAGAATTATAACTACTGTTGAACTTGCCTATTATTTTCATCATTTAACTGGCATCACCACTGAATGGACACATTTCAAACTTTTTGTTGGAAAATTTATTTATATAGCAAAAATATATTTTTGAGGTATTGATCATATATAAAGAAAAATTAGGAGACTTTCTGTTCTGTCATCATTAGGTAGATTTCTTACATAATTTGATTCTCTCTGGGTATTTGGAAGTGAGTAATTATAGTAATAATTGGTTTGGTGTGCATCTACAAGAAATTCAATTTAGTATCACTTAATAATAGAGATATAAATATCATGAATTGAGACCAACATTTATTCTTTTACTTTCTTCTAATATTGTAGGTGATGAACTGCCTGTAGCTAATGTACAGATACACTTTTCTAACTATGGTGGTCAAATCAGGATATCTTTAGTGGTATAGATTTTAAGGACATTACTACATAACATTGTAAGAGTGCTTTACACTTTCCATATATACTCACAAATAGAGTCCAATTGCAAACTGCATAGACCCAGGCCTGCTGTAACATAATTCACCAGCAGATCTGAATCTGTGCAGTTCGTTAGGAGTAATAAGCAGAACAAATAACATTGACCCTGATCTGCAGGCACATTATCTTTGATTGTAGTTTGACTTGATTTATAAGCAATTATGTACAGAATTATTAGTGAGAACCTAACTATTTAACAATTTATGAAGAGCACTTAGAACATGACATTTCTTTGAGACTTCATTTTTCTTCCAACCACATGTCAGCCAGATCAGGTGAAATAATTATTATAGTATACAGTACAGTACTCACTCATTATAATTCTGACCATGGGCCCCATAATATACTGCCTTATAATGAGATCACCTTATAATGAAGTTCATTTTATATATATATATATATATATATATATATATATATACACACACTATACTATACTACTTAATAAAATGAGATTCACTACCATACCTGCATTATAGCCTCATCATAATGAAAAAAGATCCATGACCAAACCTGCATTATAGCCTCATCATAATGAAATGAGATCTATGACCAAATCTGCCTTATAACCATATTATCATGAAATGAGATCAATGACCAAATCTGCCTTATAGCCTCATCATAATGAAATGAGATCTATGACCAAATCTGCCTTATAAACTCATTATAATGAAATGAGATCCAAGACCAAATCTGCCTTATAACCATATTATCATGATATGAGATCTATTATCAAATCTGCATTATAACATTATCATGAAATGAGATCCTCAACAAAACCTGCCTTACGGTTACATTATAATGAAATGAGGTCCATGGACAAACCTGCCTTATAACCACATTTTAATGAAGGGCATTAAAGTGATGTATATGTTTGGGAAATACAGTACATATTTATATAACTGTTAGTAGAAGCCACCAATGTGACCCATACTGTAAGTGAGAGTGACATATATATATATATATATATATATATATATATATATATATATATATATATATATATATATATATATATATATATATATATATAGATGTTCCAAATAGGGCTCAAATGATAATGCAAAAAACAAAACTACAAAATCAAAAGGCATATAATGTTCTGAACAAAATTAATTTTTTCTCAACAGTCAGTAATTTAAATTGGGTGAAAAAATAAAGTTTCAATACTAGACCAAAAATAATTACTTTATTATTGGGTCAATCATGACATAAATTGAGGAACCACTGTTACTTTGCTCTTAAGAAAAACATAATTCCAAATGCTTTATGCAGGAACATAATATTTGGTTCTTTTAATTCTTAATAATGTAACTGAATTTGTTTGTTCTTTCAACAAATACTATCCAACTGCTTTTGTTCTTTCTCCACAGGATAAAGAATGGTCTTCCAGAATCCACTTTGTCTGCATTGAGGTAAGTAGTAAGAACATGTATTGCTGATTTAATTTAATTGTACTGGGTTTGATCCCTATTTCCATATCAAACACTGAGATTCAAACTAATTAGATATTTTTGTGTGCAGTAAATAAAAGTTTTATACATGTAACTCCCAGATCATTTTGTATTTCAATCATACAGTAGAGCTAAAAATGTTTAGAAAGTTTACAAATAAGTGGTTATGTAATAAATACAGAGATACATTCATGTATTGTACTGAATATAGGAGAGGACTTGTTTGATAAGACATATATATACACCTTGGCATGACACCTCAATGTATTCCACTGCTGTTTCAAACTCATTATTTTCTGCCTACTCAGAGCAATAAATGTATGCAGTTTTGTGTGTGTACCATTGACAGTGACAGATGTAGGAGTAGATTGTGTATCCAAAGATTGAGGGGCCATTAAAAAGTGCAGTAGATATCTAACTCCTTTTCAAAGATTTTTCAAGTCTTTTGACATCAAAATCTTAAAACTGACAACCCATTAATATCTTAGATAATAGAGAAACGTTATGTTTTAATAAGCTCTGAGAAATATATTCTGTACTGTTGGCTGCCAAGTCACATTGGAAAAAGAGTAATGAAAGGGCAGATAAAAGCTACCATACTTACCCAGCTGCAATTGCATGTTTCCAGACAGAAGATTCCCTATATGACTTTAAAGATCATATTAATCCACATCTTTATCACACATGTACTGTATTTTTGCAAAATATACAGACTGATAATGAAGCAAACTAATTTAAAAACATAACAAAACACTATTGTAAAGTTGTCGCCCTTATGGAAAAAATTGGAGAGATGAGGTAGTATTGTGCCAATTGTGTATTGGACACATGTATACCTCCTGAAAGGTGAACTTCAGCTGAAATGTGTGAACTGCTATTAGAGCAGAAAATTTTTGTTGAGTGTTGATTTCTAAAAGTATTTTAATGTAAAATACTTCAAGAAACAGTATGTGGACATACCACCCAATAAAATTTGAGGTGCTGTAAACCACTATGACTATTACCTTTCAAAGCTATGAGGGGGACCTAGTATCTGTACTCCTTAGGTCATGCTGGACCAGGTTATGTTTGGGATGGCTTCTCTAGCAACTGTCTGGATTCCAATTAGCAACCAAGTAGTTTTGGCTTCTTCTCCAGAATGACAAGCAGTTTTAATTAAACTTGCAAGTTAATGCTTCTGTCTTCTCCAGAATGACAACCCGTTTTGATCAATCTTGCAAGCTTATTTTTCTAAGGATATGCTTTAACAAAATTTCATTAGGGTGGCTCACCTGGCAGTAGTGTGGATTCCATAGCAATCAGGTTGAAAATCACATTATGACATCACTAGATTATCTGAGCCAGTTTTGATCAGTATAGGTAGGAATGTTTTGTTTGATCTTGTTTGTTTGATATTCTTTATCAAAATTTTGTGTTGGTTAACTCCAGAAACATAGACACAGATACCATGGCAACCAGTTTTGCTCAGTCATAATAGGAATGCTTATCAAAATTGACTCTCTGGTGGCTCTGCTAGTAATAGTGTATCCTCCTTAGAAATAAGGTGCAAAATGTATTTTTGTCCAGTGCTTTTTCATAGAAAACTGGGGAACATAGTATCCACATTTCCAGCTGTCTATCAGTCACACTTTAATATCCACTGTACAACTTGAAAGTAGTTTGTAAATAAGGAATGAGACTTGGCATAATTGTACATAAGCAAAGGAAGGTGTGTCACATACCATATGAGGGGTGGGCTATCTTCAAGGTCAAGGTCAAGACCGTTTTCATCACTTTCGCTCTCCTTTATAACTTTAAAACCTTTTGAGATTAAGGGATGAAATCTTGTATACTGATGCATCATCACCAGAAAACATGTTGTACAACATGGGGATCCTTTCTTTAAAGTCAAGGCCATTGCTTAATAATGTATGCCTTCATCACACTTTCATTTTCCATTGGTTATTGCTTAGTAATGTAAGTTATCTATCAGACTTTCTCTTTTAGTCTAAAATTTTTAAACCATTCAAGATTAATGGCTATAACTTTGTATAATTGCACATCATCGCTAGAAGGTCTGAATTGTGCCATGCTAAGGTTACTATCTTCAGGGGCAGGGACATTGTTTAGTTTAAAGCCATAACTTGGTATACTTATATATGCATCATTAGAAGTTGTGTCAGATACCACAGTGGGTTTTTGTCTTCAAGGTCAAGGATTTATTCCATTATTAAAGTTTTCCATCTTACTTTCCCTTCAGTATAAAAAATTACATCCTTTTGAGATTAGGTATAAGTTTAAGCTATTTTAAGGTTTTTCATTCCACAGCTTTTTCCATTTTTTAAAGTTTGAAACTATTTGAGATTGTGGGATTCATTTTGGTATACATGCACATGTCCATGTTAGCAAGTGTGCTTTGGGCCCTTTCCTTTCTGCTTTCTAACTGATGAGCATTTTAAGATTTTCACTAGATGAGTTGCATTGTACATCAGGGTCTTATTCTCAAGTTCAAGGTCACAGGTTGATAGTTGAAGGTTTCCACTATGTCAGCTTTATGCTATAAAAGCTGTATAAAGTACAGGGATGATCCATGGTGCACTTATGCTTCTCAGTTTGGCATTATGTCAGTTATTCCTGTGATAGCAGGGGTCACAATACCAGGTGAAGTGGGCAAAAAAAGTCAAAGGAGAACTGTAAACTTCACCTTCTTTTGTTAGGAAAGTGAAAATGACTCCATCCTGGATTTTTCAGATGTAAAATGGCTGTAGATTATAGCTTTTGAGATGCCTCCTTCGCAGTAGCCTGTAAGATCTGGCACTGTTGTAATCCAAGGTGAAATGCATCAATATATACCGGTAAATAGTAATTTTCATTTAAAAATGTGATGGGTAAAGAGTGTTTTCAATGTATTTCTTATTGAAGATGGAGATTTTAATGGCCATATTTGCATATTTTCTTGATAAAATCAGTTTGAAACTGTAAATGAACTTGTAATGGCAGACATTGCTAAGCATACCACATCATTAAACTCTCTGAATAGGTAAATAATTGGGCAAACAGATTCAGGAAAATATATGGTATAATGAAAACAAAGTTTAAATATTATGTCATAGGAGATTTAGCCTAAATATTTAATAATGTAGGTCAAAAACACTGACAATCTCTGTTGTGGAATTTAAAACAATGCTGCAAAGTCAAGGTTGTTCTCTCACCTACCATAATTAATTTTTGCGAAATTACAAAAGAGATATATAATAGTAAAGCAAATACTATTTAACAGATTTATATCATTAATACCAGTAGGTAGACAAATAATTCAACAATAAATATGCAGTCCTATTAATGAATTTGTGGTAACAAAGCAAGAAAGCAAATAGTTATGTTTAGAAAAACCCTCTTTCTAAAACCTCACTTGGTGCAATAAGTGTTCTTGGATGTTGCGGTTTTGGGGGGAAAAGGGTCCAGTTTAATTCTCTATTTACTTTAATGCTTCTGTGTGTTGTCTATGAATAGTTATATTACTGTTTTATTGGGAACAAGGAAATCGGGACAAAGAGTGTGTTTTGAAAAGTCACTTGTGCATGTATTCCTATGAACATGCATTGGGGTTGTTTCAAAGAATGCTATAAATATTTTTTATTGCAATTTTACACTAAACTTGTACAAAATAAAATAAAATAATTAAGTGGTAGTTTTTTAAGCATTTTTACTAACTTGAAATTACAAGACTCAAATCTTATTACTGATTTCAGTTATAATTAATTACAATGTATAGCTTCTGCTGTACTTTTTAAGTCATATGGCAAATTTGCCTGTATCTCAATCCAAACACACATATACTACAAGTATGAATATAATGGGTATGAATATAATAATTTTTATACATGTACAAAATGGTTGATAAAAAACATGACATATTTTTAAACTTGAAAAAAAGGCATTGTTATTTACTGTTAAAAGCATACTGAGAAATGAAGCACATAAATAAGATAAAGCAGCTATATATATATATATATATATATATATATATATATATATATATATATATATATATATATATATATATATATATATATATATATATTATACATATTTTGCAGTTCTTGCTTTCCAGGTCTTACTTTGGTAAAAAAATCCCACTTCTCCCTGTTCTTACCAAAAGGAGTGGTCACTTCTCCCAACAATTTAAATCTAGCTTGACCCCTGTGATGGATTCTTCAAGGTAAAGGTCACTGAGGAAAATGTGTTTTACCCCTTCTCTGCATTTTGTCTTTAATACTGTTTGAGATTAGTGAAACTTGTTTCTTTCCATGTATTCCCATTAACATTACAGCTCAGTCTTACTGGTCATAGATTGAATTGTGAACTATTCTTACCTCACCAGAAAAGGTGTGGACAAAAATCCATTGACTTTGCCTGTCAATTCTCCAGAATAGATGAGCCAATTTAAATTAGGCTTGCACTGTTTCTTGGGAGATGCATAATCAAAATTACATCTTTTGTGCTTCCCTAGAAATGGTGGAATTTTTTAATAATCAAGTGAAAAACTTATTTTCAACTTCTACCCTAGTACTGTTGATCAAACATATTAGGAATGTTTCTTAGAACATGTTTTATCATAATTTGGTTCTTGTGGCTCAATTAGTAAGTTTGGCTCTACTGCAACCATTCAGATTACTGGCTTAAAACTTCTTCTCCAGAATGGATTATCCAATTATGATTGACTTTATAGGAATGTTCTACATGCTCTATCAAACTTATTGTAAGAGTGGCTTCCTAGCAATGGTGTGGCTTCATTAACAACTAAATAAAAAACTCGTTATGACCTTTATCAAGAATTAATGATGGATATTAGTTGAGCAATATGTAAGCTTTAAACATTGCCAGCTACACATATTGCGCACACACACACACACACACATACACACACACACACACAAAATAAATTTATAAACAGAGAACTGCATATTTGTATTGTAAATTTCATTTTGTTTTAGTCATTCATATAATAAGTCATCATAATAAACCTCTTAAATACAGACACACATTTTTAATGTATATGATAAATTATTCATTAATGTGTCATGTGCTCTCTCACTCTCTCCCCACCTCCTATCTCAAAATCTGACCTTCCAAGTGTGCATTAGTGAATGTACAGTAGAAATAACACATTGCTATAAGTAAAGCTGTTGTGAGAGAAAACAGTTTTTTTTATAAGCTTCCACCATTAATAGCTGTTAAATGTATCATGAGGTATAGATATAATTAGTGTTAATATTATGTATCCCTCAGTCAGGTGATGATGTAGAGTTGAAATGGTTACATGCTGTGCCTAACAACCTCCAACTGTCAGTTACCACTTGTCAATCAAGCACTAACTAATTTCCCATACTTTTTTGGTGCCAGTATCTACCACAACCTAATTGGGGGGGGGAGGGGCACTCAGTGGGGGCAAGGGAATCTGCACCCAAACATTTTCTCCAGGTTGCTTCTGATGGTAAGTTTCTTTTTGCAAATCTTTACTACTACTACATTTTCAGGAGATATAACTAACTCATTTAGCTAAATATTGGTTAATCTTCCATGAAGCGCACATGGGCATACAATATTTTGTACTCAATATTTGTAAAGAAGGAATCATTTATATTATGTGTTGATATCACAAAAATATTAAACTTAAAACTTACATTACACACACATACACACACACACACACACACACACACATACACACATAAATCTCTCTGGTGGCTTAGTGGTTAGAGCATGTCGTGGGTTAGATCCCCGGTTGAGTCATACCAAAGATTTACAAAAATGGTACTAACAGCTGCCTGCTTGATGCTCAGCATTAAGAGGTTAGTGTTAGAACTGGTCGGCCTAGTGTCAGGATAATGTGACTGGGTGGGACATCATGCTACATATCTGTAACATGATGCCCCAGTGCTAGACATCACTTAACTGCCACACTGCAGACATTGTAGCAATATGACTGAAAATTGTTAAAGCTTTTTGAAAAATCAAAATCACATCACACACACACACATACATATATGATTTGATGTGATTATAAAATATATAATCATGAGTATAGCTGAATAATACATACACACAAGAACAAGTGAAAAACTGGCAATATATTTTAGTGAAAGATTGCATCTAAAATTTATCCATGTATTTAATAAAACGATATCTTTATAGACATCTTTAACAGAAAACAAATACAGAATGGACTTGATCCAAAATTTCTTGGAAACTCTTCTGAAGATCAACTTATACTAAAAGGATTGCATTTAAAACTAAAAATAGGGAATGATGCATCAACATGAGAATTTCACGATTCTGTTGGAGAAGGTTTCTTTGGAAATTCTTGAAATGTTTGAAGGAACAAATGTCATATAAGAATTATAAAGATGTGCAAAGAATTAGAATAATGCATTTATGAAATTAAAACTGTTTCAGAAAGGAAATATTTTTGATTTTGATCAAGAACTATTTATAGAAATTGAATGAAAGAATAACTTCTGTCATTACAAATTAAAATACTAGAGAATCAACAAGAACAAGATACTAATTCTTGATTACAGGAAGAAATAACATAATACAAAATGCCCAGAGTCAAACCTAACAGAAATATTCAACAACACATGCAATCAGTCAAGAATAAGAAGAAGAAACCAGGTTATAGATCATTCAAGAACCTTAGGAAAAAACATAAGTTTGAATCTAAATGAAACAATGATCAAACAAAAATTAAACATCAAAATAACCATATATATATATGTAAGTGTCAAGACTACCATCAGTCAACATTTCTAAAGAGGAAACAAAAGCCATCAAAAACATTTTCAAATCAATAAATCTAATGGATTGTCAATGATAAAAACATTAAAGCTTCAGGTACAAAGAAGCAAACTTATGCTGAAGCTGTCAAAGATGAGGTGAGACAAACTACACAACAATCTAACAAAGATCTAAAGACAACCCTGAAGCCTCATGCAAACCTTGGAAGAAATTTTACAGAGATCACAAACAGAGGAATAAACAGGCTAAAGAGGTGATTTATTCAGATATAAAACAAAAACAAATGAAGGAAACAAAAGAAATGACAAAAACAAATTCAAAGAGGAATAGAGACAATATTAAATTGATCAGTTCAAATTCATACTGACTGAGACTATATTCTGCTACATAAGGGTGTTTTGTAATGTCCAATGTCCAGTGATTAAAGTGCATGATAATATAAATCTTAAAATATACACAAACATTAAAACTGGAGGAATATGCTTTACTCACAATAAGAAGCATATTCACAGGATAAAGTAAACCTTTTGAACAAAATAAGCCTTCTTTAATAAAAAAGTCTTCTTTTATGCTCTCTAGCAGATGTGATAGTTATGTTGAATTTTACATTGTAGCTAGTACACAACAGATTTTAATAACAGTCTCACAGGAAAACTCATCACTAACATTTCTATTGAAGAACTTAATTCTTTATAAACATTATTGCAGGATGAAGGGATTATTTTATAAAAGCAGAATAATAAGAATTAATAAAGATGATTTTATTAAAGTAATTTTTGTTGTTAATGTGGGCTACATGCCTACTTTCAGCACACAATAAGATATTCATGGTGGCCATTGTAAATGGTGGAGGAAGAACCTAGGAAAAACCTTGGGAAGAACTATCAACCCACAGGAAGCTACCGACAAGCTTTCTCACATGCTCATGATGGCCAAGCCTGAGACTCAAACCCATGTTGACAGAGGTGAGATGGCAGTGATTGGTAAAGACAAGCACTATAGACCTCTCAGCCACCCCAGTAAAGAAGTAGAAAATCAATTAAATGATAAAGTATATTTTACAAACATTTCTGTCAATCCTTCTTAAGAAATTATGGCAAAAAAAATTGATGTATTTATGAAATCTCTGGAAACAAATGTTCCATATGTGACATTTTCCCACAATTAATACAAACCCTTCTGTATTACATTTTCACACAAGTATTACACACTTTTGTGTGTTAAATTTTCTCACAAGTAATACACACTCTTCTGTGTTGCATTCTGCAGGAAGCAATTAGAACATTTGATAAATCACTGCCTTTTGGGTACCCACATTTATTTTGTGAGAATTGTTTACAGCGAAACTTAGTTTTTGTATTGTTTAGTTATTAAAATATGATGCAATAATTTCGTTGCAAGTAACAGTGAAACTTCTTATCATCCTTGAAGATATCTCTATGTGTAAATTCAGGAATTCTCTGAAACTCCTTTACCTCAGAATGGTCTGTATCTGAGAAACAAAGTTTTTTATTTTATAAGTTTTCATTTTGCTTGGTTGCCTTGCTTTCTTTGATTACAGTCAGGATTGAGTCAGCTATTTTAAGGTTGTTTAATTAGATTACATACACAATAACATTTATAAGTGTTCAATTGATCAATTGAAAAGAGGTAACCAACATACAACTGGGGCTGCTAATTCTTAAGCATGTAGGATTTGTATGGCTTTTAAAGTTTTTTTTTATTGTTCCACCTTCTTTATTTGATTTAAAAGACGTAATGATTTTGATAATGCAAAAGGTGGCCAGCTTTTTATTTAGTGCAACAATACAGCAAATGCTTCTGATAGTCACATATCAAAATGCGGTCTGCAATTAATTAAGTTCTCAGAGAAAAGCTCAAGAACATAGCTGTTACAGTAGATTGACACATTTTGCGTTTAATTACAAGAGGACACTACATTTATGATTATTACACTTAAAAGGAACTATAAGATAGAACTAGAACACAAATTTCAATTGATAAAATATTATTTGATTGGTCTTTATTTACTGAAGTTCTGCCTCCACTAGGTGTCAGTGACATTTTCATTGATCAACATTTCCTTGAATATCATTAATTACAGTGTATTAAGAATGTCATTTGAAAAGAAAATGTAACAAATTATATGACTTCTTATTAAGATTTGATATTTCAAAATGTTGATTAAAATTTCCAGGTCTTAACTATGTTTTAAATGATAAAATTAATTATATTTCAAAGTTTCTGTTACCAATTTTGATTGCAATTTTCTTCAAGTTAAAAAAATAGGGATAAATTTTAGGGGTATTTTTTTATTGTTTAAAGAATGGGATCCACGCCTGACCCCACATTATAAGTGAGTTATCAGGGTGCTAGTTATCAAGGGAGTGGTATGCTGTGATATATATTTGGAACTGCAACATATTGAGAACCATGTCTAATAGTTGGCACTATCAGAATAGGTTAAATAATGGTGTTTTGAAAAGGAAGTGAAGAAATAAAACTGTCACCATACTTGCATTCAACCTTTATTGTTATACAATGGTACAATTTTTGGCATGGGGTAGAATAGTATTGTGTTATATCCTGAATCATGTTATAATGAGGCATGTTATCACAAGGGAGAGCTGTATATCTACATAACATGTATAAAAACATAATTTACAACCTTAAATAAAATACCTTCCTTCATATGTCCAAGACACTTTAGATTTCATTAGTAAATTGATATCTCTTCTGAAATTATCGGACAAATCTTTTCTATTTACACTTGATGTTACTTCTCTCTACATATACCACACAGTGATAGTATTGAAGCATGTAAATACTGTCTTTATATAGATTAAAATTCATATTAACTATATAGAGAAATAATGTAATAAAACTTGTGCTTGAAAAACATTTTTTTGTCAGTTTGTTGATTCACACAATATTCAGAGGTTTATATTACCTATTCCGTATCATCAGCATTTGGGTCAGAATCAGAATCCAATATTCAGACTCTTTCACTCATTCAAGAATCCATTTAAACAAAAATAACCTGTTAAGCTATGTTGGCTTCAAAGATTGATGCATACCCGCCCATTGCCTTGATACACCTGTCCACTGTCTGGATGCATCCTATCCACTGCTTTGGTACAAAACCTGTCCACTGCCTTGATAACCTGTCCACTGCATTGATAACAACCTGTCCACTGCCTTGATACACCTTACACTGCCTTGATAACCTGTCCACTGCCTTGATAACAACCTGTCCACTATCTTTATACACCTGTCCACTACCTTGATACACCTTACACTGCCTTGATAACAACCTGTCCACTGCCTTGATAACACCTGTCCACTGTCTGGATGCATCCTGTCCACTGCCTTGATACACCTGTCCACTGCCTTGATACCAACATGTCCACTGCCTTGGTACACCTGTCCACTGCCTTGATAACAACCTGTCCACTGCCTTGATACACCTGTCCACTGCCTTGATACCAACATGTCCACTGCCTTGGTACACCTGTCCACTGCCTTGATAACAACCTGTCCACTGCCTTGATACACCTGTCCACTGCCTTGATAACAACCTGTCCACTGCTTTGATACACCTGTCCACTGCCTTGATAACAACCTGTCCACTGCCTTGATAACAACCTATCCACTGCCTTGATACACCTGTCCACTGTCTGGATGCATCCTGTCCACAGCCTTGGTACAAAACCTGTCCACTGCCTTGATAACCTGTCCACTAATTTGATAACAACCTGAACACTGCTTTGATAACAACCTGTCCACTGCCTTGATAACAACCTGTCCACTGCCTTGATAACAACCTGTCCACTGCCTTGATACACCTGTCCACTGCCTTGATAACAACCTGTCCACTGCCTTGATAACAACCTGTCCATTGTCCACTGTCTGGATGCATCCTGTCCACTGCCTTGGTACAAAACCTATCCACTGCCTTGATAACCTGTCCACTGCTTTGATAACAACCTGTCCACTGCCCTGATACACCTGTCCACTGTCTGGATGCATACTGTCCACTGCTTTGATACACTTGTCCACTACCTTGATACAACCTGTCCTCTAAATTGATTCAACCTGTTCACTGCTTAGAGGTAACCTGTCCACTGCCTTGATACACATGTCCACTGCCTTGATACATGTTCAATGCCATTTTGTGTAGGAACAAACAGAATTACATGACATTTCTTTCATTATACTATTTGATAATTTTTTTGAAGGAATGATATGTACCAGGTAATGTAAACATTTTTATACATCAGAAACAAGATATTTACCATTATATTTAAATATTGTGAATTATTAAGTTGACTTTGTCATTTAAGTCAAGCAAGAATATATTATGGAATTTATTAGTTGATATACATGTTACATTGATAGTGGCATATTTTTAGACTCACAAGACAACACAGATTCAGATGGTCTTATAAGTTCATGATTTCAAAGCCTACTCTGATACATAAAAGTAAAAGCAAATTATTTAAAATAATCCAGTAACTAATGGTTTGGTTAAAACTTGCATTCTGCTTCAGTTGTACAATTACAGTGTGACCCAGCTTTAACAAGTTGGTTGGGGTTCATATAACCTAGCCATATTATGCACCGAAGAACTGTATTATAAATAACCAGAACTGTATTATAAATAACCAGAACTGTATTATAAATAACCAGAACTGTATTATAAATAACCAGAACTGTATTATAAATAACCAGAACTGTATTATAAATAACCAGAACTGTATTATAAATAACCGTCTCATTTAGTAGAAGAAAAATAATGCATGTATGAAAAATATTCAGGATGGGTTGTGAGCATAAAAGTGGGCACAAATATATGCTTTTGATTAAATGTAGACAAATCTAGCCTGAAATACACTTGTTTATTGATAACTTACATTAGTATAGCATGTACAGTTGATAATGTGTGTGAAAAGCCTTTTATTTGATTACAGATCACATGTTATAAAATTTCAGTAACAGGTACATCCTGTTAGAAAACACAAAAAACATGTAGATAGCAAATGGTAGTTCTCAATTTATCTATATCTCATTGTCAACAAACATGTGTCACAATTTAATACAATATTGTCACCAGTAGCAAATGGCTATAGTTGTTACCAGTAGCAAATGGCTATAGTTGTTTGCATGCTAAATGTACTTTAATTGGCCTAAAGTTTGGTCAGCTGGAGACAGCTGTCATCTTGCCAAGGCTACCCAGGGGATGAGGCTATTCGTAGAGAAATGAAGACATGAACAAATCTAAAAATTTAACACTTTCAGTTAATTTGATGGGCAGATATCTATGGGTTCAAAAGATTGGATAATGCCACCATTCCACCATTGGTAGTGACCATAAGCATAAATGTTTTACCTGCCAAAAAAGTAACTTTAACAGCAGAATAAACTTCTCCAGTCTCTTTGGAAAATGCAACAATACATCATATTCCATTGCTTTCATTTAAGTTTGGTGCTGACTTTCTTTGATAAAAGGTGCTTTGCCTTTATTGAAGATTTTTGAAGTCAGCTTGCTTTGATAAAGGATCATGTGTTATTGAAGTCCCAGAATAAAGGACAGCATTGGGGTATCAAACAAATGCCCATTTGTTATTGTGGTGGCAACATCAAATAATAATAGATCACTGATTGACTGAATTTTTGTTTGTTTAGTATTTATAAACAAAGGTTTGTATTTCAAAAGTAATTAGTAGTTTTCCTTGAAGTTTCAGCAAAATTATTTTTACTTGGTATATTTTAAAAACAATTTAGCTGCCATTTGGTTGATTGTATCTGTCCTTGTTCCTGTCTTCAAAAGTTCTTCATTTTAGATAGTTTGGTAGCATAACTAATTGAGTGTATGACGGCATTCATTACTCATTCCAGATGTCAGCATAAGTGGATTATGATACTACAGTGCAATTTTATGATGTTTAATCAATATGAACAAAGGATTTATGTAAAAATAGATTGGTTCCAGTGTAGGTTTTATCTAAGTTTTATCTAAGTTGTAGGCTTTCTATCATAGTGCCTTTGAGTTTCTCCACTCCAAACCCAAGATTGTACACACAAGTTTAAACAGCCAACAATGTTGATGCAAAAAAAGAAATCACCATATAGTATATTTTGTCATCAATAAGGAAACAATATCCCAATCTGCTACATTAGCGAAGCCAACTGTGATGCCAGAATTAACTTTTGGACAATATTTTTCATACTTTTAAAGAAGAAAAATACAGATGTATGAAATTTTAGGAGCCACACCATGATCTTTTTATATTAGAATTTATGTGCAATTTCTTCCCTGAAATGATAGTAAACTGATTACATTATTTTGTTGTACTTTTAAGAAGAAAGAATATTTTTTTGTTTACAATAAAAATAATGTATATGTAGTTTGGGAGCAATGCAGCAATCATGGTTGTATCCAAATTCATGTTCTAACATAGCATACTATAGCAGTGTCACTCAGCAGTATTATTATTGCTACACTTTTCCAAGAAAAGTTGGGGATTAACTTGTTATGCCAGTTGTGCATCTGTGTGTGTGTGGATTTCTAATGTTGGACAACTACACTGTTTTGAATGGAGAATGCACACTTTGGGATATCATCTGGGATAGTGGTTTAGGAATATAATCCATCCCTGGTTGTGGATTTGAGTGGTGGGTGGGAAACTTATACAAGTAAAAAGTGGGGGTGAGGATTATAAATAGTGTCAACAGATATAAGCATAAGGTTATGGCTATTTTAGTGCAGACTTCAGGCTATGTAGAAAACCATCTTAAATACAATTTTACAGGTCAGGGATCACAAAAATTAGATTATTCAACTTATTTCATATATTTAATTGGTAATGAGATCCTTAATTTATTAGAGAACTGAATTTAAGCAGCTTACCTAGAGTGGATATAGAATGTCTGCGTTATCATGCACCTTCTGCTTCCTTTTTATCTACACCTGAAGAGATTAAACTCTATAAGATTGCATAACTTGTCTTTCCTTTGCTTGCAAAACTGAAAATATGGAGAATGTAACTTTTAAAGCTGCATTTTTAGCTGATATTATATTTTAATTGGCTATTATTAGCCATTAATTAAACTGAAAGAAAAATACTCAGATTTTTTTTGTCTTGAATAAATTTATTAAGTGACTGGAAATATAATCAAAATTTTGTTCAAGTCTGTTTTGCTGTTTTAAAGATATTTTTTAAAAGATATTCACATCAGTAGTCTGGTCTATTGCTGATGCTTGTCTCCTAATTTGCTGTTGTAATGCAGTTTTGGAATCAAAATGAAATCAAAATTCATACAGAACTATGATGTTAGACTATATAGTAAATAATGAAAATTCATATAGATTGAGAGATACATGAAGGAACAGTTCGTAAGGCTGTCAAATTGTGCAGCTACCTCCAGGAACCTGTAACCACTTTTTATTATGGCAAGAAAATTATTATTGATGTGTTATGTAAACTCAAATTTATATCACAACACTGTGAGATAATGCTAGAACATGTATTGTAACATGTAATATGAAAACACATTATATCCAAATTATTGCCAAACTTACTAAAATCTACAAATACTCCAAGCAACTTTCAACCAGCTGTTGACTATAACTACTTTCATAGGTGAAGCACTTACAAATATGGTGGCATCCCAGACTTTTGGAAAATCATCAACTGCAGAGAAAGTAGTTAGAAACTATCCCTAATTAGAGTGGTAACAAGAAAACAATTAGTAAATATATCATTTTTTTATGCATATAACAATTAAATCGGTTTGTCATGATCAGTTCATTTCCTATAGATAAATAAGTAATTAGCAGTTTTGAATCAAAATTGATGAAAGTAAAAGGGACAATGACTATCACTATGTTACAAGGTGGACAGTTTTGTATTGACCCATGGTCTTCTGAGGCAATACTGTAATAACAAATTAGCTCTTGTTTCATAGAGATTTTAAATACTTTGTATTTGTTTTCATCAGTATCAATTTCCATGGTTTTGCCAAAAATTATTTTTTAGTTGGTACTAAACATTTTGGAGCATGAAAGTTCCTGTATTGCTTTCACAGAAGAATCACTGTTGGATGGGTGCCCTACAAAAAAGTGACTTAAAATGTTCTAATGCCTTTTGTAAGATACTGATAATAAGATAAAAAGGAATAGAAACTAGGAGTGTGGTTTATCAGTCTGGAACTTGTCAGCAGCAGAGGGTGTCAGCATTCTGGTCATAACAATGTTTGAACTTTTAACATTTAGGAAGTAAACATATCATTTAAATGAAGGTTTCCAGCAATGATACCTACTATTTATATTTTTATTTATATGTTGCTTAGACTTATCAGATGATGTGATACCATCTCTTGCTGAAGACATGGTTTGCCATTTTTATCTCCCCTTACAGGCATGGTGTTAATGGATGAACCAAGGGATGATAAACTTTCTGTCTGACATTCATATCATCACTCCTCTACTGTATTTATCTGATCAATCTAGATTCACTGAAATCACTTCAGACCCTGTAGCCAGAATGTCTTGAACACAGAGTTTGACATTAGCCTCAGAAATGAAAATGTAAGAAGTCTATTTTGGTTTTAAAGTAATCTAGGGGTAGTTTGCTTTTAGTATTTGCACCCATAATTTAAGTAGGGATACTTCCATGCATGCCTGGAGATAAAAGTCTATCATAATTCTTTTTACTTAGATATATTGCTTTCATTTGTGACCTCAAGGAAAGACCAATTAGGCTTGCTGTATCCGAAAGTAGTATTCATCTTTCTTGTGTTATGTAAATGTAATTCAATTACTTGTGTATTAGTTTTAAATTCCTTTTTTTTTGTTTTTATGTTATTGCAAGTTATTATAATGATAACTTTATTCACTAGATTTGACTTTTTTTCAGAATTTTATTTCAGTTCTTGGAAACATCAATGTTGCTACATTGTATATTTAGATGACCTAGTTCTTGACCTTGGTTCTAAATGTATACACACAGTGAAAATCATTGGTTGTATTCAAGGTCATTCTAGGCTTATGTCATCTCTGTTGTAAATGTGTTTTTTAAAAAATTATTTTTGAAATTATAGTAGGATTCATTTGGTATGACCAAATTCATCCATGACATAGGTGTCAATTGTCTTATGGGCTTTCTGTGCCATTCAAATTATCTTAGTGACCATGTTACCCCCATCATGTGATCTAAAACTTTGTTTAAAATGCCCTTAGTTATTGAGTTCAGTCATATTTCTTTCCTTTTGGAGCTCAAAGGTATTTTGTGTTGTGACCAGTAGAGTTGAAATTGTTATTTAAAATAATTTTTTTTCCAAGAAATCTAAGTGCTCATCAAATTCTTGGATACAGACATTTGTTGATATTCAGAATTATTTAGAATTCTAAAGCCAGAATATTTTTCTTGATTCATAAAATTCAACAAGGAACTGTTAACCCATCAGTACAATACTGCATTCATCTGGCGTCATTGTCCTCCATATTGAAACTTCATCGAGAATTAAAACAAAATTCAATTTGAACTTTTTTGTGACTTATATTTTGTAATTCTAGGATTTAAAGTTTTGGATTATATTCACAAAATGTTAGTCCTTTTTTTATTTTTTACCATGTTTTATAGAGAAATAAATTATTTTTATTAAATTTTACAAAGCTTGTTGACATCACTCTTTTCTTTGTTACTTTTGAATGAGCCTAAACACATAATACTTTTTTTTAAAATCTTGAATTTGGCATTTATGTGTCCATCTGTACACATCCATACATTCTTATGTCCATTTAGTCATAATTTAAATAATATTGATGTTAAATTGGATGTTTGGCCAGCTTCTTAAGCATAGTTGGCTTAGGAGATATGTATATGGCCAATTCCTCAAGCATAGTTTACCGGATAGCCATGTTTATGTAGCCACTCGTCAAGCATAGTTCTGGCCAGTTCCTCCAACATTGTCGGCCATGTTAGTTTGTATGTTATGTTGGCTTCACAAAAGAAATAAGCAGGTCAGGACCTTTTGGTTTTTTTCATAAAATATCTAAAAGTATGTTACACATGAATTAAATATAACCAATTATTATTACAATGTAAGCATATAGTTGCACTCAATGTACAATATTTCTGTCTTATATGCCAGTGGGTCCATTGAACCTGTATATTGCTTTAAGGGGTTAAGCAAATATTAAAAAACCTTTCTAGTATACTAATTTGCCAGATTTTCTGTTTTTCTTTTAAAAATGTGCTAGGGTTTATTATAGGAGAATGAGTTGTAGTTGTATTTTTATCACTACACTATATGTATCTAGTTAGGATTGTTTATTGTCACACCTGTAATGATACAGTGGTGGCTCAGTGGTTAATGTGCCAGATTCAAACTGAATGGGTACATCTTTGAATCATATTGATAGATCAGTCAGGTTAGTTACTTTGTTGTGTCTTTGGGCAAGGACTTTATTTTAGTTGCCTTGCCACTGAATAACCCTTTTTTGGTAATGAGCCATTAAAGTCAAATTAAAAGTAGACTCACATGTAATAAATGCCAACAAAGTATAAAATAATGTTCAAAATTTCTCCCTTGACTATTTTCCCTTCCATCTGTCCATAATTTATGCTTTCAAGAAGAATTAATGTGCAGTTTTTAATCTCCATTGTTTTACTCTTTTACAATGCTTAAAGGTGTCTTGAGCCAGTTTGGTTTAGTGTCTAAATCCAGTTTGCATTTTGGAGAAGGGCATCTTGGTTCAGTCTACAAGTGGTTTACCATACAATTGCTTAACCTAATTTCCATGGGTAAAGTGACTTAGAGTATTGGAGTCTTCCTGGATGGGATGTAGGTCCATCCCAGGCTGACCATGGCAGTCAGAACTGGTTCCATTTTATAGGTGGTGCTCACCTTTTTTATGTACTTTTGAGAGAATGATGTAAGGTGAAGTTGTTTGCATTTAAAACATACACAGTGGATAGAATGTTGGCATACCTCTATGCTACTTTCATGTAATATGGCTGACATTTTTTTGGAGATTTTACTTTTGAAAATTATAAATGATCTTAACTCACTGCTAACTAAGTTGACTGCTCCCTTGTGCTCAAAAAATCAACCTAAATTTGTCTAAAGTACACTAACCTTGGCAGCTATTAAAATAGGGAAAATGAATTTTGCCAGACTTAGTCTACAATACCAGCTTGTGAAAGTGTAATTACCAAATATATAAAATATATAAATAGTTATCAGCTCTTTTTTAAAAAAAATTTACCTCTGAAGTTCAGAAAGTGAAAATGAGCAAGGGTAGCTAGCACTTTTTTTTGAAAGGTTCACATCTTGAGTAAGGCCAAGCTGTATACTCTCTAACCCATATTACACCCATCAATATACACCAAAATAAGAGGAATGAAAGGTTCTTTAAACAATACCTAAGACATAGAAAGTCTTTATTAAATAACCAGTATAACTAGTGAGGAAACCCAGGGAAATTCTTTTTTTTAAAAAAATTCTAACCCTTTGCTAGATTTGAAACAGTAGATCACCACTATAGCTAACCAAAGGAAACAGACTAGAAAAAAAACAACAGATTTTCAAACCTTACATTCTGATTCATTTTGTTCTCAATATCAGAGAGCAGTTAATAAAAGAGAACGGTGAAATCCATTGTTGACCTTAATGGTGTTTTTTGAACTAACTTTCTGCTTTGAATGTTCTCACTGTTCATTACTAATGTATGATACTGAGACTTCAAAACTGTTCTCCTTTTAGGAATGCAGTAAACCTTATCCAAAGCTGACAAAAAAATATATACACTATGCATTGATATTATGATGAACCTGTATGTCAAGGATGCCAATCAAAATGCTTTGGCATTTTTATGTTATTGAACAATCAGGTACTAATTTTTTGAAAGCTGTAGTACCCAATCTCTGTTAAGTTCTTTTTGAAAATATATAATAGCAGTAGCCACTGTACAAAGCTTAATACCTTTGATCTCCTTCTGTCCAAGTCCACTGAGTCTACCATTAGTCTTAACAACCCCATATCTCTTGATAATGGCAATGGATTATAATTGGAAACCTTGAACGATCCCAGGTGATCTTTGGTCCTAAAGATTGTATGGATTTTGGGGCCATAAAAAGAGGAAGAGATGCAAAATGCACATTAGTTCAGACTATATCATTTTATTTTATTTTTTTAGTCTCATTGTTGGGAAAGAGGAACATCCTCCATGTGATGCACAGACTGACCAGCAACAGAAGCCACGAAGTACAATTCAGGATAGAGTTCAAGATGTGATCAAGAGCTGTAAACCAGTCAAGATGCTAGTGGACTGGTTACAAAGTCATTCAAAGCATAGACTGTGTCAGCATCAGCATAGTTGCATCTCTTACATACTACAGGTAGCCTTCTCTTTGAATATTGATGCAATCAGATGATATTTTTTTATTCAAATCAGTTACAGCTTTTTATACCTCAGCAAATAATTGAAAATAAAATTATAAAAATATAAATATGGCTGGACCTGTTTACAGTGATCCCACCTCAAATGACCACTTTTTGTTTTTGACCAATGTAAACAAGAAGGGAAAGGGTTTATTCAGGGTCTTTGATGACCAGTCTTTTTGCTTAAATATGTAATTTGAGTAAAAGAAAACAAAAAGTTAAGAAGAAAACAAAAACATTAATACTAAAAACATAAGCATTAATCCCGCTAGGCCATGCCAGTATTTTTTATAGCTTTGCTAGCCAAGAGTTTCAGCGGAGCTTAGCATTTCTCCTGACATACTCAACATTGTTATGCCAGTTTTAGTGGTTTACTTTGACCACTCAAACATTTGTTAAATTCACTTGAAAAAATTTCAGCCAGTTTTTCTTTGGTTGTTTAGAGTAACATAGTATCTGTTTTCTTTAGTCTGGAATTTCTGGGGTCAGAAGTGACCCCCCTGGGGTTCATAATAATTTTCAGAGGATTAGGTAAAATCATCATTTACAAGTCTATAGCGGAGTGATAATTTTGTGTGTATTTGTATATGAACTTCCTCAGCATCTCTCAACACACTAAATAGAATGGTTCTGGGTCTGAAGTCAAATATTCAGACTGATTTTTGTGTGTATAATGATAAAAATTGATTTAGTTGCCACTGCTTTCAAGGCTTTGACTTAATAATCACAAAATGTTCAGAGCAAGTTAAAATGAAATGAATCCAAGCTGATGATGCACTTTCCTGTTTATTATGACCTTGTCATTTAAGCACCATGGTGGTAATTCATGTGCAAATAAAGCATTTTGTGACATTATCGAAAACAGACACTGAAGACCACAAGTGCAGCACAATAGATGCTATCAGTTTGTCAATGGCCAAATCATTGCAACAAGGAAATGAACACAATCTAGAGAAAACATTATCGTATGGCAGATATTGAAGCTCTGTCAGTCAACTGATTTCAGTGATCACAGTTAATACAGCTCCTTTTATAAATCATGTGACAGTGGAATCTGCTCAATTTGTGTGCCAAGGGTTGGTATAAAGGTTTATAGTTTCTCTTGTCTGTCTGTGCCAAGATTTTGTATAGAGGTGTTAGGTTTTATATTGTACATGTGTGCCAGGGGTTTGTATAGAGGTGGTTTGCTCAGTTTTGTGTATGCCAAGGGTTTGTACAGAGGTGTTATGCTTTGTTATATGTGTATTCTAAGAGTATAAATAGTGGTCATAGGTTCTGCCTGATGTGTGTGCCTAGGGTTTGTATACAGGTGGTATGATATTTTATATGTGTGCCAAGGATTTGTATACAGGTGGTATGATATTCTATATGTGTGCCAAGGGGTTGTATACAGGTGGTATAATATTCTATATGTGTGCCAAGGATTTGTATACAGGTGGTATGATATTCTATATGTGTGCCAAGGGGTTGTATACAGGTGGTATAATATTCTATATGTGTGCCAAGGATTTGTATACAGGTGGTATGATATTCTATATGTGTGCCAGGGGTTTGTATACAGGTGGTATGATATTCTATATGTGTGCCAGGAATTTGTATACAGGTGGTATGATATTCTATATGTGTGCCAGGAATTTGTATACAGGTGGTATGATATTCTATATGTGTGCCAAGGATTTGTATACAGGTGGTATGATATTCTATGTGTGCCAAGGGTTTGTATACAGGTGGTATGATATTCTATATGTGTGCCAAGGATTTGTATACAGGTGGTATGATATTCTATATGTGTGCCAAGGATTTATATATAGATGGTAGATTTTGCTCTACATGTGTGCCATGGGTTTGTGTACAGATAGTATGCTGTCTTAGTATGCCAAGGGGTTGTAGAAAGGTGGTATGCTTTGCTTCATGTGTGTGCTAAGGGTTTTCATGGAGGTGGTAAGCTTTTTTCTATGTGTCAAGGGTTTATATAGAGATGGTAAGCTCCATAGAACTAGATGTAATGGCTAGAGAAGATGGTGAATTGGCAAAATGGTATGAGGAATTAATGAAGATGTTATAGCCTGATACTCAGTCATGTTGTTTTACTGTATAATATGCATGAAAAAGGTTTACAAAATACTAGTCTACATTTTATATTCTGATTATGGAAGCACTTGCATTTAGCAAATACAACACTGTGACCATTTCTTATATTCATTGATCATACTTGTGTTAGACATGTCTGAAACTATGATGGATTAGTCTGGTATGAATCTTTTGATGTTAACCAGCCTTTGACAGAACCAAAGTAAATGTGATTTAATCCTCTTTAGATGTTAAATAGGGTCCAAAGCAGTGGAAATTATCATTAATTATTTTTTTAGGTAACATTTTAAAAACTGTGATGAATTCTTCTTTACTGAAAGGATCACTGTCTTATCTCAAAACACAAGTGACCATACCAAACTAGGAATAGCTAGAAAGTAAATATTTCAGATTTATAATTTGATGATCAAAATGATGTCAGCTTAGGATGTGTGGTAGAATGTTTACTTGATCTTTTAAATAGAACTTGTTTGTAGTCATTGAGGTTACACAGTTATGCTGTTGGCTGTTTGAGTTTTTAAATTTTTTTTTGAACTTCATGTTTTATTCTGTCAGTTTAATGGGAACTGCAGGAGATTATGCCTCCAAGTTTCTACTGATGTACCATATATACTCATGTATAAGTACAGGCAAACTGCCACAACAAAGATCCAGATCTGACATAGCATACGGCACCTGCAGATCAAGGTCTGAGTTGTTCTCTTTACTAGCCTAGCAAGTTGCACAGACCCAGATCTGCCAGAATATTATGCAGTAGCAGATCTGGGTCTGTGCAATTTGCAAGTGGTCTCCATTTATAAGCAAGTACATACGGTAAGGACTCTTCCATACATAGTTTTTCATTTTGTTGATTTGCATGTAATGTTGGACATGTGACTCATCTTAGGTTAAACCTCTCCTTATAAATAAACAACTTAGTATCATAACATTATTTTTCTTCTTTTTTCTAAAATTGTTCTAGCATGGCTGACAAAAATCTATTGCTGAAAGAATTCTTGAAAATTCAGTTAAAGACTGTGATTGGTTTTGTTCAATTTTGTTATTTATGAAAAAAGTACATAATGACATTACAAAAATCACTAGGATTTGTGACAGAGTTTTAGAATAAACCAATTTGTATGAGCCTTTATCACAGTGACATTAAAGTCTCACTTGAAATTACCTGTTCTTTTTATCTGTAAAAGTAGTCAAGTCCTATATTACAATAAATCCCATTTTCATCATTGCCTTTAAAGACTCACTTTAAATTACCAGCTCTTTGTTTCATAAAAGTATAGTCAACACCTACAAAAATCTATTATCTCAGATCCTGTAAAATCTCACTTGAAATTATCCAATTACCTGCTTTTTTATAATTAATCAAGACCTAGAATAAATGCCCTCAGTGACATTAATGTCTCACTTGAAATTACCCTCTTATTTTTTCTTCACAAGAGGGAGCCCTAATTGACTGAGTGATGTAAAGTGTTCAACATTACAGATCATTCCCTTCTCACATCTGTCTTCATGGGTTTGAGTCCAAGTTTGGCCAATGTGGGTATGTGAGAAAGCTTGCCACTAGCTTCTCGTGGGTTGGTGGTTCTTTCCGTGGTTTTCCTGGATTCTGCCTCCAACATTTATACTTGCCACCATATGTAGCCTATCTTGTGCTGAAAAATAGCATTAAACTCTACAACAACAACAACAACAACAATCCTCACAAAGGTATAGTGTGACCCCGCTATAGCAAGCTCTGTTATAACACTAACTCAGATATAACATGGTTGTGGTGTGGCTAAGAAAATGTAATATGCTGTAAATGTATTTTTCTTGTAAACAGAAATTTTTGTATAAGTGTGAAAAATAACAAGTTAAAAGTTTATTATCATTTTCGGGAAGAGAACGTGTATGAATTTGAAAATAAGATGATCGTGACATGGCTCCAAAAATTTTATATACATGGAAAAAAATTCTTATAAGTATGAAAAAAACATTTTTTATAATTTTCAGGAAGACATCAAGTAGGAATTTGAATATAAAATAATTGTGGCATGACTCCAACAATTTTAAAATGTAACCAATTGCTTAAAATTTTGATAACCCCCCCTCAGAAATATGAGTATCTGAACGGATTGTTTTGATAACTTTGATCTTGGTTTGTTGTTGAAAGATGTGGGCTCATAAGTATTAATTCTATTATTACTAATACATGAATAATGAAGCCATTAAATCTTCTTGTGTCTATACAGTTGTCAAAAAAATAACACATAATGTTTGTTCTTTAAACTGCATACACAACTAGGCAACAAACAGTGTGGTAGTTGATAAAAGAACCTCACCTTAATTTATAAATCAATTAAGTACATTGCCTATCATCAAAGTCAATTGCTGAGCTAAAACTTGCTTCAATTAGGGGACAATGATGTATGAAAAAAACAACAAACAACAAAAGCTGCCAACATGTTCCCATGTTTTGGCTGTGTTGTTTGATGCAATCAGTTGACCATCAATAATGTTGACCTTACTGTAAAAAATGCACACATTGTTGATTGACAGTTATTCTTGTTGAAGTCATTGAAATGAATAGATGTAAAAGTGTTAATTAGTGGACATTTAGAATGGATAAAAATGAAACATAAAGCTTTTAATGTTAAAGTGAAGATGGAAGCCTGAGGATAATGGACCATCAGCAGAAGAAGCATTCCAAAGCTTTCAGTGTGCTTTAAGATGGAGGGAGATACTATGTTCAAATTCTTCAGAGGAATATGATTAACTTTGCCAAAGGTGAATGTGACAGTAACAGATAGCAGCTGAAAATCAATCAATATTTCAAAGACAGTGAAGTAATATGATTTGTGGATGAGAAAACTAAGCAGTATGAAATTTATACAGACACTGTTTTAATTGATCTTGGGACATACAGAAAAGTAATGTGTTTCATCTTTTGTTACATAATTTTGCTGTTTTTTAAAATTGAATTCAGACACATTGATATCTAACAAAATTATTGAATATTTTAAATCTTTGTGTGTACATATATATTTTCAATGGAATTAATTACAGACTCAATGTATGTGATGAGATTCACTGGTGAGTGCTCAGTATTGATACTAAGTTCATGGTATTAATTGGACAGGTATATAAAAACAGTATAGACCTATATGTACCAATGCCTGGTTCTCTGAATAAAGTGAAATGTTATATACATAATCTTGATTTTCTCTACATTTGTTTCTCATTTAATATGCATTAATATTTAAGATGGTATATGTGCCAATGAAGCACATTTTTTTTGTCCCTCTATTATCACTTAACTGCACTACAACAAATTTTTGGGTACATGCATCATTTTCTTCAGCTATCTGACCTGGTTACTTATAACAGTACATCTGTAATATAGTGGGGTTCTATGGATCCTAGCTACATGTTATAGTGGGGTCACAATGTATAGTCAAGACCTACAATACTTTAAAGTTTCACTTAAAATTATCCCCTTTTTCATGAATGTACAGTCAAGCCCTCCATGCCTTTAAAGTCTCACTTTAATTTACCACCAATTTCTTTCATAAAAGTGGAGTCTACACCTTCACTTAATTCCCTTTAGCTCAGTGCCTTTAAAATCCTACTTGAAATTACTTACTCTGTTTTATCCTAAAAGTATATTGCAGATCTACAATAAATTCCTTTGAAAAAAGAAATTAGGAAAAGAAATGGGCAAAATATATATATATATATATATATATATATATATATATATATATATATATATATATATATATATATAGTATTACAAATAAACTATATACATTTTGATTTATTATGGAAAACTGTTCTAAAAATACATTATGAGAAGCCTAATATTTATTCCAAAACTTAAAAGCTATATATAGTATAGGACTGACATGAAGTAACAATTAATTCATAGAAAGTATGATATTCTGTCGCATATCTGGACCATTTATAACTAATGGTTAGGTTACAAGGTAATTCTTAGGTTTCAAGGAGGGCTTTTGTAAGTCGGATAACTACTAAACTAATACTTAGACTGCAAGAAATGCTCTTAGAAGTCGAGTAATAACAATATTATTATTATTATTATTATTATTATTATTATTATTATTATTATTATTATTATTATTATTATTATTATTATTATTATTATTAACAATAATAATAATTATAATAATAATAATTCATCACATCTGTCTTGGTCTCATTTTTATGTACATGTGCATAAGCAGATACATAAACTGTGTACTGCAATTTGTATATGACACAGTTATGTTAAAAACCTAGATGAATAAGAATGATGTTTGCATACTACTAGACTTTACAAGGACAGTGTCATACAACTCATACTCTTGTGAAACATGTACTTCTATGTGCTCGTGTACAAGACTAATTAGTTTCAGAAAAAGGACATTGGGATGCAAATCTTTTGTTTATGGAATCCATTTTGTGCATCTCAGTAGAGAATTTTTTCATTTGCTCAAAAAATCTTGTACAAAATGTCTGCAGTAAATGCTGCCCATTTTAACAAAATTGATTCTTTTAAAATTTTAATTGGAATGTAGATCTTGTCACAAATTTTTCAATCTTAAAATTGTTATATGATTAATAATAAGGTATTAAGTTATGTATTTTTTTAAAAGTCTAACATTTTTTTATCATTGTTCATAAGATATCAGATGAAACTCCTGTAATGAGATCTAATGATTTATTTTTCAGAAGTTACTTGCCCCCATCGACTTTTTTGTTTTCCATTATTCATTGTCTTGTTTTATTACTCCACCCTCTACTCACATTACTTCTTTTTCTTTATAATCTTATAACCCTCATGCACAAAGCATGAACTGGTAGTTAGATTATTACTTTTTAATTTGAAATCTGTTTAATTTATTATACTTGCAGATACTTTTGCTTTATTTCCTTTTAATATTTTTGAATTTTGATAACATTGAAAAACTTAGTTTGATTTCTGACCTTGAAATATTTTGCAACACTGACTACAAAACTTGAATTCAAGACTCGGAATGATGTTCTTAGAATTTATAGTGACCTTTTACAGTAATGCTGGTTGGCATCAACATTTTCAATAGTAAAACCTTGTAAACACTTTTTTCAGTAGGTTGCATGTAGATGAATTTTGAATAGAATTTAATCTTGCATAAAGAGTGTTAGTCTATAATTAATTTGAATGGTTTTAATTTTTATTGTCAAAGGTCTATTAGGAATAAAGGTGTATTCATAATTTGAAAACAGAGTTTGTAATAAATGACAAATTATTTTTAAAAACAGAAAAAATGTAAATAATTAGAACTAAGGCAATCGTTTGGTTGCATGTATGGTGAAGTATTATTCCTTTGCAAAGGGATCATCATGTCACACAGCATTAGTCAGCTATGCACATGACCAGTTGGGCATATCTTAGTCTCATACAGTGTCATCACCCACTGTATGCACATGAACAGATTATAATGTCACATTGTTATTCAACATGCATTTGATCTTCCAGGAAAGCAGTCACCTACACTTGGTGTCGTGGCCAAGTGGTCTAAAGAGCTGTCCTTTTACAGATCACTTCCATCTCACCTCTGCTAGTGCTTAGTCTAGGATTTGTTGAATGTGGATATTTGAGAAAGCTTGCCAGTAGCTTCTCGTGGGTCGGTGGTTCTTTCCGGTTATTTCCCAGTTTCTTCCTCCACCATTAATACTGGCCCCCATGAATAGTCTATCATGTGCTGAAAAATGGCATTAAGCCCAACAACAACAATTACCTACACTTGTAAACTTTGTAGGTTTTATTTGTTGCATTATTGCTGCTTTTTTGGAAGAAAATGTGTATGTGTGTGTGTTTTTGCATGTGCATGTGTGCATCCAAGCATGCATACATGCATGTTTGTGTGTGTGCATGCATGTGTTCGTGGGTGAAAACATATAATGTTACCCTGCCATCAATGTGTGTGTGAATTCATATGTAATGTTATCCCACCCATCTGCATGTGTAAATGCATATGTAATGCCTAGCGATTGTTACAATAACATTAAGGATAGTGACTTCGGAATTTGGGATTTGATCTTGTGTGGTTAGTAAATAAGCACAATGGTTTCAGAAAATCAAAACACTTGGTGTGGAGCTTATAGGTGCAGGTCAGGGAAACTTTACATATGTTTTGCACTACTCCTCCAGCACTGTTTATAGATTGAGACTCAAATGTTGGGATATGACCTGGGAGTGGTCTGTAGATGTGAATAAAAGTTTAGTATATTTTACTGCCCCACTACATCATAGACTGAAGGGTTGGGTGGACACATGTTTAGGAATGTGGTGGATATTGGTACTTTGTTGCATACTTGTCTATTACAATGAATTATTAACAACTTAGATGTTGAAGTCAGGTGGTCTTTCAGATAGCAGAAATTTTAGAACCTGGAGGAAATGGCCAATCTTCAACTGGGAGCCATTCACTCATGCATGTACTAAAAACAAGGTGATCAAAATTGTGACTGCAGAGATGCAGAACAAGTGCATTGCCATGTATTTCCTATGAAATATTCAAACTAAAGGCACTAACTGATACTGATCCTGGTAGTGCTGTTGGGTTTGTTTTTCTTCCCCTGCAGCTGCCAATCAGCCTGTCTGACAATCTTTCAGCACTGATGGTTTTATAGCTGCTTTACCATCTGGCATGAGCTCTCAATTACCTTAACAAGGTCTGCACCCTACACTTACCTGTATGCTTGCTGCCAAAAATGCATTAGAATTCTACATGGTCTAAGGGAGACAACTTCAGTTAAATCCTCCACTTTTCAATAATTTCGTCAAGAGTACTCACTCATCCATGCTTGCAAAACAGATCACATAACTGCCAAGCAAAATAAAAAAAACAAACCCACAAAAAAACTAACTAAATAAAATAGAAGTTAGAGTGTGAAATGCTTGCTGTTCAAATTAGGAAGAAATATAGACTGAGAGAATCTTTTTAAAATTGTATTAAATTTTGCCATTATTTTCAGAAGTATTAACTGCATTTTTTTGCATAATCTGTCATATGTTAGCATTTTATCAAGGCTATATCAAACTGTATTGTTAAATCTTTATGGGCACAAACCTGACCCCTTGAAGAAAAGAAAACAATATGCAGCTAATAAAGTTAGAGATTTTATACATCTTGGATTTTTAAAAACCAAGAGTCATTCTTTCGGCTTGTGTTGTTCCTGAGCAGTGTGAGAAATAACCACTGGGAGGTGCTAACCAGTGGCATTCAGAAAATTCAGAAGTTACTAAGTGGCCTGTAAGTCATATACAGGTTCAAAGTTTAAGGTGTATGTTTTAATTCTGGAGGATACCAAACCATAAACTGTGTAATAGTTTTGGTTTGAGTATATAAGACATAATACCGTTATTACAGTCCATATTACATAGACTATAAGAGATTTGTAATGTGTATGAGGCATATGGTGTCAATTTTGTCTTATTGCCTTTTGACCATTCATTATACCTGGTTTAAGTTTGCATTCAAGGTGGGAAATTCATGTGTTGAAAAAAGGGCAGAGGAGTTTTTGTTTTCTTTGAACTGATTTCTTGTTAATTTTACTTTCATATTTACTCTAAAATTATCCATAATTTTGAAATAATTTTTCAAAACTTGTCTCTGCTTGATCTCTGACCTAAAAAAAAGTGGAAACCGTCTTGAAAGACAACCTCTTCTGCCAAAAAAAATGGTCATGAAAGAAATGTGGTCTCTAATAACATGTCATGCCACACTATAATCAATAAATCTGTGCAGGGAGATCCTGGTCTCTCAAAACAGGCAGTCTCTTATAGCATTGGACTCTCAAGACAGGTTTCACTGTAACTATTTCATGAATATGCATATTCTAACTTTTAAAGTTCAAATTTTCAATGGATATTATGTTTGGATTGTTATAATTAAAAATGTGGATTCTTATGTCATTGAGTACCATATTTATTTCACACTTCACACTTATGTCATGTATTACCATATTTATTAACTTACAATGCACAGTCAACTGGGTATGGTGAAGACACCAGGTATGCTGGCAGATTAGGGTCTATGGCGTTAACCTAAAATTATCTGCTGAATTAAATGTGCTTATCCTTATGTAGTCTCAAACCTATTTTGTGGCTTTTTGAGAGCTTTGCTAAAAAAGGCTGTGGTAAAACAAAGCACCTGTGTATTCCTTGTAATGTCAGAAGGATGCTTTTCTCAAAATTTGGACATGGAATTTAAATAGCTGTTGGGATGAGGTGACCCAAAACATCATGGTGACATATGTGTTTTTAATGTAAACATTGAAAGTTTCAATGACTGATTAAAACACCCCTCCTGCATTGATATCTGTTTAAAAAAATGATATTTCACATTATCTTTGATACTTAATGTATAATTTTGGCTTTATTTACTGTAAAATACCAATTTTAGAATGATTTTGGGAGGTGAAAAACATTTTTGTTGTTTTGCTAGTGCAAAGTTGGACCAAAGACTGTTTGTCAGTAACTGTGACTATGGAAGCATTTTAGCATAATCTTTTATGGCAGGAATCTCATGGGGACATGCAAGAATCAGGTTAAATATCTGTTGGCATATTAAGTTATGGCAAACCAGAATCTGCACTATGGGTGGGTGGGTGTCATGTATGGACCAGTGTTGTACTAAATTATTTGGGCATCATACATGAGTCATTATAGTTGTTATGACTCTATGGTCATAAACTAAGTAACAGTAAGAAGCAAAATCAGTAAGTTTTGTACAACCTACAAATAATTTTATTATCAAAAATATTAAATGAAAATGTAAGGGGAACTTACAGTATTATTAATCAAATCCAAAATAATCCTTAAAAGTTTCACTTAAGTCCAAAATAATCAAATGCTCTAAATGAATTACAGATCATCAAATGTACATATGTTGATGGCATTGTCCTTAACTTCTTTGAATAATTCACAACAGTCACTGAATAATGTTCTAGGACTATAAGTACCTTTTAATTCCTGTGAATAATCCTAACTAATGTCTCATCTTATTATCTAATCATAACATTAAACACCGATGCAGACTGATTTTAACACTGAAACAAGGATCTAAAAGAGGAATGAATTTGACTGCTCAGTTCTCTCCTATACTCCATCAAGAGTCTATTATGACTCTGTCACAATATTCCCCATGTGACAGATCTTACTATTCAGTCTAATATTTCACAATACCTGTTCATGTGACCTAACCCATCAAATGGGAAATAACCTTATTCTTTTAAGAACTTACCTGATCCCACCAGCCAAAGAGAAATTGTCCCAAACTGGTAAAAATAGGTTTTATTGTTAGAAAGATGACATCTATTTATAGATCCTATGCAATCTACAGGCACTGTAATATCTTCACCTTGGTAGTGCAAGCCATATATATATATATATATATATATATATATATATATATATATATATATATATATATATATATATATATATATATATATATATGTATGTATGTTTTTCGGTACCTGAATCTATATGCGGTAACCATATTTATATGGTCATAGTAACCATCTTCCATATGCAGTAGCCATAAAAATATGGATTCCTACAGTGACATAAATGGCTATTGAATGTTCACCAATCATCAAGCACATGATAAAAATATTACAGAGAATACCACACAAGATGGTCCAATGATTATCACGCTTACATGTTATTTGAGTCTTACCCTACATTAAAATGAATAATAATAACAAATTTGCCAGGAAATTCAGTTATCAACAGACGACATCAATATAAACAATATGGTGGTTGTGTATGGTGATTAGGAAGATTTTTTGTGCAATGAGATTGAATTTGAGGGGTTTGATGAAGCCTATATTCTTGAAGTAGATGATGTTGGTGACAGAGAAATTGATATGTTTGAGGAGTGGGAAGTTGGTGACATAACTGTAAGAACATAGTGCAGTTTCACATCTATACCTGGTATACGGGCACCTGTTGAACAACTTCAAGAGCTCTTTGACTATTTAAGGACAAGGACTATGATGAAATTGCTACAGAAACAAATAGGTGAGTTAATCTTCAATAAATAATGGGACAATATGGACAGTAAAATAACTTACATTTAATATTCATGAGTTAAATTTTATTTTATTTTATAATTGTCAATTATGACAATTCATAGTCATATAAAAATTGTGGAAATGAATATTGTTCCATTTCATCAATAATAACATCATTTACAAATTCTGATACCAAGGGTGTGGGTAGATTAATATAGTTCTGTTTGTTAACTTAGTCAGATACTTAAAACAATTTAATTTCATCTCTGCATTAAGTTAATTACTGACATGACCTATATAAGTTTGTTGTTAAGACTAAACAAAACAATTTCAATTATTTTGGTAGAAACTGTATTGTTCCAAAATGATATTTGATTCATTAAAAAAATATCACATAGTCAATATAGTTATATTTTCTGTTTTTTTTTGTTCTGTGACATATCTATGATAGTATTTGGGTGTGTTTATTTCAGTGAACAATTTTTTGGACATTATTTTTTTCAGATATGCTGATGAGTTCTTGCAACAGAATAATGAGCTCTTGAAACCAAAGTCCAGGTTTAGGCACTGGTGTGCTGCAAGTGGCAAGGAAATAAAGTATTTCTAGCCCTTACTATTGCTATGGGACTGATTGTGATGCAAGATGTCCAAGTGTGTAATTTTATTTGACCTGCATATATTTTATATGTAAAAACAAATTTATTTTTATGTATAGAAACATTAACATATATATTTTTTCATTTTCACAACTTCTTTCATCAGTTAACAAAATTATGTAATGTTTATGATGATACAATGCAATATAATATCAAACTTTATTTGGCATGTGCTTTGTATATGCAAGACTATTGGAGCACAGATCCAGTGATGTCGACATCATTTTTTCCTTTTGTCATGTCAAAGGATTGATTTCTCATCCTCATGAGCTTCTTGCATCTTTGCAACAATGCAGAATGTTGCCAGAGATAATAAAAACAAATTTAATGTTTAACACTTCTCAAAGCATGTTATATCCAAATCATATTTTTTAAAACTATTATAATTATCATATAACTATGATACACATATTTGGTTTAAATTATCAGTTATGTTGATTTGGTTGAAATATAAAGTCTGTTATAAAATTGTCCAAAGTGAAATAACATGACATAAAATGGGGAACAAATATAAAAAAGCAAGTTCATATTTGTCAAAAAATATGTTGTATTTAATATTCTTATTTTGTGAAATACTGTCTATTGTTTATTTCAGGTGTCCCAGGTTATATTCCAGTCAGAAAACTTGGTTTTGTCTTCAGTAGATTTGGTAGCGTTTTTGTACCAAATAGGTACCTGTCTTTGGATGAGGGGATGATCCCATGGAAAGGGAAACTGTCATTCAGGGTATATAATCCTGATAAACCCATAAAGTATGGGATTAAGTCCTATATGGTCTGTGACTCTACAAATGGATATTGCTCCAAGTTTCAATTGTATTTTGGTAAATGTAATGTACCTGCAAGTGAAAATGGCACGACATATGACCTGTCTGTGGACATGATGCATAACTTTTTTGGACAGGGTTACACTTTGTTTATGGACAGTTACTATTCATCTCCAAGACTGTTCCTAGACCTATGGGAATTAGGAACAAGTGCCATTGGGACTGTTGGAAGTACTAGATGAGGGATTCCACAAACTCTTAAAGACAAAAAAATGACAGTTTGTCAAGAGATTTATACAATGCACACTGGTCCGTTAGTAGCCATGAAATACAATAATAAAAAGCAAGTCATTCTCCTTGGTACGGCAGGGTCAGTACAGAATGTTCAAACTGGCAAAAGCAATCCAGAGACTGGCCCTGCTATTGAACGGCTAGATATAGTAAATCTTTATGATAAGTATATGGGGGGTGTAGATAGATCAGATCAAATGGTATTGTATCAATGCTTCAATTCAAGAACACTCAAGTGGTGGAAAAAAGTTTTTTTTTCATTTGCTCAATTTAACAGTTTTAAATGCCTATATACTATATAAAATATCCTCTTCAGATGTGGTAAAAATGCATCATCGTGTCTTTAGGTGAAAATATCGCAGATTGTTCAAACTGTTGGCTATGTTGCAGAAATCAAGAGGATGAACCAGATCATCTGGAGTGGTCAACATTTTGTATGCAAAATGATAAATGAAAATTCTGATTATAATCAGAAAATGTGTGCAGTTTGTGGTCCAGCAGAAAAACAAATACTTGCCTCATAAGGGATGCAGAAAAGGCGTTCTAGGAGAACTACTACCATGAAATTCAGACAGTGTGATGTGCCACTTTGTGTTACTCCTTGCTTTGAAATCTACCACACAAAGAAGGAGTACATACTAGTATACAAGAGAATGAGACTGGCACAAAATAATGATGAATTTGATGATATGATCTTAGATATGGAACAAACTTAAGAATGAAGAAGTAAAAAGTAATATATATATAAAATATTAATTATTTCAGTTGATCATAAACCAACAGGTGATGAAGTGAGCACTTTTACCACTGTCTAAATCATGCATTTAGCCCACTGAAATATAAAATGAACTACTTTTGAAATATAACCTTGTAATTATAATATTTAATTTTTATTGCAGTGTAACAGTGTAAATAATTTCTCAATATTTGTTCATTATCAGATATTATATGTATAAGTTTAATAAGAAATTAAATCAGAATGCTTGCCATGTTAATACAGTTATATTAAATATGCAATATATTTTCATGTATAAACCATCATTTATGTTAATAATTCCTTTCAAATGTTTTTTCATGTTTGTATTGGTTATTTATTATGTCAAATGTTTCTCTAACAAAAATGATTATTTTGCACATTAAAATATGTTACTGTTTCAACCATGTTATTATTATTTTTATGTTAATTATCTAACAATATTCCTTCTATAACATTCATATCAAATCCACAGGATCATTCTTCAATATCAAAAGGTACTCATACAAGTATTAAACATGGGTTTCAAAGAACATTGGTTGAAATAAGTTTTTGAAATACATAATGATCCAATGGACCACCAATATATTTTCAAATGTGTTCATTTTCAAGATCACAGTTGTTGCTATGAAAATTTTTAATATATTGTGATGAGATTTAAGGATATGAAAATATCACACAATACTTGAACCATGACATAAAAGTTCAATTTTTGTATATAATGGCGAAAAGAAGTTTCAAATTCATGCATATGAAGATCTTAGAATGTTATAAGGTGTTTTTTTTTATTATTATTTGTAGGAAGCCTAGAAGTAATGAAATAAGACTCATGTTATGATAAGTAATTAATTTGAGAGCAAAACTTATATTTGTAAGTTATAATATTCCCCCAAAAATATTTTCAATCTGAAATTATAAAAATGATTACAAATTTCTTAAATTGACATATATTGGTTGCCATGGCAACCATAATAAGTTGTTGTATTTTAATATAAAATACATGTACAGAACCAGGAAACATCCCAGCATTATCTGACAAAATTTCATATAATTCTGTTTAACCCTTTCATCACTAAGCAACTTTGTAGGCATAGAGTCCTCAACACTAAGTAACTTTGGAGTTGTAAAGCAAAATGACTTGTGGACTTTGAAACAACATAACTTCACCAATGTTAATGATATCTGGCTGGATTAGGTGTCAAAATCAAGGTTAAAAGTCATATTTTATGACTAATTCAATAAAATGTGCATATCTATTACAACTTTCATAAATTTAATATGATACTATGATACTTGATTCAGTATTTACTCCTATTTGAATTTTGAAAATCAGAAGATTATATTATGGTGAATGGTTTTAGTTTGATTTTTTTTATTCCTTTATTTATAGGGTGGTATACGCATGTTTGCCATAGGATATGGAATCCAGTGTGCCATCAAGCTATTTGGGTCACTGGGAAGAACCTTCAAGAATCCACGAATATTTCTCAAGTCCTTATTTCAGCGAGACAACTTAAGACTTGGTGCTTTCCTGGGTTGCTTTGTTGCCATCTTTAGGGTAAACATTTAAATTCATCAGAATATTTTAAAAAGAGTCACACTTGTGGAGTGTAGATTTAGTGATATACTTTTATAGGTTGATCGTTAGGTAGGTACTGTTGGTACATTTGTACATACCTATGCATATAAAGTTATTTTTTATATTTATAGTTCTGTGTCATGGCATTTGTGTTCCATTAACTCACTTCTGGTTTTGACTGGATTGATTTTGCTTGGAGTATATGTGATATATTCAAAAGACTTGTACAGGTTCATCATGGCCAGCCCAAAGGTCACTTTCAGAAGATCGTTTTTGGTAAGGAAACAGGAGGCCCTCAGAAATATCCCCAACTTTTATATGAGTGGCTGCATACCCTTGTATAATGCTGGAACTAGTGATTCAACTCTGGATATAGAAGTACTTAACCAGGGTCACCCAGTCTTATTAGGCTTTTATTTGCTTTAGGATGGAAAGCCAAATCAGTGTCAGTAGGAAAAAAAATGAAAAAAAAAAAACTACAGATTTCATAGTGCTAAATGGTATTCTGAATATTGATTACAGTAATGAAAACAGAACATGCAAAATCACACATTTCAAGCAAATTAAAGTAAATTCAGGCTTGTCAGGAAAAATATCCTGAGATAAATTCCATTTTGTGGCATAGCATCATATCTAATATCTACAGATAAACACAGGAGCTCGTATCGTTGCTGGTAATTTACTGGTCATAAATGAACTGTACAATATAAACAAGGGAGGACACTGCTCTTCTTGCTCGTGTGACCTATTTAAGAATAAATGCTGATATTTCAAGCTACATTTCCCATAACATAATAAATTTGGTACCGATTTTTAGCTCAGGCATTCAAATTTGTAAGCGTATCCTAAGTTTTGTTTACTATCATACCTTTAAGGAATGCCAGACCATTTTTCCACAGTATTGTCTGACATGAACCTGATAGTGCCTGCTTAATATGCAAGAACAACACAGTGAATTCTCATTGGTCAACTGGAAATAAATTATAAACAAATGCTGAACATCATTGTCTTTTAACCAATGAGAAGACAGTATTCCATTCAGCGGGATTTCAGTTGATTTTTAAACATTTAAATAATGAATTTAAATGCATTTTATCCCTGCAAAAGCCAGAAGAAACCAGTTTTATGAGGACTGGAGACATTGTACCAGTGCAGTGATTTATGACTAATTGGCTTTAGAAGGCTAACTTGTCTATGCAACAAAAAAAAAACCTATTCATTGATTACCCTTATTATTGTAAGCTTTGTTTACTATCATACCTTTAAGGAATGCCAGACCATTTTTCCACAGTATTGTCTGACATGAACCTGATAGTGCCTGCTTAATATGCAAGAACAACACAGTGAATTCTCATTGGCCAACTGGAAATAAATTATAAACAAATGCTGAACATCATTGTCTTTTAACCAATGAGAAGACAGTATTCCATTCAGCGGGATTTCAGTTGATTTTTAAACATTTAAATAATGAATTTAAATGCATTTTATCCCTGCAAAAGCCAGAAGAAACCAGTTTTATGAGGACTGGAGACATTGTACCAGTGCAGTGATTTATGACTAATTGGCTTTAGAAGGCTAACTTGTCTATGCAACAAAAAAAAACCTATTCATTGATTACCCTTATTATTGTAAGCTGGGGAATAAAGCCAGATGCAGAATGTTTTTATGAGGCATTATAAGTAAATGGATCAGATTTGGTCCAGGATGGCTTTTAAAACTTTGAATAAAATTTGACTGACCTTTGACCTTTGGTGAAATAGAAAAGTAGAGACTGATAAAAAATTTATTTTGGTAGAAACACCTAAGTTAGCACTTTTAGTTCTTATATTGCTTAATTTTTAATGTATTGTTTAAGATGTGTCTAGAGGAATATTTGATGGCAGCTCATACATTTTGTTTTTGTTCATGCCAAAATGACAAAACATTAGCTTTTTCTCAAAACTAAATAAAGCCACCACCTAAGAAATTGTTCAGTATCTTCATTTGTTTTATATACTGCAGATTCATTCAGGACAGGCTGAGACAAAAAGGTCAATATACCAGTGCCTGATCTGGGGCCCATGGTGATGAACACATGGCCAAGTGTCTGAGGAATACTATATAATAATAGAGCTATGACTGTCTTTGTTCAGTTTGTTCTGGGAGTATCTCATTAAAGCAAGAGTTGACACTAAAGCACTAATTGTCATTCCAGGTTCTAGGAAATCATAACTCAAGATAAACAATAGCATGATATTTTTGTTGAAGAGATCTAGTTTTTGCTTTTAGGTCAGTTTTCATGACATGCATCCACTGGGTCATAATTTGGGCTACAACCATTGAATTTTTCCTTAGATAGTATTAACTTAAATACTGGTACATAAAACATGTTTTTCTATCTTTCTACCTTCCTCCTTGAAGGGAAAAAAAAACGTTTTGCTATGATTATTGAGTTTTGTATTGAAACAAATATGGTTGGGGTAATTTCATGAATTTAAATCTGGGCAAGTGAACTCCACTTTTTGGGTAAGCAAATAGACAGACTCTAAAGTGATTAATTCACCCAGTGCATCCCCAGCTGTGGACCAGGTAAGTATTTGAATTCTAATATTTGTGCATTGTTAAAAATTGGACAAGGGAATAGACATCTTGCTATTATCATAGTGATGGATATGTTTTCCTTTCCTGACTTGAACATTTTGTTTTAACTTGTTATTTTGATGGTTGACAATGCATTTTGGTAATGATCAAAGTACAAATATTGTGAACTGAATTGTTTAAATTCAGCACAATATGAGGTTTTCTGCTGAGGTATGCTTGGCGTCACATGGTTTTTGCATGAATGCAGAATTATTGTTTTGACTAATTTACTTCCAATGAATCGAATCATAGTTTTTCATGATATTCTATATCATGCTTTATTATTGTAAAAAGAAATATAGTTTAAAAAAGTTCAGTATTCTGATTTGTTGATTTGTGTCTGCTTGGTACTGCAAAGATGTCTTTCCTTTAGATATTAGTACATACCACACGTAATTACTTATAAGTTGAGTCAAACTAAAAAAATTACACACATTGCATTTCAGTTGTTTTTTAGTGATTGAACACTTTCATTCATATGAAGTCAGTATAGCATGGTATGCTGATCAGTATTATTTTCAGTACCAATCTGGTATTTTATTATTTGTTCCCAGTACTCGTATAGATATGATTGATGTCATCATTGATTAACGCTTTTGTATTATTAGTTGTTTTAGTACTTTTTTTCTTTACTAGCTGAGCTTGCTTTTCTTTTGTAATTTTACCCTATGGTTGTTTTTTAATTCTGCAATTGGATGACATCGGAAAAGTCCGTTCTTGTTAATTAAAGGAATGTTCTAAAAAAAGAAAACAGGACACAAGAGTTACATCATATTAGTAGAGACAAAATTACAAAAATTTTTGTAAATTTTTTTTTTAGCTTTTTATTGCAGCAGCGTCTAAATAAGGAGTGGGGAGGTGTAGGTAGAGGATAGCTCCTTGGGATATGTACCTGACTTACCTATCCTTTATGGTCTGCAAATGGAAAGATGGTTGTTCTATTTGCAGTTTATTGTCGGATAAGGTCTGAATGCAGATGGAACTTACGAGGGAAGGAAGAAAATACCACACTATATGAGCCAACAGCTTGATGTGAGCTGAGAGTGAGTTGCATCAGCCCCTCCATGAGGATGGAGCAAAACCCTTTCAGCCTGGAATTGCCAATTGTTTTGGTCATTGCATCCGCTTTGGTACTGGAATAGGGATTGAGGTTGAGTCCCTCCCAACCAACTGTTTCCAGTCTACCACTGAATCCTGTTTTTAATTGAGAATTAGTATAATGATGCTAATTTGGGAAAGGTGATTGTATTAGCATCACCCATTTCCTATAATTCAACTAAATCCCTATGGAATGTAGGGCCTTTCCACTGCAGGGAAATGAATAACTTTTCCCTTGCATACAGTCAAGACCTTAAGAGCCTTGGATCCATGATAAAGAGGTTGATGCTGCAGGCCATGGACCAACAGCTTCCTGTTACAATGTGGGATCAAAAAAGGAGAGAAGGTGAAGACCTATCCTTAGTCATCCCAGGTGTTACTCTCACCTGTCTCTTGAGTCTGCTACTAGTAAACAGCCCGATGTTCTATGAGATAGTCGTAAATTTAAGTTCCCAAAACAGAGAGATATTGGGTAATTTAGATTCACCTGACAGGAGTAAATATGTCCTGTCTTTCCTCATGGATTCTAATGAGTTTGATTTAGGTTAAACTGTTCTTATTCT
This sequence comes from Potamilus streckersoni, assembly GCA_016746295.1. Lineage (NCBI taxonomy): Eukaryota > Metazoa > Mollusca > Bivalvia > Unionida > Unionidae > Potamilus > Potamilus streckersoni. Next base: position 909,101 of record JAEAOA010002070.1, read on the forward strand.
TTCAGGGGTGTGTCAACAGAGTAAGGGGTCACTGCATGATGATCTCTGATAGCATGATGGTGGTAGCAAACAAGGAGGCAAACATGGGAGGTTTGAAACCTTCACTGGGTAACCTTAGAAGTGATTACCATACAAGTTTACCACGTTCCTGGCAAAAATAATATTCTGGTGAACAGAGTTTGTTCCAGAAAGAAAAGATAGTCCTCACAGAAGTCCCTTACAGATTCCCTTTTCGGACTTTGGGGGAGATCCTTAGTGAACTTGTTTGCAACAAGACAAGCAAACAAGTTCCACTTTTTCTTTTGCTTTCAATTATGCCTCTCCACCCATTAAGATGATTCCAAAAATACTTTACAAAGTAGGAACCACAACTGCTCAGCTCATTTTTATAGGCCCTCTGTCCAGGCCCTACAAATCTTGTTTCAGTGATTTTCTTGACCATCTGGTAAATCAGCCAAGGATATAACCCCAGAGGAAGAACCTGCTGTCACAGATCTAAACTGTCTCCTAAACAACAGCCTGCAGATTATCCACCATCAATAAATGCATGAACAAAGCTACCATGTGTATCACTTAGTCCAGGAGATGATCTACATACAAGGTCTATAATGCCAAGTAGAGAATCTTTTGTGATTGATGCAGTAGGAAACACATTAATCTTTACTTTGGCTGTGTTACTGCAGTGGCTGATTTTCTCCTTTTCCATTTAGAAAAGGAATATTGCTCAGTTTCTGCTATCAGTGACTATAGGGCAGCCCTGTTCAACACATTTTCAATAGGCCCAGCCATTTTTCAGACTCTAACATAGCAGGCCTGATCAGATGTTTTTGTCATGCTAAGACCAGTGGTGTGCTTGCTAATGATAACATGGAATCTCTCATGTGTCTTTTTATTTATCACTGAAGCCCTCTTTGAACCCTTGACGAAAGCTTCGAGAACCTTACCCTCAAAACTGTTTTCTTGCTGTCCTCAGCATTTTTGTGAAAGAAAGCAAGTGTCATGCCAAATCTTTAGAACTAGGCTATTAAAAAAGTTAATTGGAAATTATGAGTTGTTTCTCTCCCTTGTCAACCACTCTAGTGGCCTGAGTGGTTAGAGCATGCACCTCAGATGCAGGAGGTCATGGGTTTGGCACTAAGTGTTAAGAGGTTAGTGTTAGGACTAGTCAGCCTGGCATCAGAATAATATGACTGGGTAGGACTTGATGTCACATGTCTGCCGCATGATGCCTCTGTGCTAGACATCACTATAAACTGCCACACTGTAGACATCATATCAATATGACTGAAATTTTTTTAAGGCTATGTTAAAAATCCAAATCACACACACACATATCCTTTGCCAACCAAGTGTCCTAGCAACAGACCAGCTTCCATCAATTGATCCACTCTCAGTTTCCTAGTATCTGTTGTATCAGTGTTGGGGATGATCAAAGTAAAACACCTGTCCATTCAGAGATTTATCTTTTTATTTGGCAGCTTCTTAAGTGAGACAGAAGGACAGAAAGCATCTTTTCCTATTCTTAAGGGCTGAGCTGATATTTGAGTTCATCTTCCACCAGTTTGAGATGGGTTACCTTAACTACCAAATAACTTCTCATTCCCTTACTGAGAAGGCCCTTTTATTCATGAATTTCAAAGTGAACAGGGTTAGAGCCATTGCTACCTTTGGACATGACATTCTTTTGCCATTGCTTGTTAGCTGATCAGAGTGAATGAATATTTCCTATGGGGCCAATAGCAGGAATTCAGAAAGTGACCCATGTATGTATCATCCATCAATAGAATATCCCTCTATGTATTTCCTTTTTGTTTTTTGTCATCAGTTGTAGGTTAATGAGCCTCCCACCCAACTGACAGTTTGCAATAGCTACAGGTTATGTATTACTGAATATTAAAATTTGGCGTGTGTGTGTGTGTTTGAAATTAATTTTAATGATGCAATACTTATATGGTACTATTGCGGAGTTTCTCCTCCTTAAATTGAAGACATGTTGTTAAAACAAAACGTGGATCATACTGTTTTCTCTGGACAGAAGTTTGCATCAAAAATGGATCTATAGACAGATATAAGTTTGATCAGAAGTGAGTTCAATTTTAAAGTCATTTAGATCTTAAGATGATATTGTTTCACTAGGGTTACTATGGGAGTTGAATAAGTCTGAGTTCTGTAACAATCACCTGCGAAGTAAAATCACCTCTGTGTGAGTGTGTGTGTGTGTGTGTATGTATATTTGTGTGTCTTTGTATGTATGTGTGCATGCAGTTTTGTGTGTGTGTGTGGTATTGATCTCATACTCCATAAGTCCTTAATAAAGACACTTAGATCCAATATTTTCCGCATGATATAACCAAGCTTGGTTTTAAAAGTTCTGATAAGATCAAGAACAACAAATATCATGATCACAGCTGGATGAGTGCTTTTTTAATAGCTTGGCTAAATTTTAATTATAATGAGCAAGTACTCGTGACTGTTTGGATCTTTTGTACTCATGAATCTTTATACATGTATAGAATTCTGTGTGTCTGTCCATCCTTCCATCCTTCATTTCATCTTGTGAATGAAAGGAGCTAGTCCAGCAGTTTTGTATAGGTTGCCTTGAGCATACTTTCAAGTCACTATGCACCTGTAAATTTTATAATAAGAGTTATTGCTCATTTTAACTTGTAACTAAATGCATTTTTGGGCACAATCTCACATGACTAGTCTGACAGTTTTCATTTGATGGAAGTGTTTTGACCATCATCCAGAGATGTATAACATCATCACTTTTATCCTGCAAGTTTTCTGAATTATTGCCTTGTTGACTTTGAACTGAAGGCGACTTTGCCTCTGGTATCTAGGGGATGGTTGTTGGGAAAGGTACATATATTATTTGAGTGAATTGTTTTCCATACCCCATTTTTATAAATGGTTTTATTGCATTTAAATTTTTTCCTACTTGTTTTGTAGGCAGTGAATTGCTTGTTACGATGGATACGTAACAAAGAAGACAAGCTTCATGGATTATTATCCGGATTTCTAGCAGGCTGGTCCATGTTGTTTTACAAAGGGCCAACAGTGGCTCTTTATACTGCTACCAAACTAGCAGAGGTAAGTAAAAAATACGTGTCATAAATTTAGTTTACACATTGTCATTTTTGTCATTAAATAGATTCACTTGTGACATATTATTGTTTGCCCCATCACCAAACACCATTTCCATTTTAGTCTATTCGGGTGTTGCTATAATTAAATTTGCATTTATGTATTCATGTATGTGTGTATTCATGTATGAATGTACTCATGTACTTATGTGTATGTACTCATGTATGCATGTACTCATGTATACATGTACTCATGTATTCATGTATGCATGTACTCATGTACTCATGAATGCAAGAAGAATGACTTGTGCTCAAGCTTTTTTTTCATAACTGTGATGTGTTCTGATAAGTGCAACACGCTAACAATTTGGAAAAGATTAATCCAAAAGAATGATATCTTTTTGCAAAATTTATCAATAACTTTAACTCAGTGATTCAGTGATTTTGTTTTAATAGTAATGACCCCAACCATACCAGATGAGTTTTGTCTTCATGGATGGAGTTTCACTTTTGGAACACAGTTAACATATAGTTCCATTATTACTTTATCTGTATAAAAGTCCCAGTTATGACATAAGCATTGCTTCAGGAATGTACAATTTTATCTTTTTGGTGTTTTTCACTATTTTCAACAGATTGTACTGTTTTACATTGATCACTGTATGGAGGTATTCTGGAAGTGACTTCCTTCCCCTCAGAAAAAGTTTTTACAATTTTTTTAATAAAGGTAAACATTCCTATCAAAAATCTAAATTCATTACAAATTTAGAACATGGAATATTACATAGGAAAATAATTTTATTTTTCTGTAATTATTCCAGCTTCCATTATTTCTAAAACCAGCATTTTTAAACGTTCAGATGCTTGTCCAGTACCAAGTACATGTATCTTTATCTTGCCATTTCAAAAATAAACATAAACAAATAATATTGTTTAGTTTTGTAATATAGATCTCATATATCATTAGTGGCTTGACAATGCCAGGAAACAAAGTCATTACGGATAGTACTCATACATGACAGCCATTATGCTTTTATCATAATCATTATGCTTTTTTAATTACTGAATTATATTTTATGCTTGCCTATATATGGTTTACAATTTTCCAGTAAATTAAAAAGTAAAATAAAAATAGATTTTTTTATATTATCATCTCTTTAATTCCACCCATTATAAAAATTTGAGAATATTCTAAAAAGAAATGCTGCTGCATAAGAACCATGTAAGAGATCAGAGAGCTATGTGTATGTTCCTAATTTTATGTTTATAGCAACTGTATATGACCCATTTCAAAGAAAAGAGAGGTTTTCTTAATTCAAATTTGGTCATGCAGGGTCATTATATCAGTAATCAAATCAGGTAGCGAGCCAGTCTGTGCTTTTAAAGAAAATGGTGCCAGATATTAAGTGAAATAGGCTTAATGGTTTGATTTTTTTACTAAAAATTCCTCGAGCAGATGGATCTTTTTAAACTTCAAAACATATCCAATCAAAAATGGTAAAATCAACACTGCTTTAAAAGTTTTTGAAGACGAATATAGTCATGCAATACAGAAATTGAACTGAGGATAGAATTTGTGGACTTCACAAACATAACTACTTAAAGTGAGTGTTATAATTAAATTTGTCAGTATGTTTTGTGTTTGTATTCTGGATCTAATCCACATGGATTTTGCCCATTTTTGCCAAGTGTTTTGACCTACAGAACCAGGTCACTGGTAGTAGTAATCATGTATGTACATTTTACATATAGTGTACTGTAATTATGGCATGCATATATTAGCTATGACATCATAGCCTTAGTGAAGTAGAGGTACTAATATTAGTTCAAGTAATATATAGATTACACTTTTTATGCTCAGGTTATGCTACAGGTAGGCAATTGTATTGCATATCTTTGTATTTCCACTACATTATGTTCAGTTTCTAATACCTAGATATTTTGAAAATAACGCTGAAATGTTTGGCTATTTTGTCATAAAATGCTATTAAATAAATCATGTTATTACATGCATATGGAACAATTTCATGACTTTTGAATATTCAAGTGATCAGCAATTTTCCATTTGCTCATTGACTATTAATTTGTACATGTACAAGTACATAATATTTCATTACTTGTATCTCCTTAATTGTTGTTTCTTGTATCCATGTATTTCTAAACATAATTCAGATCTAAAATGTACCTAAAAAGAAACAAATTGGAAAAGATAAAATACACATGTAGTGGACATCTAAGATTCTGCGTTTTCATAAAATAAAGTTACATTGTAATTTGTGCACACTCTTGTCTTTGTGAATCCTTGAATATTTTATATAGTGAGTATGACCATTTCTTCTATAATTTCTTTGACACTAAAAACTAAAGTTGCATGTCGTCAAAGTAAAAGGGTTAACATTACTTTAGACCAACACTTATACCCAACATAAACATAACCGGGTTATCGACTTAACAGAGGTCTAGAAAAGCGGGCAAAAAATAAATAGCATAACAAAGAAGAATTTTTTCGGGACAGGACCAAAACACTCAACATATGCAGGTTCTTGAGATAACCTAGTGGGTTTGACTTTATAAAGCAAGTGTTTGATGATACCCTAAAATACAATCTATAAAACAAGAGTTTGATGGTGCTTTAAAATACAATCTATAAAGCAAGAGTTTGATGGTACTCTAAAATACAATCTATAAAAGGAGTTTAATGGTACTCTAAAATACAATCTATAAAGCAAGAGTTTAATGGTACTCTAAAATATAGTATATAAGCAAGAGTCTGATGGTAATCTAAACTACAGTCTCTTAAGCAAGAGTTTAATGGTACTCTAAAATACAATCTCTATGAAGCAAGAGTTTGGTACTCTAAACTACAATCTATAAGCAAGAGTTTAATGGTACTCTAAAATACAACGTTTATAAAGCAAGAGTTTGATTGTACAATAAACTACACTCTATAAAGCAGGAGTTAGGTGGTACTGTAAACTACCTGATTTGTATGTGTTTGTGTGTAAGTGTGTGTGTGATTTGGAATTTTAACCTAGCTTTAACAACTATCCAGTCATATCGTTACAATGTCGGCAGTGTGGCAGCATATTGTGACGTCTAACATTGGGGCATCATGCCACAGAGGTGAAGCATGTCCCACCCATTCACATTATTTTGATACCATTCTGACCAGTCATAACACTAACATCTTAATGATGAGTGCCAAGCGTGGCAGCTGCTTGTATTAATACTAAACCCTCTTCCTCCTGCAGCCAAGCATACTACCTTATTTACCATAAAAGCATTTTATTGCCATCATCCAATCAAGAGCATTATTTTATTGAGGCAGCCATGGTGATTATTTAGTGTGCTTTTCTGCTCATTTACTCTTAACGCGATGTTCAGTGTATTTTATCCGAAATGCTTTGTTCTGAGAATTCTTTTGTTCATATTGTGTATTGATGCATATGTTTTTCACTGGTGAGATGAAATAACCATTATTCACTCAGAGCAAGCAAATTTACTTTTTATTTTATGTTCAAACATATTGGCAAACTGCTCTGGCGGCCTAGTAGTTAGAGTGTCCACTCCATATATGGAAGGCTGGTTGGCCTGGTGTCAGGATAATGTGACTGGATGGGACATCATACTACATGTCTGTGGCATGATGCCCCAGTGCAAGACATTTAAACAGCTACACTGCAGTGATATGACTGAAAAATTGTTAAAGCTATGTTAAAAATCTAAATCACAAAACACACATTAAATCACAAACATATTGACTAAACATAGGTATACTTGCAATAGATTGAAGCAATTTATTTGTTACTAAATCTCAGATGATGTCAGTGATTTTTTTTTGTTCTGCTGTGTTTTGTGCATATTTGCAAACAAAAGGTAAGCCATAACTTTATTCTCTTACCCAGATCATGGTCAATCTGCATATAAAAAAAACTTGAAAAAAGGCACATACTCATTGTTGAATTTGAATGTGGTTCATCTGGAGTGCAAAACAGCCATATTCACCACTAGACCATATACTTTTTTGGTCATAATATTATCAATGACTTTTGATGAGCAGTGAGCGAATATTTACCTTGTTTCACTCCATTGAATTACTGATATTATTTCTCTCAGAAAATCCAGTAATTCACAACCTAGCATAAAATAAAATAAATATATACAACTACCAACTAGTGCTAGTTCTGATATCAAGATTGTTTCACAACATAAAGATTGTCTGTGATAACAGAATTTATGGTGAAATATTGCTTGTAAAAATGTGAAAGATGAACACTACAATTCTAAATATGACAATGATTTCCCCAGATATGCACTTAAGCCACATCATTTGGATTCATTGAATAAAGCCTTTTAAAGATGGTACCACAAAGACCAAGCCACATCATTTGGATTCATTGAATAAAGCCTTTTAAAGATGGTACCACAAAGACCAAGCCACATCATTCTGATTAATCGAATAAAGCCTTTTAAAGATGGTACCACAAAGACCAAGCCACATCATTTGGATTCATTGAATAAAGCCTTTTAAAGATGGTACCACAAAGACCAAGCCACATCATTTGGATTCATTGAATAAAGCCTTTTAAAGATGGTACCACAAAGACCAAGCCACATCATTTGGATTCATCGAATAAAGCCTTTTAAAGATGGTACCACAAAGACCAAGCCACATCATTTGGATTCATTGAATAAAGCCTTTTAAAGATGGTACCACAAAGACCAAGCCACATCATTTGGATTCATTGAATAAAGCCTTTTAAAGATGGTACCACAAAGACCAAGCCTCATCATTTGGATTCATTGAATAAAGCCTTTTAAAGATGGTACCACAAAGACCAAGCCACATCATTCTGATTCATTGAATAAAGCCTTTTAAAGATGGTACCACAAAGACCAAGCCACATCATTTGGATTCATTGAATAAAGCCTTTTAAAGATGGTACCACAAAGACCAAGCCACATCATTTTGATTCATCGAATAAAGCCTTTTAAGGATGGTACCACAAAGACCCAATTAATTAGGTACAAAATAATGTTATCAAAAATTTTTTCCATAGAATACAAATGAAACAACAAAACTTTGCAAAAATATTGTGTTAGAGATGTTGACAGCTCTGTTGAGAAAACTGTGATTACCATTTCTGGAACATTTCAATTGTTTGTATTGCTGTCCATTGACAACAATATCCCCAAATTTCAACTTGTTTTAATTATGTCTTTACTTTTATATCTAATAAATAACATTGGGAAGTGCTAACACATCTTTTTGATTCTTTTTCTACTAGAAGTTGGATTTTTAATGTTTTGAATTATTTTAGAATGAGTTTTTGCTGAACTGCTGCAAGTCATAAGGCGACTAAAGAATTTTATTAAAGGCTTTAGCATGTTTATTGCTTCACAACTAACAAAAATAATTTAGAAGGTTGAAGTATAGATTTTTGTTATGTACAATTATTAAAATAAAATATTTCTTAAAATTTATTTCTAAAAAGTTTCAGTAGGAAATTTCATATTGTTTGAAAATATATCTCATCATGTATTAACTTAGATATCTATTTTATAACATCTTGAAGTCTCACCCATCCCCCATTCAATCCCCACAAATCTAGTTTATTTTCATTCTTATCAGTAAATGGAATTTCTGGATATTAATTATTTTTGTAATATATTTTTGTCAAATGCTGCAAGTTACAGGCAAACCTAAAATATTTTCAATCAGATATTTGCACATTAAAAGTTGTACCCATAAAAAATGATTATGTATATAAATATTTGGCATTTTGAAGAATAATACTAATTTTACTCCTTTAAAATGTATTTAACATTAACTTTTTTTGCAGAACAGTTTGTAATTCTCATCTATTCACACTTTTTTCTCTCACATATCAGAATAGTTATTATATAAAAACACTTGAGTTCCCTTTAATTTGTTTCTTTTTCCTGTTGCCAGTGATTATGATTGAAAACAGAATTCAATACAAAAAAATAGTGCCAAAACAGCAGGAAAGTAATAGATGGCTCAGAGAAATTTATAAAAGATTATGTTTAGTCTTAGGCAAATAAATAAATATGATTTAGAAACTGAAGGATAGATCTGTGAAATTTTTTTTATGAATTAAATGAGAACGCCCATCCCTGAAAATACATTTATATTACATGTAAATAGATTTGCTGAAATGTATCCTTGTACTTTTTAATGATATACTGGTAATGATAAAAAATTGTAGTACAAATTCTGGATGATTCCATGCTTTTGTTCATTGTCTCTGTTGCAATTGATTAGATATTTTTAGTTTTTAATTCAATTCAAAAAGAGCTTAATTATTTTTTAGAAAATCATGTATTAAGTATTATGAGAAAGGTTTGTTGATGTTTAACCTGTGACATATTTATTAAAACTTTATAGAGAACTAGATGGCAGATCTCTGGCTTGTGCTAATTTAAATGCAATTGTTATTGATCAGATAATGAATAATATACATATTGAAAATTATTACCAAATTTAGGCCCATAAATCTATATTGAACTGAATATGACATGTACTTTTCATGGGACACGTAAAAGCAGGCAGATAACCAAACATGGAGGTAGTCTGCCCTTCCAGTCAAGAACTGGGCCTGCTTTTACACAGTTATGAAGATCAGAATCCTACCAGAGACAGACATGTATATCCTTTGATCTCAAGATTTTTAAAATTACAAGTGTTATTATGTTCCCTGCTCAAAAGTTTTTGTGATAAATGTTTGTGGCATTTTTAGCTAAAAACTTAAGGAAAATCTGGCTTCTAAAACTGTTTGCATGCAGTTAGATGGAACATTTTTGAGACATGAATTGTCAGACTTGTAGCTTTTTCCACTGAGTTTTAATTTTGTATTTTCTTTTGTCAGATGTTGTATTTCAAGGGAATTGCATCTGGAGTTTTACCCTATATCAGATGTGCTGACATCTTAATATACTCCATTTCAACTGCTATAGTGTTTCATACAGTAAGTATCACAAAGAACTGTTAGTTATTCAGTAGTATCATGTACTGCTCTCATGTTGTTGTTGTTGTTGTTATTGGGCTTAACGCCATTTTTCAGCACACGATAGGCTATTCATGGCGGCCAGTATTAACCGTGAAATCACCGGAAAGAACCACCGACCCATGAGAAGCTACTGGCAAGCTTTCTCACATATCTACATTAGCCGAATCCTAGACTCGAACACACCACATGCAGACAGAGGTGAGATGGCAGTGATCCTTAACGGACAGCGCTTTAGACCACTCAGGCCACTCGGCCCGATCTCATGTACCAGTGAATTGAATGAACATGCTGTCTGACAGAATAGATATCAGAAGAGTAAGGCACAGTTTTCATGATTGCCCTTGATGTTCTTCATCACTTGAGTATTCATAATCAGACATGTGTCTGCATTTGATGGCTCTTTTACCTAATCTGGTGATCATGTGTCCAGTAAAACATGCTAATGATAAATTCTTGGCTGTGGAAATGGGTCTTGTATTGTTGATAAAATTCTGATCACATTTCATACAACAGGAGATAAGTCTGCAGGATTTTTTGTTGGATTCTAAATTAATACAAAGTTGTCTTTATTAATCAATATTTGAAATAACACTATTTCTCAGTATTTTTCTTCCTTGATTTCAAAAAGGTTATGTTTATGAGATATTTTTAATATTTCTAAATAGATGTAATTTATTTATATTGGATTGTTTTCATTCATCTGCTCATCCCACTATTTTGTGAATGCACCTATAGTTCATTACACAGAGTATGATAATGTTTATCATTTCTGTAACTTAGTAAATTTTTAGGTCAGAGTAACTAAATATAGCTAAAAGTACCAAATTTATTTTGATTAATTCTTGTGGAATAGATTAAATATTTTTAAGTACATATAATGATGCTGACTTAAAAAGTTACAGAGTGACAAAGGATAAAATTGGTGGAACAAACTATAGTCTCAATTTTTAATTGCTGTGAAATATATTTTGGTCTGAAGATGCTCATGTTGATAAACATACAGCTAGCTTCTTCAAAGAGTTGTGCCCTTTTAAGCTACAGATCATAGACAGCAAAGGCTTATGGCATGGCTTTATGTGTATCATCTGTCCATTATCCATTGTCCAGTCAATCCATTAGCACATTACTGAACTACTTGGAGAATTGCCTTGAAACTTTTCACACATATTCATCCCTATGTTTGATTGGTTCTAAATGAAAATTGTTTATTTTAGATTTCCAGTTGGGTTCCTACCATCTTGAAATCTGCTTGTTGCTATTCTTCATGAAAGGATGGTCTTACAAAGAGGAGGGTTTCACAGAAAGACATTATGATGTCAAGATGGTCATAAATGATAACAGTGCTGATCTTATGACCTGTATAGTTGCTATGGCAATCATCTTGAAAATCTTGTTATAGCTGGTTGTCCTGAATGAAGGTCACCTTGGTATCAGGTTTACTCAGAGGACTTCTTATGATGCCTAATTGGTCCTAAATGACAGTCTGACATCATATATAAGCAACATATATATCTTTTTATTGTGGTTCTCCCTGAACAAAGTTTAATAAGCATGGTGTTTTCATTGGAAGACTTTTGATGTCAGAAAAAATGGTGCCAACCTAAAATCCAGAAAATCTCATTGTTGCTGCTTTGAGGAAATGGAAATTCTTATTAACATAGGTTTTCACAAAAATAAATATGATATCTTGTACATGTGACAGTAAAAAGAGGTCAGCTCAAGACAGATGTCCAAAAATTGGTCATGAGTTGTTAAAGAGGAAGAATTTTCATTGACCTGATTTTTAGAATGAAAATGGACAAAAATTGCAAGGAATTAAAGCATTTTACATTTTTTAATTTTAAAATATACCTGTCATGTCATTAAATCAGTGCTTTCAAAGTAACTTATTGCCATTCATATTTTCCTCATATGCACTATAAACATTTTTAGCATTCCTAGCAGATAATTGCTGGGTAATATTAGTGTCAATCCTTGTTGTTGATCTTAACACTTAATAGATGATGTACTGTTGCTTGACCATGGTTTGGAATGTGGCAATGGCAGTACAAGTCTACTGAGTCCACCAAAAAGTTTAAATTCCTGTGGGTAGATTCAGATTGCTGACTGCCTGCCAGAACTGCTCCAGATTGTTATTGTCTGGATCTGATGTTTAAGGGCCATAACTCAATTCTAAATGGAGTTTATGAGACAATACTTATAATGTATTATGTTTGTCTAAGGTACAGGAATCACTGTTTAACTAATTTGTCTTGATTTAATTATTTTGAAAATGGAAATTTTGATGGAGTAATTGAATTTCATTGTAATAATCTTGTATATATTTTAGGCTGTGATAGAACCACATAACCTGCGACCTGCTTACTGGAACTTCCTCTTAAGAGTGACAGATAACAGGTCAGTATCAATATTTACTAGATAAACTTATGCAGTTAAAATCTATTGTTAACTCGGCAAAATTCTGCCACCTTCATGTATGCTTATAAATATTATATAATACCTAGACCAAACAATAATCTGACATGAGACTATATAATTTTTGCTAAATCATAATTTTTTTTTTTGAAAACTGTAAGCTGTTTGGTTTTTGACTAGCAGGATGAGTATTGCATAGTTTGACCTGCATGTGTATAATGTCAGTTTGTCCTAAGACAACATTAGCAGATAGCAAAACATTGGAATAACTTTTCTAGTGACATTAACGGCAGTGTTAGAATAAAGATTATGTGTGTGTTTTTGTGTGTCTCTCTCTCCCTCTCTCCCTCTCTCTCTCTCTCTCTCTCTCTCTCTCTCTCTCTCTCTCTCTCTCTCTCTCTCTCTCTCTCTCTCTCTCTCTATATATATATATATATATATATATATATATATATATATATATATATATATATATATATGCACACACTATTTATTGCCAAGTAATAATAAGATGGCATCTTTACAAGCTCTGAGTGCTTTACCATGTTAAATAACAATAAAAACTTATACAATGACAAGATGATGAAACAAACACTTTAAAATTACAAAACAAAAACATGCAGACAATAATTAAGGAAGTAGAATTATGAAGTCTTTAAGTCTGGTCTTGTTGTTAAAAAAGATGACATTTAAGAGTACTGTTGAATGGGATCACAGAGCCCTTGTGTCTGAGGTTAAAGGTGTAGTTTATTCCAGTAGCTGGATCCAGGTATGCAAAAGAACATTGTCACTTCATTTAAATGGTGGGAAGAAAGAGAATACAAGTGTTGGAAGAGGAATGTAAATTTCTAGATGATGTGTACATATGGGGGTGGTCAGATAGATATTTTGGATTAGTCATTGAGCAAATATAGCATAATGAAAACATTTTGACTTTGATTCTAAATTGAATGGGTAGCCAGAGGAGGTTACAGAAACTGGTGTGTGTGTGTGTGTGTGTGTGTGCACTCAGTTTTTTGTACCCTAAGGATAAGCTGAGCAGCTGTGTTTTGAACTAGTTTAAGTTTCTGTAGTTGATATTGAGATGAACCAGATGGAAATGAATTATAAAAGCCCAGTCTTGAATGTACTAAGGAACATACAAGTGTTCAAGTGGCATCAACCAAAATAAAATGGAGCTGATGTGTCTCAGCTACAGATATGCAGCCTTCTATATGTTCACGACATGTTGGTGTAACAAAAGAGTATTGTTGAGTAATATCTAGGTTTCATACTCACTGTATGAATCCTTGCGAATCCAGTCCTGCTAAAAACCGAAAATTTTCTTTTCCTGTCTGTTTCCAATAAACCAAGGAAAAACTCTTCCTCATTACCTACCCTTTGGAACCACCAAATGTAACTAGTTTTTCGCTTCACTATTGCACTGATCCCATTGTACAGTTTATCCTCTGATAAACCAAGCCATTTTTGTGTTCTAATCAAATCATTGAACATTCCTTTGGGATCTGTTGTTGTCGATTAATCATTCTGCTGCAGGTTGTATACTGTCTTTGTTGAATTTTTGCCAAATTTGAGTGATTTTGTCACTGAGTGTTTAGAAGAAGTGGATGGGTGGGGCCATGATTGCTGGAGAAGATTCAGGTTGGCTAGAATCTTCCTGGGCATACCCATTACTAGAATGAGTAGATCGGTGATGCTGGACTTTTCCCATCTCTGATGGGCTGTTAGAATGATCATGCCATTCTGTCCCCATAAATTGGATTAATATTTGTATCAGCACCATTTGAGTAGAGGCAAATGCCCACAACTTGTCCCAAATGATTGTCCGTGCATTCAAAGCCCAATCTTTTGGGTCTGAAACTGGAGAGATAAAGGTGGATAGCATGTGATTCTACCTCATAGCAAAGAGGTTGATCATCACATTACTTAAAAAGTCTCCCAACCACCCATTTCCCTTTGTCTATTGAAAATTGGAAAAGATTATTTTCATCTTTACTGGATTCGTGAGGTAGCTAGCTAATATTCCTTACATAATGTGATTAGGCACAAATTCACAGTAAAACATATTAAGTTAAAAATTCACTTTTCTCAATACATTTAGCCATTTCACTGTAGCTTGGGATAGTGACAGGCTTGTTGCAATCATCATCATTATTATCATCAGCTTCTTGATTTTCATGGTTGTCACCAGTTGGAATATTTCCTCATCAGTAAGTTCACCTTAGGTCGTCATCCATGTGTACATAAATTAGAAAATTCTTCCTGAGCAGTGCCCATGGAGTCCACCATCTCATCAACCATTGAGTCAACAAATTTCTGATTGAGGCTTTTGCAGTTCTGCAGCAGCCAATCACAGCTGGTGAAATTCATCAGAAACTTCTGGATTAGTGATGCAATTATTGCTTATTTTGATAATTGTGAAAGAATGTTCTTTGATGAAAGAAATTGTTTTTGTTTGTTTTTTTTACTAGTTTATGTGCATCATGATAAAATGGAAGTTTACTAATGAAGATGGTGGTATTCCCTATGATTGTTGTACAATTGAAAACAAAGATTATAATTGTACAAGGTTGTATTCATTATTGTTGTTCTACAATGGAAAACACGAGGCCTAATTAGTGAAGATGGTGGTATTCCATATGATTGTTCTACAATGGAAAACACAGGGGTTACTGATGAAGATTGTGGTATTCTGTATAATTGTCTGCAATGGCAAACTCAGAGATTATTAATGAAGGCAGTGGCATTTCATGTGATTGTTCTTCAATGGAAAACAAAGAGGTTACTAATGAAGATGGTGGTATTCTATATGATTGTTGTACAATGGAAAACACATTACTAATGAAGATGGTATTCTGTATGATTATTTACAATGGAAAACACAGGTTACTAATGACCATGGTGGTATTCCCTTTGCTTATGAAGATGGTATGTAATATGATTGTTCTACAATGGAAAATACAATCACGCACACTTAGAAATACAAGTATTTATCTTCATGCTTATTGCAGATGAAATTTATGAAACTAGTCGACCAAAAGTTTTATCTTTTGCAAACCTTGGCATGTCTATCTCAGGTTAGGTGCAGAGCTTCACAGATATAAATTTATTTTTATCACATGATGAAAAATACAGATTTTATTTGGTAAAGCCATTAGTGAAATGATTTTGAAATAACAACTGGAATGCATGAGTTGTTATGCTTTTGCTTTAAATGATGTCATGATGTCATTTGTAATGCTGTATTCACCTGAATAACACAGTATGTCTAGCAGTTTGTGGAATCCTTGTGTTTATTTTATATCATTGACATAAGTATTTTTCTTACAGGTTTGCGGAGATGAACAGAGTACTACTTGAACCCTTTATACAAGGATGTTCCAAAATGTTCCCCAATTTTTGGCCAGACTATGATCCGCGTTACACCAATCTAGCACGGCAGTAACCTTGGCCCAAGTCTAGTTCAAATCAGTCTACATTTCCTCAGGGACTGCATTAATAGACAAGTGAATCAAAGATATTTTTACAGTTCCAAAAGCATCATTTCATTTTTATTTTTTGTGCTTTTTTGAATTACCTGATTCAACTTACATAGTATTCAGAAAGATGTCTTTCCATTTATTACTTAAATTTTTCTGCTGTGATTGGAGATATAGAATTACACAATAATAATGATAGATTTTGTTACTTTTTTGAAAAATTGTAATTTTAAATTAAGCTTTGTGATCAGCTTCCATGTACAATCATCATAATATTTCAGCTAACATTATACACTTGGTTGTTTTGCATTTTAAAAATTATGAATAACAGTACTGACTTATAATTACCGTAGACTTTGATCACCAGTTTAGAATCATTTGAAAGTTCTGGCCCAGTTCCTGTAAAATTTGACTCAGCATTTAAATGTTCTGGCCCATATACTATGCAACTTTCTCAGCAGTTAAATGTTCTGGCTCCTTTGCCATAGAACTTGATTTTAAAGTTCTGGAACCTATACCATAAACAAGACTCCACATTGAAAAGTTCTGGTCCCATATTTACAAAACTTTAACATTTGCAGTAATATTATTCCACGCCACAAAAATCATAAAAATTTACTAGACTAAAAGTTTTGCTTGTAAATATTCTGACCAATCAGAACACTGCATTTGTCATTTTTGAATATGATTTCCATGTGTGGATATCAAAATGATGTCAGCTCTGGGTCTGTGATATTCTTCTACTGTGTGAAACAGCTCATACCATGATCTGCTTCAGCATTACATGATATCAGACCTGGATCTGTGATATTCATTTACTATGTCAAGATCCTGATCTACTGGAGTGTTTTGTGGTGACAGATCTGGGTTTATGGTATTTTCCTAATAATGATGTCAAGAAAACACTGATCTACTGGAGTGTTATTTGATAGCAGATCTGGATCTATAACATTCTTCTGCTAGTGATGTCAAGCAGACAGTTTATACCTTGATCTCCCAGCCGATTACATAAGATTGGATCTGAATCTACGCTCTTCACAGTTGGATGTATGGTAGTTAAAGAAAAGAAATTCAATTCCAGTTCAGATTTTAAAACACTCATTTGCAATAATTAAGGACAATTCTTTTATTTTCATTTCTTATTGAAAATGTTGTCTCAGTCACTTTTTGAAAGGCATTTTTTCTCTTAAAATTTGTGTAACTCTGTCATTCACTAATATGATATGAAATTTGTTCACAAAGGATATTCCAGGGATTATTTTGTCATTTGTGAACAGATGTTCTTACACAATATTACTTATACACTTTTCTCTGTTTTTATTCTGTTTGGTTGGAGTTTGCAAATAGAATATAATTACATAAATGTTGTGTTGATCGGGAATTGATTTTTGAGAAAAATGTGGAATTGTAGCATTTCAGGTTTTATTGTTTGCAGATGCTTTTGAGTGTCTATCATAAGAAAAAAATTCTTGTATAATTAATATAGAACCTTGTGTCCATGGATATCTTATTTGATATTGATTTATAGTGAAAATAGATTTAAAACATTTTATCAAGCATTTCTGGACGATTTAATTGTGTAAAATCATTACCATATAAATGTCTAGAATTAATTGCAGCTGTATCTTTTACCAATAGGCTACATGAATAAAGGAAATATATTCAAGGTTTGAAATGGTTGTTAAAATAGATACTGAAAGTAGTTGAAAGAAATACATGTTTTATTAATTTCTTTTCTTTTCGGTGTGGTAGTGTCTCTTGCATTATTTGAAGAGATGCAAAGTGTCAGGTTTGTTATAACAGACATTTTGAGAGATGAAAAGTGTTAGGTTTGTTATAACAGAAATTTTGAGAGATCCATTCTTAAGACACTGCAGGCTACATTAAAAATGCGGTTTATTACATACCTATTTAATTAACAAATGAACTGGCATTTGATTTGAGATGCCCATATTTATTGCACACACAAACTATTAACTATTTAGGTATTGTCACATCCACATCTCTATTATTTGATGTGCTGAAAAGAACTTCCATAAATTCCTAATTTGTTTTAATTCCATTTACACTGTAAATATATTTGGTAAACAGAAAAAGACAAGGTATGTAATAAATGCAAAAGAACATTTGTGTTGTATTTCAGGTCAGGGGAAAGAACTCTTTACAAATTTGCATGATGGCCCCAAGATATTCCTGTACCATATCTAACTCATTTCTTCCAATGACTCAGAATAAAATGAATGTATGTGTATATTAATGTATATTTGTTATTTCTAGGTGCTGATCATTATGCAAAATTGCGATGTTGATTATTTTTCAGAAACAGATGCATAACTGGCAGATCCAGAGGTGGTAGTTTTTTCATTGACAAACTGTAAACGTGTGCCCATTTAAGCAACAAAAAAAGAAACCTTTAAGGTGGCACTCGCCAGTTCTTATGTACTTTTGAAACAGTGATGTATCATCATGTAAGGTGAAGTTATTTGCATTTAAAACATACACATTGGAGAGAATGTTGGCATACATCTATGTTACTTTCATGTAATGTGGCTGACATTTCTTTGGATATTATACTTTTGGAAATTGTAAATGATCTTAGCACACTGCTGACTAAAATAACCGCTCTCTTGTGCGTCAAAAATCAACCTAAATTTGGCTAAAGTACACTATCCTTGGCAGCTATTAAAATAGTAAAAATGAATTTTGCCAGACTAGACAATACCAACTTGTGAAAGTGCAATGAATGAATTACCAAATATATAAAATGTAAAACAAAATTATTGGCTCTTTTCTTTACAATTTACCTCTTATGTTTGGGAAGTGAGAATGAGCAAGTGGAGCTATCACATTTTTGAAAGGTGCACATCTGGAGTAAGGCTAAGCTGTATGCTCTAAACCCATATTACAACCATCAATCATACACCAAAATAAAGGGAATTTAATGTTCTTTGAACAATACCTAATATATGAAAAGTCTGTTATAAATAACCAGTAAAACTAGTGAGAAAATCTGGGAAATGATTTTTCTTTAAAATTCTAACCCCATGCTAAAATCAAAGCTGTAGAGTGCCACCTAAGGAATTGATCCCTCCACCCCAAGAACAAATACTGGATCTGCCCTTGTTTCACTATTTTTAATGACATATAAAATTGGGAAAAAAATGCAAGATTTATTGGCATGAAAATTATTTTGATGTTATAGTTATTACAATCATACTTATGCTGATTTAAAAATGTATTTATTTTCACATTTGTATTTTGATTCATAAGAACAGCAACAAGTGATTTTCTTAGTATACAAAACCCAAGTATCATTATTGGAATAAAAATATAAAAGAAAAGACCTTAAGAATGATGAACTTCATATCAACTCTATTACCTTGCTGGAGTTAAAGCAATTGCCTAAATGGAAATGCATCCATATACATTTTTGACTTGTTTGAATATTGTGATAAGTTTATGACCTTTTGTAAATGTGACTTTTATGTAACATATTTTGTATGAAATAATGTGTTTAACACTCATAAGTGTATCATGAATACAGAAAATACATTAATGAGTGAGGTGACTTTTATAATTCTAGTAACCTGACTCGACCTCTTGGTTGACTGTCGATGCCCACTTAAAGTATTTTGTGTAATGTACTTGAATGTACACATGACTTGTTTCCACATGCTTTTCTGAAAGTTTTTGGATGTAGAGTGGAAGATGAAATGATGTTTTAGATTACTAGAAACCTAATGATATTTTTGACAGATAATGAATACCATGGTTATTTAGGTGTATTAACATGCAAGATCTTTTCTTGGGGTGGTGGTGGTGGTGGTGGTGGTGGTGGTGTGGATACATTTTGGAAGACTAGTAACAGACATTATATTTTCTTCTTTATTGCAACAATATGTTCCATTTCTTCAGTACTGTTTGAATTTAGTGGTTGAGATGAGGGTAACCCTGCAATTAAGTACTTAAAGAAAGATATAGAATGCTTTACTAAAGCAGTACATTTTTTGTAGTTACAAGAGGTTGTGTTTTTAAAAGCACATGCTATATCACTAATCAATCTTATGATTCTAATTTGTTTTAAAAATACTAGCAGATGGACCACATGAATGGATTTGTCTGCATTCTGCTGAAGTTTCATCATAGTTGCAGAAATTTAGATTGATAATTCATGTGTGCCAATTTTTGTCATGACTAAAATTACATATCTAAAGCAGATATATTGTCATAAATATCTTTGATAATTGAAAATATTGTAAACTTAGGAATAAATTATGAAAGATACTAAAATATTGAAAGTGCATTAATTTTTGTGGTATTTTATATAGATTTCTGTATCACTGTTCTGGAAATGCAGAATAAAGTATAGAAGAATGGTTGTCAAACTTGGTGTGGTCATTCTGTAGAAGTATTTGTATTACTCATATTAATGGTAGTTGTAGTGTTGGGCACTTTCAGTGTATAGCTTTTTATTTTTATTTAAATTGTATCAGACTGGCTCATAAAGGAAAAACTGCGATAAAGATGAATTTGAAGTTTTGATTTTGTTCTTTCATTTTTATCATATACAGTATTATTTTCTGCCTTTCTGCTTTCTTCTTCTTTTTCGCATATTTTTTTATCTTTTGATGTCTAAGTGGTGTAACATGTCCTGTTGTTTATGGATACATGCAGACAAGTATGACAAAAGATTGCCAGAGTTTAGGCTGTATTGTTTATAGATGCATGCAGACAAGTATGACAAAAGATTGCCAGAGTTTAGGCTGTATTGTTTATAGATGCATGCAGACAAGTATGACAAAAGATTGCCAGAGTTTAGGCTGTATTGTTTATAGATGCATGCAGACAAGTATGACAAAAGATTGCCAGAGTTTAGGCTGTATTGTTTATAGATGCATGCAGACAAGTATGACAAAAAATTGCCAGAGTTTAGGCTGTACATTATTGTCAGGATCTTGGAGTTAATGTATGGCTAAATGCACCAACAAGTTCTGAACAGAATGTGCTTAGTGGTTGAACCATGCATTAACATCACGAGTCCTTACATGCTGATATCTGCTGTTTATTTAGTATTTTTGTACTGGCAGATCAAAGAGAAACAACATGTATCTTTGCATGCTTATATGATTATCTATCTTCTATTTTGGTAGTCCATAAATTAGGAAATTGTGGTACCCATGGAAATATGAGATAGTGAAAAGTAGTCTATGCAATAATGGTTTTAATATGGAAGAAACTTATGCAACCATTATGTACCAAAGTGTTTTCTTAAAGGTATTATATGTACCTGTAGGTCCTTCTATAATGTTCATTTAGACTGAACAGCTCCCATTAGTTGGGTGTATGTGTAAATGTCATCATGCTTACAGTTGTTGAGATGGAATCATGTTAAGACTGAATGATTTGCAAAAGAATTTTTTGTGTGCATTTTCTGAGACATTTTACAAAATCATAAATAAATCACGATCTATTTTCTTAAAAATAAATGATACAATATATTGTTCTCATTCTTGTGAGTTTTTGTGGTTTCTGTTTGATCATATTAACACATCTTGTTTCTTGATCAGTGTCATTTAATTGCTGAACCTTTATTGGGACAGTAAGATCTGGCAGTCACTTTAACATCACTCACATGATTCACAATGTCAGCAGTTCAGGTTTTCATTTGCTAAAATTTCTTAACATTGTCTTCTTTTTTGGGATAAATCATCAGAAATTTGAGACATCTGTAATGCACTCAGGTCACACAGATTTTAGCTTATGCTTTTTTGTGCATATATATCCAAGATTCCTTAATATATTTTGTTCATACATGTGAACAAAGTTCATTCCTTGACACATTTGAACTTGCTCTTGACTTGGGGGCCAAAGCCAGTGATAAAATATGTGTTACAGTTTGGTTCAAGGTTTTTATTTATTTTTACATGCCTAAATCCATCAATAGATTCTGTTCATACTAAGAATGAAACATTATCCAGCAGAGACTCATCTTGTGAAATATTCCCTCACTTTCTTATGTTCATTGTCGTATAAGATTTACATTAATGTTTAGGTTTAAATCGTATTTACTTATATTTCCTTAACCCTGTCAATGCTTCTGTTTCAACATACTTGTGATGTTGTGCTGTGAAGGAAAGACAATTTATGTTGAAACACATATAAGTGTAACATTTTGACTTAACAGCTAGGGTCACAATGTTTACAACAAATGCTTCACAAGTTGGTTCAACATGCAGACCATTGCTTTCTTTCGTGCATGGGTTTCATCATGCAGACCATGGCTTTCTTTCATGCATGGGTTCAACATGCAGACAATGGCTTTCTTTCATGCATGGGTTCATCATGCAGACCATGGCTTTCTTTCATGCATGGGTTCATCATACAGACCATTGCTTTCTTTCATGCATGGGTTCAACATGCAAACCATGGCTTTCTTTCATGCTTAGATTCATCATGCAGACCATGGCTTTCTTTCATGCATGGATTCATTATACAGACCATGGCTTTCTTTCATGCATGAGTTCATCATACAGACCATTGCTTTCTTTCATGCATGGGTTCATCATGCAGACCATGGCTTTCTTTCATGCATGGGTTCATCATACAGACCATTGCTTTCTTTCATGCATGGGTTCAACATGCAGACAATGGCTTTCTTTCATGCATGGGTTCATCATACAGACCATTGCTTTCTTTCATGCATGGGTTCAACATGCAGACCATGGCTTTCTTTCATGCTTAGATTCATCATGCAGACCATGGCTTTCTTTCATGCATGGATTCATCATACAGACCATGGCTTTCTTTCATGCATGAGTTCATCATACAGACCATTGCTTTCTTTCATGCATGGGTTCATCATGCAGACCATGGCTTTCTTTCATGCATGGGTTCATCATACAGACCATTGCTTTCTTTCATGCATGGGTTCAACATGCAGACAATGGCTTTCTTTCATGCATGGGTTCATCATACAGACCATTGCTTTCTTTCATGCATGGGTTCAACATGCAGACCATGGCTTTCTTTCATGCATGGATTCATCATACAGACCATGGCTTTCTTTCATGCATGAGTTCATCATGCAGACCATGGCTTTCTTTCATGCATGAGTTCATCATACAGACCATTGCTTTCTTTCATGCATGGGTTCAACATGCAGACCATTGCTTTCTTTCATGCATGGGGTTCAAAATGCAGACTATGGCTTTCTTTCAAGCTTAGATTCATCATACAGACCATTGCTTTCCTTCATGCATGGGTTCATTGTACAGACCATTGCTTTCTTTCATGCATGGGTTCAACATGCAGACCATTGCTTTCTTTCATGCATGGGTTCAACATGCAGACCATGGGTTTCTTTCATGCATGGGTTCAACATGCAGACAATGGCTTTCTATAATGCATGGGGTTCAAAATGCAGACTATGGCTTTCTTTCAAGCTTAGATTCATCATACAGACCATTGCTTTCCTTCATGCATGGGTTCATTGTACAGACCATTGCTTTCTTTCATGCATGGGTTCAACATGCAGACCATTGCTTTCTTTCATGCATGGGTTCAATATGCAGACCATGGGTTTCTTTCATGCATGGGTTCAACATGCAGACAATGGCTTTCTATAATGCATGGGTTCAACATGCAGACCATTGCTTTCTTTCATGCATGGGTTCAATATGCAGACCATGGGTTTCTTTCATTCATGGGTTCATCATGCAGACCATTGCTTTCTTTCATGCTTGGAATCATCATGCAGACCATTGCTTTCTTTCATGCATGGGTTTAACATGTAGACCATGGCTTTCTTTCATGCATGGGTTTAACATGCAGACAATAGCCTTCATGTAGGAATATAACATTTTGAAGAATGATATTGGCATCCTCAAACCTCATATTTAGGAGCAAATTAGAGATTGATAGTTATCACAAAAATTTGCACTTTTGAATACATTACTTCTGTACTTTGACACCCTCCCATCTCCCTTTAGGCTCTAACCATGAACCAAAACCTTGAATGCCATCTACTTTTCCTCATAAAACATTGTACCAAATATGATTGCCTTCCCTCATTTGGTGTAGACAATTCAGGTTATCAAATAAATAACAGATTACCTATCAAGATGTGACACACACATGCATGAACACACATAAACACTTCATTCATTCTACATTCAGGATCTGAAACCTAAGTCATACATGTACATACAATTCAAAACCTTCATAAACTGCCAATAGGTATGGGGAGTAAAACACCAAAGTTCTGTTAAATTGGTGACTATATTCCCTTTGTTTTGGAGACAAAAAGAAAGTAATACCAATCTTACATAAAAGACTACATTACTTTAATCTTGCATTATTTTATATGACAGAATCAAAAATAAAGATTCATTCCGTAAATTGAACTTGATATCTTAACATGGGTAGTCCAAGTAATTGTTTAACTTCAATTTCCCTAAGTGCTCCTTTGGGATAAACAACCCAGAACACCATTCATTTAAAGTTGAATTGTGTAAACTTTATTCCTGGCTTCACTATGAGGTAAATATGGTTAATCAATCTCTCTCTCTCACTATATATATATATATATATATATATATATATATATATATATATATATATATATATATATAATAGCATGACAAATATAGCTATTTCCATGATTTTCTTTTATACATTATTGCACTTTTGAGAAAACTAAACAGACATGCTTCAGATGTGTTTTGATGATGCAACATTCAGTGATGATATGGACTATATCATTGCCTTGTACAAAGAATCAAACTTTCTTCACCACTACAGTCATTGAAAGTGCTCATCAAAAGTGAAGTTGAGGATGTAGATAGACTCACTGTACAGAATATTGTTAAATGATACAAGATATGAAACCAGTGTTTCACCGACTTTTCTCAGAAGTTGTGACTGTGCTGAAGTTGATCTTAGTAATGACTTGCTACAAATGCCACAAGTGAAAGATCATTTTCTGCGTTAAGAAAAAAATATATATATGCACCAGCATGAATCAGGAACACCTTAATGCACTAATGATTAATTATGCTCACAGACAGGCTATGGACAGCATTGACATATGTGTTCTAGAAATAACTGTGAAATGTAAGGAAACATGGCAGGCAATTTTTGGGATGTTTTGAATCAGATTTAATTAGATTTTTAAATCATTGCTTTTATGGCTTTATGTATTAAAAAAATAAAATAAAAACAGCCAATTAAGTTTTAATTTGAATATGCTTAGAATGCTACAAATTGCTCCATTTCCTATTTTATTTTTTTTCAAAAATCCATGAAAGATGAACCCTTAATCTCATCCCCTTACCAGCAGGAGTGGGAAACCCCCTCCAACCCCCAGCCTCTGTTTGTTACTACTACAATCTTAAAATTGCTCTTGCTCTTCTTGTGTTCTGTAAAAAAGAGTTTTCTTTACGTTCTGTATTAATTTTGCATTTTCTAGTCTTTTTCCAGCTTCCTATTACTTCAACATAATGCAGAAAAGATCAGTAATAAAAATCAAAATGGTATGCTCCACTCTTCTGTTTAAAATTTTATTTAAAAAATATTCAGTAAGCAAGCACACAACAAAATATGTTGTAAACTATTATAGGAAATCAATGTTGCTTATATGTTATACCTTTCTTTTGTTGATGCTTAAATGGTGTTGCAATAAACATCGCATCAACAATATTTGACAATGTATTTTAACTTTTCAATTACATAACAAAATAGAGAAAGATAATCTGCAGTGATGCTGACAGTCACCAGAGAGCACATCAATCTGCTGATGAAGTCCCTGGTGTAATAATGAAAGCTTCAGGCTAACTTTCTTTTTTTGTGTGCATGTAATTGAATAATTAAATATAATGTCAAATATGAATATTACTACACAGTGAAGCTTTCAGCAAAGTATCCCACACTAACCAGTATATTACCATATATACTTGTTTATATGATAAGCCCAGCTGCAAACTGCACAAATCCACATCAGCCATAACATAATGTGCTGGCAGATCTGGATCTGTGCAGTTTGTTAGAAGTTATCAGTAGAACAAGCAGCACAGACCCTGGTCTGTAGGTGCATTATGCTACAGTGGGAATTTTGTTGTTTGCAGTATGATTTGTCTTATAAGTGGATATAAATGGTATATGCATAGTGTTAGACAACAAGGATACTCTAAAGAATACATCTAATCTAGCAAGTATCAGCTTGAAAAAATAACATTATGATGGGTTGGTTTGCTTCTGGTAGAAACCAACAAACCCCGACATATTTCTTAAACTGAAATATTTACAACTATCATTAATACAAATGACATTTCTTCTATTACTCTGTCTTTATCACAGAAAAAAATACAGATTACAACTGAATATAGTTTATGAGGCATAAATTAAACAAGAGACCAAAGTGGTATTGACATCACTCACCTGACATTTTTTGGCCAAAAATGTATATCTGATAATGTGGCAGGTAACTTGGGTGGCAAGACACCCATGTCAGCATAATTTCCAGCTGTTTGGTTGAAATTGATGGTATCTGACATTGTTTTACTGTATTTCTACAGCAACTCTTGTTAAATCAGGTATTTATTGGCATCTTTTATCTCAGTGTGAATGAAGTTTATTCTAGCAGTTGACCTGTCATATTTGGGCTGATATTGTCAGGCAGTATTAGAGAGAAAACTGGTATATAAGGCTCTTTTAAAAATATCAAAAAATTATAATTGATGAAAGATGGGAATCATTGGTAGGTCTTCCTTATGATTACTATAGATGCCACATTGTTATGGAAACCACTCCCTACACAATTCTGGCATGCATATCTTAAGGTACATTCATATCATTGTTATAAAAGCAACACCATTGCTAAGGACTCCAACATGGACAAAGAAAATTTAGAAAATATTTTTTTGCATTGCCTGGTTGCTGTGGAAGCCACATTGTTGCTAGGGGGCCATCCATAAAACATTACTGATAGAACATGTCATCTGAAAAATTCCAACCAAGTTTGATCAAAAGTGGTTCATCTGTTCTGAAGAAATTGAAATTAAGGACACATGAAATTGTTCTCATCTCATTTAATACAAATTGGCTCAGTTATTCTAAAGAAGTTGACAACAGATTTCCAACATGGTTACTCTGAAAGCTACATCACTACTAGGGTAGCCATCCTGCACAAGAATCGGAGCATAATCTAACAATGTATCAACCTAGTTTGATAAAAATTGACTCGGACATCCCAGAGTGGTCAAAAATAAGTTTCCACCTCATTGCTAAGTCATACTACTCTTATGAAAGCCACCCTTGACGTTAATTTGATACAAATATCCTAATGGCCCTACCTAGTTTCATCAAAATCATCTCTCTTGAGCAAGTAACAACCCAGAGGATGACCCAGTGACCTAGTTGATGACTTAGCAACCCTGAAGGACAACCCAGTTATTGAATCAACAACAAAGTCAGTTACCAGAGGATGACCCAGTTGGCAACAAAAAGCCAGGAATAAGATGGTATCCTGTATGTGGGGTAGAAATATGTCATACTTTGGAGTGCCAGTCCTAAGATAGATACAGCAAGTTATCACTCAAAATAAAAAATATTGCATGAAACTTGGGGTAGTGTAGCTGAATTCCTCTACACTATGACTGTCACATCACTGCTAAGGAGCCACCAGACATAATTCTGACAGACCACATCATAAGAAAAATTCCTACCAAATTTGATCACGCCTGGTTCATTTGTTGAGAAGTACAAAACAGGTTTTCCATATGATTGTTATGGAAGACACATCATTGCTAGGGAGAGCCACTCTAACACAATTTTGACAGCATATCCTAAGAAGTATTCATTCCAAGTTTGATCAAAAATAGCTCAATCATTGTAGAGAAGTTGAAAATGTACATATGAAAAGTATGGAAGCCACACCATTGCTAGTAGTGCCAACCCAAACTCAATTGGGGTACAGCATGATCTAAGGAATATTCCTGAAAAGTTCCATCCAACATCATATACATTTTCTTAAAGAAGTCAAAATTGTAAATATGGATGTAATCACAATAAACTCAAATGTCCTCTGGTTAGGTGAGCTAAAAACTGAATGTAAATACATTGCATAAATGCAAATTAAAGGCACATTTGGTTTGCCATATCATGTGCCTCTCACTGATAGTAAAAAAACAGATGTGTATAAGAATTATATCAGTAGTATGTAAAAAAAAAATGCTTGAGAATGTGGCAAAATGCAATCAATTAAAGCAAAATCTAATAACAAGTGGCTATCATTAGCAAAAATTTATTCAAGCTATTGTTAACATGAATTTATCAATTATGTCATCTTATCTGATTAGGCCCTTTTTAGCACAGAATGTCGCTGAACATGTGTTATGTATATTTAATTTACATTGCTAATTTTCTATTTATTTTATTTCATTATATGCTATTCATAATATGACGTATGTTGGACTTACCATGTCCAAAATCATTGAATTAATGATTTAGGTTTTGTAGTAAACATGTTTATCTCAATCTGAGTCTTCAACTTTTTAAATTCCCTATTTACCAGTTTGTTTACTTTACTTTTTATTTATAATTTTAGTAACAGACTTCTAATTATAACTAAGATTTTATTTTGTAAACATTATGAATCTTCTAGAATGTTATTTTCCATTAGGTAATGTTTTATTTTAAAATATGTTAAATGTGATCTGAAGTCAGGTAGAAGACTATATAATCTTGTTAGTGGAAAAATTATTTGTTCATGCTTTAACATCTTGGCAGAATCAATTGTATTATGTGGTGCCCAGTAATTCATTTGGGTTGGAATTTATTTCTTCAAATATGTTTACCAAAGAATATCACTGATCATATAATCTCTATCTTATTAGGTTCTTTTTACCACAAAATGTCACTGATCATGTCAATTTTATCTAATTAGGTTCTTGTTATCATATAATGTAACATAACATTTCATAAATTTATCTCAGAATAGCTTGTTATTAAAATTATAGATAAATCATAATGTGACATAATGCCAAATTAGAGGAAATGGACTTCTAACTCATTCTACTATAGAACTTTCATTTTAAATGAGATCCATTAATTTATATATTATTGAGACTTTTTACTCAATTAAGATGGTGTTCTTCATACATACATTATTTACTTACTTCCACACATCAAAATACCTGATTAAGTTTGTTGAATTTCAGCTGTTCATAGGAACAGACATTATTCTCTCAATGCTAACATTTCCAGTTATTTTACCTACCTATATGTAGCCTGTATTTGTTTCCAATATATTGTCTTGCTTGATAAAGTTTTTTAATTGGCAGTATATGACACTTGCTGTTTTGTTTCAGTTAAGAGGATATCTCATTTTATATTCATGTTCAAACTCTGGATCACTTATTTATTTTATCTTCCTTGGAATAGACAGTTACACATTGGGGTGCAAGAAGTGTTCCCACTTATTTATCTCTTTTGGAATAGCCAGTAAGCATTAGGGGTAAATGTGTCACTTGCTCAGTTTGTCTCCCTTGGATAAGACAGTACTGTGGAGGGGGGGAAGGGGAGTGGTTAGAGCAAGCACACAATTTCAGCAATAAAATATAAATAGTTGTTCAACTAAAAAGTATATGTCAAAGTATCTATGGACAAAATAACTCATTAATGACAAACATCATATGGAGATGTATTTTATAAAGTTTTCATATTGGTGAAAATATTAGGTTAACATTAGCCATATCACTTAATTCACTGGTAACAAGAAATGTATGCTGCAAAGCTTCATGAATTTATTGTAGTTAACTTGGACAGAGGTTTTGAATCACTATTATTATAAAATTTATAAACCTACACAATGCATAATGTTGAAAACCATCACATTTTTAAAGCATTCTTCAAATTTAAACAGTTAAGTACAACACATTCACTCAAGTGACAAGCAGACACAAATGCTGAATGGCATATTTGTCAGCCAATCATTATTTACAAACACACTAAAAATGTACAGTTTTCTTCATCTTTGGAATGACAACATATTTATAGAAAATAAAAATGCAGTATAAAAAGTGAAATGTTAGTAATTGATGAATTACAATATAATCTAGTTTCTTTTCTTTAACTTTTCATTCAGCATGTTTCTTTTTCCTTTAATAAAGTATGTTTTTCAAAATTCTTAGTTTAGTTTTGATTAACAAGGCAAGACGTATTATGGAACAAGATCTGTCAGTTTATATCACATGAAAGAACTTTTTTCATTTTTACAATATATATATATATATATATATATATATATATATATATATATATATATATATATATATATATATATTGCAAATTTGATATCAAAATATCAATAATCTTCAAAATAGTAGGATTATGTAAATTCTTACTACTGTTTTCAAGTTATATGTGAAATAAATATATGAATACTATGTAAAAAAAATTTCTCCAACCTGTTTATTTTCTTCTCACATAAAATTGTCTCTTCTCATTTTCACAATAGTATATTAAAACAACAGTAAAATCTTTAAAAATATTGAAACATTTAAATGATATATAACTTTGGCATGAACTAGAATAAATCAACTGTGAAACTGAAAAAAGCAGTCTATGTGATTTAAGCGTAAATTCCTGGCTGAAAAATACATGTTTATTCTAAAGCATAGTATAAAAATATTTATCATAAAAATAAAATTATAAACTGTATCTCAACAGCAAAACCTTTTCTACAAAGCAAAAATTAAAATATCACAGACAAAACTAAAATTTATCCTTGCAGTTCAATTGCAATAAAGGCAAACGAGATGTAGTAAAGATCCCTCTTAGAACAAGCATATGTCACGAGTGATATGTTTAGCAAGTATTACACAATGGTATGATTTTCTTTTTACAAACATTGATAACAGTACAAAGGACAAAGTATCAATATGAAATGGTAGATATGTAACTAGATTAACTTCCATTTACACACCAGGAAAGTACTCCAACTTATAATTGATTGTAAACATAAATAATTTCTAAATAACAACATGTGAAGAGTGCATATTTTGTTGTTTGTGTGGACTAAAACAACATTCAGATACTGTATTTTCTCATGTATAACATACACCAACTGCAGAAGGAATAAAATTAAAATCTACTGTTACATGGTATATCAGCAGTTCTACACATATGTTCTTTTATCTATGGCTTTAAGCAGCTAGTATAGTCTGTAGTTTGATTGTACATTATGTAACAATAGATATGTATATTCATTGTTGACAGATGGGTACATGTTCTATAATAGTAAGCATAATTATCTTTAGGTCCCCACTGCAATGGTAAACATTTATTATTAGGATGTCTTTGCTAGAATAGTCAACACAGTTATTATTCTGAGGTCCCCACTCCAATGCTGACTTTATGTGGCCCTTGATCAAAGCAAGGTACTGCCATCATCTCTCCTATGGGGCACTTCTCATCTGGATCACAGAAAAACACCCTTTTTTGAAATTTTTTGCGTGGTTTTTCTGGCTGAAATGGTGGCTTTTCTTTGAATGATCGTTTCTTTTGGATTTTAAGTTCCTTATCAGTAGCTTCATGATTGTATTGAATCTTGGACCACTCCTCAAAGTTCAACTGGTTGTCATTGAATATTCCATGCATTCGTCTCCTGCAAACATGAAAGAATAATTAACACTTAACTTCAACTGGTTGTCACTGAATACTCCACAAATTTGTCTCCTGCATACTTCTTTAGTGTAAATGACTGACTTGTAGAAACAAGCATCCTACCATAGTCCAATTGACAAGCTTCTAATGGAAAAAAGCATACTTCATTAGTGTAATTGATGTGCTTGTCATAGAAACAAGCATACTTCCTGTGTAATTGACAAGCTTGTAATGGAAAAAAGCATACTTCATTAGTATAATTGATGTGCTTGTCAAAGAAACAAACATACTACCTGTGTAATTGATGAGCTTGTAATCTAAAGAAGCATACTTCATTAGTATAATTGATGTGCTTGTCATAGAAACAAGCCTACTACCTGTCTAATTGACAAGCTTGTAATCTAAAGAAGCATACTTCATTAGTGTAGCTGACATGCTTATCATAGAAAGAAGGTTTTTATGTGAGAGTAACTGATGGGCTTGTCATTGAATGAAGCATATAACTGTAGTGTAACTGACAGACTTGTAGAAAGAAGCATGCTACATTAGTATAATTAATTGACAGGCACATACCAGTGCTTAGGAAGGCTTAATTCTATTATTTAAAGTACTTAAGCACTTGCTTATGTAGTGACCTACAGAATCTTATTAAATTTACGTAAATCTCACTTAACCAGCCTGCAACAGATATTAATTATACAGTTCTTAATAAATCGCTGATATATACAGGGTGTGTGCATCTTCAATTTACATTTACTCAGACAAAATCCTTAGTTACTTAAAAAAAAATAAAAATTGTAGCAGATGAAGTATGATGTCACAAATGCATCACTGATCAGGTTTAATACTGTTACAATTTATCTTAATAAGATACATAATAAAAACAGTTGTTTTGGAGTATACTAATTTTGCCAAGCTGATTTATAAATATAAATTACAAAAAGCAAAAAGCTTTCATTGCATTAGAATGAATTTTGCACATAAAAGCCCTAACTTTGCCATACATCAAAATACCTCTAGTAATACCAAGGGAATGTACAGGCAAATAAACATTCATTGGACATGTCTTAAATTTTAGATATATATAGATATATATATATATATATATATATATATATATATATATATATATATATATATATATATATATATATATATATATTCATTCATTCACAGAATTCCTTTATTTTTGAAAGTGTATATGCCTTATCTATCTGATATTTGTGCAATAGAGTATTGATGTGCTTATAATAAAAAAAATGTAGATTGGTTGAGAAGAAAACAACTTGACAATAAAATGAATGATGCAGATAGTGCTTATTCTGCTAGCTAATGTGCCAAGAAAAATGAAAATACTAAATTATGTATTTATACAAGAAATGTTGTGATGATACTAAATCAAGTATTTATACAAGAAATAATTGGAAAATACTAATGTAAGTATTCATACAAGAAATATGATAATACCAAATTACACAAGGAATGTTTTATTTGAAAGTTCATGAACAATTTATTTAGAAACCATTAGGACAATATGTATGTGAACACTGAATTAATGGAGAAATAGATTTAATAAAATTTACAAAAATATACAACAGTAGAACTTCTAAAAAGAATCAGTTTTGATGTTGTACCCTGAGGTTTTGATACTAATTTCCATCTTATAAGGCTGTCAGAAAAAAAATATTTGTGATACACTAAGCAGCTCTGAAGTGAAACAGAAGCTTTAAGTGAATTAAATTTCAACAGAAGAAAAAGAAAATGAACATAATCTAGGTCTTCTTGATACTGAATTATGAACTAAATTTCCTATTTAATCCAAATAGTCCTTCAGGTGGAAACCAAACTCTTAATTTAGATGAGTGACTAATGAATGAACATTTATATGGTTGAAGAAAAAACTAAATTCCCCTCCAAAACATACTGTAGGGCATAAAAGAAAGCAAACCAGTAAATGACTGCAGCCTGATACTTGAACTTAACATTATGTACAATTTTGAACAATATTGTTAGATTAGAATAAAAGATAAGCAAAATAAGCAACTAAAAAAAAACAAGTATGATGAATCCCTCCTTGAACACATTTTGGTCCAAAGTGTTTATATCACTTATTGTTGGAATGTTGATATCACTTGTTATAGGAATGTTATATCATTTGTTACAAGAATATTAATATCGCTTATTACAGGAATGTTAATATTACTTGCTATAGTAGTGTTGATATCACATGCTACAGAAATGTTCATTTTACTTGATACAGGAGTATTGATAACACTTGCTACAGGAATGTCGATATCACATGCTATAAAATGTTGATATCACATTAGTGCAATGTTGATATCACAAGCTAAAGGAATGTTGATATCACTTGCTAGCAGTGCCTCACATGTTTTAGATAAATGGTGTAAATTATAACTTTGGCTTGTACACTCAGAGAAAGTTTATGATATTCAACATCATTCGGAATAATAACAATAATCAATTTCTGTATGACAGTATTATATAAGATATCATCATAACAATAACAGATTTCTAGATGACAGCCCTACTCAAGATATCTTCATAACAATAAGATAGAATTCTCTATGTGTGTGTGTGTGTGATTTGAATTTTTAACAGATTTCTATATAACAGCCCTACACATTATCATAAGAATAATAATAGATTTTATATGACAGCCTATGCAAGATATTATCATAAGAATAATAACAGATATCTATATGAGATCCCTACACATCATCATAAGAATAATAACACAGATTTCTATGACAGCCTATGAACGATATCATCATAGCAATACTAACAGATTTCTATATGACAGCCTTATGCAAGATGTCATCATAACAATACTAACAGAATTCAATATAAGCACCATACACATCATCATAAGAATAATAACACAGATTTATATGATAGCGTATACAAGATGTCATCATAACAATACTAACATATTTCTAAATGACTGCCTACATCAGATAGCATAACAATAGTAACAGATTTCTAAATGACAGCCTACATCAGATATCATCATAACAATAGTAACAGATTTCTAAATGACAGCCTACATAAGATATCATCATAACAATAGTAACTGATTTCTAAATGACAGCCTACATCAGATATCATCATAACAATAGTAACAGATTTCTAAATGACAGCCTACATCAGATATCATCATAGCAATAGTAACAGATTTTTAAATGACAGCCTACATCAGATATCATCTACATGGTAGTCTAAGCATGAGATCTAAATTTAAAATTATTTTTAGATGATGAATTTATTTAAAATACATCACTTGTGTAAAATTTAAAAAAGGAATTAAATTAAATGTTATGTTTGAATTAAGTGTGATAGTGGATTTAAAGAAGGAATGCCATCAAGGCAAGGAAGACAGTTACAGGTGAAAGTGGCTTTAATGATTGAAAGACATCATTTCTAGGAAGATAGTTACAGTTGGTGGTAGATTGGATGATGGAATGTAATCAAGGTGAGAAAAGGGACACAATGATGGAATGCCATCAAGGTGGAAAACAGGACACAATGATGGAATGCCATCAAGGTGAGAAAAGGGACACAATGATGGAATGCTATCATTAGGTAAGGAAGATAGTTACAGGTGGAAATGGATTTGATGGTGGAATGCCATCATGGCAAAGAAGAGAGTTACAGATTAAAATATCTCTTATGTTCATCGCTTTATTTATGTTTTAACAGTTTGATGTCAGCATGAAATTGCTATAGTTTTATATCTGTAAGTTAATACAAAATATTAACAATGAGATCATGATCACTATTTTTCAAAACCCCATAATGTTATAGTTATTAAACACTTATTTTGACAGGCTAAACAAAACCCCATAATGTTATAGTTATTAAACACTTATTTTGACAGGCTTAGCAAAACCCCATAATGTTATAGTTATTAAACACTTATTTTGGCAGGCTTAGCAAAACCCCATAATGTTATAGTTATTAAACACTTATTTTGACAGGCTTAGCAAAACCCCATAATGTTATAGTTATTAAACACTTATTTTGACAGGCTTAGCAAAACCACATAATGTTATAGTTATTAAACACTTATTTTGACAGGCTTAGCAAAACCACATAATGTTATAGTTATTAAACACTTATTTTGATAGGCTTAGCAAAACCACATAATGTTATAGTTATTAAACACTTATTTTAACAGGCTTAGCAAAACCACATAATATTATAGTTATTAAACACTTATTTTGACAGGCTTAGCAAAACCACATAATGTTATAGTTATTAAACACTTATTTTGACAGGCTTAGCAAAACCCCATAATGTTATAGTTTTTAAACACTTATTTTGACAGGCTTAGCAAAACCACATAATGTTATAGTTTTTAAACACTTATTTTGACAGGCTTAGCAAAACCACATAATGTTATAGTTATTAAACACTTATTTTGACAGGCTTAGCAAAACCACATAATGTTATAGTTATTAAACACTTATTTTGACAGGCTTAGCAAAACCACATAATGTTATAGTTATTAAACACTTATTTTGACAGGCTTAGCAAAACCACATAATGTTATAGTTTTTAAACACTTATTTTGACAGGCTTAGCAAAACCACATAATGTTATAGTTATTAAACACTTATTTTGACAGGCTAAACAAAACCCCATAATGTTATAGTTATTTAACACTTTTTTTGACAGGCTAAACAAAACCCCATAATGTTATAGTTATTAAACACTTATTTTGACAGACTAAACAAAACCCCATAATGTTATAGTTATTAAACACATATTTTGACAGGCTTAGCAAAACCACATAATGTTATAGTTATTAAACACTTATTTTGACAGGCTTAGCAAAACGCCATAATGTTATAGTTATTAAACACTTATTTTGACAGGATAAACAAAACCCCATAATGTTATAGTTATTTAACACTTTTTTTGACAAGTTAAACAAAACCCCATAATGTTATAGTTATTAAACACTTATTTTGACAGACTAAACAAAACCCCATAATGTTATAGTTATTAAACACTTATTTTGACAGGCTAAGCAAAACCCCATAATGTTATAGTTATTAAACACTTATTTTGACAGGCTAAACAAAACCCCATAATGTTATAGTTATTTAACACTTTTTTTGACAAGATAAACAAAACGCCATAATGTTATAGTTATTAAACACTTATTTTGACAGGCTAAACAAAACCCCATAATGTTATAGTTATTAAACACTTGTTTTGACAGGCTAAACAAAACCACCATAATGTTATAATTTTTAAACATTTATTTTGACAGGCTAAACAAAACCCCATAATGTTATAGTTATTAAAAACTTATTTTGACAGGCTAAGCAAAACCCCACAATGTTATAGTTAAACACTTATTTTGACAGGCTAAACAAAACCCCATAATGTTATAGTTATTAAACACTTATTTTGACAGGCTAAGGAAAACCCCACAATGTCATAGTTACTAAACACTTATTTTCACAGGCTAAGCAGATATCAATGGAAATTATGTGAAGAATGGTAACATTACTAATTTTATGTCATGTTATGGGAAGAATAATTCTACATTTGCTGTTGCTTGAAATTTTGTGTGATGGCTTTTGACAATGATAGTGTTTAATGGTAAAATCCAACCACAGAGTAAATATTTCTATCACTGACATTACTAAACTGCAAACTTGCATGCATAAGAAATCAACTGCAAAATGAAATTTTGACTAAAAATGAAATTAGGTTGTCATAATATTCACAAGAAAAATAAGATCTAACTCTACCAAACACATTACAATAGATTTGCACACCTAATAATGAAAATTAGTAAGTCTTGTGGATGATATCTATTACTTAAGAAACTGCAAATTCTTTTATTTTTATGTGTATAAATTTTCAGTTTCACATAAAAAATAAAATAAATAAATTTCTCGAAAGAAACACTAATATTTGTTGCGTCTTTAAATTTGTGATTGTGGCAACCATACAATCTATGAAAATTGGTACACAAAACTAATCAAAATTCAACAAGAGTCTTGATCTTTGATATTTTGAACCTAGCAGCTGAAACAAGAATAATGAGTTGGCGCTCACCAGTTAATATGTACATTTGAGAGAGTGATGTATATAAGATGAAGTTGTTTGCATTTAAAACGTGCACAGTGGAGAGAATGTTGGCATACCTCTGTGCTACTTTCATGTAATGTGGCTGACATTTCTTTGGATATTGTACTTTTGGAAACTGTAAATCAGTAAAAAAGTTATCAGCTCTTTTTTTTTTATAAAATTTACTTCTGAAGTTTGGGAAATGAAAAGGAGCAAGTGGAGCTAGCACTTTTTTGAAAGGTGCACATCTGGAGTAAGGCCAAACTGTATACCATATTACACCCATCAATCATACACCAAAATAAAGGGAATTAAAAGTTCTTTGCACAATTCCAAAGATATACAAAGTCTTTTTTTAAATAGCCAGTATAACTAGTGAGGAAACCCAGGAATATTCTTTCTCTTACAAATTCTAACCCTATGATAAATACGAAACTGTAGAGTGCCTTGCTGATTAGGAACAAAGATACATAAGCTCCTCATTGATTAAAAAAATGATACATAAGTTCCTCACTGATTAAGAACAATTTGGAATACATCATTTGATTTATGAGCACGTATTCACTACTTTTATATTCACCTTATATTTGTTTCCTTTAGAGTCCACAATGGACACTTGTTATATACCCTTATTTATAATTCTGAGGTTTGTTTGAAACAGGGCCATTTGTGCAGTTTTGCAAAAGATGGGGAATAACTCTAAAATCTTATTATAATGATTAAAACATCTCACTGCACAATTGTAGCTCAGACCATTAATAGGTAAATGATCAGCTGGCTACACAGACAAGCAGAATGATGGACCAACAAACCCAACTAATACTTTATAAGCCCAGCAATGTTCTTAGTAAGGATAAAGGTTATAAAGAAAAGACCCATCAACTATATCAACTATATACATACTGCATCCTTTATGCAACTTTAGAAGCATGATAAATCAAAATATAGAAATAAATAATATCAAAGTAAATTCACCCATAAAACAATCATGGATGAGCCCAAGATATCATTTCTACCATACACAGTCTGTATGATTTGACTGCATTATGAACATATGTAACCCATCTTGAAAGAACGGTTGAGAATTTTCAATTTCACATGGCTAAATGTCCTGCCCAATATAAATCTAAAACATTTCTTTTGATGATATTAATAAATACACATGAAGATAAGCAATATAAGGCCAACCATTGCATAATAATTAACTCCTTATGACCAATCAGTCTGCTATAAAACAAAACAAACTGAATGACCTAATTCTAAATTCCAAGTGACCATCTAGGACAAAGGACACCATAAAAGTTAGTAATAGATACCATAAGGATTAGTCTTGCTTCCTGTTGCATTATCTAGTGGGTTTTTTCTTACAGTCTTAAAAGATAAATATAAAAGTATGTATTTTAATTCTGATTAAGGACTGACTTTGTCTTCGAATCAATGGCATTCACTGTACTGCCAAAATACAAATATAAATTTTTTTCTTCTGGTTTATACAATGAATAATTTATTTTAAATTTTTTGAAAAGATATTCATGAAGATTAAAATATGTATAATTCATAATCAATAATCTTTTTGATGATACAAATAATAACTATAATATACATTATTTCCAATTATATACCCACTGTATAGAGCCCACTGGAAATGGAATCAATGTAGTGAATGACAAACTGCTAAATGTATTTATCCTCATAAAGAAAACTAATTAGAAATCTTCATGCTACTCTGCTAAGAGCTTATTTTGTTTATATTAAAACAAATTTACTTTGTTTTTTATCTTGCCTATAAGACCTTTTTCACAAACTTAAAATCTCTACAAAAACATGGGTCATGCATGAAAACCTACATAGGTCATGTCCCTTGTTCAGTGTGAATTCAAGCTATGACAGATGTAGATAATGCAGGAAGGTGAATGTAGAAATATTGAAAGATTTAGGACTAGATTAAGCCGTGCTGTTACAGAAAAACCTGTGATTCCATGTTTCAGTCTAAAACCAAAGAGAAAGGTCCTCAGCTATGAATTTTACTTACCTTTCTATTCTATTTTGGGACTAAAGAGAGAAAATATTTATTTATCATATGTAACACTGATTTTTGACTCTGTATTTACCACAGTGATTCTTGTTTACAACACCTATAATGTGACAATATATATATATAACAAAAGCACAATCAACTAACTAAATTGCTTAAATATAATTAAAACACCTTCAATATTAAAGCTAAAGTGCACTTTTTCCTGATATTTTTTAAATTTCAAATCAGTTATGCCAAATCCAGTTCTGATCAATTTTTATATTTTATTTAAGAACAGTACTTTGAAGCTTTCGCATTCATTTATTTTTCTTTGTTGTGAAGAGATCATTTGTGCTGCTGAAAATGGGACTGACAAAATTAAAGATCCTGAACCACTTAACCTTGGCCACTAAAAAAGTGGTATAAATACCAGCAAGAATGGTCTTGCAAAAAAATTAGACTTACCAATAAAAGAGCTCTTTTAATATGAGAATGGTCATTACAGATTTCAATAGAAATAACAGGAGTCAGCACACACACACACACACACTGCTTAGCAAGATCTCCACAAGCACTGATAACCACATGAAGCAAGTCAGCGTGAATGGATATATCCTTCATTTGAGTTTCATTTATTCGTAACAAGATATATGTATTGGTCCAAAAGAAAAAAATTCAGAAAATTAAGATATTTTAAAAATTAATTGCAGTGGAAGAAATTCTGTGTTACTGGAGCCGAAATATAAAATTGTAACTGATTTTAATATTAGCATACATTACTACAATAATAATTTATCACCACTTGCACCGACCAGGCTTCACAAATTATCTTCTGTTGGACCAATAAAACCACTTAAGAACAGCACTTGGATTAGTATTTTAGTCTTAAAAACAAGAATATATTTTAGCAAGGTCACACACTTATGATAAAAAAGTTAATAAACCATAATACTCATAATTCTTGCTTGTCTCTTGTATAGATTACCTGCTCATTTTACGTGGGGTGCTCTCAATATTTCCCAAGGGCATCTCTAGCCATGAGATGCTGTCAGCACCATGGCGACCAAGTGGAACTAGAGGCAAGGGAGGCAATTTAATCTGTTCTATGTCCTTATCAGTGTAATGATGCCCTGTCATACAGCGCAAAATAGTTCTCTCCTCCTCATTACGATCACGGCCTTGAGATAACAGCGGGTCCCGTAACAATCTTGTCTCAACCTGAAATCAGATGTATATGTTCTACTATGTAAAATGAACCAGTGGATATTAAACATGTGAAAACTTGGAAGAAAAACATTGGAAAGCATGATATTGCAAAATCTGTGCCAAATAAATTAATCATGTTAGCCATTTTCATGCTGCTAAATTGTAAGAATTGTTTTACAAAAACATTATGATTAAACCAGGGAAAACTGACTGATACAACTGAATACAAATGTACCACAGTATAACATTGATCAGTATAACTAGTCTCTCACAGAACATAGGTATGGTAATAATAATCACGTTAACAATAATGATGGTATAACATTGATCAGTATAACTAGTCTCTCACAGAACATACGTATGGTAATAATAATCACGTTAACAATAATGATGGCTCCTCACCATAATTCACTTCAGTATATCATGGTCCCTCACTAAAATACACCTCAATATATTATGGTCCCATGTGTTAATGTACCCCAGTATACACTAGTCCCTCACTTTAATGTACTAAAGTATATCAGTCCCCACTATAAACCTCAGTATACCATGGTCTGTCATTATAATGCACCTCAACATATTATGGCCCCTTACTAAAATGTACCTAAGTATATCATGGTCCTGTTATAACATGGGTATGTTCAATGATACCATAATGCTAGTATTTTTTTTTAATTACCATTTTGCTGCATGTATTTCATTTAGTATCAGTTTACTGTTTCATAAAACCCAGCATGATGTTATCTGACATAAAATGTACCCTATAACAGTTTAGTTTTGCACTGAATATCCCTCTGTTATATTGTAATATACCAGAATATGGGGCAGTCTTATTAGATAGCCTTGCTTGTAATGAACCAGAATACTTTGTAATCTTATTTGATAGCCTTGCTTGTAACATACCAAAGTATAGGGTAATTTTATTTGATAGCCTTGATTGTAATGAACCAGAATATAGGGTAATCTTATTAGATAGCCTTGCTTGTAATGTACCAAAGTATAGGGTAATTTTATTAGATAGCCTTGCTTGTAATGAACCAGAATATAGGGTAATCTTATTAGATAGCCTTGCTTGTAATGAACCAAAGTATAGGGTAATTTTATTAGATAGCCTTGCTTGTAATGAACCAGAATATAGGGTAATCTTATTAGATAGCCTTGCTTGTAATGAACCAGAATATAGGGTAATCTTATTAGATAGCCTTGTTTGTAATGTACTAGAAAATAGAGGAGCCTTATTAGACTGCTTTGCTTGTATTGTACCCAGGTATTGGGAGGTCTTATTTGATACCCTTGCTTGTAATTTACCCATGTATTGAATAGTCTGACTGGACAGCATTGCTTGAAATGTAAGCAATAATAGGATAGTCTTGCTGGTAACATGGTACACATCTATCACTCCAAGGAAAAGTACTATAGTGGTGGAGCAGAGATGACCACTGTAATAATATGTCTATTAAATGTCAACATGCACTGAATTAATGAATTTGTCTAGCATGTCAAAACCCTTGATAAGAAAAGGAACATGATAGTACTAGCCACAATCTGGACCTCTGAGTTAGTTCAACTTAACTTGAAACACACACACACACACACACACACACACACACACACACACACACACACACACACACACACTCACACACACACTTATGATTGCATGCACACACATGTGCATATTTTCATTCATAAGCTGAATGGATAATATGCTGATTCAACATACCAGCACAAAAAGAAAAGCATAATTTTCACTTCAAATTTTTGGCATCTTTTATATCAGTTACTGTGAAATGATGCAAATATATTTTACAATAAATATATTATAAATTATCTTTTTCTTATTTAAAAACATTATTATTATATGCTCATTTTTTTCTTCTTTTAACTTTATATTATCAGAATCATGCAGTATTTTACAATATTGCACTCATGTGTGCCCAATAGTGTATTAGGAACTAAATTGTAAATAAATAATGTATGCTCACATAGTTGATGCTTGATGTTTTGTTGATTAAATTTGTTTCTGAATGAACTAAAGCAAATATTTTGCAGACTGCCACATGCCAGCTGCTTTGCCACATTATGCGTTAACTTTTTCAATACAATGGTTTGGATTTAGGCTAGCGATTGATGCTAGAGGTAAAAACAATTGCTTGGCCTCTACAAATTAACATACAAGTGACAAGGCATAATTGTGTCTTCTTTAGATGGTAGTAAGAATGGCAAAAAATATACTTACAGTTTTTCATCCTGAATTTCCTCAAAATGTACTTTCTTAGTTCTGCAAATCTGAATTACATGAGCCATGTCATGGGTTCTAAAGCTTGATTACACATGTCAAAATTGTACTGTAATTTCAACTATATTCCAAGTGCAATTACATCCTCCTTACAGCACTCAAAATTAAAAAAACATATTTCATAGTGTCTTTTTGATAATTACAATTGAAAGCCTTATTTTTCCCACATTATGATTCCAAACATTCACTGACAAAACAGAGACACACTTGCTGAAATCAGATGTACTTCATGTAGAATTGGCACAGATAAATCCAGTCCATAATCATGAAATTTCAATTTTAAGTAGACCAAAATACCATTTTCTTTTGAAAGTGATATCTAGCGCAGCGACTAAGTTCAAATTTGTCTGGGTGGAGTTATGTGCGCAATAATGATGTTTTTGTGTACTGATGAATCTGTGCTTGTGTATTTAGTTTGGAATACAGCATAAATTCAGATACTTTGATTCTTATGGTGTATTTTTGTTTATATAAGTAAGCCTTGGGTAGAATAAGAAAATGAGCATATAATAAAAAGATTAGTGCATTTGTATGGGAAAATATGAACTCATTTTGTCAGATGGATAAACTCTGTACTCCCGTTGTTGTGTAGTATATCCATCTGAAAAACTCATTCATATTTTCCCATACAACTGCAGTAACAAATAATTATTAATCTTCAAAATTTCAAGACTGTTTAAAGGATAAACTATTTGCAAAGAATGTTTCAGCTTTAAACTTCAAGCAGACACTTTAAGCAAATAAAACAATTGCATAAATGCATTATTTTCTGTACTTTTTATTCTTCAAGTATACAGATGTCCCTTAAGTTGTTTCCTAAAATGTTTTAGTATGATGAAAATGTAAGAAAAAAACTTAGCAATTCCCAAATGATTCCAGATATGAATGCATAATATCAAATATATGCCTTAATTGTTGAGTGACCAAACAGATGCTTTAAGTGTTGAGTGACCAAAAATTTGCCTTGATTGCTGAGTGACCAAAGAAAACAATGCCTACTGATCAAATATGCCATATTTAATATAATTAAAAATTATTTTTTAAAATATGACCACCTTATTAATCAGTAATTTTCTGTTTATAGTAAAAATTTCATGAAAACTGATTGAAAAAGTATTGTTATATAATGATATGGCACTTTCATTTTGTACATGTGATATAGCAATATTCATCTAAGTATCAGGATATATATCACATAACCCAATAGATGTCAAGCTATATATTGGTGAATCCAATAGGTGTCAGGTTATATATCATTGAACCCAATAGGTGTCAAGTTATATCAATGAGCCCATAAGGTTTCATGATATATACCATTGAACCCAATAGGTGTAAGGCTATATATATCACTGAACCCAGTAGGTATCGGGTTGGATCAGTGAAGCCAACAGGTATCAGGCAATATATCAGTGAACCCAAAGGATGTCAGGCCATATATATATCATTGAACCCAATAGTGTCAGGCTATATATCACTGAACCAAATAGGTGTCAGGTTATATCAGCAAAACCAATCAGTATCAGGCAATATACCAGTGAACCAA
Organism: Potamilus streckersoni; assembly: GCA_016746295.1. NCBI lineage: Eukaryota > Metazoa > Mollusca > Bivalvia > Unionida > Unionidae > Potamilus > Potamilus streckersoni. The sequence goes on from JAEAOA010002070.1 coordinate 953,942, forward strand.
ATAGGTATCAGGTAAATCAGGTAATAAATCAGTGAACCCAAAGGATATCAGGTCATATATATATATATATATATATATATATATATATATATATATATATATATATATATATATATAATATTAAACCCCAATAGGTGTCATGATATATATCACTGAATCCAATAGGTGTCATGATATATATTACTGAATCCAATAGGTGTCAGGCTATGTATCATTGAACCCAATAGGTGTCAGGTTATATCACTGAAACCAATCAGAATCAGGCAATATACCAGTGAATCCACTACGTATCAGGCAATATATTAGTGAACACAAAGGTTGTCAGGCTATATATCATTGAACCCAATAGGTGTCATGATATATATCAATGAACCCAATAAATGTCAGGATATATGTCAGTTAATCCAATAAGTGTCAGGCAATATATCAGTGAATCCAATAGTTGTCAAGCTATGAGTCAGTTAAATACAATAGGTGTCAGGCATTATATCAATAAATCCAGTCTGAATAAAATCAAGCTATTATCATTAATACATCTGATGGGCACAAATGCATTGTCAAGTTCTGTTGAGGTGATTCCTTAATTAAATCACAGCTTTCAACTTTCTAAAATTTGTCATTTGGAACATAGCATTACTAATGATAACTTATCCCAACATGTAATGCAACACTTATCTAATAGCTACTAAAACTAAATGGACTGGGAATTCCAAAGATCACCAGAAATATTAATTTTATTGGTGTCTGTAATGCTGCTTCATGGTCAGAAAATCTAAGCAGACCATGTATAATTACATAAAATTCACAGACTTAAAGTGCTGCAGAAGTCCTCTGTAATTTTAAACAGCAACTGACTGACAATTGTTGGAAGATCATTGGAGTCTGTTGACTTATCTATTATCATTCTGCATTATAACAATCACATTCAAAATTATTTTATTGAAGATTAATAAATAGCAATTGACATAAAAAAGTTAAAAAGCCTCAAAGAGAAATGATTAAATATACTTCTTAGCTCTATATATATATATATATATATATATATATATATATATATATATCACTATCATTCAGATTAACCTCCCCTGCAGCATGCGTCCACTTATTTGGCACCCTTGCATGTCATTAACAATTATTGAGAAAATAATTTGGCTTGCATTTTTACATGGAGCCATAGGAATACAATACATGTTATGGCTACCAACAATTTGCAGCAACTGCACAGTTTTCTATGACCTGTATACTGCATCATTTCTGTAATTATATTGCATTATCAATTTCTTCAACTTATTCATGTAGTATGAGGGCCCATATGCTGGCATACAACAAAATGCAAGAGAGGTAAAAATGAAGGCTTAATAATATTAGCTGTAATACATATGGAGAAAAAAGTTAATCTAGGAAAGTAATTATACAAGTTAACACTACCAGAAAATGTATTAATAAATGTATTGATAATTGACAGTGCAAATGAAGGTATCAGACCACCAATTGCTCACCGAATGCATTAGATGCATATCTCATGCTGTGAGAACATTTGATACTGTAAATAATATTTAGATATCCTGCTTATACTAGAAATATCAGTGTAAAATATGTTTTTTTCTTCTAATTTTTGAGAAATTTTAATTTTTCTGATTGTGTCAAAAATATCCTGCTGCAAGAGAACATGAGGCCAATATAGTATGAAAGTTTTTATTATGGTAGATTTCAACTGTACCCTCTCTTGGAACAGTTACCTACAAAAATGCCATGAACAAACCACCCCATTTTGATTGCTCCAAAGTCTGGCATTTAGTCTAATAGTTGTCATGAAATCCATCAGACTTGGGCATAGTGTAACAAAACTGTATAGCATTGTTATTTATGGAACACAATTCATTTGTCTTAATCTTGTAACAAGAAATATGTTAAAATTTAAAATTAAGATGGCTGATACAGAACAATAAATCTTTATCATGTGCTTGCATTAATAACATTTTCATCATAATATTGTTCTAGAATTGAAATCTGAGACCATCTCCAACGGACATATTTTAGAAGCATGGAGCAATCCATTACAAATGTGCCATTTATATGAGACTTATATCCCTCTTGACCAAACACAATAACACACTTCACACATGAGCTCTATGTACAACAGCATAACCCCTTTGCCCAAACACAATAACACTTCACACATGAGCTATTTGTACAACAGCATAACCCCTTTGCCCAAACACAATAACAGGATTCATACCTGAGCTCTATCATAACAGCATAACCTCAAGTTAGGTAACAGATGTACTCCTGTTAAATATGCTCTGTTTGTGTGTGTGAAACATACACCATTAAGAACAATACAGACCATTTTTTTATATATAATATGCCAGCAGTGCAGGATCTGTGCTGCTTGGTTAAAATTACAGGTAAAAAGAACAACCTACACCCAGATTATCTGGTATATAATGCAACAGCAAATCTGGATCTATGCTGTTTATAATATACATGTAAACACATTAATATTTTCTTATATTATGATCAACAACAAAAATTAGAGCAGTCAAACTGTTCACATAAGTCTTAGACCTGTAGTAAATGAACTCAAGTCTGCATTAAGTTCCTATCTAAGCACTATTTAAAAATAAGATAATAAATAACTTTTTGCAAATTTGAATATTCATATCAACTTAATTCACAAAAAATATGCAAGACAATTATTTTACAGGAAAAGTCTTTCTGTAACATATTTATGTAATATTTGTGTCACAGAATGCATAAGCTTAATGTAATCATTGTGTTGTAGAACATATTACAGTTTAATGTAATAATTGTGCTGTAGAACACATTACAGCTTAAAGTAATAATTGTGTTGTCAAACACCTTAACTGATGCAAAACTCCTTATAGTTTAATGTAATAATTGTGTTGTAGTAGACCTTACAGTTTAATGTAAATATTGTATTGGATAACACTTTATATAGTTTAATGTAAATATTGTATTGTAGAATACATTATAATATAAATGAATTGAATTATTGTATTGTAGAACACATTACAGTTTAATAATTGTAGTGATAATTACAGAACAAATTTTAGTTTAATATAATAACTATTGTAGCACAGATTACTTTTTAATGCAATTTTATTGATAATTGTATTGTAGAATACATCAGTTTAATGTAATAACTGTTATTAAACTCATTACAGTTTAATGTAATAACTGTATTGTAGAACACGTCACAGTTTAATGTAATGTGTTGTAGAACACATTACAGTTTAATATCAAATATGTGGTTTCAACCAACTGATATATTTGTTAAGTAACTTTTAGATATCATAATACAATCAATTAGCATTACAGCAACCTATCTGCATCAGTGATTTTCAAGAGGAAAAAAAGTCCTCTACTTTGCAGCTCATAGTCATAGGCATAAAGCAATAAATGTTTAATTGTTTTTTTAATATCATGGTAAATATTTGTTTTTTTAAATTGAATTACAAAACTGAAACTAGAATATACATCTGCTAGTTATTTAAAACATCCAAAGCTTTTTAAAACTGGTAAGAAAGCAGAAACCTATATACCCAAATTAAAATTGAATTATTATTAGAATCTATAGCTTTTCTAAATTCTAAAGGATTAAATATTTGTATGTAATTATGACACTTACAAGACACATCAAAGTTACCAGCAATGACAAATGTTTTAGAGCCACAAGAAGCAATTAAAGTTTTACAAATAGTATTGCTACCTGGGGTTCATTTTCGTTATCACCACTTATATAATAACTGAAGCAGACCTGAAATTATAAGGACAAATTTGTACAGCATTTTCTATCATGATACATAAGGTGATTTTGCATGATGCATCATAGAATCAGTGGCAGTCTAGTTTTGGTATTGCAGGATAGCCTGGCTGGATTTAATCAAACTTAAATATTAATTTCAACAATATGACTAGATGAAATTTAATTCTGACATAAGTTCAACCAATCAAATGCCCTTTTCCAGATTAAATTTTATGAAGGTTAGTAAAATTAGGGCCAGAAGATTGTGAATTCATGTAATGGCCAAATCCATTTTGATTTTATAAACAATACACTTCCATTTGCTTGCAAATCTTGCACATTTGCATTATCTCTTTAACAATTGTGCACTGTTTTAAATCACTGCAATGAATCTATCATAGGGGTTGATTATAAAACCATGGTCCCTACATTGGGTAGGTCATTTAAAACCAACTTAAAACAATACATGTTTTTCAAAAACCCATTTAGCAGAACCACAATACATCATGCACATCTATACTTTTCTGGATTCAAAGATGCAGTGGTTATATGGACGATTAATGTAGAGATGGCTGTATGGATCATGGCAATTCATTATGGTCCAAACCATTAGAGGGGAAATAGCATAAATAATCTGTTCTTTTATGTTAAAGAATGCATCCTTTTGCAAGAAGTAGCAATAAGACTTTAAAAATGAGCCTGTTATGTTTCTGATCTGCAGATGAGATTCTGGCTATCATGCTGGTGGTCAGATCTGACAATGTGGAGGAAGAACCAGGAAAACCTTAGGAAAAAAAACATGATGCATGGGATGCAATTGGCAAGCTTTCTCACACACCTACAGTGGCCAAGCCTGAAACTTATACCCATGTGGACAAATGTAAGATGTGAGTGCTCTGCAAGGTGAGTGCCTTAGAACTTTCAGCCACCTGGAGTCCAGGTGGTCATATCTACACCATTTTCACCTAGAACAACTATATATCCTTAGAAGTATTTCAGCCACCTGGAGTCCAGGTGATCATATCCACACCATTTTCACATAGAACAACTACATATCCTTAGAAGTGTTTCAGTCACCTGGAGTCCAGGTGGTCATATCCACACCATTTTCACATAGAACAACTACATATCCTTAGAAGTGTTTCAGCAGATCACATGTTAACATATGATCAATCTTTCATCAAGAGTTGCAATAACAAGATTTTCAAACTGGTTACAATGGATTACCACAGTCTGATATTTATTTAGGACAAACCAGATGTAAGGAAGAAACTGTCTGCCACATTTCATGACTTTTCTCTTCACAGCGCAGGAGGAGCAGTGATAAGAAGGGCATCACACTCTGTAGTAGGTCACATGTTTTGTTTATAATACACCTGGAAAGTTTCCAGGATCAAGAAACAAGGTTATACCCATATTATGTATCACCTGAAAGCTGGAAAAAGTATCTATATTGTGTCACCTGCCTGTATGCAGGGCGATAATATATTTTTATTCTGTGAATTTTAAGATATAAAACTTAACATAGCTGAAATACAAAATTGCTGTGGTCCATATTGCCAGAAAATTAATATCTGTTGTAATACCTGCTAATGCAGACAAGACAAGAACCATCCAAATAAATATAGCAATTTAATACTGTGCAAAGTAGCAATGTGAAAACTCAAACTTCATAACTGCATTATGTGTGTACAAGAAGACAAAATACAAGAAAATAAAAGATACCCCAAACAATGAACAGGTAAAACTTCAAAAAGGCCTGTCCACCAAAATATGCAATAGGTCTATTTAAAGCAACAACAAAAAACCCAGCTAAAAGCCCAATAGCCTATTGTAAAATCTCAGAATAGCAGGAGATAATACTACCGGAAATTTCATAAGATCATCAGAATTTGTTTTGCCGTCTTTTCTTACTGGATGATATCTTAACCTGCAATAATCACACCGTTGTCTGGAAAACATGGTCTTTCTGAGCTTTGTCCCCTAAGGAAGTAAGTCAAATATGGAAATAGAACAGCTTTTTTGTACATTTACCTGATGTTTGTTTGCAAATTTAACCATAATAATAACTTTAAACTACAGTGGAAGTCAAAGACCAAATGGAGTTATGCATTTAATATCAATTTAGAAATTCTTCACAATAGTAATACCAACAGTGTTAGGATGTTTCACATTTACTTCTTATGAATGCCTTAAACAAACAAAAGGAAAATGAGAATGACTCCATAAATATAGAATACTGATATACATGTAATGTTAAATGATTCCATTCTTTTTAATTTCAGCAAAAAACAAAACTAATTCTAAGCAGGATTACTCCTCTGTCCAATCCCCTTCCACTCCAAGCATTTCATGAAAATTACCATTTTCTTTTTTTTCTATATCTCTTTATATGTTGTGACATGGTCTCCTTAATTCTCTTGTATCTTACCTTAATGGGGGCTGGTCTGTGACCATTAAGGGCCAGAGCATAATACTCCCTTGGGTCCATGGTGTCCAAGAAAACATGATTCTGAAAAAGTAAATAAAAAGCATTACAGGTGCTCTGATCAATTTACAGAATTTATTTATGGTTTTCCCAGGACAAAACCAATACTAATACTTTGAGGTATTTCTATCTAAACCCACCTGTGAAATGGATTAGTGGAGTGATACATCATAAAAAAGTGGAAAATCATCAGGAAATAGTGGAGAACAGTAATATAAGGCAAAATAGAACAAAGTATGCACAATGGTGGCATTTGTATGATTTTTGATCGGACATGTTGATAATATAAAAGGTTCAATATTACTTTCCTTGAAATCATTGTATGCCATCATTTGGGTCATCATTCCATAGCAATTCATTGGAGACAATGATTCCATCCCATAAGATTTATATGGGAAACATTAATTTCATGACTTCCTTAAATCACTGTCTGCCATAATTTAGAGTCATCATTCTAGAAGAAATATATGGAAGAAATTGATGTTTTGAGGAATACATTGAATTCAAATGATCTCATCTATAATGTAACTGTTCTTATAAGCATAAGCAATTATGAGGGGTGAGTCCAAACAGGTAGACATTTAATTATTGGGGAGATAACTCTCTGACAACATACATATGAACCTCCAGAGCAGGACAATTTTTCCAGTATCAGAATAACTCTTATCCCTCCCATTAATTTTAGAAACTCCCCATTACCCTTTTCAGACAAAAAAATAAAGCTTAAAAAGATGTCCAGGTCTAATGGCGTGCACTATATATATATATATATATATATATATATATATATATATATATATATATATATATATATATATATATATATATATATATATATATATATATATATATATATATATATATACACTGTACAGAGAATATATTCAAAAGCACCTTAGAGATCCTATAAATTCAGAAACTGACTGAAAATGGCATGTGCAATATGCTTTATGAATAAAATTCCTCACTGAACCTTTAGAATGTACCAGTTTTAGAAGACATGTGTGATAAGCCGTTGCACAACAGTAAGGTGCTAGACAATACAGCAACTAAATATTTTGAAATAGATATATTGACACTGTGATGGTTTTTTAAATATACGTTAGTTTGCATATAAAGTTTGAGGTGATTACAACAATTATTTAACTTTTAAGTAGATTTTTAAACTCCTGATAAAAGCTTCTTAGCACAGATAAACCAAAACCATTTATGGTAGATCAATGAAAATTGATAAACAAAAGAAAAATGTGTTGAGTTTGGAAAAGATACAGATATGGATGATATTTTGTGACCCCTTTTTCTTCCTCACAGCCCTCCGTTCTGGTGGAAGCTTAAACATTCAGTGAGAAGATCAGCAACAGATGAATGCAATGTAACCTTTTCATTGACAAATTCAAGGTACTGCTTGTGAAGCTCTCGTTTTCTGCGATCCAGTTCTTGCCACTCTTGACCATCATTCATGACCTCTACAACTTTTTTCCTCATTGGCTCATACACTCTCTCATTCCACTTCTTATGTAACACCTCCTTCTTCCGTAGGCTGAGGACATCATGTGTATTGAGAAAGTCTTCTACACTCTAAAAGAGAGCAAAAAAATATAATTTAATATATGGCATGTCACTGCTAAAAAGTCGGATAGCATAATGACAGAGGCCCCTGTAATTTTAGATCAGGCCCATCCTGTATTAGAAAAGAAGTACCTGTCAGTATTGTCGAAACAAATCTAATTTCCCTGAGAAAACTGATCATGCTGATGAAATTTATCTTCAAGATAATGACATACTTCCAGTAAAATGATGCAATCTGAATCAGATCATCACTGTCCTACATAGAGTAATGATTTTAATCAAACTGAGGCATATCATATCATGTTAACAATATGATTCTGTACTCCCAAAACCCCTGTAATGGTTGTATTAGGAAAATACAATTGTCAGTAATTTTTCAAAAATAGAAAGAAAAAACCCCAACAGTTTCAGTATATGCATATTACATGTAGCACATATAAATGGTAAACAATCATGATAGGAACTGAAGTAAAACTATCTCTTAGGCAGTTTAAATAGCAGCAATTAGAGACAAAGATATCAGGTATAAACTATTTCACATAATTACTTGATTGGCAGACAATAGCTAGTGAGATTTATTTGAAGATGCAGTGGGCAAGTCCATTGTGTTAATTTGCATAGGTTAGAAAAGGAAGTGGAACAACCCAATATAAGTAAATCAAAGAGATGCTAGATGCATGTACAAGAACAGAAAGTTAATACATATCACTGCCATAAATGAGAATGTTTAAGCCATATGTATTATATTTTTATTCACAAGTTGTGAACATCAGCAACATTTCTCTTAAGTTGAATTATACTGCATAAAATTAAATGCAAAGCATGAGCATTTCATTTGTTAGAATAGTGTTTCAGTGTTATTCATTTTTAAGCCGACTTAGGAAGCAAGTATCTATCAGCAAAGCCCAACAAAAAATAAACTTTAGAACTCCTGGTTGATGGAGTTTTACTTTGTGAAGCATGCCAACAAACAAAAAGAATAGAATAATTGGGAAGGCCATTAATTATTTGCATATACTACAAACAATATATCCACATATGTCAACTTGATTCTGACCAGGATTCACTCAGAGAATCAAGCAGAGAAGTTTGAACACCAGGACCATCCAGTCCCTACTGCGTGTAATGATGAACACTGATGACACTTGCATGACCTTCAATAACCTTTGACTATATTAAATTTATGTTGAATTTGTAGCTATTGCAATGTTATGTGACATATTAAAACAAGGGGAAAATTTGGGCATGTGGAAAATAGGATCTGGGCTTGTGGAATATCAGTCAAGACTTGTGAGTTTTTTTGTATGTCACCAACTCTGGGCCTGTGTCAAAAAATATTTTTCTTTGAGCACTGCCTGTAAATTTCAGTATACTGGTTTGAAGATAAGATACAACATTGAAATATTGGTAGAGTAACAACTATATATACCATCTATTTTGCTAAAAAATCATGGTCTCCCAAGATAGATGGTCTCACAGTAGAGGTTTACACATTGTATACCAGTAACTAAATCGATCCAGGCAATAAATATCTAGCCAGAGATCCTACAACTCTGAGCTCGAATCTGAGAATGAATATCCATTATCAGTCAATCAAAACTGACCTTTTCAAAGTAAATTTGCTTGTGATTGGTTGAAATAAATCTCAAGCTCAAACAAAACTCAAGAATTGTATGATCTCCTGCCACTGGATGGGTGAAGTGTTGATTGTCTGCAACTGTGTTAAGTAATCAAGGGCAATAACTCATATAAAACACGGTCAGAGTATTTCCATTATCAAACTCCACTGGAAAAATGAAGCTCCACTGGAAATTTGTAATTTGGCTGAAATTAAATAAAAAAATGTAGATGCTAGTGGTGTTCATATGCTTGTAGACAGCATGACACAAATTTCTAGATCTTCTAGCCAATGTTAGGGTGAAATCTGTAATGTTTTGAAATATTATCTTTAAAGTATCCTCCACAAGAAGCCAAGATATATCAATCCAAGGAAAAGTTTTGAGGAGAACAGACAGACCAGGATGTAGAAATGTTATGCTACATACTTAACACAAGGGAGTGCCAATAACACATAGCATGATGAAATAATGCATACACTTACTTGAAGGGACCCCAGGTGGCTGAGTGGTCAAGCACTAGCCTTTACTGATCACTGGTATGTGACCTCAGTTCATGTTGGTTTGAGTTTCAGGCTTGTCTATATGTGGGTATTTGAGAACACTGGTTAGTAACTTCCCATAGATTTGGTGGTTTTTCCTGAGGTTTTCCCAGGTTCTTCCTGGACAAGTTAAACTGGCAGCCATAAATGGCCTATCAAGTGCTGAAAAATGGCATTAAACCTACAACAACAGCAAAAACAACAATAGCACTCACTTATAAGTCCAATCAAAACTGCAAATTGCACAGATCCTGATCTACCATTGCATAATGTGCCAGCAGAACAGGGTATATGATCTTTGCACTTGGATCAGATTTATATGCAAATATATATGGTAAGTAAAAATTATCCAAGACATGCAGATTTTCATGCCACAATAGAAAACAAATCTGCCAATACAACATGCCTTCTGACTCGTTTAAAACATAAGTCAATATAAGATGGATTCTTAACACATCTCTGTGTGTGTGTGGGGTAATTTGAATTTAACATAGCTTTAACAATTTTTCAGTCATATTGCTATGATGTCTGCAGTGTGGCAGTTTAGAGTGATGTCTAGCACTGGGGCAGACACATAGAATCATGTCCCCCAAGTCACATTACACTGACATAAGGCCAACTGGTCCTAACACTGACCTCATAATGATGAGTGCCAAACAAGGCAGTTGCTAGTACCAATTTTATAAGTCATTAGTATGACTCGGCTGGGGTTTGAACCCATGACCTACTACATCTCAGATGGATGCTCTATCCAATTAGTCCACTGGAGCAGTCATCATTTGAGAATGTAACATGCTTTCTGACTAGTTGAATGTCAATATTTCCAGCCACATAATCTTTGGCCTCAAAGATGTGCCCACCAATTTGGTATGTGAGACACCCTTACCCCCTCTCTCTCTCAATCAATAGTTTCTAAAGTAATTGAGCAAAAAAGAAAGTGTGATGGAAAAGTTCAAATATTAATCCATGGCCTATCATATTGGATCTGAAATCTGGTAAATTGTGACATGTATTCCAGTGATGGTTTATAAGTATACCACGTGATGATGTAAAAATATACATGCTTTTATCTTGCTTTAAAGTTATGGTGAAGAAATAAAAGTGTAATTAAAAAATGGATTAACAAATTGATGGGCAGAAACATGAATACTATATCAACTGCTTTTGTGACAAGGTGGAAGACAAGTAAAACTACTATTAGCATACATTATTATGTAACAGTTGACCAAAATCGAAAGTTGAGAATTCTTTTATTATAGAAATTTTAATTTCTTTTTTTTTGTCACTTTAGTAGCATTTGGGGATGTGTTAGTGATATTTTATGTCTGTACCATAGAAACCTGTATAGCAGAAGTTCAACAAAGTAGACTTTTAGTTTATTATGTGTGGCTCTAATTTGGTTCAAAATGATTGCAAAAACATAATTAAAATAATAGAGATCAAAAAATGAAAAATATAAAATATTTTCATTTTTTCTCACAATAATTTTCAATACCAAAACTTTGGCGAAAAAGAAATTTAAGAACAAATAAAAGGCAGATAGATGGACAGATGGACACATAGAAGAATATTTCTTTATTTTTAAAAGATGCTGAATGCATTCTGAAGTGTGACTACATGCTCTAAATATATGGACAAGCATACAAAAGGACTCATGGAAAATATTTTGTTATTTATGCATGGCATCAGCAGACATGCCAAACAGAGCACATGCCTTTATATCATTAGAAGTAGAATGGCATCATAGTTTTGGACAATGACTTGAGGTAAGTCTGAGGAATCTTATATCACCCCAAAAATGTTCATGTTAGGGTAATGTTTTAGCAAAGATGGTTTCTGGCTATTTTCCAATGACACAGTGAAATGAAACATACAATTATTATTATTATTATTATTATTATTAGTAGTAGTAGTAGTAGTAGTAGTATTATCATTATTATTATTATTATTATTATTATTATTATTATTATTATTATTATTATTATTATTATTATTATTGCAATAAAAAATGACAAAAATGACAAGTCTTTCTAAACTATAATGTGTCCATCCTAAATAAAGCTAAAGAAACATCAACCTGTTTTTTATCATCTAGAGTGATGACTTACTTTGACAAATGTTGCCTCTGTCTCTAACAGGGGACTGTACATTTTCCTGGCAGCTTTGGTTTCCAGATCTGATTTCTCCTGAAAAATCAGACATTACAAAATTAGGTTCAAATCCACTGAACATGAATAATCTGGACTGAATAAATTCCAATAAATAGGGCACAGTAAATTTACACAGGCTGGATGTGATACACAAATAAACTGAAGCCCCAAATCAAGAACAAAATAAATACCTCATTAACTTGTTTTCTAACAGAATGTGGTCCATACCATTTAAAAGTGTGGTCCATACCATTTGACAGTGTGGTCCATACCATATGACAGTGTGGTCCATTCCATTTGACAGTGTGGTCCATACCATTTGACAGTGTGGTACATACCATTTGACAGTGTGGTCCATACCATATGACAGTGTGGTCCATACCATATGACAGTGTGGTCCATACCATTTGACAGTGTGGTCCATACCATTTGACAGTGTGGTCCCTACCATTTGACAGAATGTGGCCCATACCATATGACAGTGTGGTCCATACCATTTGACAGAATGTGGTCTATACCATATGACAGTGTGGTCCATACCATTTGACAGTGTGGTCCATACCATATAACAGTGTGGTCCATACCATTTTACAGTGTGGTCCATACCATTTGACAGTGTGGTCCATACCATTTGACAGTGTGGTCCATACCATATAACAGTGTGGTCCATACCATTTGACAGTGTGGTCCATACCATTTGACAGTGTGGTCCATACCATTTGACAGTATGGTCCATACCATATAACAGTGTGGTCCATACCATTTGACAGTGTGGTCCATGCCATTTGACAGACATACCATTTGACAGAGTGTGGTCCATACCATTTGACAGTGTGGTTCATATCATTTGACTGAAACCATGCGTATAACAGTTCAAAACCAGAATGTAACCAATGGTTATATAGATCACCTTTACAAAGTCTTTATCTATAGCAACCACTGAAAACAGCAACTATGATGCAAAATAAAAATTCACACTAAAGTGATCTTGATGATGAAATATTGACCCTGTTGTCAGGACATAAAAGACAAAAAGAATTAAAAACACAACTTTATTTTCTACTGTATTAAAGCACAGGTACTATAATTATCATTAAAAACAAGATTTCTTTTCTTCTCATTGTTCTTAAAATCTTATTCAGATCCTGTTACTGTACGTACTTGTTTATAAGACAAGTCCAACTGAAAACTGCACAGACTCTGATCTGCCAGCAGAAGCAATGTACTGTGGTCCCCAACCGGCCCTACCCACCCACAGCATGATGCTCCTAGAAGCATGAGGCCCTGGGCAACTGCCCAGTGTGCCCATGCCTTAAGACGCCATTGGTGATATTGCTTCCATATTTTACAAAAAAATGTTTTAATGTCTTTCTAATTTTTTTATATTGATCTATATTTGTCATTATTTGCTTAATACCAAAAGGCCCAAATCGTATGATGCTTTGTGTCAAAACTGATCATATCCTGTTCAGGATCTATGCTTACAGAAGAAATTCTGGAATATTTTTGTCTACTTTTAGTAACTGCAGTCAAATTTTATGGCAGAACAGCATCATTTGAATAAATATGAAATCATTTAGCTAGGACACTTTGAATCAAATTTGGTAAAATTCTGTTAATCAGTTATTTAGAATATTAAGTTATTTAAGGATTTTCAATTGTTAACTATGGCAGCAATATTCAGAGGTAGATCTGTATCATTTGTAAAAATCTGAAAGGTCTTCATGCCAAAATTTCTTTCTGTTAGGTTTGGAAAAATTAGTTCTGTGGTATGAAGTAGTTATTTCAATTTTTTTTCTACTTTTAGTAATGGTGACCACTACTGACAGCAGATTAGCATTATCTGCATGAATCTGAATGGTCTTCATGACTGGAAGCTTTCTGTCAAATTTGATAAAATTCTACTCAGCATCTTTTGAAACGATGTCAATTTTGTTTAAAGAAATGTTTTAAAGTAAATGTGGCTATATTTGATAGATCATCAGTACTATTTATAAATGCTTGCATGGTCTTCATTCCAGAAACTGCTATCAAAATTGGTCAAATATTATTTAGAGGTGTTTGGAAAAGAAGTTGTTAAAAGTATTTTCTACTTTAGTAACAGCAGTCATATCTGAAGTTTTCTTTTGTTAATTAAAGTCATTTAAAGTTTTTTTTCTACTTGTAGCATTGTCATCTCAGATGGTGGACCAGCATCATTTGTAGAAAACTGAAAGACCTTTATGCCATGATGGTCTGTGTCAAATTTGGTTGAAATGTTCATCAGGTTTATGAGAAGGCTAAAAGACTGTTATGCCAAGATGGTCCATTTCAAATTTGATTGAAATTATCATAAGGTTTTGAGATTTTAAAATTTGCAATGGTTGATGTATGACCTTCTGGTATTTTAATTTTTTGTAACAGTGGCTGTGTTTGATGGTGGATTGAAATTGTTTGCATAAACTTGAAAGGTCTTTATTCCAAGTTGCTTTCTGTCAAATTTGATAAGAACCTGTTTAGTGGCTAAATTGGAGAAAAGTTGTTTATTGTTTATTCTCTTCAATTTTATGTAATGGCAGCTATGATTTAATTTGGATTGGCCTCATTAGCAAAAAACTCTGAAAGACCTCTATGCCAGGATGTTCTGTGCCATGTTTGATTGGAATTGGTCTGTCAGTTTTTGAGAAACAGCTAAAAATAGAAATTATTGCTGGATACCTTGATACATCTTAATGCATGATGATATAGGACCATTCCATAAATTCACATGAACAGATGCTCAGTTCAACTAACAATTAATACTTCTTTCACTATTTTATATTCAAAAAAGCATTTTTTGTAAAAAAAATATTCTGACTCTAACAATGATCTTGAAAATATTTATTAACAAGACATCTTAATTATTTTGGACAACGGTCATGTACAGTTTATGAGCACACATACCATACATGCCTAATGTATCTAATATGTTCAAATATCAATAATTATTGCCATGCAAAAAGACAGCTTTAAATCTTTTGGATTCAGTTGTTATGATGCTGTGACTTTCAATAAAGCAAAAAATTGTAGTGAAACCTGTCTTTAAATGACACTACATGTACTGCAAAGTGTTTCCTTTATGAATAGGTGTCCTTTATGAAATGTTTAATAAAAATCCTAAACATTGATCAAGGGATGGCAAAATGTTCTTTATGATTCAGTGTCCTTTTACATTGGATGTCAGGACTATTAAAGCAGTGACTGTGAGGTGTCCTCAATATGGAGATGTCTTTTAAGACAGGTTTCACTGTGTCAGGTCCATGCAAGCAGTGATTGTGAATTCTGATGTCTTTTATGAATCTACAGAAATGACAATGAATCTTTTGAAATGAATATGATCCAAGTACTCTTACCGTATTTACCATATATAACACATATCAACTGTGAAGAGTATAGACCCAAATGTGATGGCCATGCCAAAAATACACTAGTGTATCAGGTTCTATTCTATTTACATGATATCATAATTAGAAAAAAGCTCTGACTCTAATCTGCCAGCACATTAAGAATCAAAAGATCTGGGTCTATACTCTTCCTTGTTGGTTATTTATCCCAGATGTCTGGATTGGGAGAACCCAATAGGTCTAATCTATTGGATGGCTGAAATGGAATAACCCAATAGGATCAATCTATTGGAATATGGTCTAAATTACCTTCAAATTTTGCTTACTTCATTTCATGGGGTCATTTGACAATTTGCTGAAATACAATTTCTTGAATCTTGCATGATCACTTTTCTAAGCCATAGATTTTGTTACATTACTGATTTTTCCATCAATGTTATAATGGTCATCCTATTCAGTCAGATTTTTTTATTACATTACTGATCTTTCCATCAATCTTATGTGGTCACCCTACTAAACCAAAGATTTTGTTACATTATTGATCTATCCATCATTTATGTTAACTTACTGAAAATTGGTTAAATGTCATCTTGGACTTTATACCTGAATGGAAATCAAATATATTTTAGATTAAAAAGGGATAAAGTAGTCCCTGTATTATAAAGCAATGATACTTATTTGTCTGCAGCTAAAACAATCAAATTACTTGGATCTCCATCTCAAAATGAAAAAAAACCCACTACAGACTCAGATATATACACAAATGTACATTCTAATAATTGAACTAGAGCAATTAACAATGGATACATTATAAGGGCCCCAATCTCCACAATTTGTTTGGTAATACCTAAGACAGTAGAATTTCTGTTACAGAAACAAAGTTTTAAGAGGAATGGCATTCAGAAACAGTCACCATATAAATTTTCTAAATAATAATGTGGAATACTGGAAATCAGAATCATTCAAAATCTCATCAATATAAAGGCATAAAATAGACTTGAATGAAAATGCTATATTCCTTGGTAAAGTTCTGTTTTAGAAAGCAAAATATTAGAAGGATGGAAATTAAGGGGCCATAACTCTTCTACTTATAATGTAGAACACTTAAAATTAAACTCATATAAGGTGCAAAACTGCAAGCCAGATTTGGTTGAAATGGAGCAAAGTGCAGTAATGTTATACTATGGAAGCCAAAGTCAGAAGTATATTTAAACAGGGGCTTTAACTCCTTTAAATGATGCTGTGGAATTCTGAAAATCACATTTATTCATAGTCATATCAATCTGTCACATGTCAGCTGGGTTTAAAATTAAAAAAAAAATATTGGTTAAGTTATCTAGCAGAAACCAATGTTAGAAGGCTGAGCTATGAGGGGCATATCTATTCTAAATGACACATTTTTAAAAAAAAGTTGCACCTGAATAAGTTGATTGGTTCCTGAGTTCTGAAAGCATCTTCCCTTATGAAGATATGAATCCAACTGTCAAAGGCAATAACTCTATCCAAATGAATTTGAAGAGACAAAAGCCATAATAAGCCCATCTAGGTCCTGAGACAATGTACACACCAAACTTACATCATATTATAAAAGGTTCCTGAGCCATGCTGGTCACAAGGACTTATGGCAGTGTTGATTTAACACTGATGGATAAATGCAATAATTTATCAAAATTGGACCTGTAACAACAAAACCCTTGAAAGGCACATCTGCATGTAACTGGCAATTCATAAGGGTAGAGCTATGCTGGTTACAAGTAACACCTGATGTGAAGATATGATATCATGGGCCATAACTATCCCAACTGAGCTGACTTGACAAAACTCATAAAAGACATATGCCAGGGATATAGGACTATGTATGCACCAAATTACAAAAGAATATGCTCACTGGTTCATTAACTATGCTGGTTACAAGGATGTGCTGTTACAGTACTGATGATGTAGTACTGATTGAAAAAAAAGTTAAAAGCTCAAACATAATTAAATCTGAAAAGACAAATCCTTTTAAAAAGGTACATCTACATGTAATTGGTAATTCACCTACCATATAACATCTAATTACATGTAAGGGTTGAAAGATATGCTAGTTAAAGAAGTGTGGAGGGATGGACAAGGTATTTACTACACAGGGCCTGTATCCCAATGTACAGCTCTAAAATTGAGAAATATGGTCTTTTAACTATGAATTAAATACTTATTCTAAAAACCAATCAGTAGGGTACATGATTTATTACTAAAGGAATAGGAAGGCTATAATAATGTAACAAAGATAGAGGCATCTAAGTTTAGTGATTACTTGTATAGATGGATAAATTGCTACTCTTTTATACCATTTACTTGTATATAAGACAGGTTCAGCTGAAATCAACACAGATCCTCATCTGCCAGTGCATAATGTGATGGTAGATTTGGGTCCATGTTGTTTATTCTACTGAATAGTCTTAATAAACTGCAAAGACCTAGAGCAGTCAGTGTAGTATGCAATGGCAGATACGGGTCTCTGCAGTTTTCAATTGGATCTGACTAATAAGTGAATATATACAGTATATGTATAAATATTCTAATGACTCATTCCATTTCTGGAGGGTTAGAATTTCATAAAAAAATAAAAATAGTAATGATTTAGATAACTATGTACATCACAAATTAAATGATTTACAAAATAAACTCTCACCAACTGATTTATTATCCATTGGATACGCAGTTTGCTACATATAACAAAAAAGTATATAAATAAAAAATATCATTAGTATAGATAAATATATATGGCTTCACTCTTGTTGGGATTGGTGCTTTATTTTGCAAGAATTTCACAACTTTATGCAAGACATCAGTTCAGGAAGCAAAAGGGTGCAATAAAGCATATATCAATACTGTGTTGTATTATTCCTTCATTTTAAAGTAGTGTTTTCTTGTTAACCCTAGTAATAAAGTAATACTGTTATTTTCCTTGTAGGTAGCAGATTTTATTACAGAGTCAGTTTACAGGCTCAAAAATCAAATATCACTGGAGTGTTGTCATATCAAATTCTATGTGAAGTTAAAATTGCAAACATATTTAACATAAAACTTAAATGTCATTTTTGAATGTGAATAATTTTGATATCTGCACATTTAATAATATCATGGAATACTAAAAAACAAACTCATTTATGTAATGTCAGTATAAAGGTGTCTGCTAAATTTATTTGCAATTCAACAATTCTTAGTGATGTGATGCTGGAGACGCCAAGTGTAGGAGGATGGGAAATCAGGAACCTTAATACTGTGCCCAAACAAACAATAACAATCAAACACATTCAGAAACCAATCAATAAAAAACTGTGCTGAATTTGGTTAAGATCTGAAATCCCTGATAATGTAATGCTGCAGAAATTGAAGTCCAGATGAAAGGGTGCACAACTCCTGTAAATAATGTCATGAAATGCTGGAAATTAAGTCCCTCCTCATCATTATAAAACAGCATATCAAATCTGGTTGAAATCCAACAAACTCAAATTACTTTATATACTAGCTTATAAGTTGAGTACAATTGCAAAACTGCACAGATCCAGATCTGCCATTTCATGATATGCCAGCAGATCTAGGTCTGTGAATCTGTGCTATTTATTAGTAAAACAAACAAAACAAACACTGATCTGCATTATGTTACTGCAGATCAGGATCTTGACTGTTTGCAGTATGACTCATCCTAGAAGCCAATATACATGGTATGCTAAGTCAGCAAGACAGGCTGTAGATTCTACAAAATGTTGGGGAATGCTGGATATTGAACTAATGCAAGTTCTTATCAATACAAAACCATTTATTGAAACAAGTTGAAATCCAACAACCTTGATAAGAGTACATTGTGCAAACAAGTCATGTGGATGGGCAATCAGGGGGCATAACTCCTTTAAATCATTACAATGAATGCTGTGAATTAAAATCTTTCACACTCTCATGATAAAATATTTATTTTAATTCTGATAGCATGTAAACTGCCTCTGTGGCAATAAACAGACAAACCTTCAAAACATGTTTCATTGATTTGACTAAGAGACACTAAATCACAGGTAATCAACATTCTCACATAATCAGAACAGATTTGCATGGTTTGACACATTATTCCTGTGTGCCACATTTATGTGGCATCAGGTAGTACCCTACTTCCTAGCTTTGTAACAATATGTATGATACACCAAAGCAGTGGTATTACAGATAAGGAGAAAGATGCAGTTCTATAATGATAACAAAAAAAGTAAACTTTCAACTTGTGAGGAAAAAGTATAGTTTTAGAGCTTCAATTTTTTTTCGATCAAAACTGACTGGTTTCAGAACCATATTAGAGCTAAAGCAGACTGATCCAAACTGCAAACAGACAGATTGACCTTTGCAAAAGTGATATAAATTTAGGGGCCAGAACATGAAACTCATGGGTCCGATAAGCAAAACAAAAAGAAAACTAAAAAGAGTCCAATTTTCATCCTTCTTATCATACATGCATGAAACAGTCAAAGGAAAATGTCTTAAATATTATTAAGGATCTGTCTAAATGAAAGTTCTTTGGAAATCAATGTGTTTGGATGCAATCAGAAACAATGCCGACAATGTGTCCCCCCCCCAATTTCAGGTGAAACGGAAAGTAATCTACAGGGAAGAAGAAGTTAATGCGGGTTTTTTAAAATGATTTCAGCTGTACTCTAACATCAGAATAGCCCATATTAAAATGTATTTTATAATTTTAAACAATAAAACTTCTTTACTTTTAAGTGAATTGTACATAAATTCTTTACCAGCATTTATTAATAGATCATGTAAAAATAATGACCATACACAATTTGCCAAGTTCAAATCTTTGATGGCCAATGTAAAGAAAAACACTAAACTCTGGGGCTCTACAAGCATGTTGAAAATCTTACCTTGCATTTTGGGAAAATGTTTGAAATAAGTCAACTGACATGAATGAAACTATACTACAACAATGGTACCTTCAATTGTACAATTATGAGAGTTGGAAAGCTGTTAATAAAGTATTCCCAAAACCATGGAAAAATTGAGTTAAGGCTAATCTTTTTTCCAGCTAAAGAAATGGCTAGGAAGAATCCCTAATGATCTAAGTGTGAAACATACCATCAGTGATTTTGAAACAAGACAATAGTAGCTGTATTGCTGTAACAGAAATGATAATGGAGATTAATAACTTATATACCTTTCTTGAACCAGTACAAAACTATAACGTCCAGCTGAAAACTGCATAATTACTGTGCAAAAGATCTGCCATGGATTGAGATTTTTTGTGTAATTCACATCAATATGCATGCAGCACAGACCTTGATCTTCCATCACATAAAAGACCCAACAATCTGGGTGACAATGCTGACTTAGATCTTCCATCACATAACTGACCCTCGGATCTGGATCAATACTGTTTATTATAAGTTCAGAGTGTTTTAAATTTACAGAATAGTATTAGGAAATTAAGTAAGAATTATGTACATTTTCTCCTATTATGAATATAGTGGTAGCTAATTATTAGGCACATCAAAATAACAATGTCACTCACATAACATGTGTATAGTTACTGATGCCAGGGGTATGAATGTAGATACAGAACCTATGTCAGCATATGAGAACTTTATTAAAATGTGATACACATCTAAGGTTCACAATAACAGTTTTATCATTGGGACAACTGTATGTATATATATATATATATATATATATATATATATATATATATATATATATATATATATATATATATATATATATAGATGCAATAAACTGACGACGAACAGTACGAAACTAGTAACTAACTAGCCTAAGCGCTTTCGACTCTTAATGAGTCTTTTTCAAAGGCAAATACAAAACATATATACAACAAACAAATAAACACAAAAATGTTGTGTTTGTAAACCTCTACATGGCTGTCTTCACATGTGCTAAAACTATAAATACAACCAGCTTGTATAGACTAGTTGCGGAGTTTGTGTTTATTTGTTTGTCGTATATATGTTTTGTATTTGCCTTTGAAAAAGACTCATTAAGAGTCAAAAGCGCTTAGGCTAGTTAGTTACTAGTTTCATACTGTTCGTCGTCAGTTTATTGCATCTATTTTAATTGATCCCTGACACACGTGATCCCTTGGTGGATCCAGTACGCTTGAAAGGGTTGTTATTCGCCATATGATTTGTATTCTTTATATATATATATATATATATATATATATAATGAAAATGAGTGCTACAAAGGTTTGATCACAGATGCAGAGTTATTGTTACAAATTAAACATTTCAACGAATGAAGCTTTTTCATTACAAGGCATTCCATTTTGAACATGCAACAGGTCATACTCAGCTACAACATACTCTGTTATTTTATGTTATAGTGTTTGCTCAAAGGTGATGATACAAGCCAAAAAAGATTGATTTTGTTACTAAGTAGCTTTCTTTGCAACAATGGTCTTTTCAAATCTGAATAAAGAACAAATTTAAAAACAATAACACCTAGCAAAAAATTATTAGTTAACATACTAATCTATAGCCAAATGCAGCTTGTATTCATTAAATAGGAGACAAAAATGGAACTGTCAACATGATCGGTGATGTGGTACATGTCAATTTCTTGAAAGAGAATGAATTAGAATTTATATCTAATAAAATTAAATCAAACAAGGCAGCCATATTTACTAGAATCTAAATTATGATTACAATATATCCCACTTATCATTGCACGTATCAATCCTGTATTGATATTATATTTTGCAAATAAATAAATACATAAATAAATAATTAAATAAAATATGCTAACTTCTAATTGCTACTTATGTTAAGAACCAATTTTATGAACTCTGCTTAGTCTGCATAAACACCTACTACTTCAGTTAGAATTGAAAAAAAAAACGAACAAAATTAAATCAATTTGATGGCTTTTAAACCAGTATGACTGAGAACATGTTTCATTCTATTTCTTGATTTAAATTGCATTTTAAACAATTACAACATACATAGAAACATTCTATTATGTTGGAAAATGTCCTTTACAAAAGGATAATCACATGGTAAATGTCTTTTACAAAATTTCATCACATGTTAAATGTCTTTTACAAAAAGGTAATCACAGGTTATGTCAGTACTTTAATAGCTGAAAAAAAGAACATGCACCAAAGAAGTGTGTGTGGTAACATTAATTGTCAAAAGAGAACAAATGCAGCTGAAACAGAAAACAGAACACACTGCTGAAAGATGCAGTCTCAAGGATAATTTATACTGTACCTCATCTGTGCCCAATTCCATTCGTGCTTGCTGCAAAACATGCATTCATACCACAAAAGTAAAACAGTGTGTAAAACCAATACCAACACATCAAACAATCTTTTTGTTATCATTTTTCATCTCATTAAAGGTCAAAACATTATAGTATAAAAGCTTAAGGTAAGTTAACATTCAGGACTAGATTCTGTTGTAATACAACAAATATTTGTGTTTATGTTATATTTACCTTTTATGTTTTGGAAAGAAAATGAGAGATCACGGCCATCTTTAGCATTGTTTACAAATAAGCATGTTTATCTGAGTTATTGTAAATACATGTAAACAGCTATATGTAGACTGTGGCTTCTTAATGTTTGTTTAAGAAGAAAATTTCAAAGAAAGAGTGTGCATTATTTTATGCTTAGTTGGGTTTATTTAATGTGACAATGACACTAACAACTTCTGTTGGTCAGTGACAAGTGATCTTTATTAGCATCAATGAATGACCAGATATTTATAAAGTTTGTTAAAATTCTTAATTTTTTAATATTGTAACCAATAAGCAGATGAATCATTATAATGAATCCATATTTTTTTGGTTTTTGCAAAATGAATGAAAATTTAAGATTACAAAATGTTAAATTTGGCAAGCCTTTAATTGCCAAAATTTATAGTTACATGTAATTTAGTCCTGTTGGCAATGATCAAGATCCTGTGGCATTATAACTGATACCCCATTTGTAAAATGAGTACTTCTTTTATCATACAACATTACATATTACAGATAAAAAGGTTTTCACAGAAACTTGTATGAGTACCAGTCTCATTTTTTGAGCTTGTGCATGATAATTAAATGAGTTCGAATTTAGAGGACATCCATTAATTATGTCAACATTTTTTAGGTAATTTTTACACCCCCCCTGCCTCTCCCACTTGTCAACAACTGTCAAACTTTCAGTGCCCCCACCCTTATAACACTATGTTAATAAAATTTTACCCCCAATACAAATAGCAATATTTTATATGGCTGGCTTTAATGCTAAAAATAGAATTAAAAGGTCTACAAATAAATTTTAATATATTTGTTTTTACTTGTTTAGCATATTTCAAATTGACTATAACACTATGAATTCATGGAAAAATTGAGACTTTATATTCTAGTTTCTATCATCTTCCCATGGATAGCTATACAATTTAGGTATATATAACTCAGTGCAGTCTTTCAATTTAGCTTCCCTTAACAATCTGTCAGATAAATAACCATAATGGTATTGATCTTCAGATTAATACCATATGTAGTTAATCTGTCTAACAGTCTACAATCTACATGGAGTAAAAACAAAATATGATGATACAAGACTATGACTTTCTTGGCAAGAGCTCAACTGGTTTAGGATTAAACTGGTAGGCTGCTGACAGGCGAGCGAGTGTGTGGCATACCAATGCACCAACTAATTTCCTATTTTTTTATTTATTAAATTTATTGTAAAAAATAACATTGTTGATGTCAATTTATCTTGAACTCTTCCCTCCCCCATGTCAACAATTGTCAAATTTCTTCAAAACCCCTCCCCCCATTTTGTTGACATAATTAATGAATGACACCTTATTCTCAAACAGTAATTAATACTAAGATGATTTACTAATTTTGACATGCATGCTCAATACTATGAAATCATGCAAAATACTACCAGTAATTAAGTACACAATAACAAAGAGCTATGGTGATCATCACATAAAAGTACAAAGAAAATGTAAAAACACCAGAAAGAAAACAAATAATATCAAGCAACAATCAGAAATATTGTCACAAAAATATGATATAGTCACAGTTACTGTAAAAACAAAAAAACATCTTTAAATAAAAATTCACAAACAGACTAGAGGAAAAATTACACGTAATGAGTACCAGTGCTTACAAACATTATTACCAAATTTATTCCATGATAAATCAATAATCAAATTGACGATAATCCACCCCCATTTTTACAAATGTCTGACAAATCTGTACAAATGATACTGTTTTCCAACAGTAAGCCCACTTCATACTGGTAAGTGTGAAAGTAAAATTTAAAACAAAAGAAAGGAAGGAGGGACAAGGTGGTCATGAAAAACCTGCTTCACTGCCACCTAATACATGTAAGTATAATATCTACTTTGAACATTATATTCTTGGTAAAATATTCTATATAAAAAGATTGAATAGTACACTTTTCTAGGAAAATGTAAAACAACACCTCAAAGCAATTATTTTTGCAAAAGGATGAAGCATTAAAAAGACAATAATAATATAAATGGTGTGTGCACAAGAAAGTAAAGAAGCACGAGAATCAAGAAAATATACATACATATATATATATATATATATATATATATATATATATATATATATATATATATATATATATATATATATAGATATATAGTCAACATGGTTTCATTCCTGTGTCTGTCCTAAGACATTTCCACCAAATAATCTTGAATACAATTTCACCACATGAAAAACCCAAGTCACTTTATACAGCCAGTATATGTCTTAATCTCTCCCCATACCCTTACAGAATTGGTTCCTTCATCATAAACTGAAAAATCTTCAAAACCCTGCCTTCCAAATATATGTACAATTACATGGCATGAAAGTGACAATTTACTTTATAATAAACAACAGAATAAGGTTAAAAATAGAGAGACTAATTATTCAGTGGAACATTTGCTAAAGGTTATTACAAACTGAGAGTTCTGTGTAGGACTGGAAGTGGAAGTCCTAAACCATGAGTCACTGATGCTGGAGTTTTTTGTAGGATTGGAAGTGGATGTTTGAGCCTTGAATTTCTAGTACTGAATTTCAAGTATATGAGATATAAAAAGAAAATAAAAAATAAGTCCTAACTTTGAATTTGGAGAGTACATGACCATATGCAAATACTGGAGGTATTAGAAACAGGAACTCATAAATGAAAGCTCTTTGAAAAATGACACAGGACTGGAGGTACTGGAAGCATGGAGTCTTATAAATGAAAGCTCATTGAAAGTTGAAACATGACTGGAGGTACTGGAAGAATCGCCAGGACTCTTATAAATGAAAGCTCTTTGAAAAATGACACAGGTCTGGAGGTACTGGAAGCATGGACTCTTATAAATAAAAGCTCTTTGAAAGAGGACACTGGAGGGTCTGGTAGTATGGAATCTTATAAATGAAAACTTGATGAAACTTGCTAAAGCATACAAAAATTAAACCAGAATACAGGAGCAAGATGTGAAAAGTACCAATGTAGCTAAGATGGCTTTGCCATAACTTACATTTTACTTTAGGCAGCCCTAAGACAGCTGATTTTGTCAAACCATAAGTGATTATCTTAAGATCTGAAAAACATGAATATTTATACTGTTGATCAAAAAATCCAAGTCCAAAAAATTTAAAAATCTTCAAAAATTTTTAAAACTGTTATAATAGCATAAAATCCTGATTAGGTCATATGCATACAATCATGTATACAAAATTTTTTTTTGCCGAATTTTGCAAGAAAGGATATTCAAATATTTATATAAAAAGACTGATAAATTGCTTTATAGCAGAGACAAGTGTTTAATCGGGTCATCTATATATGAATATGCCTGCTAAATTTAATTCTTTTTCCTTAAGAGCTTTTGCTTAATTGAACAAATAAGGTGTTTGTTATGAAAGCTTCAAAAGAAGTAAATCTGCAAAATTATTCTAATAAACTAAAAATAAATACAGTCTAATTGCATGTGATTGCAATACATCTACTAGATCTCTTTTGTCTAACTCTAGAATTTTATGATTAATCTTACTAAAATATTTTATAAAAGTATCTGATGTTGTTGTTGGGCTTAATGCCATTTTCAGCACACGATAAGCTATTCATGCCAGCAAGTATTAATGGTTGAGGAAGAAACCGGGAAATCACCGGAAAAAACACCAACCCACGAGAAGCTACTGGCAAGCTTTCTCACATATCTACATTTGCCGAATCCTAGACTCGAACCCATGCAGACAGAGGTAAGATGGCAGTGATCCATAACAGACAGCGCTTTAGACCACTCGGGGACCTATAAAAGTATCTGAACTCTAATATATAAAAAATTCTCAGATCCAATATGTTGAAAAAGTCTGAACTCTAATATGTGAAAAGAGTCTGAACTCTAATATGTCAAAAAAGTCTGATCTCTAATATGTCAAAAAAGTCCTAACTCTAAAAAGTTTTTAAAAAGTTTTAACTCTAATAAGTTTAAAAATTGTTTTAGCTCTAATAACCTCTAAAACTGGCAACGAATTTTACAAATTACTGTTCTAGCTGGAAAAATTACCCAGGTCATCTATTTATGATAATAATAATGTGTACAATTTTATGAGAAATCTTTTAAAAGCTTTTATGCTACTTTGCCAAAGAAAGCTTGTGATACACTGAGACACTTATGCAGGTACATATGGATGAACATCCAAACAATGTATTCTCTTCTGCTATTGGAGTGGGGGCCAAATAAAATCACTTAATATGACATTTTCCACAAAATATTAAGAGTTTAGATACACTTTTGTATTAGCAAGCTGTGATAGCATGAGAGTAGAAGAAGCACTGGTACTCAAGTTACAAGACATTAAATTAATCTTGATTATAAAATCACAAATGACTCATTTATGAGACAATAAAATATCAAATTACTCAAAGACAGATTACACACCTGAACAGATCTGATTGTCTTTTCATTGAGCCAGTTCTGCACTTTCATTGTTTGACCAATCAAACTCTGAGCATCCATATTCCCACGGAGCAAAGGGGATGTTTGGGGTCTCTTACTTTTCCTTTTGGGCAGTTGCTGTAAAACAAAGTGTACAGAAGAATTTACATATTTTATCAACATAAGAGTTATATTATGATCTGGCAGTACATGTACTTCAGATGCCCACTATGATATGCCAGTACATGTACTTTATATATCCACTATGATATGCCAGTACTTTATATATTCACTATGATATGCCAGTACATGTACTTTATGAATACACTATGATATGCCAGTACATGTACTTTACATATCCACTATGATATGCCTGTACATGTACTTTACATATCCTCTATGATATGCCAGTACATGTACTTTACATATCCACTATGATATGCCAGTACATGTACTTTACATATCCACTATGATTTTGCCAGTACATGTACTTTGGATGTCTACTATGATATGTCAATAAACATATTTCAGATTCTCATTATAATGTTAGTAGATGCATTTCAGATATCCACTATGATATACCAATATATTCAGTGGCAAATCAACTGCCCAAGCAACCCCAAAGATTAAAATGAAGCCCAAAATTCTAATCAAACAACTTTTTCTTGGGAAGACGCCCCAGCATTAAGTTCTTAGTTTTGTGGGGAAGGGGGTGTTGAAGAAAGGAGGCAGAATTCTTGCTAAATACTGACTATATATTTCTGATTGCCAATACAAACTACACCATGTATTTAAAATTTCCAACTATAATATACCAATACAGTACATGTATTTTATATCCCCATTATGATGTAACACCACCTATATTTTATATCCCCACAATTATATACCCCTAACTACATTTTATATCCTCACAATTATATGCCATTACCTATATTTTATATTCTCACATTTATATGCCAGTAAAGGTATTTTGTATTCACACAGTATTGTTTTGTATGCTTACATTTATCATCAAGAAGGATCACATTGCCTACTTGAGTACCAAACAGATGATAATAAGAAACAAATCCTTCTTTGTTTATATCTAGTAAACATCATGGATTCCAGATGTAAAACAGCTTTGCAGTGATTTACTTTTGGGATCTGTCCATCACTATGAGCTTTATCTAATTTCCTGTTTAATTTTACCACTGTGATCTTTCCATGAAGTCCACCAGAATAAATAACTCATGAAAAAGTATTCTTATAAAAATATAATATAATCATATAAATAAAAATGGTGATATAGAATATTTTCATACACAGTATTTATCCATGATAAGACTAATAGATATGTCAATTAATTAGAGTGGGCATAATTATCTGATAGGGGTGTGTGCTTATGATCAGAAGGGATGGGATCATATAGGGGTAGGCTTATTATCAGACAGATGGTAGGTTTATTATCAGATAGAAGGTGAGCTTATCATCAGATACTGATAGGCCTTATTATCAGACAGGTAGTGGGCTCATCAGCTATGAAGAAATCATTCTACTTTTACATGTGAAAATACAAGATTTTCCATTATACTATGCAATGCTTGATTGCATGTGTTATAAACTAGCAAGAAAAACATGCACTTTTTGAGTTGGAACAAATAGTTGAAAACTGAATTAACTTTCAGGCATGGAAATTATTTATTTCCTGAATAAATTTAACTGGATGCTGTTTATGTCTCTATTAGGCTACCTGTCTTGTACTAACTTGCCATCATTTAAAAACTACCCAGTGAAATGGCTTTGCTGAATTGGGCTTGACAGTGGTAAGAAAGGGTAAATAGTTTACAAAATGTCAAAATTGTAATTTATGGCATCTTATAATGTCATCCCATCCTCCTCCTTTATTAAATTACTGATCTTTTTATGATCAGCCTATAAATACCTCTTGTTAAAAGTGAGTTGAAGTCATGAAAAGTGGGTGAGTTGGAGTGCTAAAAAATGAGTTTTATCTTCTAAGCTTCAGCTGAGGAGCAATATGGCTATATAGCAAAAATAAAAGTTTTGTTTTTTATGTAAATACTGGATATCTTATCTTACCACTGTACTACTTATTAAAATATCAAGTTTTTGTACCACACAAAAAATAATTCTAATATTATAATATTATAATGGGAAAAGAAAATATCCTCTTTATTATGCATCTAAATGTGAAATATAAATTTATTGGTGAAATGTGCTTCATATATCTGTTAATTCCTACATGTTTTCATGTGAAAAAATATACTCTTATATTTTTACACATGAAAATACATGATAACCTATCAGGTCATGTGATCTTAATTGTTTGTGTCCTAACTTCAAGAAGTTATATTTGCAATATGGAAAAAAAAGAATTTTGTGAGCTTGAGCAATAAGTAGAAACTACATTAACTTTTGGCATGGAAATTAATGTGTACAAAAGTAATCTAGGTCAACACTTGATTACTTCTTTAAAAAGCTTTATCCTTTATACTACCATGACAATAATATTAATAGCCTTGTATACTTCATCGCACAGTTGGACATGTTTTTGTGGTCATACAGGATAAAATTGCTTGCAAAATGTCATTTAGTCAAATTGCTCACATTTATTAAGGATCAGTCAATAATGATCGAAACTGAGGTGAATTTACAAAAGGAGGTGTGAAGATGATTCATTGAACAGTGAGTTTATTCATCTAATCTTCATTTCAAAAGCTTGTTAGGTACAATCAAAACTACGTTTTAGTTTTCTGTATAAATGCTAGACATATTTCATGATAGGGCACAAACAACTATGTTTTTATTCGGAGTAAAATCACTCATGCAAATATAGTTTTATGTATTGTCTAGTAAATATATCCTTGTACAAATACAGGAAGAGAAAATATCAGTTATGTACAATATAGGTGATTAAGTTCCAAAAACAGAACATTCAAGAACTGATGTCTTGTAAATTTACTATGCTAATAAAGTATTTGCTAAAAGTAATAAGCTAAATCTAATACTTTTTAAAATTGTAAATAAACACTTATAATACCATCATGGTTTTCCCAATCTATTTTTTCAGCTTTTACTACAAAATCTATTTGTAAAACAAAATTATGATAAATATGAGCAAATATTTAGGAACTTTCAGTTACATTTTTAAGTAACTTTTCTATAAACTTGCATTTTCCATGCACTATATAATGCTGCTCAGCAATATACATTTTTTCTACCAGAATATATGTGCAATGGTGTTACAAAAAAAAAAAAACTTCTGTAAAGTGCGTCAAAAAGGGTGACATAATCCACAAACTTTCTCACAACTGGTTGAAATTATGCCAATATGAAGGAATATATCCTTGTAATTTTATCCATACTGGTAATGTTTCCAACGAAATGATAGGTATTGCTATGAAAAGAATATATTTCTAAAAAGGTGAAAGTAAGTCCTAAAGTGCATCAAAATTAATATAGGAACAGACAAAATAAAAAAAAAATAGCTGTAGTTTTCTTTCATTTATTCATTTTGTTTTTTTTTTATTTAATGAAATATATATTTCATTTCACTAGCAAGTATATCTTGAGTACACTGCATCGGATTGTCGACAATAACCCCCCCCACAAAACAACTAAAACCAAAGCAAACAAGAAACTTTTACCAATGGTTCCTTGGTACTGTCGGCCACCAAAATGTCCTTTATCTCGGCATCATGGACCTGCACTGTGCCACCTGGCTGCTTTACACATAGCAACGATGCCATTTTATATCTTTTCCCACCTTTACGGTGGATTCATTGGGTATTCTTTCACACCTGGATATAGAGAGAGAATACACTATTATTATGTACAACCTCAAACGACATCACTGTTGTCGCCATTTGGAAACAATGTGACGTCACATAGTGATAACAATTGAGTCTAAAAAAACTGTATCGAGTAGAATTTATAAAGACAACATAGCTGAATTAAACAAATATAAAAAATAGATAAGTCTAAATTTTAAGATTATGCATAGGACGCTGCAACTTATATGCAACTGAAAGAAAATAATCAACCGTTGGAAGCGTGGCAAGTCTACCATAGCAATTGTAACTTCCGTGAAAGGGAAGCTACTCTTAAGAGCTATCAGAAGCAGTCCTTTAGCCAAAGGGTATTATATCCTAAAGCTAAAAAGAACTATTCTTGAACATAAATCTATATATTCTTCTGTATCATAATAATATATAGATTTTACAAAGTTAGCATCAGTTGCTTTTAAATACAGACTGCAGTGACGTCTGCATCATCAGTAACTAAATTCGGCCGAGGACCGTCACAATTCATACTGTACTGTATAGGTAACAAGACCGTTCATACAATAATGCATTAGCTTAGTTTTCACGAGTTATCAATAAAGTACGACGAAATTTCTGTCATGAAATCACCTTAACGGTATTATAATATAATTCTATATTTCGTTGTGCTTTATTGATAAAACTGCATACTCCTGTGGATTTGTATAGCATACACGTTTGCAAAATTACTTCTTCATCGCACATGAAAGTGTGTGTGTGTGTGTGTGTGTGTGTGTGTGTGTGTGTGTGTGTGTGATTTGGAGTTTTAACGTAAATTTAACTATTTTACAGTCATATCACTACCATGTCAGCATTGTGGCAGTTTATAGTGATGTCTAGCACTGGGGCATCATGCCCCATATTGTTTTTATTAGTCTACCAAAATTTGAATGAACTCTTGGAAAGCTGATTTTATAAAATAAATAATGATCAAGTCCCAGAATTTGCCATTTTTATGATAATTTTTCTTTTTAATTTTGAAACAAACTATAATCAGATAACAGACACTGTCAGATTAACTAGTTTCATTGTAAATGATAAAATATTAGCAAGGTTAGAGTTCTACATTGCTTGGTTACTGATGATAGTTCACATTTTTGGTATTCTACTGACAAATTGAAACTTATGCATTGATATAGTATGCATTATGAATTTTTAACTTTAACACTATAAGCAGTTTATTTCTCCTCAGAATAATCAATTACACTCAGTTATAATTTTTTTTTTTGCAAATTAAAATAGCAAATTATAATATCAGTATTGAGAAACTGCAGTGTTGTTGGAATCACATCCAATATTATTATTATTATTATTATTATTATTATTATTATTATTATTATTATTATTATTATTATTATTATTAGTATTATTATTATCTCTTAAAATTATTTTTCAAGGTTTTATTACATGTACCTCTATAGACCAGAATCACATCTAGGTCCAGGAAATACTTTTGCACTTACTTCCTAAACATATGATGTTACTCTGTATTATTTCTTGAAATATTTGAAATCAATATGTATGAAATTAAACTGTGAGTCTAAAGAAGACACATGTCTTTTCATTTTGCCATGTTGCCTTTTTGGTGTATATACATATAAGTTATGGGTTTTTTGTGTAGCTACAGATGGTGCCAACTTTGTTGGGATTAAAATTAAGAAAGGAAGCTCACATTGAAAGTTTGCTTCATACCAGAGAAAAATAAATTATGTATGAAGAATATTTAAGTGGCCCTGAGATCACTCACAATATGCATTGCACAAACAGTAGGCTAAGAAATCTGGGTTAGTTGGGTGTGTTAGGTAGAAAATGTTTGCAGTCCTGTAGACTACAAATATTAAGAAACAGTTGTTTGAAGATTTCTCTATTTTTGTGGGTGTATCCTCATCCTATGGCACAATAATGTCATTTGTCATAAAAGGCATTTATGCCAGGATGATTTTTATCAAAGTAAGCAAAATTTGGTGCATCTTTTCTAGTATATAAAATTTTTAAATGTTGTTTGGTAGTAATATGGATGTTACAGATGGAAGATCATAATAATTTGTAATAATTTGAAATGCCTTCAAAGTTGCATGATTACTGTTAGATAATATTTTATTTATCAGTTTTAGACAAAGAGTTCTTAAAAAGGTTTTCTATTTTTAAAAATGGTGGCCATATTGGATGTGCATTACCAATGTGAAGACCATTAGAACTTGTGAAATGGCCTGGAATATCTCATCTTTCAGCTAGAACACATTTGATATTGCTATTCCTAACCTAATGGGAGGATTGCCATAAAACTTTAATCACAAGGTTTACATTGTTCTAAATTAAAATGGCTGCCACAATAGCCATTTTGAAAACCTTTTTGTTGTTTACTTGTCCTGAAAGTTGTCTCAGTTTTGAATTTCACATAAGTATTTCAAATGATGAAAATAGTGACATTTTGAAAACAATGTTTTGCTTTTTTCAACTAGATGGCTAAATCAGCATATGGTTTTTACTAAAGATGTATGTACATATATGTATTAACCTTTAATGACATCTCAGCTCAGTGATGGCTACATAGTGTCAGTTAAAATAAAGTTCTAAAAATATAAAAGTGAAGAATGACACAACACCTTTGGAACATAAACACTTCCATGTAAATGTAAACACAAAGCACAGTAATATAAAATGTTAAAGGCAGAGATGTTTTGTTTCCATAAAGGGCATATTTAATGAAAGATTAGGTGAAAAATTTTACAATTTTTGAAATCATGTTTGGGTTTTCACAAAAATGTATAATATCTTCTTGGACCTAAATGAAAAGGATGCTTCCAATGTGGTTGCCATTGTGGCCAATTTCTTATCTTTACTTCTTCTGAATGCAAAGTGAGATGAGATTTTCACTAAAACACTTGTGTAGTTAGTTGGATTGAAATGACAATGTTGCTGATCAGACCAACATGATGGCCATCTTGAGAATCCATTATGCACCCAGAAGGTATGGTCATGTTGACATGGTACAGTTGATGACTTCACGTACTGACATGGCATATTTGATGACTATACATACTGACATGGTATTGTTGATGATTATACCTATTGATATGGTACATTTAATGACTTTACCTACTGACATGCTATAGGTAATGACTATACATATTGACATGCTATATGTGATGACTATGCATATTGACATGGTACATATGATGACTATACCTTTTGACATGGTACATTTGATGACAGTACCTATTGACATGGTACATTTGATGACTATATCTATCATTCTATCATAGTTAGGCATAAATGAAAACAATGCTCTGATGTGGCCTTCAGAATGTGAAAAATCTCATTATAGCATTTGTAGTATAGACTGATGGCCAAATGGGTAGGTAAACTCTCATCATTTTTACAGTATGTAGTTGTTCCTATATGGTTTTCCAGCCTTCAGCATTATAACTACTTTGATACCATCTTAAAAAATTTGTATATGGTTACTTATGATGTATGATTAGTTTTATCAATATAGGGTTTGCACAAGAAAAAACCCTGCAATATATAACTAAATGAAAATGGTATGAATCTGGCTACTTGTATAGTAGCAATGTAGACAGAAATATTGTGACTATTCATTTTTTCATGGAAGGGATTTTCACTAAATTGCCTTTTGCATTGTGTATTTGGTTATGAATGAAAATCAGCAATTTTGTGAATGAATCTGAAAACCACAGCTAGTTGACCTTATACTTAAGTCAAAAGTCATTGCTTGTTTGAATTTATGAACACAGTCATTTGTATATATTCACATGAATTTTGACCAGAAAATGTATTCATCTGCATTCCATCAAACATAGTTAACTCTCTGAAGTTAATTTTAAGATCAAAGGTTTTGACACAGGTTTTTAGCTGTACTGACTTGCGAGCATGATGACATTTAAAAGTGACAGATGTAAGCATGATGATATTAAGATGTATGTGTGGTCACAGATGATGGCTGTACCATATTGCCCTTATGGCTGACAATTAAAAAGTGGAACAGAGGGTGTGAGTCAAGAAGATAGTCAACAGATGCTATTCAAACTTATAAAGTTTTTTCCCATAATGATCCAAATCTATTTTTGTTGAAAACTTAATTTTGTAGTATTATTCATATTTGATAATGTTTAACTTTTAAATCACATACACAATAAATATTGAAAGCTAATGTGAATCTTTCGCCCTCGTAATAAGGATTTCATCAGCAGACGGATCTGTTCTCTGCTTCCTGTTAATATTGCCTGAGGGAATAGTGTGCAATGTTAAAAGATTGTCCCAGACATGCAGGTTCATTGAAGTTGTGTGATGAATGTGTCTCAGCATATACTCTCAGACTTGCAGCAGTCTGTGTTAAAAAGAATTGAAATTTGCAGTTGGCTTGAAAAATTGCCAGTTGTTGATAAAATGACAGCTACAGAATCCGCTTGTAGAAATTTATCTAATAGTAATGCTAATGAACTCAGAAATGAGGTGGTTGACCTTGACCAGTCTTTAACGAGGCAAGGACATCATTATTCTTCCTGCTGATAAAGGTTGTTGCCTGCTTGTAATGAACAAATCTACTTACAAAGAGAAATGTGTGAACATACGTTATGACCTCAACACATACAAGAAATTGTCACATGGCCCCACTATAAATACAAGAAAGAACCTTTGGATTACATCAGAGATTTATATGAGAAAGAAAAGATAATTGATTGGTCACTTAGTAAACAATTATTTCCTACCACTGAAACATCAAAGTTGTATTTTTTTTTTACCAAAGATCCATAAACAGAATATATTGTTGCGACTTACACACTACATTGAGATGGAAGATATTAGCTGAAACTTTAGAATCAAGCATGCTTGTTATTTTAAGATGAAAATATATTTTAGAGATCCTGTCTACTTTGATTCTTACATAAATATTTGAAATAATAATGAAGAGACACCTAAACGAATCAAATTGCCAAATGTATTTTAAAAACGGACAGTTTGTTGGGTCGGCTACTCAGTCAACACTCACT
This sequence comes from Potamilus streckersoni, assembly GCA_016746295.1. Classification (NCBI taxonomy): domain Eukaryota; kingdom Metazoa; phylum Mollusca; class Bivalvia; order Unionida; family Unionidae; genus Potamilus; species Potamilus streckersoni. The sequence continues at coordinate 990,210 of JAEAOA010002070.1, forward strand.
GTAGTTAACAAGAGTTATCTCCCTTAGATTGTTTCATAATGAATCTAATATGATTTCAGCCATTGCAAGAGTAACAAAAAGCACTGACAAAAAAAAAATTTAATAGATGCAGTTTTGATTGCCTCCCTTGCATGTATGAGCATTGGAAAACTTCTCTGTTGCATTTTAATCAGAATCAGAGTTTATAAATATTTTGGCAACTTATTGTTTTCAGATTTTCCTGTTGAATAAGATCATTATCCCATTTTAATGTTTTTCAATGCATCTTCATATTAGTTTGCCTTAAGAACATAAGGTTTCTTTAAGGAAGTTGTTGAGTTGGGCAAGGATTCCAAGGAAGTTCCTTTTCTTTAAAAATGATTTTTGAAGAAATACCAGGTCTATCATTTATTTGAAAATGTACCAGGTATTACATTTATAAATACACCAGGTATTATATTTATTATATAATACATCATATATGATATTTATTACAAAGGACATATATATTACATTACAAAATGCATATGTATTACATTTATTACAAAATATACAAGGTATTATATTTATTACAAACTACATATATTACATTTATCACAAAATGCACATGATTTAGATTTATTAGAAAATACACTAGGTATTTCATTTACATTTGATTGTATTTACCTATTCATGTTTCTTCACATTTTTAATTGATGAAGGAACAAAAATTTCTTTGAAAATTCACTGCAGAATCATGTAGGGTAGGACAAAAATGTTGTGAGGTAGGACAAAAATCATGTGTGGTAAGAAAATAATCATATATGGTAGGATAAAAGCTTGGATTAGCAGTTAAATGCTGCAGATTAATTTTAAAAATGATGGCCACCAGAGAGGAATGCTTCTTGTTGTTTCCTAAAAGAAATGTCATTAAAAATGGTCTTCTGTAACTGATAATATAATAAACTTTATCAATTCATTATGTGAAAGAAACAAAATTCCTTAAATCAAGAAGAATAAGCTGATCATGCAAACCTTATTTCATCTTTTGGAAAAAGAAAATATAAAAACAGTGATAAAAAGGCTGTTTTTGCTATAAAGTATATATATTTTTAAAAATAATTCCATTGCTTTCAATAAAGACTGTAATTTCCAGTTTCTTTCTAACATTCTTTATATTACTATATAAAAGACCAGATATATTGTCTCCCATGACGAAGTTCTGGAGTCTGGTCACAGTGGATTACAGTAAGTGAGAATAAATAGGTATAACTTCTGGTAAGTCATAAAAAAGACTTATGATAAAGTGTAAATATTATGTTTACATTTTGTTACATCATAAAAAATTGTCTTGATGCAGTATAAAAACTAGGTGGTGTACATTTATCCAAATTATGAAAACTTTTCCTGATAACCTGGGTGGGGTGGGGTGGTTGTTTTCTAAAAAAGCATTTCAAGCACATTTTTGCCTAAATCATGCAGAGGAAATGGGAGAAAAGTACATTTCAAGATAGCTGACTCAGATTGGTATGGTTGGGTGTCAAACCTACAACTTTTGGATAAGGAGTCAGGTACACTACCAGCTGATCTACCTTGGTTTCTTGATAGGATGTAAATTGTAACACTTCTGATAAATCTTGTTTCATTAGGTTGTCAACATTAGGTATAATTTTGGTTAAGTCATGAAAAACTTGTTTTGACAGGTCAAAACAGTATTCTTTAATTATTTTAATCTGGGCTTTATGCATGTAGGAAAGTCACAGAGGTGAAATTTCCATTCATACTGTATCATACCAATTTGGTTACCACTGTTATGTACCATATTTATCAAATGGTAAGTACATGTTTGATCACAATTCCACCATCTCTTTAATAAATTGTAATGTTTATATTGGGACAGTTGGTAAGCCCACATCCTGTTTTTCACTGAATCTATATGGCTGTCCCTCTGAGCCCATCATGGTAGATAGACTACATTTGTTGTTTATTCTTATAAATTTTTGTACAATTTTATCTTAGTAATGAGAAAGAGAGCCATACTAGTATATTCTAGACCAGAATATTAATTAGAGAAGCCAAGAATGATTCATATGTATGCTGTAGCCTGGTACTTAATTAAAAGTAGGAATAGTGCATGAGGGTTTCTCTATGGTTGCCAAAGTACCAATGTAAACTGTGTACATTGGATGTGAGAGTGTTTCTATCTTACTTTACATGTATATACATATGTGTAAGTAGGATGTAAATGTAGTGACACAGATCTACCATTGCATAATGTTCCAGCAGATCAGGGTCTATACAATTGGTTATGAAAAATCAGTAGAAGAAAAAACATGGACCCTGATCTACCATCACATTATGTAACTGCAAATCAGGGTCTATGACTTTATACCAGAGTTGGATACCACAAATAAAATTGTACCATGGTATATTGTGGTCTTTCTGAGCATACAGCAATGCATGCTACCATTTACCAATTATATTAAGGACTGACAATTGAACATTTGGGGGCCTGGGTCTGGGACTTTCTTTTAAAATTTCAGTTCATCACTAACTGGAAAGATGTCTTGCTCAGATTTATAGGAAAATAATGCCATATTACAATCATCAAATTATATGAGAAAATTACTTGAGACACAAGAAATAAAGTATCTCATCTCAAAACAAAATTGCAGCCTGCCAATCAATTAAATGGTCACTACCTTATAGCAGATGAATATTCTATGTGCATATTGATTATTTTATTAAATTGTAACGTAAAAACTGTAACTAAAGTGAGTTAATTAGATAGCTTGTTGATAAAAATAGGAAGTGTTGACACTGAAGCCTACAGTTTACTAGCAACACTATTGATATAACAGGCAAAGAAACCTTGACTGGGATATCAACAACTCTTAAGCAAGATCAAACAGGACCAGTTAACCACTTACTAAACAAACAAGACAATATTTAGTGGTCTTTAAAAATTATGTAGCATCCAAAAAGAAAAAAAAACCTGCTGTCTTGGACATTATAGGATATACAGTTTTACAAAGGAATAGATTCATTTAAAACATTATCATGTACTAGTAAATAACTAAAACTGAATTTGTGTGAAATTCAGAATTTCTCCAAAAGTTGGATTTGGTCTAAATATCTTTCACAACATTCCATTTGGTCACCACATCATAATATTGGTCACCACATCACCAAAATTGGTCATAACATCTCCAAATTGGTCATCACATCACCAAATTAGTCACAACATCACCAAATTGGTCACCACATTGGCCTATGTGACTCATATCAAATTTGATTGAAGGATCATTCATGCAATTATATTTGTATTAGTCAAAATTAATTTGAGACAAATACAACTTTTATTTCTTTTAATATTGAATTATTTTGTCATATAAAATGAAAACTTGTTGTTAATATCAATACATTCATTACATGATTATTTGGGCATTTCTATGCATTCCTCACTGACAGAAACAACTGAAGTACTAGTACAATGAAAAATAACCATGATTCTTACTATCAGAATATAATACAAGAGTTAACCATTATACCAGTAATACCATTATATCAGTAATATTGCATTGTCTGTGTACTGTAAATCCTTTGGTTATAAAGATAAATATTAGAGTTGTGTATTGGGTTGTGTACATGTCAGTCCATCAGATGTCAAAGTACCTGGATATATTTTGTATGGTACCTATATATTAACCTCAGGCTCTGAAAGTGATTAAAAGTGAAACTTGCATGAGTGGGTATCTCTTTAGCAGCCTTTTAGTTACCAAAATCTAAAGTCTTCATTGACATAGGATTTTATTAAATCTGTGACATGCAGATCCAGGTGGACCAAGAACCAATATCAGCAAACTCTTTTTTCTATACTGAGCTAGAGAGTGTTACAAAAAATACCAAACATAACAAAAAGTACTTTCTCTGGATTCTACAGGAGATTCCTTCATGATACAGTTCAGAATTAATATTTAATAAAATTATACTATCATACAGCTTAGAGAATTTTTATTTTGTAATTTATGGATATATGGACCCATTTCTGCATGGTAAATAACACACACCTTGCCTGCATCCCTTACTACTTTTCCTAGATGGCTGGTCATATCACCAGATGACTTATTATAATGTATAGCTGTTGATAAATGGAAATTGCACATCTAATAATATATCTACTATCATAATAAAGCCATCTTGAAAATCTTTCCATTGTTACTCATCCAAAATGGAATGTCATATCAACATAGGGATTTCACTGCAAGACTTCATAGTGAAGTCTTGTTGGTCTTAAATTGAAATGTTACTGATCTGACCTCCATTATGGCCACCAGTGTGGTCATCTTGAAAGTTTTGTCATTGCTGCAACTCTTAAATGGATATCCATTTTGATATGAGGCTGTCATCAAGAGAGCTCTTATAGTCACTAATTGGTTTTAAATGAAAATGATGGAAATTGACGCTCACTATGACCACCATGATGGCTGTCTTAAAATATTGTTATTGCTACTCCTGAATACATGGCTGTATAAACATGGGATTTTTCACCAATAAATGTCTTATGATACAGAATTGGTTCTAAATGAACATGGTACCAATCGTACATAAATCATGACTTCTATGACAGCTGTCATGAAAATCTTGCAGTCACTACTGTCCTCAATGGATGGCTATATTAATGTTGGATTTTCATTAAAAGACTTATTATGATCTCTGCTTGGCATGCAGAATTAATTTGGAGGAGGAAAATATGTAGTAATCAGCTATTTGCTATTAAGTTTCATGGATGTAAGCCAAGAAATGTTGAGGGGTGAAATATGGGATGGGTGGAAGGAGCCCCACGCACCCCTAGCCCATATGAGTGGGGACCCATGATGTCTTGGTTGTTAATAAAAATGGTGTTGATCAAACATCCAAAATGTCCACCACAGCTAATTTGAAGATTTTTCTACTGCTGAAAAATGTTTTTGCTGTTATATATCCTAAATACATCTCACCTGGTTTTGCATGAATATGATGATTATTTGTCAAGAAAGAGCTGACATGAAAACATTTTCACAGCCAGGTATCTGGTTACACTTTTCATACTGGATCTTTGGCAAATAGTAGGGTTGAAATATAAACACACAAACATATGCATTTTGAAGTTTTATATTGTATCTATGGCAACCACAGGGATGACATGAAGACATCCAGTATGCAATATACTCTTACAACAACAGAGTAGACTTGGAGACACTCCCATATGCACAAGACACTATTGGCCCTTTCACAATTGCAGAGTGACATTTGACACCCATAGAGTTGACATAGAGACACCAGAGTATGCAAGATGCATATTTGACTTTGGACCTTTGGCAAGCATAGAAATGACATAAAACAACTTTGTATTAAGGCAAATATTATATATTAGACCCTTAGCATCAAAGAGTTGACACATGGACAGTCAGTATACAACATATTTGTTTCATAATAGATCTTAAGCATCCAGAAAGTTTACATTATAGACAACCCAGTATGCAAAATACAATCTACATTTGGACATTTGGCAACTGTAGACACCTCAGTATGCAAATCACAAATTTTATTTAGAGTCTATAGTTGTCATAAGGTTGACTTCAAGACAGTCCAATGTGAATGTCACACTGTTGATATTGAACCTTTAGCAACTGTAGGGTTGATAATGAAGATGCAAGTCATTTCTTATATTGAACCATTGACCACCAATGGTTGATAGTGAAGATACCCCAGTATACAAGTCATCTTTTATATTGAACCATTCACAACCAGGGGTTGATAGTGAAGATACCCCTGTATGCAAGTCATTTCTTATATTGAACTATTCACAACCAGGGGTTAATAGTGAAGATACCCCAGTATGCAAGTCATTTCTTATATTGAACCATTCACAACCAGGGGTTAATAGTGAAGATACCCCAATATGCAAGTCATTTTTACTATTGAACCATTGACAAGCAAGGATTGATAAGATACCCCTGTATGCAAGTCATTTCTTATATTGAACCATTGACAACCAGGGGTTGATAGTGAAGATACTCCAGTATGCAAGTCTTTTCTTATATTGAACCATTGACAACCAGGGGTTAATAGTGAAGATACCCCTGTATGCAAGTCATTTCTTATATTGAACTATTCACAACCAGGGGTTAATAGTGAAGATACCCCAGTATGCAAGTCATTTCTTATATTGAACCATTCACAACCAGGGGTTAATAGTGAAGATACCCCAATATGCAAGTCATTTTTACTATTGAACCATTGACAAGCAAGGATTGATAAGATACCCCTGTATGCAAGTCATTTCTTATATTGAACCATTGACAACCAGGGGTTGATAGTGAAGATACTCCAGTATGCAAGTCATTTCTTATATTAAACCATTGACAACCAGGGGTTAATAGTGAAGATACCCCAATATGCAAGTCATTTTTACTATTGAACCATTGACAAGCAAGGATTGATAAGATACCCCTGTATGCAAGTCATTTCTTATATTGAACCATTGACAACCAGGGGTTAATAATGAAGATACCCCAATATGCAAGTCATTTTTACTATTGAACCATTGACAAGCAAGGATTGATAAGATACCCCTGTATGCAAGTCATTTCTTATATTGAACCATTGACAACCAGGGGTTGATAGTGAAGATACTCCAGTATGCAAGTCATTTCTTATATTTAACCATTCACAACCAGGGGTTAATAGTTAAGATCCCCTGTATGCAAGTCTTTTCTTATATTGAACCATTGACAACCAGGGGTTAATAGTGAAGATACCCCTGTATGCAAGTCATTTTTACTATTGAACCATTGACAAGCAAGGATTGATAAGAGGACACCCTAATAAACTAGTCATACTTTGGATATTGTACCAACCATTATAATGACTTGAAGACACTCATGTGCATGTCACATTTTATTATTGGATTATTTAGTAATCATATCATCAGTATGATCCTACTCTAGTATAAAAGTCAAATTTGTTATATTGGACCATTGGCATCCAAACTTTGGTAGGAAGACATCTTGCTTTTAGATCTTTAGCAACCATAGGGTTGACTTTACTCTTTTATGTAAATCACTTTGAAATGATATGACTTCTATGTACCTACCCATACCAATTATCAATTAGTTCTTGGACAAAAGAAGTATTAATTTGGAGATTGTAGTTACACATACAGATTGTTTTGCATGTTAGTATTTCCATAGCACAATTATGGATATGGAGAGTGTTCAGTCACATAAATGTAGGGTTTAAACATATGATCCATGATTTTCACAAGTTAGGTTAATTTTTAGCACACTTAAATTTTTTTTAACAAGAATCCACAATTACACATTGTAAGAAAGTCTGAGAAAATGAAAGGAATTTTGTTTTATACAAGCAGTTCAAAATTGATACATTAGCAAAGTTTATAATGACTAGTATTTACATGTAATAATGATTTTCTTGTTGTATTAGTATTACTGTTATTTTCAGAATTCATGACTTTGTATCACAAGTACTGTTATTTTCTGCATTCAAACATTGTATTGCAAGTACACTGTATTGTTATTTTCAGCAGTCAGACATCACTTAAATATTTTCAAATTTAAATTCCTGATGCTCTGGAATTTATTTGTTTTGGAACTGATTAATTTTTCCTCCCATTTTTAATATCAATATTACATTATTATTTAATGTAAAAATAAGAAATTTAAATCTTACATTTCAGAGTTCTATACATCAATAAAGGAAGACTTCTGGTTGTTAAGAGTGAGTTGATTGGATGAAAATTTCATTGAGTCTTTACTTTTTCACAATGGCTATGGTATGTAACATTTATTACATATTGAACAAAAAGTTCTTGGTATGTGCCATTCAGATGGAACCAACTTTATCATTTGATATCATTTTTAGTATATTATGTCACACAAACCCCAAATAAGTGATACTGAATAATTTCACCTCATTCATACTCAGTAACTCTTTAAGCAAAGGTTGTTGTTGTTGTTTTTTGTAGGGTTTAACACCATTTTTCAGAACAGGATTGACAATACATGACAACCAGTATAACTAGTGGAGGAAGAAGCCTGGAAAACCCCAGGAAGAACCACTGACCCATGAGAAGCTATGGGCAGGCTTTCTCATATACCCACATTAGCTGAGCCTTAGACTCTAACCCAAGCAGATAGAGGAGAGATGGCAGTGATCCTCTACAGTGAGCACTTTAAACCACATGGTCACTCAGGGTCCCTTAAGCCAAGGTAGAAGAATGGAATTGCACACTTATGTAACTGAATCCCATAAAACCAACATTTAATTCAGGTATGTGATAAGCCAGTTACCATTACCAGACTAAAGCTATGCAGACTAAAATAAAACAAAAATATAAACAGTTGCAATTAGATCTTAATTGTAACAGGTAACAGTTTTAAAAATTGTATATTTGGGTTTTTTGTTTGGTATAAAGTCTTGAGAGAGGACACTTGAACACATCACATTCTTTTGATGAAAACAGAAAATGTCATTATGTCATAAATCCCAGTTAGTAGAGAATCAGACTTATAACCCAAAGGTCATTGGTTTGATACCTGCCTTTGTTGGTTGCCTTGGCATGTCCTTGAAAAAGGTACTGTTATCATTTCCTGAACATGATATAATAAGCAATAGTGTATTAAAAGTGCTTTTAAAACCAACAGAAACAAATGAAAAGACATGTTCCTCTTGGTATTTGTATATTTGTATAATTAAACACTATATTTTAATCAATATTTAACGAGTATCTGAAATAATATGCAATAGTGTAATATTAAATCCTATTGAATCATACAGATATTGATTAAATCACACTTTAGTAATGGAATTGTTATTAGGGTCTCTCTACATTACGTTTTATATTAAAAGTGTACAGGTAGGCCAAGGGCATCAGAACAATTCCCTCATTCCTCCCAAAGGGCATATCCACCCAGACTCCCCCCCCCATTAAATAGGAGTCCCATCCCCAGTCATTCCCCCTCCCTTATCTTTATACTGCTTTATATATAGTAACATTTAGCTTTGATGTATACTCATTTTATTTTTTCATTGTGTTGTTGAGCTTTAATGCTTTTTGGAACAGAATGCACACTAAATTTGATTAAAGATTCACAGCATTGGTTCGTGGATGGAACGCTCAAGGTTCAAAACACTTCAAAAATCTTGTCAGAGGAGTTTGCCACTGTCATGGATTATTTTGAGGACAATTACATTGGTTGTCTCTATGGTAATCATCAAGCTGTAGCAATGTTCAATAAAAGCATTTGGAGTGTGCATTCATATGTCACCAACAGTTTGTCCTGAACAAACAATGCTGTGGCAGGTTGGATTAGAAAGATGCAGTCCGCAATTTCCTGTCATCATCCAAATATCTAGAGCTGCCTTTGGATTCTTGAACGTGAACAAAGCTTAAATAATTCCAACCTAAATCAGATCTTCAGTGGACATTTGACTCAACAACCAAAAAAAAGTACAAAGACTGTTCTTCAAGAATTGCTAAGATAGTCACAGACTTCAACAATTGTGACATCACAGAATACTTAAAAGTAATTGCTCACATCAATATGTGAAAATGTTAACTTTATTTAACACCTAGTACTTTATTTCAAATAACCTTTTTCTTTTAACATAACTTAATATAAGTTTTTATTTTCTATTGAGAAAATGTCATATTAAATGAATTAAGTTAAATTTCACCCCAAGTAAAAGATAATGGGGGTGGGAAATGACTGGGTATGGAGAAATCCTATTTGATGGAGGGGTCAGAGGGGTATGTCTGGAGTGGATATGTCGTAGGGTTGGGAGATGTCCTTGACTCTAGGCACAATGTACTTATAGGTCAAGGTATACATATAGAGCAAGGTGTACATATAGGGCAAGGTGTACATACAGACCCAGGTGTAAATATAGGACAAAGTGTTCATACAGGCCAAGGTTTATGTATAGGCCAAGGTATTGTAACACTCTGTGTGTTAAATATCAAAATACCAGACTTCTGGACTTAAAAAAAATAAATAAAACAAAAACGAGATAGTGTATATTTTTCAGTGCCACATAGTGACTATCATAAACATAGTGTTTGTCACAACCCTATCAATTTCAGATAACATAGCGCAGACTTGTTTGTTTAATGCCAAAAGACAACATTATAGTACACTATATTATGGTGAAATTAATTATATTATTTTCCCTATATATTAAGAGCTAGATTTATTATATTGACTGTAATACATTCTGACTTGGTAGAGTGAATTAAATGAAAAGAAATAATAATTTTGGTACAAGTGTACTTGAGCAGTGTGGTGGGAGATAGCAGCTGCTTTATAAAGAATTATAAGGCATAAAATTCAATAGCAATCATTAAACTTTCTCATAACAATTTGATTTGTGTTGGGATTTTAATGTGCAAAAGCTAATATCGGTTATGTAAAAATAAATTATGGTTTTCGATTAGATTTGGAATGTGTGGCCAAATTCATTTTCTACTTTGATGTTCATACTGAGCTGCTCTGATAGCTATCTGCCAGTACACTGTCTTGCACTCATATTTATAGACTTCTATTCACATCACATGACCTTAGTTAGCCAATCAATGTTTGTCCTTCTTAGGGCTAGCCATGGCAGTAACCAAGTAAACTGTTCAAACTGCATGGAAAAATCCCTCTGAACATGAACTTTAGACAGAATTAAGTTGTCCTCTCAATATCTGTGGTGTGCATTTTGGCTTTTAACCTTATTTGTAATTTATACCTCTAATTACTTAGAACTGAACAAAATGGACAAGTAAAATGCGAATTGAGCGAGAACACAATGTACTTGTAATGCAGTGAGTAGTAATATGGTTTAGAAAAATTGTTCCTATCAAGTGCATACTATTTTGCACATTAAAATAGAATAACAAGTTCTACATAACCAATGACTAACAAAAATAAATGGTAACATTATTTCTAACTCATTGTTCAACAAAAGTGTGGCAAGAAAAATGTGATTCTTCACCTGGGCATCACTATCTCCACTGTTCCAGTGTATGTGTGTATTGGTATGTGTGTGCACGTGCATGTGTGTGCATGTGTGAGTGTGTGTGCATGCACACACCATGTTGTACATTTAGGGCAAGGTGTACATAAAGGACAATTAATAGTGTGTTCCTCATATCAATCATTTATGCAAACTTGCTCCACAGAATGAATTTGTTTTCATATAATATATCATTATTTATTATGCCATGTGGAGAAAGACATTAAAACCTGTCATTTTTCTAAGGAGTGAAAGCAATTTTATTTGTTTACCAACCAAATGACACATAACAACATTTATCTTAATTTGTTATTGGATTCTTTGAGATATTTTTATTTTAACTATATTTATGTTACAGATCTTGGTATTTAATTTGCAGTAGTGTGAAGTAATGCCTATTGTTTGTGATTTGTTGTACATAATTGTAATTTTAACAATAATCCCTCACTATAAGGTACTTTATTTTAACACCACCCTTGTTATAAGACATATATGGTCATGGAGTCCATTTCATTATACTGTACTGAAATTAAGTTATCTGTATATGGTATCACGGTACCAATTGCTTTTCCATAGACGGCAATGCTAATGTTTTGCGAAATAAATATACTTTCTATCCTACCTCATCATGCATGTCACACACTTTCACTTAGGGATGCATGAACATTACCATATATACTCAGTTTTAAGTCAAGTCCAAACTGCAAAGACTCAGATCTGCCATTTTGCATCGTGTGCTGGCAGATCTGGGTTGTTGCATTTAGGTAGGAGCAATCAGTACCTGATTTCCTGGCACATTATGTGATGCCAGATAAGGGTCTAAGCTGGTTATAGTTAGACCAACTTATTAGAAAATATATATGTTAATTGTATAAAGAATAGATTATTTAATTGTTGCATTTAGATCTTTACTTTTTATTATTTTCATATCATGGCGGTTAACTTTATGGTTAGAATCCTTTACATTCTGTTAGCAGTATTTCCATAGGATATCATTATTTTCCTACCTGTTGTAATGGCAGTTAAAAAAATAGGACCTATCACTGACACATTTGTTATAGATCATGGTGACCTAGTTTGGGTGGAAGTGGAAGTTGTGATTCTTGAGATAATCTTCACCAAGTTTCTTCACTCTTTTAACCAGAGCACATCAAGCCTGAAATATAGGTCACAACAGTCTAGTAGGGAGGCAGTGCCATGTGATGTGGCAAGACCAGTGCAGGAGTTGATTGGCCTTAATAAAAGTCTTAAGCCATCAATGTATATAGTCATGGTAAAAATGACCTCTTTTGGCAAAGCATGCTATCAAACTGCATAAGTTCCAGTGTTTTTGAAAACCAGTAATTTATATTTGGGCATTATGGGATTGTGGGCTAAATACAAGATTTATTGATTTCTAATATTGAAGAGCTTGACAACTTACAAACACTGTGCATCTCAGAAACTGAAGTGTATGAATGTGCTCCATTGAAAATGGGCAATTTTATGCTTTGTAAAACACATGTTCAGACATTTTTAGAATTTTACTTAATTCAGTTTACAATCAAGACTTATTAAACCAGTTTTAGCAAGTCATCAGAACAAAATACGCAAAGGGACCAAGTGTTTGGAGCCATTTTGTTACATTCTCAACATGTATGTCCTCTGAGCTGGTCAGTGTTGGAATAATATCCAAAACTGGATAGTAAATCTCCAGAGAGCAGAAGCATGTCACAGTGGTGCAAAGTAAGGGTGCTGTATGTTGGAATAGGATGTTGTTTCAAGAAAATGCAGCCTCTCACCAAGTTTCATGACGTGGCATAGCCTAGCAATGGAGTCATATACATTTAAACATTTTAACTGCAGTTTAATGCCATATCTATATGCAAGCACACACATGCACACACACACACACACACACACACACACACACACACACACACACACACACACACTGTTTCTTAATAGGCTTCAATTATAGAGTAGGCACTGCTTAATGTTTGTGCTGGAACCTTTTCTTTAGAAATGTATCATAAAAGGCACAACACATGGTACCAAGATTTGTGTGCTCATGGTCTGCATAAGGTGAACAGAGTTGTGTGCCCATTGTCTATGTTGCATGGTAGCAGTGACCTGCCTTTTTTAAAACTGTACCTAGCACTTTCACAGGCAGGGACATTTGTGTCCTATTTATATGTTTTTGGACATATTACTATTTTGTTTTACATCCTACTTGTCAGCTGTGATACATGGCTAATATATTATACCTGAATGAAACTTTTTTATCACTGCCATATAGTTAAACTTATAGGTGCTATACAGATTATTTCTTGTAATTTAAATTCAGTTGTACAATTTAAATAAAGTACAGTATTCTTCCTAAAAATTGACATATTTTGTGCAAAATATTCAGATAAAAATTGATTTAATTTTATAGAATTTAGAAGTGTCACAGCAGGTTTTGGTACAGAATTTCACAAGAGTGAATTTCATTCTTGTTTTGACTGAATTTTAAACTTTGCTTCTAATTCATGGCAGGTATTTATATTGTGGATGTAGGCACTTTAAGAAAAACTACAGTGTGTAAATAGCCTACATGATATAGCTGTAACTAGAATTCTTTCAAGTCCTTGTGTGCATGCCCTTGTGGTTATGTAATTACCAAGTCCATGTGAACCACCCCTCTATTAGTAATGTTATTACTAAGTTATTTGAGTACATGCCTTTACCATTTGGTAGCTACTAAGTCAGATATATACATGCCCTTGTGGCTCAGTAACTGCTAAGTTAAATGTGTACATTCCCTGATGGCAGTTAGCTATAGGTGACTCCTAATTCAAACGTGTACATGAGTAAATGCCCTCATGGTTACTAAGTCATTTGTGTACATGCCTTCATTGCTTGGTAACTACTTATTCATATGTATACATGCCCTCATGGCTAGGTAGCTACTAAGTCTTTTGTATGCATGTCTTCATTGCTAGGTATCTACTAAGTCATTTGTGTAGTGCCCTCATGGCTAGGTAACTACTAAGTCATTTGTGTACATGCCCTCATTACTAGGTAATTACTAAGTCATTTGTATACATGCCCTCATGGCTAGGTAACTACTAAGTCATTTCTGTACATGCCCTCATGGCTAGGTAACTACTAAGTCATTGTGTACATGCCCTCATTGCTAGGTAACTACTAAGTCATTTCTGTACATGCCCTCATGGCTAGGTAACTACTAAGTCATTGTGTACATGCCCTCATTGCTAGGTAACTACTAAGTCATTTCTGTACATGCCCTCATGGCTAGGTAACTACTAAGTCATTTGTGTACATGCCCTCATGACTAGGTAACTACTAAGTCATTTGTATACATGCCCTCATGGCTAGGTAACTACTAAGTCATTTGTGTACATGCCCTCATGGCTAGGTAACTACTAAGTCATTGTGTACATGCCCTCATTGCTAAGTAATTACTAAGTCATTTCTGTACATGTCCTCATGGCTAGGTAACTACTAAGTCATTTGTATACATGCCCTCATTGCAAGGTAACTACTAAGTCATTTCTGTACATGCCCTCATGACTAGGTAACTACTAAGTCATTTGTATACATGCCCTCATTGCAAGGTAACTACTAAGTCATTTCTGTACATGCCCTCATGACTAGGTAACTACTAAGTCATTTGTATACATGCCCTCATGGCTAGGTAACTACTAAGTCATTTGTATACATGCCCTCATGGCTAGGTAACTACTAAGTCATTTGTGTACATGCCCTCATGGCTAGGTAACTACTAAGTCATTTGTGTACATGCCCTCATGGCTAGGTAACTACTAAGTCATTTGTATACATGCCCTCATGGCTAGGTAACTACTAAGTCATTTGTGTACATGCCCTCATGGCTAGGTAACTACTAAGTCATTTGTGTACATTCCCTCATGACTAGGTAACTACTAAGTCATTTTTGTACATGCCCTCATGGCTAGGTAACTACTAAGTCATTTGTGTACATGCCCTCATAGTTAGGTAGCTACTAAGTCATTTGTGTATATGCCCTCATTGCTAGGTAACTACTAAGTCATTTGTGTACATGCCCTCATTGCTAGGTAACTACTAATTTAGATGTGTTCATTACCTCATGGTTTGATAATTGCTAAGTCATTTGTGTACATGCCCTGATGAATAGGTAGCTTCAAAGCATAATCAAAGATATCAACATATTTTACTAGTAAAGTTAACATCACTCTAACAGATATCACATTTCTCTTTAATACCTATTACAAAACAGATGTAAAAATTCTTATTAGAAAATGATGTTACATACCATTGTAATATCTATTAGAAAACAGATGTCATATATATATATATATATATATATATATATATATATATATATATATATATATATATATATATATATATATATATTAGAAAACAGATGTCACATTTATGTAATATCTATTAGAAAACAGATTTTGCATAAATATACTATACTAAACTTGAATTTAAAATTACATTTAACTGTTTAAAAATTTTTTATACCTGACTGTAAATCAATCTAAGACCGGTCTCTGGAAAAGGTTGGTTCCCTTTGACCTGTGCTCCAGTTGACATAATTCAGACATTTGCTGCTGTAACTCTAATGGCTGGACTCCACTGTGAGTCTGGCACCTTGTTCTTCACAAACTATTTGACTGCTTATATATATATATATATATATATATATATATATATATATATATATATATATATATATATATATATATATATATATATATATATATATATATATATATATATATATATATATTGTGAATAACAGTAAGAGTGCAAAAGAAATCTTAAAGAGTGAAACTCTTTGATATCTCAAATCAAAGTGGTTTTATTTGTTGCTAGTCCTTACAAAGTTACAAGTGATAAGGGTAATTTTGGTTTCCAGAGTTTAATGAAGTACATGTCAACTAATGTTGTAAAGTACATGTCAACTCCTGTTATAAATTTGATACATGAATGCTGACAGTCAAAATAATGTCATACCCCAATGATGTTAATGTGGTAGTTTTCCTAAGATATAATCATGTAGTCATATCCCTGTTTTGTTGATGTGGTAGTTTTACAAAGGTATATTCATATTGTCTTATCTCAGTGATGTTCATATGTAAGTTTTACTTATGTATAGTCACATGTTAATGTTGTTTTACTGAAGTGTAGTTATATTGCCTAATATCCCAGTCATGTTTTATGGTAACCGTTGTTTTGCTGAGGTAGTAGTCATATTATATAATATTGCAGTTATGTTGTATCATACTGGTAGTTTAAGTCAAGTATAGTATATTGTATAATATCCCAGCCATGGTCAGTGTTAGTTTTACTGAGGTATGTCATATTGTCTAATGTCCCAGCCAAGGTCTGTTATTTTAACTGAGGTATGATATATTGTCTAATGTCCCAGCCATGGTCTATGTTATTTTAACTGAGGTATGTCATATTGTCATATCCAGTCATGGTCTATATTATTTTAACTCAAGTGTAGTCATATTGTCTAATGTCCCAACCATGATCTATGTTAGTCTACTTAGGTATATCATATTGCTATATCCTGGTCATGGTCTGTGTTAGTTTACTGAGGTATGTCATGTTGTCTAATATCTCACCCATGGTCTATGTTATTTTAACTGAGGTATGTCATATTGTCATATCCAGTCATGATCTATGTTATTTTAACTGAGGTATGTCATATTGTCATATCCAATCATGGTCTATATTAGTTTTACTGAGGTATGTCATATCGTCATATCCCAGTCATGGTCTATGTTAGTTTTACTGAGGTATGTCATATTGTCATATCCCAGTCATGGTCTATGTCAGTTTTACTGAGGTATGTCATATTGTCATATCCCAGTCATGGTCTATGTTAGTTTTACTGAGATATGTCATATTGTCATATCCCAGTCATGGTCTATGTTAGTTTTACTGAGATATGTCATATTGTCATATCCCAGTCATGGTCTATGTTAGTTTTACTGAGGTATGTCATATTGTCATTTGAGTTTTGCAGGCTTTGATGATCAAGTTTGAAACAACTTATAAAGTCTGGATAACATTCTTGTGTTGTGTCAGTTTCCTTCTGTGTTAATGTGTTGTGTCACTGTGTTATTGTGTTGTGTCAGTCTATGTTGGTGTTATTGTGTTGTGTCAGTCTATGTTGGTATTATTGTGTTGTGTAAGTTTATGTCATTGTTATTGTGTTGTGTCAGTCTACATCTGTGTTATTGTATTGTGTCAGTCTATGTCTGTGTTATTGTGTTGTGTCAGACTACATCTGTGTTATTGAGTTGTGTCAGTCAAGGTCTGTGATTACATGTATGGGCTACTAAATTCTATTACTTTTCTTGTACTGTTTTAAAGCTTTATTAACCATGTACATCTAAAAAGACAGCGAACTGAAGTAGCAGCAAGGATGAAATTTTCTAAACTCATTTTAATGCTTTGTTAAAATATTAGTTTCATAAACACTTAGGTAATTTTTTTGATTAAGTATTAGTTTTGTAAACTCCATGTTAATGTTTTGATAGTAGTAATAGTAGTAGATAGTAGTAATAATTTTAAACTCTCTGGTCATTATTTTGATATAGTATTGGTTTTTTAAACTCCTAGTTAATCTTTTGATCTAATATTTGTTTTGTTAGGGCCACATAATTTTACTTAGTATTGGGCATTCTGCAGGGCTAAAGATGGTATAATGATTGTAGAATAAGATAACAAGGATTGATAACATTCTCATGCATTAAATGTTGTGTCTGGACACAGTACAACAGCTAAGGGCTAAGAGATAACCCATCCAGAGCAAGAATAGTTTTGAAGTTGTCTGAAGGTCATACATTTTTTCTCAAAAGATTCTGGCCCCCCCCCCATCCCTCCTACCAAGAAAATTAAATGATTAGTCCATTAAAGCTAGTGTTAATGATAATAATTAAGGTATCATCCATAATACAATTAGGGTTTTAGAGGCCCTTTAGAGGATAATTAGTCTAATTAAAACAAAATTTAAAATTTTCATTCAACATTTATTCACACCACACTAAACATTTATATGTTAATGATGTTTTTGTATTGTATGGAGATTTTTGACCAATTAAATAGCAGTTGGATACATTTACATATAGCTGTTTGATGAATTTGCAAATCTTTCTTAGATGCATTTATAATTAAAACTATTGATGAACTTACAATCAGCTTTTGGATGTACAGTGAAATGTCTCAAAACTGAGAATCTCAAGACCAATTCTTTTTTAGTCCTGGATTTTTACTTCTTTAATATCATCATTTTTCCCCAGTAATATCATCATTTTTCCCCAGTAAACTAAAACCCTTCAACTCTGAATACCAAAACAAAATTTTAGTACAAATTTTCAGTTGTGTACTAAAAAGCTCCATAAACCAAAAACTCAGTTCAAGCTTGCAAATATAATTTAGTTGCTAAATTTAGGACAAATGCAGGGACATATTAATTATGGTTAGTAAGTACATGTACTGTAGTGGGCTTATCTATGAGACAAATTCAGAAATATCTCAAGGGAATGCAAGGTTAAAACAATACTTTAAAGATACAACACACAATATAGTGTTGTAACAGGCTTATCTGAAGTCTTTGCATCATATGGAATAACTATCTTTTAAGGCAAATTATTAATAACTAAATGCTTGCACATTGTTCATTTAAGGCTGTATTTATGTGCCAATTATCTATGTGATTGATGCTATTCATTTGTATATATTATCAATAAAACATTGTTCGATTTTTAAAAAAAAAATAATTAAATATCAGAGGTTTATTAACCAGGCATATGGCCTAACTTGTGATGTTTTGCTGAAAGAGACCAACAAGCAGTATTCCTATAGTCATATTTACTCAGTTACATACCCTGAAGTTTTCATATTCAGAGTTTTAAAGAAAACACCAGCATTGCTACAGATGAGGGTTATTTGGCAATGACAAAAAAATGGAGCTGTTAACATGAGCCACATTAGTTTAGGAAACATGTAAAAAAAAAACAGACAATGCTTCATGCCTTTTTCAAGCCAGGCTTTTGAACTGTTAATATTATGAATTCTATGGGGTATTTAAATTATGTGGAAAATACATGCAATGCATAATAATAAATAATTATAATGTATTTATAGTTAACTTATAAAAGCATTTTCTTCCTCAGATGTTTCTTGTGATGAGGACTGTGTTTTAATGTGGATTTGTGTGACAGGATGTGATTTTTGGAAGGAATATATATTGTTCAGCTAATTCTTCATTAAATGCATGAATTTTGAAAAAATTCTAGTTTTCTTAATTTTGTTGACTCTGACAGATACAGACACTGATGTTGTCATGATTACATTCTCTCTTGTCACATAAACATTAAAAAAATGTTTTTCACATCTGCAAAAAATTCTGGAAACCAAAAATTTTCTCAAAACCCTCTCAAAAATATGGTCACAAAAGTTTTGTAATTAGGGGTTTCACTGCTTTTGGATGCATTTACATACAACTGCTGGATGCATTTGTAAACAGCTATTAGATTATTTACAAAACAACCATTGGATGTATTTATAAAACAGCTTTTGTCTGTAGTTACAAACAACTATTATATGCATTATGCATTTGTAAACAACTATTGAATATATATTTACAAAGCAGCTATTGGATGCATTTACAAAACAACTATCATATATATTTACAAACACATTGGATTTATTTATAAAACAGCTATAGGATGTATTTTTAAAGAGCTATTGAATGTGTTTACAAAACAGCTATTGGATGTATTTACAAAGCAGCTATTGGATGTATTCACTAACAGCTATTGGATGTATATATAAATAGCTATTGGATATATTTATGAAACATCTATTGGATGTATTTATAAACCAGCTATTGGATGCATTTACAAATAGTATATGAATGTTTAATAAGTCATTTTGTGTAATTTACTTGTGATGAAGCTTCAGTGGCTGATTAGTTAACCTATTAAATTACTGACTAGAAGGGTCTTGATTCAAGTCCTACCCAGACAAGGCTGGGCTGGGCACTGTGGTGTGTCTCTTAGCAAGGCCTTGTACTCCAATATCCTCTGCATGATATAGTCTTTCATGTGTTTATGTGTCATCAAATGCTTATGAATCAATTAGTTATATTTGTAAGGATGTATAAAGTTTCCGTTAACTTTAGAAATATTTTTAATTGCAGAGAAACCAGCAGCACCCCAAAACTTAGATCAATGACAGCCAAATACTTTCTAATTTCAAAGCCAAAGAAAGAAGTATTTTATAATTTTTTTTCAATATGCTGGGGCCATAATAAGGAATAGTAACCCCAAAAAAATGTTTTAAAAAATCTAGCACATGAGCTTTTCACCATGGGTATATTAAATGGATGAATTTTAAATCTTAATTAATATAACATGTCCTATCCACCTCCTCATTTTGTATATAATTATTATGTATTATACAAAAAATTAACTCTGACTAGAGAAATCTGATAGTAGTTCTGTCTATCAATGTGTTTACAGTTTATATGTGTAGTTAATTATAATGTACCTCAGTGTGGTCCAGTATGGCATTTATTCAGGTTAAATATTAATTGTTGTTCTAAAAATTTCATACTGACATAGTTTAACCAGACTGAATACATATTTAGTCCTGATCCTTGAATGAATAGTAACCCCAAAAAATGTTTTAAAAAATCTAGCACATGAGCTTTTCACCATGGGTATATTAAATGGATGAATTTTAAATCTTAATTAATATAACATGTCCTATCCACCTCCTCATTTTGTATATAATTATTATGTATTATACAAAAAATTAACTCTGACTAGAGAAATCTGATAGTAGTTCTGTCTATCAATGTGTTTACAGTTTATATGTGTAGTTAATTATAATGTACCTCAGTGTGGTCCAGTATGGCATTTATTCAGGTTAAATATTAATTGTTGTTCTAAAAATTTCATACTGACATAGTTTAACCAGACTGAATGCATATTTAGTCCTGATCCTTGAATGCACGGCACCTTAATTATCAACAACAGAAAAATTGAGATGAAAATTATTGATCTAGATGGACTTTTACAATGGTTGCTAGGTACTAATGAGGTAAAGAAAAGATAACACATGCTGTTGTCATTGTGATTAGATCCAGTTTGTATTGGATCAAACTGTTGGGTTGACCTTTGTCCCAAAATGTCTACATTATTTAAATTGAATACTACTTCTCCAAGCATGTAATTAATGACCTTTGGATGTGTGAGGATTGTTGTTGTTGTTATTGTTGTAGGATTTAAAGCCATTTTTCAACACAAGATATGTGATGGAAAGTATATTATGGTGGAGGAAGAACCGTAAAAAAAAAAACAACCTGGAAAGAACCACCAACCCACAAGAAGCTTCTGGCAAGCTTTTTCACGTACCCACATTGGCTAAGCCAGAGACTCAAACCAAGACAGACAGAGGTTCGACAGCAGTGATCTGTAATGGTGAGCACTAAATTAGACCACTTGGCCCCTTTTGCGACCCTGATGAATGAGGATCATGATAAATTGAATAATTCACATTTAAAGGTATGTGTAATAAAATTCTGAAAAATGACACCCATTAGTGAAATAGACAACTAAACAACCTGTATTGCTTTTAGTATAGTGTGTGTCTGTAATTTCTATGTTCATGACTGTGAATCAAAGTGTATATACAAACATCTTTGTGTGACGTGGCTATGTATCTTAACATACATCTTAGAGGATTAGTTCTGTTTTGTAACTGAGTTACACTCAAGAAAAAAGTCTTTATTTTTATTATTATTATTATTATTATTATTATTATTATTATTATTATTATTATTATTATTATTATTATTATTATTATTATTATACTGTTACAGAGTGCATCCTCCCATAACAATCACCCTAAAAAACAGTAAAGGATCATTATCCAACAAATTCTGCTTGGTCATCCTAGCAATTAGTTGTCTAATTAATTATAGGTTATTTAGCTTCAATTGTTATCCTAAATGTGACTGGTATGGATAGGTTATACTGCAAATTGTGTAAATTGGTGCTAGACTGAAACTGATCATGTCAGTAGAGTTCATTATTAAGATTGATTTTAAAACTTGTCTACACCTGTTTATAGTTCAGTGCAATCTAGTCATGTACCAAAAAAGAAAAAAAAATATATAGATATAAATAATAATATATTTTTGCACATAGGGAGATACACCAATAAGCATGATACAAATAAATAACATAACTTTACATTCAAACATTGAGGATTAAAAGAGAGACTAGATTTGTGTTTGTACAACATGAATGCCCCCACTACCAAACTTCAAACCAAAAGGTCTAAATCCAGGATGAGCAGAGGTATCTAAAAGTGTGAAAATTTGCTATAATTGTATGAAAATTTATTAGATTATCTACATATACATACATAGATGCCTACCTAATTTCATTTTACTGTCTGAACTGATTGTTGTTTAGTCATATTTACAAAATTGTTATGAAAGATGTCAAAGTTCCAAAAGTTCAAAAGTGTGTTAGCAATTGAAGTATGACTCAGTTACAACATCAATATTTAATTTGGTTATCTACATATGAATACCTGTATGCTATCAAAATCTCTTTTCTCTTCTTTGATTGTTTTTTTTGCACAAGAGATAAATGGATGTTCAGACATGAACAGAATGACCAAATCAAGATGTGACTGCTTTAAGCAGTGTGGATATAACAGTTATGTAAGAAAAGATTACTCTATCTCTTTCCAACCATAGTCAGCAGCAAATACATATGGGGAACTCATTTAAAGATCACCCTTATTGACATTTGAGGAAAAAGTTAATGCCCTGTGGTAGAATGCAGACCTGTAGACACCACCCCTTTCCAATGAATCAATTGTTGGTTCCTAAAGTCAGCTGAAATGGTTAAGTAATCATACCCACCCATGGTTGATCAGCTTGAGGTCAAACACAGGCAAGCATTTTTCACTTAATTACTTTTTCAAAGTCAACATACATGTATAAGTCATATGTCTTTGACAAAAAGCACTAAATCATACAGACTACCTCAGTGCAATTTATTTCTTTTGAAGTACGGAGTTAGCATCCACTTTTTTTTATTTTGGTACAAATAATTTTCTTTTTTTCTTTTTTGCCATCAATCTGGCTTCAACATTAACACTTTATGATAAAAGTGCATCAAATGACTACAGGACTAACTTATATAATCTATTTGTTAATGCATTGTTGCAAAGTCTGTCAAGTGATGACATGAATGATAAATACAGGACTTGTAAGATCCCTTTGTTATCACTTTGTGACAGAAGTTCATCAAATGATGACATAGAATGTTAACTGCAGCACTTATCTGACCTCCCTCCTAAATACAAAGCTAAAGAGTTTTGACAGAGGTTGTTGGGAAAGAGGGTCGTACAAAGGTTATGTGTATGTATGTGTGTGTATATACACACACACAGTTTTATATATATATATATATATATATATATATATATATATATATATATATATATATATATATATATATCTTCAACATCAGTTACTGTATTCAACTGAAAGTTTTCTATAATAATACTCAATGTATATGCATGAAGTTTTTTTTATATGCAAGGATTTTCTGTCATGACAGTGTAAGCAGAATTTAATTAGTCAGGTATACATGCCAACCATTATGCTTTTGGCATAATCATTACTCTTTTTTCACTAAATTACACCTTAAATGTAAATGCATTTGGATTACAGGTTTTTAGTATATCCCTCTCCAAAACAAATTAATTTGTTTTTTCATTTTTATTAATATCCCAATAATCACACAGAACATATTCTAAACAAGATGGCTTCTGTGTAACTATGACATAAGAGTTCATTTTTCTAGACTAGCATTCAATTTCCTAACAGTGTTTTGTTCTATTTATAGCAGCTGCCCTATTTCCAAGAAACATGCTGGTTTGTGCTTTCAAACTTATGACCTTGGTTTCTATTGATAACAGCTGTCTGGCTTAGTTAGGAGAGAACAGACTGGTTTTCTAATTTGTAATCTTTGATCACATATTCTTTGTTATGAATTATATGAGGTACAGAACCATTCTGTAGGTATTTAGCAGTAAAAGTCAAGTCAGATTTATTCTAGTTGATGCATGTTTCTCAACTGATTCCATAGATGGATTAAAAAAAACAACAGAAAACAATGATTCAAATATGAGTACATGAATTACACAATACAGTGTTCCATTCTAGGGTAGTTTCATGCCAATTACAGGCTGTGTGGAAAGTAGCAGGAGCATTATTTACCAAGTTCTTAATAGAACACAGACTACCCCTAGTGGTAGGATACAATGTCAGTCCTTTGTTCAAACAGATGCTTCCTGATGCCAAAATTGCAAAAACTATGCATGTGCAAGAACAGAATCAGCTAATATTGTTTGGTGTTGAGCAGAAGGTACATCACTTAAAATTGCAGAAGCCATGAAAATTGGGCCTTTTATTATTGCAACAGACAGGAGCAGTGATTATGATGACAAAAGGTTGTACCTTGTCTGTGTAACAGACTTGGACAATGAAAATGGGCAAGGTCAGATTGCTCTTCTTTTATTACTAAAATTAACAGCAGATTCCACTGGATAAAACATTTTCTAATCGTTTGATAATGTTTTGAATAAACATACGTTGGCAGAACTGTCTGAGGTTTTCAGTTGCATTCTATATTTTGAAAAATGTCTCCATCAGTGTACTTATCAGGTTGTCCCTGTCATATGATGCACATTGCTGGAGGAAAGGCTGCCGATAAATCAGAACTCTGAAAGTATCAGGTTGGCATTCTACCTAACAATGTACTTCATGTGGACAGAATTCATGTGCAGTGACACCTTATGTCCCAGAACAAAGACTCAGTAATTGGAAGATATAAATTTCCTCCTCTTTGTCAGGTTATGAAAGGAATATTGGTTCTTTACCATTATAATGCTGCCAGTGAGAGATTGTTCAGTAATATTAACAAAAATAAAACTGAATTCAGATCCAGGTTCTGTAACCCAGCACTTATTGCTCTGCTAGTGTGCAAAACATCCATAGTCTCAGCTGGTACAAAGTATTTTGAAATGCAGTAAGAGAGTCTGTTGCTTTTTAAAGCTCAAAATATGAAAACTTGAAGCAGTAAATGATGTTAGGGGTAAATAAATCATTAAGTACCTATGTGAATTGAATTTTATCATGTTATATGTGGATTACTCTTTTTCTCCTCTGATATCTCTTATTGTCCACTTGGATTACACTTTTTCCTTGCCAGGGCATGGCATGTATGGTCAGGTAATCACAAATCCATTCATCAATAAAGCACTTTATTCCCTAGAACTCTTTTTTATCTTTTATTTTAATAAGACCACATTTGTTCAGGTGCAGTCTTGTTCACTGTTATCAAACCACACCTTTACTTTATCTGACCAAAAATTGTTGATAACAGTGACAAAGCCACTTCACTATATATGATAATAACTCAAAAAGTAGACCATAGATAAGGATAGTTAGTACAGTGTAGATAACCAGATTTACCTAAATGATTTAGGATGTGCCACTTCAGTATACTACTAGTACATGGACCTTTGACAAGGATAGATACTGAAGTGTTTAACTTGATTTGCAATATCTGAAATGCCTCTCAATATTTATGTCCTAGTTACATGTGAACTACAATTCTCACTGACTGGATTTGTTTTTCTGCAAAATTTAACACACTCATATACATATTGGTGTTCATGACTTGAACTAAGACATGATTCAGTTGTTGTAAATCATATAAGGTATAAAGTTTGGGGATAAGCTATTCTTTGTTGACATGTATGTCTAGTGCCATAGAGGATCTAAATGAGAGTCTCTCTCTCTCTTTCTCTCTCTCTCTCTATCTCTCTCTCTCTCTCTATCTCTCTCTCTCTCTCTCTATCTCTCTCTCTCTCTCTATCTCTCTCTCTCTCTCTATCTCTATCTCTATCTCTCTATCTCTCTTTCTCTCTCTCTCTCTCTCTCTCTCTCTCTCTCTCTCTCTCTCTCTCTCTCTCTCTCTCTCTCTCTCTCTCTCTCTCTCTCTCTCTCTCTCTCTCTCTCTCTCTCTCTCTCTCTCTCTCTCTCTCTCTCTCTCTCCATTATATATTATCAAAATACCATAATACAACTAGTCCTTGTAATTGAATTACAAAAATATTTTAAATGGACACTTTATACATGTTTCAGCATCATAAAACACACATAACCAATAAAACTATTTAAAATTCAATTAATTTGATAAAGCAGCAATATTTTTCAACAGTATCACAAGTTCACACCAAACTTCAAAAGACTTTTTCTGAAATATTTTTTCTTAAAATGTCACTATTAATTGATGCATCACTTTATTTGGCCATTTTGTTGGTGAAAATAACATGTAATGCAGTTAATTTCATGTCAGCCCTTACAGTATTAGAAGCAGAATAAATTTCATGTCAGTCAGCCAGCCATTATGGCATAAGAATAAATTTCATGTCAGTCAGCCATTTTGGCATCAGAATAAATTTTATGTCTGTCAGCCATTTTTGCATCAGAATAAATTTCTTGTCAATCCACCATTGCCTTAAAAAAGCAGAATAAATTTGATGTTGATCAGCCATTGTCATATAAATTCAGATTAAAACAGCTACATTTTCTGTGTCAGTGGCATCAAGATAAATCTCAGATACATGTAAAATCATAATATTTTAAACATTTCAACCACTTTGCATTATGAAAAAAAAATGTAAACAATTAATTTTTACTCTCTATCCCTGTGTTTATATATATATATATATATATATATATATATATATATATATATATATATATATATATACACACACACACACACACACATACACTCTTGACAGATATTTTTGAAAAAGATTAAACTTATGCACAATGTTTCAAAATAATATGGATCCATATATATGAACTATTTTATGCTAGAAAGCAAGCCAAAACTCTGAATTTAATCAATTTCATCTAACACATGTCCATCCCAAAACCCAATGAAGAACTCTTTAAAAAATGTTTTCCATACTCAGGTTTACTAATTTTGAACAGAACCCCTAAGGAAATTAGAGAAAGTACAAATATAAATGCATTTAATTATAATCTAAATGGGTAAAAAGTTGAATTTAATGGATTTGACAAATACATTACAACTTAAAGTACAAAGTTTCAATCCTTCTCTTTGTTATTTTCCTCCTTATGTACTCTATATACACAATGTACTTTAGTTGTACTGTATATACACAATGTACCTGGTTGTGCTGAATATGCTGAATATACACAATGTACCTAGTTGTGCTGAATATACACAATGTACCTGGTTGTACAGAATATACACAATGTACCTGGTTGTACAGAATATACACAATGTACCTAGTTGTACTGAATATACACAATGTACCTGGTTGTACTGAATATACACAATGTACCTAGTTGTACTGAATATACACAATGTACCTGGTTGTGCTGAATATGCTGAATATACACAATGTACCTGGTTGTACTGAATATACACAATGTACCTAGTTGTACTGTATATACACAATGTACCTGGTTGTGCTGAATATGCTGAATATACACAATGTACCTAGTTGTGCTGAATATACACAGTGTACCTGGTTGTGCAGAATATGCTGAATATACACAATGTACCTAGTTGTGCTGAATATACACAATGTACCTGGTTGTGCTGAATATACACAATGTACCTGGTTGTACAGAATATACACAATGTATCTGGTTGTACAGAATATACACAATGTACCTAGTTGTACTGAATATACACAATGTACCTGGTTGTACTGAATATACACAATGTACTTAGTTGTACTGAATATACACAATGTACCTGGTTGTGCTGAATATGCTGAATATACACAATGTACCTAGTTGTGCAGAATATGCTGAATATACACAATGTACCTAGTTGTACTGAATATACACAATGTACCTGGTTGTGCTGAATATGCTGAATATACACAATGTACCTAGTTGTGCTGAATATACACAATGTACCTGGTTGTGCTGAATATACACAATGTACCTGGTTGTGCAGAATATGTTGAATATACACAATGTACCTAGTTGTACTGAATATACACAATGTACCTGGTTGTGCAGAATATGCTGAATATACACAATGTACCTAGTTGTGCTGAATATACACAATGTACCTGGTTGTGCTGAATATACACAATGTACCTGGTTGTACTGAATATACAAAAGGTACCTAGTTGTACTGAATATACACAATGTACCTGGTTGTACTGAATATACGCAATGTATCTGTTTGTACTGAATATACACAATACACCTTGTTGTACTGAATATACACAATGTACCTGGTTGTACTGAATATACACAATATACCTGGTTGTACTGAATATAAACAATGTACCTGGTTGTACTGAATATACATAATGTACCTGGTTGTACTGAATATACACAATGTACCTAGTTGTACTGAATATACACAATGTACCTGGTTGTGCTGAATATGCTGAATATACACAATGTACCTGGTTGTACTGAATATACACAATGTACCTAGTTGTACTGTATATACACAATGTACCTGGTTGTGCTGAATATGCTGAATATACACAATGTACCTAGTTGTGCTGAATATACACAGTGTACCTGGTTGTACTGAATATACACAATGTACCTAGTTGTACTGAATATACACAATGTACCTGGTTGTGCTGAATATGCTGAATATACACAATGTACCTAGTTGTGCTGAATATACACAATGTACCTGGTTGTGCTGAATATACACAATGTACCTGGTTGTGCAGAATATGTTGAATATACACAATGTACCTAGTTGTACTGAATATACACAATGTACCTGGTTGTGCAGAATATGCTTAATATACACAATGTACCTAGTTGTGCTGAATATACACAATGTACCTGGTTGTGCTGAATATACACAATGTACCTGGTTGTACTGAATATACAAAAGGTACCTAGTTGTACTGAATATACACAATGTACCTGGTTGAACTGAATATATACAATGTATCTGTTTGTACTGAATATACACAATATACCTTGTTGTACTGAATATACACAATGTACCTGGTTGTACTGAATATACACAATATACCTGGTTGTACTGAATATAAACAATGTACCTGGTTGTGCTGAATATACACAATGTACCTGGTTGTACTGAATATACAAAAGGTACCTAGTTGTACTGAATATACACAATGTACCTGGTTGTACTGAATATACGCAATGTATCTGTTTGTACTGAATATACACAATATACCTTGTTGTACTGAATATACACAATGTACCTGGTTGTACTGAATATA
Source organism: Potamilus streckersoni (assembly GCA_016746295.1). Classification (NCBI taxonomy): domain Eukaryota; kingdom Metazoa; phylum Mollusca; class Bivalvia; order Unionida; family Unionidae; genus Potamilus; species Potamilus streckersoni. The sequence goes on from JAEAOA010002070.1 coordinate 1,019,619, forward strand.
CACAATATACCTGGTTGTACTGAATATAAACAATATACCTGGTTGTACTGAATATACACAATGTACCTAGTTGTGCTGAATATACACAATGTACCTGGTTGTGCTGAATATGCTGAATATACACAATGTACCTGGTTGTACTGAATATACACAATGTACCTAGTTGTACTGTATATACACAATGTACCTGGTTGTGCTGAATATGCTGAATATACACAATGTACCTAGTTGTACTGAATATACACAGTGTACCTGGTTGTGCAGAATATGCTGAATATACACAATGTACCTAGTTGTGCTGAATATACACAATGTACCTGGTTGTGCTGAATATACACAATGTACCTGGTTGTACAGAATATACACAATGTACCTGGTTGTACAGAATATACACAATGTACCTAGTTGTACTGAATATACACAATGTACCTGGTTGTGCTGAATATGCTGAATATACACAATGTACCTAGTTGTGCAGAATATGCTGAATATACACAATGTACCTAGTTGTATTGAATATACACAATGTACCTGGTTGTGCTGAATATGCTGAATATACACAATGTACCTAGTTGTGCTGAATATACACAATGTACCTGGTTGTGCTGAATATACACAATGTACCTGGTTGTGCAGAATATGTTGAATATACACAATGTACCTAGTTGTACTGAATATACACAATGTACCTGGTTGTGCAGGATATGCTGAATATACACAATGTACCTAGTTGTGCTGAATATACACAATGTACCTGGTTGTACTGAATATACAAAAGGTACCTAGTTGTACTGAATATACACAATGTACCTGGTTGTACTGAATATATGCAATGTATCTGTTTGTACTGAATATACACAATATACCTTGTTGTACTGAATATACACAATGTACCTGTTTGTACTGAATATACACAATATACCTGGTTGTACTGAATATAAACAATGTACCTGGTTGTACTGAATATACACAATGTACCTGGTTGTGCTGTATATACACAATGTACTTGGTTGTACTCTTTATATATATATATATATATATATATATATATATATATATATATATATATATATATATATATATATATATATATATATATATATATATATATATATATATATATATATATACACCTAGTTGGAATATGCTTGTTTAAGCTTTCTATTTTTTTTTGTCCATGTATGCATTTAGCTTACTATCTGTGTTTTTGTTTAAATTATTTATTGTGTGTGCCATAATGTATAATGTATATAAATTTGCATATAGAAGACTGCAAGGAGGATTATTTATTGCCATGAAACTAACAGTATCCTCATCTTCTTTAAATAAAGTCATTTATCATCATCATCATCAACATCTTCTTCTTCTTCTTCTTCTTCTTCTTCTTCTTCTTCTTCTTCTTCTTCTTCTTCTTCTTCTTCTTCGTATGTACATATAATACTGGCATATGAAGAAAAAATATCAAAGTATTGCACATATAATCATTCATTAAAAATCAATTTTACACAGATTTTAATATTGGTTACAATATGAATGAAGAGACTGGTCATTTTTTATATAAAAAAGGCATTGCATGGCAATTTATAAATAATTTTCAGAATTTACTAGATATTTGTTCAGCATTTTACTTTTATAGTATAAACATTTGCAAACTGTCCATTCAAGATTGCAATATTCATTAATGTCAAAAATGAAACAACTAAGTATTTTCTCTCCATTAATCTGAATCAAGCTGTGCTCTTGCAGAGCATCTGATTAACTGTTTGGATAAATTAATTTAAACTTAGTATTTAAGTATTGTACAGTAATATTTTTCAAAGGTAATACCTCTCTCCATGCTTATAAAAAAAATAGTTTATTTCTTGTATTTTGCTTGAAGATTAAAATGTTATGCTTGTTACAATTTTGTTACTTACAGCTATTAAGTTTTATGCAATCAAAGTCGATTACTTAACTCAATATGTATTAAATGAATTCAGAAGAAGCAGACTATGTTTCTTCAGATCCAACCAGTTAATCAATAGGGGTGGGATTGAAATTTTCAATCCAAACCAGGATTTTATTTTTGCATCTCAAGATATTCTTTTATATAAACGTTAAATAAAGTTTTTTTTAAAAAATCAGAGCAAGAGTGTTTTTTTTTAAGTTATGAAGGGGCCATATATTTTGTTTTAAAATCCTAGTCCCCAAACCAGGAAAATGAACTGGGAGTCCCTAATAACATAACCTGTATCACGTTTGTGGTGCTCTAAGCATTGTTGGCAGAGGGGTGGACTAGATATGGCATGATTTAATGTTTTATGGCATAGCAACACAGGCATGTTGAAAACATGAAAAAACTAATTAAAGACTTTCTCTATTGATCTGAATCATGCCATTGCAAAGTAGTAACAACTTTTCTTCTCACTGCAGTGTTCACAGATTGTGAATTTTGTATTTAACTATTGTTTTGAAAACAAATTCAGCTGTATCTCACAAACTGAAAAAAAGACAATTAAAACTAAGCGAGTCCCTAACCAATAGATGAATCACAACATTGAACTCTGTACATAAATAAAAAAAATATCTCCTTGGGATTTACAATTAAATCTGTCCCTCAGTCAAACCAAGAATCCTTTACCTGTACATTGTAACTTGAATTGCCATGACCAGTATGTCTACAGACTTGGAAATCCAAATATCAAAAATACATCCAAGATGGAAAGTTTACAATGGAAAGACATGCAGTAGTTTGGAATAAGATCATCTCATTTGTTAAGAACCTAATGCTTAAAAGTAAAAATGTACTATATATATATATATATATATATATATATAATGTGTGTTTTTGTGTATATATGTATATATATGTGTATGTATTTATGTATGTATGTATGTATGTATGTATGTATGTATGTATGTATGTATGTATGTATGTATGTATGGATGGATGGATGGATGGATGGATGGATGGATGGATGGATGTATGTATGTATGGATGGATGTATATATATATATATATATATATATATATATATATATATATATATATATATATATATATATATATATATATATATATATATATATGACCTAGCTGATAAGCTTGAATTTTATTGTATTTCACATTTTGAGTTTATTATACCCCACCCCACTTGCAACAGCAGTGTCAGATTTGGTCCCATTTTTTCTTCTATCCATCCCAAGAAAATTGTGCTCAACGCAGACAAATGATATTTTGCAAGGATATTTATACCTATTTTTAAATGACCTGATTTAATTTTCAGGGCAATACAGCAAGCTTTTATCTTTTTTTGTATAAACTTTTGAACCCTTGGAATTTTTTTTTTTTGACTTCCAGAAGCCTTGTTACTTTGATTAAGGAAAAATTATTTTAGGTAGACAAATGAAATCTTGTATGCATAATTGTATTGCTATGGAGATGACATGATTACCATTTCAAGCTGTTACTACAATTGTTTTTTTTTTTTTTACATATCTTTAAAGTTGGTGGACTTGGCAAAATCTTGTCAGAACAATAAAAAGAACTTGAGGCAGAAAAAAATCAATTTTGCAAGCATATATGTGAATACATACCTAGAGTACACTTTTAGGCCATTGCAGCAATTTTAACAGATTTAGCAGCAGGGGTCATAGTGGACTAATTGCTAAGATCACAGATGTATGGATCCTTTCAGCATCCCCTCCCCAACAAATCAGTCACACATAAAACATGGAGTGAGTGCCACAAGTCCAGCCCATTGCCTTGGGTGGCCTTGGTTTTACAGTATGAAGGGCAGGTTAATATAATGCCAGAGCTACTATGATTTTCAATAAGCATTTTGGAGGGGACACATTTGCACTTTATTTGCCTGAACTTAAATTTTTGAAAAAGTTGAGCCACACACATTTTGTGTCTTACTGTGATTTTCAGCAGCCATTTTCGATGGGGCCCTATTATCAATGCTATGGTATATTTTTTTGTTTTACTTGGATTGAAGGTGTCCAATCACCCATTTGTGGCTTGAAAGGAGCACCTGCTTTGCTGGCATAAATAGCAGGCTTGACAAGACTAGTCCATGAAGAAAGAATGTCTTGTTTGTACCATGGTGAAAATGATGGGTGGTGTGGTGGCCATCAGGACAACTGCCAATTGAATATCTTGCACAAACAGGTGTCATACCTTTTATTCACTTCCTGAATGCCCATCTTGCCTTGGATAACATCTATCTCATGCAAATCCTTTGGGCAGGTCACTATGCAAACCATCATGCACTTCCATGGTCTGAAATATTACTGAGCAATGGCCTGGATAGTGGTTTCCTGTGTTCCTGAAAGTTAGCACAACAATGCACATCAACTGCTCAACCTGCACAGCTGGAACTTTCAAAATGGTAGGCATGCTGTTAAGGCAGTGATTGCCATTCGGTCCTTGTTCTTGCTTTGTGTAGCATTATCATCTACCTGAGTCCGCAATGCAGAGGGACAGCCAGCTGGACAAAGTTCTGGACTTATATTTGCATTCCAGGAAGTGGCTGAACCTGTGTCCCACCCAGGCCTTGTTTTTTGCCAGTGGTATAAGCTCCTCTTTGTTTGGTTTTGTGAATGATTTAAGTTCTGTATTTTACCCCCAATGTGTACCGCTGGAATTGCATGCCAGTATCGAATTGATACAAACCTGAATATGTGCAACAATCTGTTTGGCTGAGTTTTCATCCCCAGTGATGCAGGAAACTCTACCCTGTCCCACTATGACCTTACTGTGACATATATAGCTGAACATGTGGACATAATTGACAAAGGTGGGTGGTCTTTTAGTGAGTGAAGGGTGGTGTGACTAGCATTGCTGGCAAGGCTCTGACCCAAGTAATGTCATAGACTATAGGTTGCTCTTATATGCATTCTTGTGGAGAAAGTTTGCATGTATAGTGGCACTTTTCTTGGTGAATGCCCATATTTTTCAATGTTGTACTTACAGCTTCCATCAGACGGAAATGTTGGTTTGATAGTCAAACTGTTCATGTTTAGCGAAAGTGGCATGTATACCATTCAATCTAACTATCTCAAAGTTCTTTAGGTCACTGGTTTTCAAATTTAAACATTGTTGAAGGTCTTGACAGAATTCTTAAAAACCGTTCCTTATTTCAGTTGACTTTTAACTTGACAATTATAAAGCACTTTGTATTGAACTGTTTCAAAATAAAATGCATAATAATAATTAACATTTTATTTTGTTCTGCAAATTAAAGGACCCAACTTGTATTTTAATATCAGTAATTTTATATTTCAAATGCAATGGAATCTGTTTTTTAAGCAATGTTAAGTTGTGTTTTTTAATAGTTTGACAACCTTTCCTTGGACCACCCTGAATCAGCGCTTGCAGACCTCCAGTTGTCTGCATACCTCCATTTGATAACCTCTATAATAGGTGACTGGACCCCTCAAAAATGGTTCCTGAAAATATTGGTAGCTCTAGCTAAAAATGTGTGACTGTATCCCTGCAAAAATTGTGGTGGTTCTGGCCAAGTTATACAGAACTGAATCTCTTAGAAACTTGTTGCTGAAAAGCTGAGTAGCATAATGCCCTAGGATGGCTGCAGTCACAGCTCTCCATGTTCTTAGTGTGAGTGACTTTGGGGAAACCTTGACTGAACCAAAGTTTATTGAGATATTAGGTGTGGGAGGCTCCTCACCTTTTAAAAATTGGTCAATTATGTGCAGCCCCCCCCACTGCTCTTAATAAATGAACTATAAAGTAGGTACATGTAATTGTTCCCTGAATATAGTATGGAAACAATGATACTCTAAACCTTACATTGTTTTCATGCAGGAACAATAACTTCTTTATCTATGTTGTAAATGAACTGTTTTACTGTTAGATATGAACAGTGGCAGGACTATGGTACTGCTATAAATTACATTGATGATCTATTATTGCTACATCTGTTCCTTATTGCCACACTGCTTTGTTATTTCTTACATTAAATATAAAACCTGTTATCATGTGTTGAAAAAGTTATCAAGACTAATATTTGTCTATTTCTGTGACCGTCTTGTGAATTTTTGTAAATTATATAAATTTGTAATGAAATATTTTGAATTAGTCTGTATAAAGTATATAGCTAGTTTGTACCAATATCCATTTGGATTGGTCAAGTGATATAGTAACCCCAGGTAGTCTTATAAATCTGCTTGCATTGTTTAGGTATCAGTATGGTGTTTAGAGTCTTGATAACAATATGATAGTACCAGGCCAATATCCCAGGGTTCATTTAAATCATTCAAGTTGTTTTGCTGTGGGGGAACATTAACTTACATGGCATATTGCTGCTTGTACAATACAACAGCTAGGACCTTAGGACTGAATTTCACTTGGACCAAATTGTTAATTGAATATAGGACAGAAGATGTGCAGTAATGTTTATGAGATATTGATGCCTGTATACATACATTATTAACAACTAGGACATCAAGGAATTTCACTTGGACCAAATTGGTAATTGAATATTGAACAGAACCTGTGTATTAACTTTTTATGGCATATTGATGCTCACATATAAAAGCTAGGACTGTATGACTAATTTCTCTCAGAACAAGCTGTTGATTGAATAAAACATGTACTGTTACATGCTTCAAGTTGAAGCCTAAATATACATAGCAATGACCGATTGAATTAATAACGTCATAAATGTTCACATTAAATGTTATTGAATTGGAAACTTGATTCAGTGGAGAAACTGTACAGCTTATAGGAGATATTCAATGCATGATTTGATGGAAAGCCAGTGTACTGGGGCAGAAAATTCAGTGATGGTTATTAAAAAATCCTGTTGCAATTGAATGTAAAGCATATAGACATAGATAGTGCTTCAGTGATTGTTAATAATTTTTAAATATTTAGACTGAAGTGTTTTAATAAATTCAAGTGTGAAATTTGGATGTTGAAGAAGTACAATTATGGCTGATATGGAATTTATGAAAAATCCTTACTACCTGGCTGGTGGCTTGCCTGTAAGTATTCTTTTTAATTACACTGTAAAATGTGTACACAAAGTAAAGAATAGTGTTGGGAATAGGTTTAAAGACCTCAATCAATCATCATTTATTTTGAACCTTTGAACCATAAATTTGATTCAGTTGGAGATATTTTTCTACATTTTTCATGAAAATATCATTTTCACATACCAGGTAATGCTTGTCTTTTCCTGAAATCATGGAATTATTACTGTAACCAGGTTATCTTTCAAAAACTCAAGATATCTGCAGGTTCTGATGAATGATGTCCAGAAAGATTTCGGGTATGAAAAGATTTATCATTTATTTAATAAACATTTTGGTTTGTGATGCCAACAGTGTTAAAATTGTGTAAGATCAAAATATTTTAAAGAAGAAAGCTTACATTCTTTATAATCAATTACCATGCTGAAAATCATTATCTTCATTTCACTTATCTAACTTATCTTTGATTATTTTGATAATCACCACACCAATTATAAATATTAATTGTCAAATTGTACACAGCTAATTGAGATCATTTATCTGTAATTATCTGTAATGTTGAATTCTTGCCATTGATGGTGTTGGTAGATAGATATACCAGTAAGCACTTCCTGTGGAGAAAGATACAGTATTTAAACTGTCATATGAAGGGGTGTGATAGGTGCCATACTATTATTGTTCACCATAATTAACACCTACTAACAAATTAGAAAATATAGAGCTGAATGTGTGTCATGCACCAGAATTCAGACACTATGACCATCTTTCCATGATTCACTCAAAATTGTATAAAAGTCATGTTAGGGTTCTTAAGTGTGTGTGTGTGTGTGTGTGTGTGTGTGTGTGTGTGTGTGTGTGTGTTAGATTTTTAACATAGCTTTAACAATTTTTCATTCATATCGCTATGATGTCTGCTACGACGTCAGCAGTGTGACAGTTTATAGTGATGTCTAGCACTGAAGCATCATGCCACAGACATGTGTCATGATGTCCCCCCACCAAGTCACATTATCCTGACACCAGGCCAACCAGTCCTAACACTAACCTCTTAATGCTGAGCGCCAAGCAAGGCAGGTATTACCATTTTTAAAACTCTTTGGTATGACTCAGCAAAGGTTAGAACCCACGACTTCCCGCATCCGAGGTGGACGCTCTGACCGCTAGGCCACCAGATCAGTCTGGTTTTTAAATTGTTTAGTAATTGTTGGCAAATATTTGGAATGAAGGCTACTCACATACTAAACTGGTTCACTGGGTTCTACCATTAAATTATTGCTGCCCAGTTCTATTTAGGATGCATTATGTGATGAAGATATGTCACACAAAAACACTCAGTTGCTGTTACCTGCTTTATAGGCCTTGAATCTGCATCAGTGGTTATTATTGTATATTTCTTTTTTTAAAAAAATGATCTTGATAGACTATATTTAAAATGTACAGTTTAATATCTGCATAAGGCATCCAAATGATTTCATATGAAGTCCATACAAGAGCTAATGATGTCATGTAAAAATACTCTATGGGCAGAACAAGCCCAGACTTCCTCTTTGTATTGAAAATCTGCGGTATGATGTTTCAGATACAAATCATGTTCCAAACAAAGTATAAGACATTGCCTTAGAAACCTCTGGTAAGGACATGAGCATTCCAGCATGGCATTCAACAGCCCGTTTGACTCCTTGGTAACAACAACCTCCTTGTTGGCATTCTGTAAAGACCAATATAGTATCTTTTATTAAGACAGTGTTTTTAGTAAACTGTCCTATTTCTGTCGTGAGCTAATAGTGTGTGTTTCACGCTGTTGTTTAATTAATACAATTTTAGAATGTAGATTTATTAATTAGACAGGGACACAGTATCATTTAGAGGCAAGGTGCAGTAGTTCACAGCACATGCAAGATTCCAGCATCATCATTGTAAACAATAATAAAGGTGACCCAATGGACTTTGGCATTTCACTTCTCAGCATTACTGGGAAGACTTTTGCAAGAGTGACCTGGATGAGGCTCCACAGACTGATTGCTTCCAGAGGTGCAGTGTGGCTTCAGAGTGGGCAGATAAATAGAGGATGTGATCATCTACACCAGGTGCAAGATAAATACAGAGAGCAACAGAAACCACTCTTCATAGGATTTGTGTACCTCCTTGATACAGTACAGTCATCAACACAGGAATCTTAAGATAATAACAAAGACTGGCTGTCCCCACCCCCAACTTCTCATCCTGATGTGTTCATTTCATGATGATATACATGATATGGTACAGTTTGATAGATTCATGTCCCCAACAGCTTCAAGGTCAAGTGAGGACTGAAACAGGGTTGCATCCTGGCACCATCACTTTTTGCCATCTCTGTCCAACTCAACTATGCCTTTGATGTGGGAATGGAAGGCACCTACCTGCATACAAAATCCAATGGAAAATTGTACAACTAAACCAGGTTGACAGCCAAAACCAATATATGGCACATCCCTATAAGAGAATGTCTGTTTGCAGACAACATAACAGTGGTTGCCCATATGTCAGAAAGCTGAGCTCCAAAACCTCAAGGACAGTCTCTCTCATGCATATTTCACATTGTCCCTCACCATCAGCATTAAGAAAACAATAGTCATTTGACAAAGCTAATTGCACAGCAGCCACACAAGCATTCATCTGGATGTAATCAGCAAGTTCTGCTAAACAGAATCTTCTCTGGTGGACAACCTATCACTTGACAAGGAGATCAATACTTGCATTGGAATAGCAGCAACCACCTTTAGCACAAAATGCACCAGAGATGACAACAACCTTATCATAAGGAATAAGATACTGATCTGTCAGGGCTGCAAAAGATGGACTATCTACAGTCACCAAGAGGAGGAACTCAACAGCTTCCACATTTGATTAATGCATCACAACCTTGATATCACATGGCAGGACAAGGTGATTAAGACAAATAATGCCCTTGCCCAGGCCAAACTACCAATCATCCTGACACTTCTTTAATATAGTTGTGCTGACTTGGACTCATGCACAGAATGCTAGATAGATGCATTCCAAAGGACTTGCTCTACAGTGAAGTTGCCAATGTCAAGGGACCAGCAGGATGTCCAAACTTCCACTTTAAAGATATCTAGAAGTATGATATTAATGAGCTCAACATTAGCATTCATGAATGGAAGTCGGTGGCAAAAAGCAGAGAAAACTGGAACCACAAGCTGTATGTTGGAGTGCAAATCATGACACACAAACAGCAACACAGTAAGCAATGTGCCAACCAGGCTGTATCTATCATAGAACTCATTTGTCACATGAAATAGGCCCTGTTGTTCCAGGACAGGACAGTTCAGCCATTCACAGAAATAGAGCAAATACCAAAATTGTCACCAATAGCTACTACATTACCATTATCTTAGACACTGATGCCAGCATCCTGAATGTAGTTTTGGTGATTGCAGAGGGATTCACAAAGTCTCAGTGAAAAATTAGAAGGATATGATTAATGGATCAAACTAGGAACCATGACAGTAATAAAAATCAGCAGGCTGAATGAATAGTAAAAAAATGTTTTCTTGCTGAATTTTGTATTTTCAACAGAATATCACTGACAAACAGTGAGAAGTGTCATGTATTGTCAAGGTCCTACTGATGCAAAAGTCTCCATTTTTGTAGCATAGTTTATATGAATACACAATTTAGCTTTAAAAAAAATATTAATTAGTCTTCAAAGATATAGCTCCATAAAGCATGGACATTTTTAAATTATACAGGTAGATCATGGGTAAAAATTGTAGGGAAAAATGTAAAACATTACAATACAGCCTTTCCCTGGTATACTCCCATTTTCAACAGGGTGTCAGTTTTGGATGGTGACTGTATGGAAAATCTAGTGATGTCCTCAAATGAATTAATAATTAAAAAGAATATGTTGTAAGCTTCCTGCAGTTCATGGTTGTAACTGAATGATGTTTCTTCATTTCTGATTGGACAAATATAGTTAAACATGACTGAAAATAACACTGTTTTTGGAGGACTATTTGTTTTGGAAAACCACAATAGTATTTGCAAATGTGTATATTACAGTATTGGTCACCCTTACATTTATCTATTTATAGCTTCCATACTTTAGTTCTAGATCACATACTTAGACAAAGCTAAATGTTGATGTTGATGTTTGCTCCTTACATAAGAAAAACACCTATATATTTTTGGAATGTAAAGGTCACAGGTTAAGGTCACTGTGACTCAAACTGAAAAAACAATGAGTTCAGAAGAAAAAGATTAAAATTCAATTATTATAACTCTAATTACACAGCACATAATAACACTTAATTGGTTGAGGGGGGCTTGTTGATATGGGAAGAAAATACACAACAGAAGTAGGGAGATACATCCTAAAGATCAGGTAATTCATATACTTAATAAAGATAGCTGGTTTTATATACCCTCTTTCGACAGAGTTCACAAATGGTTTGCCTCAAAAGCAAAGAAGGAACCTTTTGATTCTAGAGTTAACAGGAAAAGGTCAAGGTCACTGAGACCCATCTATCAGCACTGTCAGGAGTTGGCAGCCCCTTTACATAAATACAGATATTAAATATGGGGATGTGTGAAGGTGGATGCTGGTGAGGGGGATGTCATATATATATATATATATATATATATATATATATATATATATATATATATATATATATATATATATATATATATATATATATATATATATATTGCTCAGATATGGTGTTATGGAGTTATGTAGTGTTAGATATCGATGAGAGATCAACTACCTAAAGAGACCACTTTTGGCAGAAGGGCTAGTTATTCTCTCAGGATGGGTTTCTCTATGTTAAAGTAGATTTTAAGGCCAAACAAAAAAAAATATGTTTTTGATAATCCAATTTACCTTATTTTAATGGTCCTGGCCCAGTAACTTTTTTACCATGTAGTAAAATAATACAAACTGGTACCAACCTTGCCCCAGTTTTCACATATGAATAAGTAATACTAATATAGACTGTTACATTTGATATTAGCTGAATAAAAAGAAATTAAAAAATTAGTATCAACCTTCCTATCCTATTTTTTTTACAACATTACCAGAACTATAAATATGATTTAATTGCATCAAATTAGTATTTTATTTACTAGTCTGTTATTACAAAATTAACTATATATAAGCACTTTAACAATAATTGGACTCAAAAATTGGAACAAATTGATTCATTAATGATATATTTATGGTAAATGTTGTGATTATTAGCTTGATGTATCAAAGTTTGGTGGTTGTGTTTAGTTTTCTTAAGAATATGTTGCTGCCATTTGGCATTTATGAAAGAACCTTAGAGATAGTATTCAGTCAACATCACATTCTGTAGAAGTATGACCAACCTTGAACTGTCTTCAACCCTATTTACATGCCAGCATAATAAATGAAGAAATTTTTTAATATTATGCTCACTGAAACAACCTGGTCATGCCTGCCGAATGATTGTTGTATATACTCACTTATGAGTCCATTGCAGACTGCACAGACCCAGATCCCATGTTGTATAATGCACTGGCAGATCTGGGTCTGTGCAGTTTGTCACAAGTAATCAGTAAAACAAACAGCATGGACCCTAATTTGCAGGTTATTATGCTCTGGCAGGTCAGGATTTATTGTTGTTTGCAGTTTGGCTTGACATAGAAACAAGCTTTGGCATAAATATTATTATTGTTATGGATGATTAGGAACTATGAAGTGTTCTGTCAGTATGCTTTGGTATGAGATTAGGATTGGACCTTCTATTATACTCAATAATTTTCACTGCTTAAATTGTAAAATCTAATATAGAGTTATGCAGTTATCTTAAAGTAGAAAATCTCCTATAACTGATACTTCTTTGAATTCATATGGGTCGTAGCACTGCTAACGTTGACTGAATTCCTAACTGCATTTGTCCAGCAAATTTTTTAATCTCTTTAACCCCTTTCGATATTACTGTATTCAAACAGTGCTATTGATACTGCTGTATTTTATTAATTATCAATTAGAAATCAAGAGCATCATACCGTTCATGTCTCATCATTGAACAGGAGTGGGGATGAGACTCTTAAACCAATGAAGATAAGTTTTTCTTCATCTCTGGATAATGTTTCAGCTAATTAGATGGAATTAGTTTATTTTGCTACAGGTGAGAGCAAGCTTTTTTTACAACTAATCCCACCCTCACAATAACAACTACAAATGAAAATGTGATGTTCAGTCCCATAAGAGTGAATTTTGCCCATCATTCCATGTGGCAGCATTATCGTGTATAGATTTGCTGTGAATGTTCTTTTAAGTCAGCTTCAAGCATAGTAGTTGTTGGTAAGAATTGCTTATTTTTTAAAATAATTATTACCATAAAAATCATGGAAATAAATCTGATCATCCAGAGACTTTGGTATTCTGGAAATTTTAATAAATGTTCTTACTTACCATTTTCAAACTTCCACTCATTTTCATATACTATCCACTTTATGTGCCTTATCTTATCGAGCATGGCATGAAAATCCTTCTAAAAAAATCAAGTGGGACCATCTCAAGTACAATCCATTTGTAACATGAACAGAGTAAAGCAACACCTTAAAACTTGATAAATTAGAATTTGATTCATCACCTCTGCATTGCAAGTTCTTATCTTACTTTTAATTGTCTGTGTATTTATACTATTATTCATACAGCATAGGAAATGAATGGCCAGGCCATTATGGAAAGGGTGCGACTTAACAGACTCAATACAGGGGGAAATTATTTACCTTAAATATTTTATCTTACAAAAGATCAGCAAAGGAGAGTGCTCTCATTAGACATGAAGCGAGTCTATATTTCAAGGACTGAGCAATACACCTTACCAAAATGGAAGTTTTAATTGATGTAATAATTATCTTGTGTTAAAGAGTTCCTTCTAGGTCACACACAACAGATATAATTGTAGTGTCCTAGAACATTCTTGGTCTAATGTCAAAACTGGGAGAAAACAGTTTTTTTTCCTCAGACAACTCTACACTGACACTTGCTTCTAAGGTGTATTGAGTGAACAACTAGTAAGACTTGAACAGTTTTTTTGTGTGAATTTTCTCAGATTTCACACATTACTGACAGATTGTGTTGTGGATTTCATTAGTTTTCATACATTGGTGACACTTGCTGTAACCTGCAAGAAATGGATACTGATGACGAAAAACCAAGAAAAACTGTTGTAGTGGACATCTGGGTAAGAAAAGTGACCTGTGTGTAACTTTCTAGGTGAAGCAGGTTGATTACACTTAAGTACATAATTCATAAAATATACATATTTTTTCTTCAGATTTTGTTTAAGTACATGATATTATTTTTATTCAATTACTTAATAAGTGCATGCTCACTGTTGTTCATACATCATTATTTTTTATGAGCAAGCTGTTTTTTGTTCAGACTACTGTTTATATATAGTGGAACTTACCTAAGGCCCTAAGGAGGACCAAATATTCAGCCACTAAATGACAGTTTACAATTAATTAGAAGGACACTAATCTGTTTGATTGATTGATTGATTGATTGACTGATTAAACCAAGAAAAACTGTTGTAGTGGACATCTGGGTAAGAAAAGTGACCTGTGTGTAACTTTCTAGTTGAAGCAGGTTGATTACACTTAAGTACATAATTCATAAAATATACATATTTTTTCTTCAGATTTTGTTTAAGTACATGATATTATTTTTATTCAATTACTTAATAAGTGCATGCTCACTGTTGTTCATACATCATTATTTTTTATGAGCAAGCTGTTTTTTGTTCAGACTACTGTTTATATATAGTGGAACTTACCTAAGGCCCTAAGGAGGACCAAATATTCAGCCACTAAATGACAGTTTACAATTAATTAGAAGGACACTAATCTGTTTGATTGATTGATTGATTGATTGACTGATTAATTTACTGGTGTTTAATGACACATCAACACATGAATGGCTGTATCATGCTGAAGCAGTTGAGGAGTACAGTGTCTTGTCCAGAAAAGCATCACATCTGCCATCCTAACTTGTTATTGACAGGATTTGAACCTAAACACTTATCAGGTCAAGCAAGTCTAGCACTCTAAGACTGACCCACTGCAGTTCTCAAGTTGGACTAAATTTTCTTTTCACAGTAGGCATGGATCTTCAGAATACTTAAGGTCCAGTATATACAGGTTCTATTGTAACAGGGTTCCACTTAAATTAAACAACATAGATCCATAAATACAGTTACATCATATCTCAGTAGATCTTGGTCAATCCAGTTTGCTTGGGATCATTGGTAGAATAAACATCATAGACTCATACATGCCAGTGATCATGCAGTGGCAAATCTAGGTCTGTGTTGCTTGAATTTGGACTCAACTTGTGAGTCGGTATATATGGTAACTTATTGATTATTTATGAAACCAAATCAAATCAGACTGGATATTCTGAATTAAATGTAGCATTAAAACAAAAAATACTCCTTGGTAGTCTGTGCTTCCTAAGTAGGGTAATTTAGGTTTAGGTCACTTTAAATCAGATAGAAATGTACATGTAGTTGTTATTGATGCCTTAATAATGTAGTTTTGTCATATTGTATCGTTTGATGCTCATGAAAAACCATTGTATCCATAAAACTTTGTCACGGGTCCATGCTGTGTGACATAAGTTTTCTAACAAGTTTTGTTTTTGTAAGGAGATATGATGCACTGGAGTATGGTTTAGTCCTTCTTAAGGCAGAGGACTAAGGGTCTTCCAGTGGCCCATCTAAAAGGTGAAAATGGTTCGATATTAAACCTTCTCTAGTACCAGTGTATGTGTGGTGTGTGTGTGTGTGTGTGTGTGTGATTTAAATTTGTAATGTAGCTTTAACAATTTTTTAGTCATATCACCACTGTAGTGTGCAGTGTGACAGTTTATAGTGATGTCTAGAACTGAGGCATCATGCAGTGGACATGTAGAATGATGTCCAAACCCAGTCATATTATCCTGACATCAGGCCAACCAGTCCTAACACTAATCTCTTAATGCTGAGCACCAAAGAAGGGCAACTGTTAGTACCATTTTATAAGTCTTTGGTATGACTCAGCAGGGGTTTGAACCTGTGACCTTCCATATCTAAGGCTGATGTTCTGTTACCACCAGGCCACTGAAACGGTTACACCAGCACCTAATGCCCATAATTAAAACTATCTTAGTATAAGATAACGTAATGGCCATATTTAAATCTATTTCAGTTTAGGATGACCTAATGTTCATAATTAAATCTACCTCAGTTTAGGATGACCTAATGTTCATAATTAAATCTATCTCAGTTTAGGATGACCTAATGTTCATAATTATATCTACCTCAGTTTAGGATGAAATGTTCATAATTAAATCTACCTCAGGATAAGTCGTTTGCTGGCCACATTCAGTGATATAACACTTATAGCCATAGCTAACAACCTCAATTAGAGTTACGAAACCAGGAAGGAAAAGGAATCTTATATTGGATACTCCACCTTAGAACATTGAAACCAAGTGGACTCTAAACCAAGAAGACTAGAAAAAGAAAGCTAAGCACTAATAGAATTATCATTTGCAGCCAACACATTTTCTTTTTAAACTTTTCTAAATCTTCTTAGTATCCTTTAATTACTTCAATAAAAATAAAATATCTGGAATAGAATTGAATATCCAGGATATAATTTGCATTACTTAAATGTACACAAAGTAATAGATGTTGCTATGGCTCATAGACTTCTAGTTGAATACAAATATTTCTCAGTATCTGCAACAAGTTTTAGTATAGGCTGGTTGAGACATAATGCATCTATAGACCATCATGCAATCATCCGATATACTATAGCTAATACATCCAAACAAACCTGTAGTAGACCAAAAAACCTCAAGGACATCCTAGTCAGGGCAAAGCTGATGCCAATCACTTGTCAAGACCACCCTAGTCAATCTGGACCTTGTGGCATAAAAGATGCAAAACCTGTCACCATATGATAGAGACCAGGACATTCACAAGCACAGTGACTAGAGAATACTAAATGTGCAAAACAGAGATTGTTATTTATCTCTTCACATGTAAGATCTGTAGCCTTCAATATGTGGGAGAAACTGAAAAGCTACACAAAAGGATAAACCTTCATAGATCTGATTGCATGACAAAGCTGTACAGAATCGAAGAACACTTCTCCTTCCCTGGCCACACTTTCAGTGATGTAATACCTATAGCAATAGCTAACAACCACAGCTGGAGTTCTGAAACCAGGAAGGAAAAAGAAATCTTACTGGATACTCCGCCTTAGAACATTGAAACCAAGCAGTCTAAACCAAGAAGACTAGAAAAGAAAGCTATGCACTAGAAGAATTATACTTTGATATAGTTTCTTTTCAAACTTTTCTAAATCTTCTTAGTATCCTTTAAATACTACTATAAGAATAAAATATCCTGTATAGAATCAAATATCCAGGATATAATCAGTGTTACATAAATGTACACAAAGTAAAAGATGTCAATTTGGCTCATAGACCTTTAGGGAATTATAAACTTTTTTCAGTATTCCCATCAAGTTTATACATGCTAGTTGAGACATAATGTATCTATAGGTTTAACTCCTGTAGAGACAGCCATGTAGAGTTTTACAAACACAATGCTTTTTATGTTTATTTGTTTGTTTTGTCTGTTTTGTATATACCTTTGAAAAAGACTCATTAGAGGCGAAAGCGCTCAGGCTAGTTAGATACTAGTTTTTCACTGTTAAGCATCAGTTTATTGTATATATATATATATATATATATATATATATATATATATATATATATATATATATATATATATATATATATATATCTTGCACAATTTTTACAAGATGAGGTGTCTTTAGACAACAAATACTATTAGAAACTAGACAATTGATCTACTGCTACAATAAAATATGCACAAGGCTTCAAGGATGAATACATACAGGAATTATACAAATAGTAGTAGTGAACATGTGTAAAACAAAGGTGAGTATAGGATAACAATGTTTTATAAAGTAGTGGTACTCAATTAAATAAAATCATACAAAGGATTGTTGCTGCAGATGTTGACTAAGAAGCTTTTTAAAAGCTTGGCATGTGTCAGATGACTTTATATAAGGTGATATGGAATTCCATATTTTTGCTCCAGAAAAATGCAAAACTCTTCTTAAATAAAACTCTGAATTTGGTTTAGGTAAATATATAGATGTACATTTTTAACAAATTTAAATCTTAGACATTTTTAACAAATTTAAATCTTAGACATTTTTAACAAATTTAAATGTTAGATAATCAGGAGCCAGACAATGTATAGAAACCCATTAAAATTGAGTTCTCTGCTGAAATGGAAGCCGTTTTAGGGTTTTAAAAAGATTTGTTGGTGGTGTATCTAAGAATATCTAGCTGCTCTTTTTGAAATGTAAGTAATCTTTCCTGATTGTTTGGACCACTATTAGAACAAAATATTCTAGGTGTGGCATGATATTTGCATTATAGAGTATATATCTCTGTTCTTGAGGGAAATACAATTTTATTCTGTTCAAAAGATAAAGCAGTGAGTTAATTTTTTTAATGACCTTATCAACTTGCATTTTCCAGCACAAGATATTGTCTATCATGGTGCCAAGTAGTTTTTCATTTTCAGACTGTTGTACTGTATATTCATTCCTGTTATCATTATTTTAAAATAATTTTTCTCAACTTTTACTCTCGCTTGACTACTTATGATTATGGCTTTTTGTTTGGCTGCAATTATGCTCATACCATTGTGTTAAAAAGAGTTATTTGTTTTTACCAAATCTTTATTTAATTTGGTACTAATCTCATGGCCTATTGATCCAGTGTTATATAATGTAGTGTCATCTATGAACATATTGGTGGTGAAGTGGATAGCTCAATGTAATATGGTAAATCATAAATGTACTGTAGAAAGAGTAATGGTCCAAGAACTGATCCTTGTAGAACATCTGACTTTATGAGTTTATCAGAAAGTTTATTTAAAATAGAAACTTTGTTGTTGTCAACCTTCAAGACATGTTTGAAATGAAGTTAAGTTTTCATGGTTAACTTGATATAGGCTGAGCATTTCCAGCAGGATTATGTGATTTACAAGGTCAAGCCATTGTAAGATCAAGAAACACTGTGCCTATATGTTTACCTTGTTCTGCTGCTGTTAACCAATCATCCACCATACTAGTTGGTGTAGTCTAACATGAATGGAAGCCCGATTATTGTGAATCTAGTTTTAAAAGATTTTAGATAGTTTCTAAATTCAGTACAATCATGTCTTTGTAATATCTTTGTAAATAATAATAAAACTGATATAGGTCTATAGTTATTCTTATCTGAAAATCTCTCTTCTTAGATATTGGAGTCACTTTTTCTAGTTTTAGCCTGTTTGGAAAAATACCTGGTTATATACTTAGATTGAAGATATGTGTAAGTGAAGGTGCAATCAATTGAGATGAGAGTTGTAGGAATTTAGCTCTTCAGTTATCTTGACCTGTAGTTGTTCTGACATCAAGTTTATCTAATTCATTTTAAACTATTCAGTACTTATTTTAGGTATTTAAAAGCACTTTTCTTTGCTAAGTTTTGAAGAAATATGCTCATTTAATTTATCACTGGAAAATCTTTTATGAGCTGTGAGATCCACAAGTTTTTCATTTACATGTATATTCATAAAGTAATCATTGGGTCATTTGGAATTTCAAGAGGTTTTTCTGAATATCACCATTTTCATCATCAGTACAATGAACTGGCAGGTTATTGACAGATTTACCTCTCAAGACATTAAAGGTTTTCCAGACTTTTGTAATACTATTTGATATTTCTATGGAATAGTAAGTTTTCCTTTTGAATCACTGACTTAATTCTATTCCTCCTTAACCTGTAATTGTCCACATCTTTTAATATATGAAATCCATCCCTTGTCTTAATAGCATTCACTTGTAATCCAGTTTGGTTGATTTTGTTGGTTGACTCTCTTGAAATAAATAGGAGCATGATTGTTCTGGGTGTCAGTAAACATATCTATCTAGATGTCAAGATCATCTGATGGGTCTTCATAACACTCAATTACTGACCAAGGGATATCTTTGAGTTCTTTAGGAATATTCAAGAATTGATTCTTTTCATCATCTAATACTTGATATATTTGTGATGATAAGTTTTACTATTTTGACTTAATTTTTGTGTACAGCATATGTGTTAATGATTATTTATGATATATTGGGGGGAACTGCAATGTCTATAATAGTGTTAGTGTTGGTAGTATAGATGTGATCAGTTAGTGTTTGAGATAACTTAGGTACTCTGGATGGTACATGGACTAACTGTTGATAATTCAGGAAATTCATGGTTTGAATCCAGCTTTGATTGGCATCATAAAGAAAATTGTAATTGATGTCACCTACTAAACAGACTTCTGTTTTCAATATGCAGAGCTTCAAGCTTGTTTTGAAATATAGTATACCATGTATTGTCAGTGTTCAGTATAATGAATATTATTGTACAATTAATCTCAAAATGGATGCTAGGTTATTGAATAATTAGATAAATCCTGTACAAATTAGGCAATTCTTCCTCCATGAGCAGTATCGGGTTAATTACATGTTTGACCCATGTCATGTATGCCAACATAATGGCCAAATGGAATGTTGGGTTAAAGACATTTGGGCTAAATCCAAAGTTTTGAAAATTTTGGCTTAAAAAAATCTTATTTTTAACCTATTTTGAAGCATACATTATTGTGTTAAGTATTGTTTTGTAAGACTGCAAACCATTATAAGATCTCTATCAGAGCAGTTGTTTTCCGTTTTAATTTTTTTTTTGTCAAGTGAACAAAATATTTTCTCATTTGTTGAGTAAATGTTGTGTACTACCATTTTTTGATAATATCTTGCCCAGGTCTTGCGTCCAACTCAAGGTTTCATTGCTATTTATATCAGTACTATAGCTAGTAAATTGTGGATTTCAGTATCAACACTTCCTGATTTTAACAAGTGCTCTCATGTCAGCACAAATTACACTGGGTGTCAGCTATAGTGTAAGCTAATCATCCAGTCTTATTTACAGTTAATAAATGACTGACTTATACAACAATTAACATACATCTACTATAAGGTTAACTGACAGTTTAATTTTTAGGGGGGATACATGATTTGCTTTTGACCTTAGATATTTTTTTTCTTTTATCTCAAGAAAAATAATTTTTGCATATATTTATGCATTTTGTCAGAATGATAATGGGGGCCCCGAGTGGCCGAGTGGTCTAAAATGCTGTCCGTTACGGATCACTGCCATCTCACCTCTGTCTTCGTGGGTTCGATTCTAGGATTCAGCGAATGTGGATATGTGAGAAAGCTTGCCAGTAGCTTCTCGTGGGTCGGTGGTTCTTTCCGGTTATTTCCCGGTTTCTTCCTCCACCATTAATACTGGCCGCCATGAATAGCCTATCGTGTGCTGAAAAATGGCGTTAAGCCCAACCAACAACCAACAACAACCATTAAGGCAGTAAGTTTATTTGTTGTTAATTGTTGTTGGGCTTAACGCCATTTTTCAGCACACGATAGGCTATTCATGGCGGCCAGTATTAATGGTGGAGGAAGTTACCGGGAAATCACCGGAAAGAACCACCGACCAACGAGAAGCTACTGGCAAGCTTTCTCACATATCCACATTCGATGAATCCTAGACTCAAACACACCAGACAGAGGTGAGATGGCCCGTAAGTTTATTTAAAAAAAACATCATTTCATCAAAGTCTGAATAATGTTTATTACCCTAAATTGCTTGAATCTATATTGCCAGGTCACATCAGCCAGGTGTGGATTTATTATATTTAATTGAGTTCAAATAGATAGTTAAATTTGTGAGTTTAGCATGACATTTTAACTCAGGTTACATATTGTGCACACAAATTTGTAACATATAAACACTTCTTTAAGGCAATTTTTTCACAAGCTAAATTTTACATACCGTTTTTTGATTCATGCAGTGATGTAATGTAACTTTTGGTACTGATGATAATCCACTGTTCCAGGCAAATCTTAAGAATGCTAAGTCAAAGCTGTTCACCCAATGTTGATTTTGTATATTATGTGTTAAGTCAATGAACCATGTCTTGGTGACATTTGAGATTTTCAATGCTAACATGTTAAACAGACTTCAACTAGCAAGTGTGCCCTTATGTCAAAAGGAAATAAACTTGGGTTTACTTGAAAATTGAGCTTATCACTTTGCCATCATCTCCAGACTGTTATATGCATGTGTCAATCAAGATACATTCACCTAGATTAATATAAACTCTTCAAATGACTAACTATAATCTTTATTTGGGAAATAGTGAGATTGTCTCACATTTGGAAGGATATGGCCCATAAAGATCCTAGAATCTCCTTTCAAAACTATTCATTTGAAGAGCTGTTTTTGTCTATAAAGTCAATGATATCCTCAATTTACAAAGACTTGTGAAAAAAGCAGATATATTCTTTTGGTTATACATGTGTTGGCCTGTAAACATCAACAATGACAACCCCATTGCCCCAATAGCAGCTAATGTTACTCTTAAAACATTTTGTAACTCAAAGATTCCTATTTTGAATTAATTAGAATTTGTGACATGTTGGTAAAACCAGGAATTGTTGTGTATATTCAGCAGTTATTTATTTAGAGACATTGACAAACCATTCAAAAGAAGACAAAGAAAAGGAAAAATTGGATAAAGTTGGAAAATTTATTTCAGCAAAATGTCATCCATCAGAAGTGCTAATGCCTCAAGTGACCTTGAAGGATGGAAAAGGGCAACTTCCTTGTCCTCACTGGATGTTGTGGTAATGGTTTGATATAGTGAGAGGCCTTGGCTCAAAACAAGTATACTAGACCCAAAGCACTTTATTTCTCATGCAGATGTCATAGCTTGACAAATAAATGTACTTTGTCTAACCCACAAGTCTCAGTTTGGTTAGATGTGGTCAGTTTTTCTACGAATGTAGACACTTTTTGTCACATAAATTTGGACAGTTTTTTACTACTAGTTCACTATAAGTTGTAGATACTGTATAGGCATGGACTCAAAACTGCTTGTGGTGAAAGAGTTACTGTGCTCTGATTGACATACAAAAGAAATTTAAAGAAAAAAAGAACAATACTTTTTTTTACACACACACTCATTCTCTCTCTCTCTCTCCCTCTCTCTCTCTCTCTCTCTCTCTCTCTCTCTCTCTCTCTCTCTCTCTCTCTCTCCCTCCCTCTCTCTCTCTCTCTCTCTCTCTCTCTCTCTCTCTCTCTCTCTCTCTCTCTCTCTCTCTCTCTCTCTCTCTCTCTCTCTCTCTCTCTCTCTCTCTCTCTCTCTCTCTCTCTCTCTCTCTCTCTCTCTCTCTCTCTCTCTCTCTCTCTCTCTCTCTTCTTTACTTAATTTTAAAAGAATGCAGATGAAGGTCAAAGGCAATAATGAAATATGTTAAACTTCATACTGTGAGCAAAATATTTAGTGCAGAAGCAGGTTATGAGGCCAGTTTGTATTAGGCAGAGACTTAGGATTCATAGGGCCAGTTTGTATTAGGCAGAGATTTAGAATTCATAGGGACAGTTTGTATAAGGCAGAAATTTAGAATTCATGTGGCCAGATTGTATAAGGCAGAGATTTAGAATTCATGTGGCCAGATTGTATAAGGCAGAGATCTAGAATTCATGTGGCCAGTTTGTATAAGGCATATATTTAGAATTCATAGGGACAGTTTGTATAAGGCAGAGATTTAGAATTCATAGGGCCAGTTTGTATTAGGCAGAGATTTAAAATTCATAGGGCCAGTTTGTATTAGGCAGAGATTTAGAATTCATGTGGCCAGTTTGTATTAGGCAGAGATTTAGAATTCATGTGGCCAGTTTGTATTAGGCAGAGATTTAGAATTCATAGGGCAAGTTTGTATTAGGCAGAGAATTAGAATTCATTATGGCCAGTTTGTATTAGGCAGAAATTTAGTATTATCATGGTCAGTTTGTATTAGCCAAAGATTTAGTATTAACATAGTTTGTATTAGGCAAAAATTTAGTTATGATATGGCCAGTTTGCATTTAGCAGAGATTTAGTATTAACATGGTCAGTTTGTATTTAGCAGAGATTTAGTATTAACATGGTCAGTTTGTATTTAGCAGAGATTTAGTATTAACATGGTCAGTTTGTATTTAGCAGAGATTTAGTTATATGGCCAGTTTGTATTTAGCAGAGATTTAGTATTAACATGGTCAGTTTGTATTAGGCAGAAATTTAGAATTCATATGGCCAGTTTGTATTAGGCATATAGCTTAAGTATTGATATGGCTCTTTTGTATTTGAGCAAAGAGACTCCAATGGAAGTATAGTATTTGATATGGCCAGTTTGCACTAGGTAGAGGGGAGTCCAAATAGAGGTTTGGTATCAATATTCCTGCTTGTATTAGAGAGAAGGAAATCATTGGAAATATAATATTAATATGGCTCAATTATATTAGAGAGAAGAGTGTCTAATAGAGATTCAGAATTCATGCTACTTGTTTGTATTAGAAAGGAAATGATGGATTAATTTTATATTGATTTGTAAGGTTTGCATTAAACACAAGGGAGTTCATTAGAGATTTTGTATTCACATGGCCTGTTTGTAGCTTTGCTACATTATATGGCCTGTTTGTATTGGACAGAAGTCAGTCCAATGGAGCTTTGCTACAGTATATGGCCTGTTTGTATTGGACAGAAGTCAGTCTAATGGAGCTTTGCTACATTATATGGCCTGTTTGTATTGGACAGAAGTCAGTCCAATGGAGCTTTGCTACAGTATATGGCCTGTTTGTATTGGATAGAAGTCAGTACAATGGAGCTTTGCTACAGTATATGGCATGTTTGTATTGGACAGAAGTCAGTACAATGGAGCTTTGCTACAGTATATGGCATGTTTGTACAGTGTATTGGATAGAAGTCAGTCCAATGGAGCTTTGCTACAGTATATGGCCTGTTTGTATTGGACAGAAGTCAGTACAATGGAGCTTTGCTACAGCATATGGCATGTTTGTACAGTGTATTGGATAGAAGTCAGTCCAATGGAGCTTTGCTACAGTATATGGCCTGTTTGTATTATAATACAACTCATATAGCTCATGTATGTGCTCTGAGTCACTTTTTGCAGCTACAGTGGAGAATTTGATTAGATATACCTTTAAATGGTCTTTTTTAAATTTATTTTGCACCTTGTCCATCAAAATTCTATTGAAGATTATTGTATAAATACCTTGAAAAATGCATTTGCAAATTCTTTGATAATGTACATGTACTTAGTCATTTTAGGATCAATCAAACAAGTGTAATCTCAGTTAAACCATGTTTTGTCACTCACTATTTATGTAAGAGGGAACATGCCTGCATTTAGGAAGATGTTGTACTTCAAACACAAAAAGAGATGCAAAAATATCATCATTTATGAACAAAGCCTGGGAAAATACTGGCAGAAAAAAAGTAAGAAGGGCACACAAGTCCAATAAATTTAAGGCAATAATGTAACTTTATATATCTTCTGTATGGTATGTAATATCTTTCATTTCAATTCATGCATAATATTTATTTTATACAAATATGTACCTTCATACATGTAAAAGATAGTAGAAATATGGCTGTCAATTCAGATTTATTTAAGTTAAATGAAATACAATAATTAATATAATAATCATGCTAAATTAGTGAAGAAATGTTGAATGTAAAAGTTAAGAATAAAAATTATTATATATTGCTCTTATGAATGAAAACTGTGTGTGACTTATTTTTTATATGATCTTACTTTGATTTCCTTGCACTGGTAACATTTCTTTCCAATTTCAACGTTTTTGACACTCTAATGCTGAACTGCCATTGGTAAATTCATTTCTTTGAATTTTGTTATGACAATTATTGTGCAGAATAATCAGAAATCATGATTGAATAAATATTGTTATAACTATATTACAATTAAATGTTAAATCTAAAATTAGTTTTTAAATTTATATCAGTAAATGTGCTTACATGACTTGTGTGACTTGTACTATGGACAGAAGTCATCCAATGGAGATTTGCTACCATATACAGCTTATTTGTATTAGAAGTCATCCAATGGAGATTTGCTACAGTATATGGTCTATTTGTATAAGAAGTCATCAAATGGAGATTTGCTACCATATACATCCTATTTATATTAGAAGTCATTCAATGGAGATTTGCTACCATATACATCATATTTATGTTAGAAGTCATCCAATGGAGATTTGCTACAGTATATGGTCTATTTGTATTAGAAGTCTTCCAATAGAGATTTGCTACCATATACATCCTATTTGTATTAGAAGTCATCTAATGGAGATTTGCTACCATATATAGACTATTTGTATTAGAAGTCATCCAATGGAGATTTGCTACAGTATATGACCTGTATTAGAAGTCATCCAATGGAGATTTACTATAGTATATGACCTGTTTGAGATAGAAGTCATCCAATGGAGATTTGCTACAGTATATGACCTGTTTTTATTAGAAATCATCTAATAGAGATTTGCTACAGTATATGACCTGTATTAGAAGTCATCCAGTGGAGACTTGCTGCAATATATGGCCTGTTTGTGTTAGAAGTCATTCAATGGAGACATGCTGCTGTATATGGCTGGTTCGTATTAGAAGTCATCCAGTGGAGATTTGCTGCAGTATATGGCCTATTTGTATTAGAAGTCATCCAATGGAGATTTGCTACAGTATATGACATTTATATTAGAAGTCATCCAATGGAGACTTGGTAGAGTATATGGCCTTTTTGTATTAGAAGTCATCCAATGAAGACTTGATACAGTATATGACCTATTTGTTGTAGAAGTCATCCAATGAAGACTTGGTAGAGTATATGACCTATTTGTATTAGAAGTTAAGCAATGGAGACTTGGTAGAGTATATGACCTATTTGTGTTAGAAGTCAAGCAATGGAGATTTGCTACAGTATATGACCTGTTTGAGATAGAAGTCATCCAATGGAGATTTGCTACAGTATATGGCCTATTTGTATTAGAAGTCATCCAATCGAGACTTGGTAGAGTATATGGCCTATTTGTATTTGAAGTCATCCAATGAAGACTTGGTGGAGTATATGGCCTATTTGTATTAGAAGTCAAGCAATGGAGACTTGGTAGAGTATGTGACCTATTTGTATTAGAAGTCATCCAATGAAGCCTTGGTAGAGTATATGGCCTATTTGTATTAGAAGTCATCCAATAAAGACTTGATAGAGTATATGGCCTATTTGTATTAGAAGTCATCCAATGAAGACTTGGTAGAGTATATGGCCTATTTGTATTAGAAGTTATCTAATGAAGACTTGGTAGAGTATATGACCTATTTATATTAGAAGTTAAGCAATGGAGATTTGCTACAGTATATGACCTGTTTGAGATAGAAGTCATCCAATGGAGATTTGCTTCAGTATATGGCCTATTTGTATTAGAAGTCATCCAATCAAGACTTGGTAGAGTATATGGCCTATTTGTATTAGAAGTCATCCAATGAAGACTTGGTAGAGTATATGGCCTATTTGTATTAGAAGTCATCCAATGAAGACTTGGTAGAGTATATGACCTATTTGTATTAGAAGTCAAGCAATGGAGACTTGGTAGAGTATTTATTTTAGGAGTCCAATGGAGATTCTGTGTTACTATAGATTATCATATATACTTCCATGTAAGTCAGACCAAACTGAAGACAGCATTGATAATTCGCTGGAGGAACTGGGTCTATGTTGTATGCATCTTATAAGTGTGTAAATTGATTGTACTATATGCGTAAATATATGTGTCAGAAATATAACAAAATTTCCAAAAATATTGGAATACATTTGTCAGTAGTATATTGCGCCTAGTGGCTTGCACTCTGCACTCTGCATGAATTAGCATTGGGAAGTTTTGAGTTTGATGGTCACAACTAACATGCCCTTTGGCAAGCCTCTTAGCCTTTATTGCTGATTCCAACCCAGCTTATACATATCTTAGAGAAGTTTTTTGAGTATGAAATGATTGCATATTAAATGCATTTGGTTTTCCATTACGGATCACTGCCATCTCACATCTGTCTTCGAGAGTTCAAATCTAGGATTCGGAGAATGTGGATATGTGAGAAAGTTTGCCAGTAGCTTCTCGTGGGTCGATGGTTCTTTCCGGTGATTTCCGGTTTCTTCCTCCACCATTAATACTGGCTGTCATGAATAGCCTATCGTGTGCTGAAAAATGGCATTAAGCCCAACAACAACAACAACAACAACAACCAACCCAGCTTAGAATGAGTTTCAGTGTTAGCTTGTGATTCTGTAATGGACTAGAATCTCAAGTTGACAAGATTCAGGCTCTTTCAACATAGGTATGTAAAAAAGCTTGCCACTGGCTTCCAAGGGTAACTAGTTCTTCATGGGGTTTTCTCTAGATTCTTCTTTGACCAGATATACTGGCCACTACACATAGCCTGTCATATGCTGAAAAATGGAATTAAATCCAGATAAACATACAAACTTACACCCCAATGTGAACATGCAAGCCCAGACCTGCCATCATAAAATGCAGATCATTACTTTTGATTTCAAGCCAAATGTAAAAACTGATTCATTGAATAAACATGAGACTATGTTGTCAGTAAACCATGATTTGTTTTAGCATTATATGTCTATGCAGTTTGTTCCACTTTGAATGTAATCTAAAAGCATGCCTAATCATTTTACATTATAATGTTATACTATGTTGTTTGTTCTACTTTTGAATAGAATCAAAAGCATAAACTCTTATGGTTTTTTGTGCAGTATACTGTCTGAGTTGATCTACTATGAAATTCAATCAAATAAATCATCGATTCTGATATTTTTAGCATTATACTTTATTTTGCATGTTTTAATTTTTTATTTTAAGCAAGTAGTTTTAATCCTGCTGGTTTGGAGAATTATGGGTAAATACTGTTTGCTTCTGTTTGTTTTCTACTTTTAATCTGTGGAAAAAATAGCATAGATCCTGATCATTTGGAATATGATGGGGGTATACAGATTGTATCTTAAGTGTTTCTTATGCCTGATGTAGCCAGTGTTATATTGAGCATAAATGCTACAACTGTTGTATGTGTTGTCTTGCCTATATGTTTCCAGGTACTATAATACATTTGTGGATATCGTCTCATGTAGCATGTATCAGTGAAGTGAGTGAGAGTATATAGGTGTTCAGCATGATAGCACCATCTTTGCTTGCCAAGGTTCTGATATGGTAACCCTATCTACACCTTGGCTGATCGAACAGATATATTGGTGCTTTTTCCTTGTGATTTCATGAGTTGCCTCCTTTAGTATGTAATATCTACTATGCAATAGTATGGTGTATTGTACATTAGCTGAAAATGGTGGAGGCACTTGACCTAAAAAGGATAAGTTGGAAGTTTAAGATTGAAAGTATGACTATGTAAAAGAGGGAGGCCAAATACAGGTGTTTTTGTGAAAATTACTTGTGCCTTCATGCACCTGCACTGGAAAATTGCTTATTTATCAGCCCATTCCAGTTGATTGTTTGCTCTCTTTGTCTCAATCATGTAGGAACAGTGTTCAAATTTGAACAGCTTAATTTTAATAAAATTCACAGACCCAAAGCACAGTAATTTCTTCTCGATACACCAAGGTGTAGATAGGGTTATCACATTGGAACCTTGACTAGCGAAGATATGATAGCATGTGTATTGCATGTTGCCATGTATTACTAAACCGCCCTCTCGTCCTTTCACTTAATGAAGTCTATCAGAAGCCTTATTGGAGAGAAGTTTCAAAACTCTTTCTAGTATGTAGCACTTGTAGAATATATGTCTACAATTTGTATTTATTTCACAAGGATTATATGTAAATACTACACAGAAGACTTAGTTCTGGTCAAAATTGTAAGTAATGTATTATTATGAATGATATTTGCATTGCATATGAATTGTGTGAAGTTTGTATCATATATGCATTGCATATGAATTGTGTGAAGTTTGTATCATATATGCATTGCATATGAATTGTGTGAAGTTTGTATCATATTGTCTATATTGTAATTTTTATTTGTATTCATACTTCAATATTTGTTATTCAGTGTAACCAGTGTTTTATTCAGCATAAATGTTATATCTGTTGTATATGTTGTCTTGCCTGAATATGTTTACAGTGTAGTATAATACATTTTGTAGCAAAAGGGGACTTTTTGTTAATACCTGCAGTTAGAAATAAGTAATATTGGATATATACAGGATTCTAATATTTAGATTCTCTCAAAAGATACAGATCTGAGATCATTGGTTGTATTCTGTAATGCAGCAATTGGATGGGTATGAAATAGATATCATAGAAATATTTCCTACCCTAAATGGGGCCATAAATGTGGACCAGTCTGGACTGTGAAGAGTATAGCTATCAGGTTTCTGCATACATGTTTATATATGGTGGAGTCTTTGATGTCATGCTTTTCACTTTTGCAGGATACTGTGAAGATGAACCAACTCCAGAATCTTCTCCATGATGCCCTGATCTCCACGGAACATGTTCAGCAGTGTGCCATTATTCGTAGAAAGGATTGCTCTGTCAGGGCCAGCTCTGTTGGATTCAATGTAAGATTGCCATATTGGCAGTAATCAGGAAACGCATATATGTCATATGGTCCTGTCATATAAGTAGTTTGGTTGGATGCTTTACAGTACAGCAACACAAATAGGTTATTTAGTGTTGAGATAATTAAAGTACCTTGCCCAAAGACACAACCTGGTAGCTAACCTTGGCTGACTTGATAACTGAACTGAACCCTTTCAATCATTAGTCTGGCAGGCTAACAATAGAGTCACCTTGGCTCTCCTGATACCATATATACTCTCTTGTAATTAAATCCAGCTGCAAACTGCACAGATCAAGATCTGCTGTAGCATAATGTGCTGGCAGATCTGAATCTGTGAAGTTTGTTAAGAGTAATCAGTATAACAAACAACACAGACCCAGATCTGCAGGTGCATTATGCTATGGCAAATCAGGATCTTTGTTGGGTACAGTTTGACTCGATTTAATGGTTAGTCTATGGAAACAGTTTTGAAAAGAGAAATTGTTACTTTGAAAGCACTTGTAAATTTGGTGGTTTAATTGATAATAAAAATCATTAAAAGTTCTTTATAAAATACAATCTTGATAAAATAATTGATCACTTGTAAAGTTTATAAGCATTGTTTATTACTGTGATCCTCAAAACTAGCAATTCAAGTATCATAATGTTTTTTGTTTGCATATATGATGTATTGGAACAAATTTCAACAATTTTTAAGATGACAATTTTCAGTTAATATTGAAATTTAATCAAAAATATCATGCAAGTTAGTAAATATTAACATTGTTTTAATATTGTAAATGTTCTACACAGTGAAAGACACTCAGATACAGACTGTTAGTAAACCACTTTGCCTCTGAGTTAAAAAAATTTGAATCCCAGGTGTGAGTACTGAATTATTTACACATAGCCTTGCATGAAAACAACAATATACATGATTGCTGGTGGCAAGTAAATGGAGCTTGATGATTATTATCATTTTTTCAGATGTGGAACAAACACAAGTACCTTCCATGTCAGTCAATGGCTTCAACATCAGTTTTATTTCTCTTTCTGTCAAATGACTCCATATATTTTACCTACCTGTTGTGCACCATTATGTATCAGTAAATTAATGGGTTTTCAGTTTGTTTAAAAGACTGTGCATCTTTTATAATTTTTTTGTGCAACTTTATATGGAATCATACCTTCCTCTATTCACTTCAGGATACATCACTGCACCATGCTTATTTGTGAATAGTATTAAGTTTTGGCAACAGTTTTAGTACCATATATGACCTCTTAAAAGTCAAGTAAATATGCAAACAAAAAAGATCCATGGCTAAATGTTCCTGCAGATCAGGGTTTATCATATTTGTTCTACTTCTAACAAACTCTACAAACTTTGCCCGGCCAGCACATTTTGTGACCGAAGATCTGCATCTTTTCAGTTCACAGTTTGACTCAACTTAAAAGTGAGCATATATGGTAGATTTGTGTTCAGGTATTGGTAGGTGTGGGATGGTAGAAGTCCTGTCATATCTAATTTCATAAGGCTTTAATTTATAGCTAATATATGGCTTAACATTACCAATAAGGAGGCATAATAACTTCCTTGATATACAGGATTAATTTATACACTTTATTTAAATTAATAAGTACTTTATTTAAATTAATAAGTACTTTATTTAAATTAATTTAAGTACTTTATTTAAATTAATTTAAGTACTTTATTTAAATTAATTTAAGTACTTTATTTAAATTCAAATGTAGGTAGTTTATTTAAATTACAATATATTATATTCCCTAAATAATATTTAGAATAAATGTTCATAGAACTAAAAAAAACACTTTCAAAAACCTATGTCTCTTAGTGCAGGGGTTTCTTCAGTTTGCCCAAAAAGTTTATAAATGGAATTAAATACTATGGGGAAATCATAAGTATTGGTACATGTAAATATGAGCAATTTGGGTAATTCTCCTAGCCTATTCAACTTGTAGCCAACTGTTCTGGTGGCCTAGTGGTTAGAGCATCCACCACAGATGCGGGAGGTCATGGGTTCGATTCCCGGTCGAGTCATACCAAAGACTTACAAAAATGGTACTAACAGCTGCCTCACTTGATGCTCAGCATTAAGAGGTTAGTGTTAGAACTGGTCGGCCTGGTGTCAGGATAATGTGACTGGGTGGGACATCATGCTACATGTCTGCAGCATGATGCCCCAGTGCTTAGACATCACTATAAACTGCCACACTGCAGACATCATAGCGATATGACTGAAAAATTGTTAAAGCTATGTTTAAAATCATAATCACATCACATCACATCATATCTTGTAGCCAGGCCAAGGAAGATTTCATGTGTAATTAGAGTGATATCTCAAAGAAAGTATATTACTGTGAATTGATCAATCATGGGATACTTATTTTCTAACATTACAAAGAAAATACTATTGTTGTGAATGATGTCATGCCCACATTAGTGGAAGTTCAGAGTAATGATCACTTTTATGTCAATCTATGTATCTGTCCATCCTTTCATGCATCCATCTCTCTATCCATCCATGTCTGTGCACATTCGAAATTAACTTACTGTTAAAGAATTTTATGTGGAGTTTTTGGCAACAGGGTAGTGTTGCTTGATATGTGGAGACATCTTGATCTGTGTACAACATCAGTTGATCTTTTAAAAGCTTGAGAATGGGCCTGACATTTGGAAGATACTCAGCATCTTGCTTAGGAGGTGATATCAAAAGATTAAATGTCCACAAAAAAAGTTGGGCCCATGATGACCCTGTGGTCTTAAGTGCTTGCCCTTACCAATTGCTGGCATCTCACCTACGCCCATGTGGCTCAGCTCAGCCAATGTGGGTATGTAAAGTTTGCCAGTAACTTCTTGTGGGTCACTGGTTCTTATTGGATTTTCCCAAGATTCTTCATCAACTTGTTATATCAGTCACTATAGATTACCTATTATGCACTGAAACTTTAAATCCAAAACAACAAAAATATCACCTATGGTGTGAAAACCCACAAAACTATTATATAACACAACATAAATGAATTCACATTATGCCATAGATTGAATTGGTATGCCAATAAACTTGTAAAGATTAAATACCCATTTGATAACTGATAATCTTTCATGACTGTATTGGTTCAAAATGAAATTATAAAATTCCAATAAACACTTTACTTCTCAACAAAATTTATATTCAGCAAATGGAATAAATCTGTGCACCAGCTGTTTCTTGTATGAGTCAGACACTACAAGAATTAAAACAAATCGATTATTAGAACTAGCTGTTTTAGTCCTAGCTTGCATTTATCTGATCAAACAATGCTGCAGCTAGTGTGTGCCTATACACTTAACAAACAAAACATTTCAGCGTGATATGACTTAAGATATAAAACAAACAAAAAAAGTTTATGAATAAACATGCTTGAATAGCAATAATTGTGATTCATCAATTTACCAGAGATGTATCATCAATGCATTAAATACGTTTCATCAATGCATTAAATGTATTCACCACTAAATTATATATTATCAGTGCTATCAGTGTGTAACATAAATATATTAATTATGTATCATCAATGCATTAAATATGTATCATCAACGTATTATTTATATATATATATATATATATATATATATATATATATATATATATATATATATATATATATATATATATATATCATAGATGCATTAAATGCTTATTATCAGTGCTTTAATTGTGTGTGATCAATACATGAAATGTTTACCACATGTATTAAACGTGTATCATCAATGCATTACATGCCATAGTAACCGATTTTCATACAGGAATATATATATATATATATATATATATATATTTATATATATATATATATATATATATATATATATATATATATATATATATATATATATTTGCAGCTCTACCAAGATCAGGTATTGATGCTGCTGGATGCTTTCAAGAACCCTCCACAGACACGTGAGGAAGGCATCTACTTTGATGATAGACAATATAAGTGTGTCAGGGCCGATAAAAACTCCATATATGGCAAATGTGTGAGTATGGAAATTGTTGCACATCGTTGACTCATCATATTGGAGACTTAAACACTGATAATATTAATATAATTTGGCAGCAACTTAAGCACCATGTATACTGTCTTATTAGCTTGATCCAACTGCAAACTGTATAGACATAGATCTGCCATCAAATAATGTGCCATAAGATCTTAGTCAATGCAGTTTGTTAGGACTAATCATTTTAACTCTGATCTGCCAGCATGTGATTCAATGGTGGAAGATGGTCTGTGTTGTTTTGCAGTTGGACCTAATTGATAACTGAGTATATGTAGTATATAATACAATGTTACACTTAACAAGATTGCATACATCCAGGCCACTTGTAGAACATGAACTTTATCAAGTATTTTGCTTGAAATAATGTCAGTGATTCATGAATGTACATGTGAAATGGATCCATTGCCATTACTAAGCCAAGAGGGAATAGAATAACACTTACATGGTGCATTATACTTGCAGTGAGTGTGTTTGCAGTGGAATGTTTACTCGTTGAGTTTGCAGGTTCTTCAATTTTTTCCAGCATTTTTTTTTCATGGAAAACAGTATAACACAAGTGTAATTAGTATTCAAGAATCAAACCTACACTAATTTCTTTAATCAAAACTCCACTGGTCACTTTAATCAAACATCCACTGATTCCTTTAATCAAAGATTTACTGATTCTTTTAATCAAACCTCCACTGATTCCTTCAATCAAACATCCACTGATTCCTTTAATCAAACCTCCACTGATTCCTTCAATCAAACATCCACTGATTCCTTTAATCAAAGATTTACTGATTCTTTTAATCAAACCTCCACTGATTCCTTCAATCAAACATCCACTGATTCCTTTAATAAAAGATCTACTGATTTCTTTAATCAAACCTCCACTTATTTCTTTAATCAAAGATCTACTGATTCCTTTAATCAAACCTCCACCGATTCCTTCAATCAACCTTTAATCAAATATCTACTGGTTTCTTTTAATCAAAGATCTACTGATTCCTTTAATCAAAGATCTACTGATTCCTTTAATCAAACATCCACTAAATCCTTTAATCAAATATGAAGAAATGCAAATGAATAATTTTATGTGAATCTGTCGCTATTCTTTTAGTGAAAACACTGAAATACATAATACAAAAGACTCTCATTTGTGACCAGTCTCACATTGTGACCTCTTTTCAACTACTGAGAGAACAATCTGTGTGTCTCCACCATTTGTTGAAAGCAGTGCCAAAAACCTCTTGGCATGCATTGTCCTTGTGCATGGCCCTTTTCAGCAGAACTTCTCCACATCCACATGTGGCACCATTCACTTCCAAGGTCTTACTAGAGCACAGTAAGAACCTTCTAAGGGCTGCAACCCAGGATAATGAGATTCTCTTTGGAGGGCTCATTCCATCAGTGGTTACTCAGTATTTGAGAGACAATCAACACTAGTCCCTTGCATATACTTCTGTCTCTTTAAAACTAGGCAATAAGTGGAATAATCCTGACTACTCTCAGGGCTCACTGGCAAAATTCTTTAAAGCTGTACAGCTCTAGTCAAAGCCAAACCCCATTTCAGAGTTCCCCTTGGCAAGTTTTTGAATGGTTTTGCAATGTGTATAACAATAATACTTGCTCGAATGTCATGCTTACATAAAAAAAAAAGAACTATAAATATATATTCATTTGAAATAAGTTTATACTTAAGAAGAACCTTTCAATAATTATTGTTACTTTTAGACATAGATATTAAGTGAAGATATTAAATTCTTTTAAGTATGTGACTTTCTTACAACCTGCATTGCATGTATTTCTCAAAAACATTTAGTCCCCCTCTGAAAAGGCCACCTGTCTTATAATGCCACTTTCCTGGTTCAAAAGGAGTGGCTGTTAAAAAGGGGAACCACTGTAGTAAAGATCTAGTTCTCTGCTTGTCTTTTTCTCTCTCTTGTATAACTAAAATGATACACGTTAAATACTTTCTTTAGTTAAATCACTTGTCTGGAAATAGCATGATCTGGTACATAGCACTGTGGCACTTTGTGGACCCTGATCATCATGCCATAGCATGATTTCACTGTAGTAAATTATGATTTATTCAGATTAGGAAGATACATGAGGAAACTTATTGTGAGACTACCTTATAATGATATAGCAATACATTAAAATGTGTCTTGAAATACCACTGCTATGTGAGACCACCTGTCCCAAGAAACCAGATTCTCAGTACAAAGATTTGTTGACTACTTTTCTATAGTGTTATGACTTGTCATAAGATACCCTGTGTCTTAAGAGATCATGATTCTCTTGTAAAAGGGTGGTCTTTCAAGACAGGTCCTACTGTGTGCATATATATAATATATATATATATATATATATATATATATATATATATATATATATATATATATATATATATATATATATATATATATA
Source organism: Potamilus streckersoni (assembly GCA_016746295.1). Taxonomy (NCBI): domain Eukaryota; kingdom Metazoa; phylum Mollusca; class Bivalvia; order Unionida; family Unionidae; genus Potamilus; species Potamilus streckersoni. Next base: position 1,056,698 of record JAEAOA010002070.1, read on the forward strand.
CACATACATACATACATACATACATACATACATACATACATACATACATACATATAATTAAAGTTATAGTTATATATAATTTTATTTACTACTTAATGAAATGCGCTCCATGATAAAGTCAATTGGCCAGTTACTGCCATTTTATCTAGGTTTCTCAACACATTCTTAATAATCAGGAATATTTAAAACTTGTTTTTCTAAATAATTTATCTCAACCTATTTTGTGAATATGTCAGCAGAGAACTTTAATGAAAAACTTAAAGTCATGCCTCAGAGACTAATATAAAATATCCCTAACGAGTACCGTCTTTCTCAGCAACAGTACCAATTACCACCAGTACCCTTATTCACTTTTTGAAATTCAGATCAGATTCATTTCTCCATAATAACAACAAAACATTCATTTTTCTTGTCGCAGAATTCACTTTCTTCAAAAATATAGTCCTTCTTCATGAATTATTAGTGACCAGAGCAACCGATAGTCAGCACCTTGGTAGTGTTGAAGGCAGCCAACATTATGATTACAATATCCAGCTTAACTACAAAAGGATATAACCTCATTGTTTAAAACTGATAGTCGATACAGCACTTACAGTTCATGTAAGATAAGCAGTAATATTTACTTTGTAAGACTTCAGCATCAGTTATTGGAAAGCTTGAAACGTGTATATATATATATATATATATATATATATATATATATATATATATATATATATATATATATATATATATATATATATAGAGAGAGAGAGAGAGAGAGAGAGAGAGAAAGGGGGGGGATTGCATTTTGTCGGTTGCACATGCCTATAATTCCTATATTCGAAAGGTTCTCTCTCTTTTATCCAGTAGTTTACAAACAAGTTTACCAAAGTAACAAATGAGAATGAAAATTTTCAATGAAAACAAGCCTGAGGCTCTTCACATATCTTGCATACATCTTTCTTTTTATTCGTGCTTGATGTTTTTCTTCCATTCTCTGGTTATTTTCCCATATTTTCTTTCTCTGCTTCTCTGTTTCTTTTGTGCCTCTCTTTGTATTTTCCTGTATTTAATCTCTTTCTCCTTCAGTTTTGTTAAGAAGCTGCTGATAAAAGTTATCACTCTTGCCTTGGTGATGCATCTTTTTGCTATTTAGGGCTTTACAGGCACTAGGGAAAAAAGCTCTGTGATGATGCCTTTCTTCACTAATGGATTTCCACCTAAGTAGGGTCCACACTAGTCACATGAACAAATGGATACAGATTATGAAATTCTAATCCAAGATGTTGAAAGTTTTGCTCCTATACATGTGGATGTAGAGCTGGAGATATTATTGTGAGTTTCAGGTGACTTTGTAGCTGAACTGTGATTGCATAACTTGCATTTTGTTAGTAGCATCTGGATTCAGAAGATAAAGGCCCGACTTTTTAAAGCTATCCTTAATTTTGGCTGGAGAGCACAGTTCAGCAATTGCATATAACAAAATAACTGGAAACTTAGTTTTATTGATGGTTTGAAACTGATTGATGAATCCAAAATTGAGAGCAATGGAACTGAATTTCATATATTTCATTCTATTGTACTATTCTATTTCATTCAAACTTGAGATATTTTGACAAGTCCATGCTGCAATAATTATTTTACTTTCATCAAATAAGTATTAAGCTATATCAACATTTATATATATATATATATATATATATATATATATATATATATATATATATATATATATATATAAAGAGAGAGATAGAGAGAAAAAAGTATGCATGTGTGATAATAAATGGGAAGCAAAAGTGAATAACCTGGTGTTTTATAGTTACATTACTTTTCATATAGATAATTTTGAGATGACCCCTAGACTTAGAATTATTCAATGATAGTAATGTTAGATTGAGAGATGATTTGGTGTGTGTATTGTACACAATGGCCTTCAAATGGATATTTTATTCTTTGGAGGATACATTTATGGGCGAATAAAAGTTTTTATGTTTAAATAGAAATGTGGTCTGCATGGATCTGAGACCCCATATCCAATTGTTTGTTATAGAGAATACATATATACAGAAGTGACATTTATGGGATAAGGTAAGTCCCCCACCACCATTTACATAATCAAATTTAGGTCACTTGAGTCCACCAGTAACAAGGCAATAAAACGAATGATCCTGAAACATGTGAGTTGGCGGTAAGTGGTTCCTGGTGGTATTTGGCCCCTTGGCAGTATATTGATCATTTTTAGACACCTTGTCACAATGAAAGGCTATATCATGATGGAGTGGAGTATTCAGTGTCACAGGCTTACTTGGGATCTACCTATAAATCACTGTAATACTGTCCATTGGAGCCACTGAGTATGCTGCCTACCCACTCTCACTCAGGTGGCTAATCATTCAGCATACATGCTCTAGCCATCACAATTTTCTTTTCTTCATAATCTGAACAAGAAACATTCATCCTGCCCTTTGATGAATGTTTTCATTTTTTATCCTGCATGGCCGGAAAATGCCAGGAATCTTCTGCAGACCCTTATTAAGGGAGCTTTCATGCTTTTGTACCATTCTTGATGTTAACTTCCAGTATTCAAGCTGTGCATTAGGACACTAATGAAATTGCATGAGTAAATAATCAGCTTTTTTGCATCCAAATTGATTGGACTTCCATTTGTGTTTCAACATACCAAAGGTTTGATTTGTTTGCTAACTTTGGTTGCTGATTTTCTCTTTCAGTTTCTGTCTGTGGACATTTGGCTTATAGTTCTCAAAATAGGATCATTGCTTTTAATGGTGGTTTCTCATTAATTTTGTTTGCTTGCTCTTTACTTTATGTCCTGTCGTTTTGGTTGTCTTACCAAGTTCATCTTTTCTTGTATAACTATATGCCAACTTGGAAATAGTCCAATGTCACCCATGTAGTTAGTCAATGTCTGCAAGTGAGGAAGTGAAAGTCCAGTTACATCCTTTTTTGCCATCCACAGTTGTCTCTTTGATCAGCTGGTCAGTGGCAAGGGTGAAGAGGAAAGGTGCTAGGATGGAGCCTTGTTTCACACCTTTGTTGATGCAGAAGCAGACTTTAAGATGAATGTTACAGATGTCTTTACACTGCAAATCTTGCCAAAGAACTTTAATGATGTTTATTATTTTCAGTGGAATACAATAAAACTGATCAGTTTCAAGAGGAATCATGGTGAAACCTGTAAAAAGCCTTCACAAAGTCTCTGTAGCTGATGCAAACCTTGCTAGTAAGGGATAGGAAGGTGATGTCTCTTCATTTGTTACAGTCCCCTTTTTGGTGCTTTGATGATGATTCTGGTTTTCCATTCTGCAGGGGTTTCATTGCTATCCCATATCTTTTGGAATATTTCAATTAAAATCTTTGGAGTTTCTGTATATTCTAACTTCAGCATTTCCAGATAGATGTCCTCACCAGGAGCTTTCTTATTTTTAGGGCTTTGATAGCTTCTCTGACTTTAAAACTAGTGATGTTCTCCAAACTATGTCAGGGTCTTCTCTGAATTCTAGAATAAAGGCTGATGGGTATGCTCTGTTCAGTACTTTTGGAAAGTATTGATGTTGTTGTTGTTGTTTTGTAGGGTTTAATGCCATTTTCAGCAAATGATAGGCTATACATGGTGGCTAGTATCAATGGTAGAGGAGAAACCTGTGTTTGGAAAGTGTATCTGTGTCCTTGCCATTTTGTCCCTCATATTGGAGGAGGATGTCCCAACCCATACCACCTAGATTGCCTTATAATGAAGTATACAATACATATAATTTAACTACCATATAATGAATGGGACCCAAAATTAGTATTGCATGAAAACCGTGATTTGACAGAATGTAGTGGTGTACTTTTATGACTGATAACTATTTTATAATGATGGATCATTGTACTGTACTACGCTTTGGTCTATATTATGCAGACAAGACTGAGCTGTTTACCTTTTGATATACAAAGCATCAAACAATATGGAGAACATTACTTTCTTTTGCCAGTCATGTCATAGAATGTATCAACATATATTTACTACTTGAATATCAATTTTCACAACAGACCTGCTTGAGAAAGTTGCATATATTTTTCTCCATTTTTGGTTTAGTTTTTTTTTTAGGAGTGAAAAGTAAACATCTGTTAACATGACATATGGTAATGCTTATTTTTAGCAATAAGCAGATGATGTTTTATATGAAAAAGCATATAAATTTTGTGTCAAACAGCTTCAGCCATCCTGTATGATTGACAAGAAAGGTCAAATTACCCATAGTGAAATGGTGTCTGTTAATATGAAGATAAAATATATGTCAAGCATGTAGAATGATCAAACCTAAAAAAAATCAGATAGTACAAAATCTCGATTGGGCACCTCATTTATTTTGTGTAAACTGTCTATCCAGCTTTTCAAAACAAAAAGTGTCATCTAATTTGACTGAAACAGACTTCGAATATGCACAGAGATGTCACATTTTCATTTTAAAGGTTTGAAAAGACTCTGTAAATTATGAATATTAAGCCATTTACTGGGTCACCATTTTTGTAAATTCTTAGACCTGATGTAGGTTGTCTGCTGAATTGTATCACAAGGGATTAAATTTGTGTACAAAGGAAAGCATGTTACCAGTGAATGGGGAACAATATTATTTCTGTTCTTTATATTTGGTCATAATTAGCTGGGACTTGTCCTACTTGAATAATAAGGAGCATTCCATTGCTGACTCCAGCTTGGTAATGCATCACCAATTAAATATATTGAGCAGTACCTATATGATTGATTGACAGTTTGACTAAACTAGAAGGATTAGTCACTTGTAAAAGTCCCCAATACTGTATTTTCACCCCAATATAACTGAGATAACATTATTGTATTTTAGTCCATTTAGTTATGGTAGCTGCTGGTTATGTTGATAATTGGAATGAGCATTTTATGTAATTGTGCCCCTTTCCCTGTCCTTTAACATGTACTAATGACTAAATCTGAAGCTACTGGTTTTTAACTAATTAATTTAAAATAGGCCTGTGACTTATTTCTGTTTTCAACTTTCATTAGAAATGTGGTGGTTTTTTGCAGAATTCAGAAAGCAAAACTACTGAGTACATGTATCTGTTTAAGTAAGGATCTAAAAACAGTATTGCTTTTAATGAAATAAATCATAACAAAACCTCTGTAGACAGTAGATAATGTCATGCACACTATTTTATGAAGTACCCTATTTTCCATGGTAAATCATTCAGAAAAATTAGTTAATATGAAGTATTTTTTTTAAAACTATATATCAGTTTCAACATTGTGTTAAGATAATAGTAAAAAAAATGGCCCTGTTTGACAATTGGATTTTTAGTGAGGGGAAGTGACGTTTTCAAAGCCACTTGTACTGGAACCATGTCTGACAAAGCTTGGCCCTCTGAGACAAAGGGATTGTGAGTCGGGTAACATAGTTTTGTTTGTAGTGGCTCTTGCCCTAGACCTGGGTCTGATAAAATTTGTTTCAATACATGTTGAAAAATAAAGGTTTTGTGTGTTATAATTCATAATCATTTACAAGCCATAAAAGCTCCCTTTCTGTTTTCTTTTTTTCTGTGAGCCAAAATTTTTAATTTTTTTTGTTAGGGAAAAACTTGTACATGTATTTAAATTTTTTTCTCTTGCAGGATAACAGAGGGCTAATTTTAGTGAAAACTCAAACAATGTTGATAATAGCGACCTACACAGAAAACATGTATCCCAGTGTATGTGTAGAGGCAGTAGAAAAATTAGGTATTCATTTGCCTTCATAATTTTACATTATGACTCATTTTTCTGTTTGATTGGCTAGGTAATCATCTGCTTTCTTACTAGGTAGTAATTTGCTTTCATACTAGTTAGTCATTTACTTTCATACTAGGTAAACATCTGCTTTCATACTAGGTAGTCAGCTGCTTTCATACTAGATAATCATTTGTCTTCATAATTTTAAATTATGACTCAGTTTTATTATTGATAGAAAATGTATTAGAAATGTTGCTTTTTAGAACCATTTTTAAAGTTTCTAATAGATACCAATGTTGTACTATGACGATGGCAAAAATATAATAAGGGGGATAGATATGTTCAGAGCTATTTAAATGCCATTAAGTAATTACCGCAAAATACTTATATCATTCAAAAGTACTTAACATAATTATTGTCCCCACCCCATAGGCAATTTGGCATAGCAAATTTTATATCCATCCATTACTCAATACATCTGATTTTCACTTCTTCTATTCACAAACTTGTGAACACTGCAGTATACACTTGTATTTGATTTCAAAAATTGTAGGCTATATGCCACTTATAGTGACTGATAAATTCCACAATGAGCACATTTTGTCTGTTGTTTTTCAAATGTATCGCTCTCTAACTGAATCATAACTGCCTATAGTTCTTGTAGATTATGAATGCTTTCACATCATGCATTTTATTAATAATATTTGAATTAAAGCATCAGCTATACAATAATTTTAATGACATTCTTGATTAGTGAGTTTATATAATTTATTGCAGAGTTATAGCCCTTGATCAACACGGATTAGGCATTCTAATACCATTTGAACATCATGTTTATTTCAGCTTAATTTGCCATGAGTAAATGATCTCACATGACATGAAAATTAGTAGATATTACTTTTAGAATAGCAGATTTTGCCACTTTTCAGAGTTATGACCCATGCATGAGTTTTTAAATGGCTTCTAAAACAATTAGCAACCATATTATTTATTTGATAAAACAATTAGCAACCATATTATTTATTTGAGAACAGACCCTTGAATGAAATTTCATTTGGCTTCTGAAACATTTAGCAACCATAGTTTCTATTTGAAAAAAAATTTAATGTGTCATGAATCTTTGTTTAAAACTATCCCAAAAGAGTTGCATAATCAATAGATGAAGGACCGTAGTTATGGATATTAATCAGTATAGAATTTTCTTTGGAATAGTTCTGATATCCATGCTTTGTGTTCAATTTTAATTATTTGTCAGCTTTTCCTTTTTATCATTTCATTCTTCATATTATTATTATTATACTTTTTTTTATCTTTCAGCGGAATACTTCAAGGAAAAGGGAAAATAGTGCTTTATTTTACCTTCTTGCTCATAATGCATTTTCATTTAATGTGACCACCTGTTGTTATTTATTGCATCAATTCAGAATCAGGACCTAGATTCCAAATCTGATCTCAGCTGGAATTGATTCAGCAATTTGATGAAAACAGATAGCCCTGTGAATTCAAACAGAACAAATTTAGTACTGCTGTTTTAAAAAGAATGAATGGAATCCTGATTGGTATATATTAGAAAGAATTAACAAAATGGATAATTATATACCAGTCTTCATCAAAATTACCTTGCTATACTGACATATAAGCCAGGCCCAAATAAGAATCACACAGGTCATTTGTTGTATAATGTACTGGATAATGCCTGTGTGGTTTTGTTCTGCTGATTAGTTTTAGAAAACTGCATAGATCCAAAATCATGGTATGTGTAGTGTGCTGTTGGATCCAACTTACAAGTGGGTATATCCAGTATAGACAACATCTGTAGGATCTTACTTAAGTGCTAGCAAGCCTTGGCAAACTAAAGATTGAAATTATTGAAATAGTTTTATCAGTTCTGTTTTTTAGAAATTCATTTTTAAATGAGCATACATGTTAGATTTGGTTTATTATTTGTCACAAACACTGCTTTTATTTGACAAAACACAACTTTTATTTGAAAAAACTACTTTTTATTTGACAAAAATGCTCCTTTTATTTTGCAAAACATTGCTTTCATTTGACAAAACAACTTTTATTTGACAAAACTGCAGAATTATGAAGTGAAATGACCTTGAAATACACTTGGCAGAAATGACCTAGAAATACACTTGGCAGTTGTGACCATTGTATCTTAACTTGACTTTACTTTATAATGCCATTTCACCATTAGGTGATTGTTAGATGTGTTACACACAGACAGATTTAAATCTATGTGGTATAATAATCTAACTAATGCAGTTTTTATGTGAAAAAATTCTCCATAAACAACTCTATACAGCATAAACCCTAGTAAATATCTATCCCATAATACTCTGGCAAAGTACTATACGCTGTTCAGTTTACTTTTGATTTCAGTGCAATAGCTTAGTTCCCATTCTGCAAGTGCATTATCCAATGACATTCAGTCAGACAGCTTTGTCCATGTTGTATAAATGCATTATCCAGTGGGGGGGGGCCCCAAGTGAGAGCTCTAAAGCACCGTCCATTATGGATCACTACCATCTCACCTCTGTCTGCATGGGTTCGAGTCTAGGATTTGGCAAATGTGGACATGTGAGTAAGCTTGCCAGTAGTTTCTCATGGGTCAGTGGTTCTTTCCAGTGATTTCCCAGTTTCTTCCTCCAACATTATTACTGACTGCCATGTATAGCCTATCATGTGCTGAAAAATGGCATTAAGCTTCACAGCAACAACAACAACATTATCCAGTGGCATTCAGTAAAATAACTTTGTCCCTATTGTGTAAGTGCATTATCTAGCAACATATAATAAAGCAGTTTAGCATCTATCCTTTAAATGCATTATCCAACAGCATTCAATCAAACAGCTGTCCAATTTTGTAAATGTGTTATCCAACAGTGTTCAATCAAACAGCTGTCCAATTTTGTAAATGTGTTATCCAACAGCATTCAATCAAACAGCTGTCCAATTTTGTAAATGTGTTATCCAACAGCGTTCAATCAAACAGCTGTCCAATTGTAAATGTGTTATCCAACAGCATTCAATCAAACAGCTGTCCAAGTTTTGTAAATGTGTTATCCAACAGAGTTTAGTCAAACACCATAGTCCATGTCTATTCATGCATTATCCAACAATTTTCAATAAAACAGCTTAGTCTCCTTGCTCGGAATGCAATGGCATTCAATAAAATAGCTAGGTCCCAATGCTCAAAATGCATTATGCTGTGGCATTCAGTCAAGCAGCTTAGTTCCTTTTCTGTAAATGCATTGTCCTACATCATATCTAGGTTTACACTGTTTGTAATTAGATGTACATTATAGATGGGGAAATATGTTAATTGATCCAATGACCTGTCCTGGAAGTCATATGATTCTGAAGTAGCTGAAGTAGAATCTCAACTATCAGCCGATCAGAAATGACCTGAACATTTGCAATTGATTTTAAGATTTCCAGGCCAGTCCCTCCATGTTCTACATAGTAGAAAAGTATCATCTGGTTTCATCAGAAATGAAATGAATTCTTGTTACTGCAACAGTAGTTAAGATGGCAATATTTAGGTTTTTGCTACATTCTGTCTTTTAAACTATATTTTGATTAATGTAGTTGTATTTTTAACTGTTGGAAATATATTATGTTCATGTTCTACTTTTGGTACATATTTCTGTACATTTTTATCTAAATGTTCTGTAAATAAACTGTTCTTATTGTACTTATTCTTTATGAAGTCATTGCCATCAAAGATAAATAATGAACATCCTTTTACCATCTTTTATTTTATGTTCTTTTTCCAGTTTGTTGCTTTTTTCAGACATTTTTTCATACCTACCTTTTTGATGCTGAATAGAATCCACATGAAATAGATCATAATTTCCTATTCTTGTTACAGTATACTATGTTCTTGTGATTCTACTACAAACTTGACGTTCAGTTTGTTACTTCATTCTGCATTTATTGTTTGTAAGTAAACTATATAATAAAACCCTAATTTTTACATTTGCTTTATAAACATGTACACTTTAATTAAAATTTAGCAGGTAGTTTGATGAGTAAATGTTAAATGATTTAATTTGAAAATCCATCCACTCAGCAATTTAACTGATGGCACAACTGCCTTAGGCACATGGTATCCATGGGTAAGCATGTTCCAGTTAAAACAAAAAGGTTTAACACCAAGTTATACCCAAGTGGCTTTACTCTGAGATCAATAATAATAAGTACCTATCTGATAAATTTCACAAGAAAAAAGACATGGAAACAATAGAAAATGGAGAAATAAAGCTAAGTACCAGATTGTTGAGATAAAATTAAAATTCTAAACAGGACATCATATAAGCATCTATATAGAGATGAACCCATCCAAAAGGAGTTGTTTCCTCACCCCCAAAATGCTAAATGATGACATAGCAACATAACTTCAAGATATTTTTGATGATTAGCTTCTCATTTTCATATTTAGAGCTTAACTAAACCCAAAGTTGATGTTGATGCCCTTCTTAATTTATATTAGCAGAAATTTATAATGATAAATATTTTTTAAATAGTGGATGTTGTGAAACTGAGTTTTCTGATATGTACAATAACTTGACTATAAATAAATCCTCAGGACTGGATGGCATTGATCCAGGGATTCTAAAAAAAAACTGCACCAGTAATAACAATGTCATTATTGCACTATTCATTTGGGAGTCCCTCAAGGCTCTGTTTTAGGCCCTGTCCTCTTTCTTATTATGTAAACAAACTTATATTAAATATTGAATCCACAAATACAGATTTGTTTGCAGATGACGCAGCCTTTTACACATATAGTTGTGAAACTGAAGTTAACCGAACAAGATTAAACTTGGACCTTATTAGAGTTCAAAGTTGGAAACAACAAAATAAAACAGCAATTGAAAAAGGTAAAACAAAATGTATAATATCAGAGATGTGCTAAAAATTACGGGAACCCTAAATTATTGATTACAATAAACAAATATCAATTTTAAAAAAAACGAAACATAAAAAGCTTGTAGGCATTACCACTGATAATAATTTAAAATAACCATGCTGACAAGCTTTGCAAACCAATTTCATTCAAATAGCCCAACTCGGTGGAATTAAGAAATATTTACCTATGGAAACTCGCTTTCTATACTACAATGCATATATTCTTCCAGCAATGTGTTATTGTTAAACTGTATGGGAAACTGCGCCAGATCTCAGCTTAACAGGATTTATATACATCAGAAAAGCCTAAAATGGCTTACAATAAATAAAAGGATTTGTTTTCACAAGGTAGCTCCTGTATATAAATGTCTACATGGAGCTGCACCAGATAATTTTCAGGATTTTTCAGGCCTTATTCAACACTACCAGTTGATACCATTACGCAGAGGTCTTCATTTGCATTCTTCATCCCATCCTTACGGTCAGATGATGTAGGTTGAAGAAGTGTGGACTTTTGAAAAGGCAGTAAATAAAGTTTACCAATTACTACACCCAGAAATGTGCCCAAATCTTTGAGATCATTGGAGGCTAGGATCCTATCAAGTTTGGCTAGGATTTCCAAGGGACAGCCCATGTTGGATCTACTATTGCTCCCTTGCTTAATGATGGCGAAGAAGCTGACTTAAAAATTATCTAAAGGCCAAGTTTGACCGGACAGCAGAAGGGTGCTCTGTCTCCTGATCTACTATTTTACACTTAGTTTCAATCAGTGAATAAATGGTACATTAGCCAGATTGGTCCCTTTGGTTATCCACCTTGGACTCGGGTAATGATGTCATGTTCCTGGGCCTATCTGCCCTTCAAGTTTATAGAGATTTTGGAACTGAAGGTGTGGACATTAATTGTCATAGCCTCGCATGCCAAACTTTTTTTTTCCCTTTAGACATTTGAATCCAACTGCATTACCGATGCTGTTAAAGTATGTCGTTCAAACATCCAAACACGAGCGTTTGCAGTTTATATCGCTCTATGCAAAGCTCTTTCATGATTTTTTTAATAATATTTTACGTGGTCCACTACCGCTAGGAGGCGAAACGTGGGTATTGGGCAGAATGGCTTTTCCATTGGTCACGTTTAGCTCGTCATTAGATTATTGAGTGTATTTAATTGTGCCAATGACATTGGACGATCGCCGGTGTACCAATTTCGATCCAAACAGAAGGCTCTAAACTGTCAAGATGGATGGAGAGTCTTAAACGATCGGTCTCTTTGGCTTGGCATTGTCGTTTCAATGTTTGTAACAAGGAATCCCGTAAATCTGTACTGAAACATGTCGTTTCCTCTAGTGGCACATCAGCCTTGAACTCTAACAAATTTTGACACAAGAGACTGAATTGGAAAGAAAGAAACTCTTTTGACATCATGTTAATTTATATATATATATATATATATATATATATATATATATATATATATATATATATATATATATATATATATATATATATATATATATTCTAAAGGGAATATACCAAATAAAACGTAAATTTCTCTTGTCTTAATTTTTATAATTTGGATAAGATGCTTAAACATACACTCATACACGCACATCATTAAATCGTGGGGAAAGGGATTAAGTTTACTCGATATGGCAATCATTGACTAGTATATGACGAGATATAGGTGGTCTTGAAAATATCCCTTTTTACAAATGAAACCTTATGAATTTAACATCATCAGCTGTAAATGTCTCAATTTCCACGGCCAAGTCCTACTCTTTGTCCTGTTGCTGCCTCGGTAGTGGTAGTAGTGCTGATGCTGCTGTTGCTGATATCTCAGTGGTCGTGGGCATGGACATAAAGTTGGAAGGTTTAGAAATATTGTTACGCGAAAATCTTTATCTTGGGTTTAGCAAAAAAAAAATCAATAAAAAAACATAAAAAGTCTGATACATTTCTCTCAGATACTTTAACTCCGCCAATAATTTTGTAGCATAAAAAAGTGTTTGTTTTCACTCCTTTCCTTCTGTCCTTAACAATTCCAAATTTTCATGTTCTCGTTTTCTATTTTCTTTCTTTATTCGTCCTCTTGCTGTTGCTGAATAAATATATTATAAACTCGGTGAAAGAGAGTTTTGAACATTCTCGAAGTTCCTTTGTTTCAATGTTGCTCTGCATATAAAAAAAAAAATTATTGCTTTGTAATTGAAGGTATATATTCCATCAAGTTCCTTGCAGATATTACATTCTTGGACTTGAACTAATTTTATAAATTCTCATTCTGTTACTTTTGTCTAGCTCATTCTCTTAAAAAGTGAGATATAGCAGTCACTTTTCCAATATCTGGCGGAAATGGCGGCGTCAACAAATTCCACAAGGTATTGGTTCAATCCTTTTATTTGCATACATTTCGTCAATTTCTGACTAGATTTTCATCATACGTGGCATTGACCATTATGTAGCTAAAACAATTCATTTTGAGACATGCTCGATGTCCCTTGTAATCTTAGGGTCAAGGAGATACAAAAATTGAACAAGGTTTTGGTTAAAGATTGTTCACTCGCTGATATTTACTTAAACACTTAATGGATTATATTCCCACTTTTGACAAATCATCATAAAGACTGCTCATTCACTGACATTCAAGCCCATTCATTTGACTTTTGGGTCAAGGTCATGGAAACATTTAATGGATTTTCTTCATATTAATGAACTAAGACAATAAATTCTACAACACACACTCATCTTTTTTCCTCAGGGTCAGGGTCACAGTCGTGGATTGTATTCATACTATGGATGAATCATGAAACTAGGACAATTCATTTTGCATATTGCTCGTTCTCCACTCCTTCTACTGTTGGGTCAAACTCACACCAATTTAGGCAATGCTTTGATTGTAGACTCGTCACGCAGGCACTGGCCTTACTGTATAATATTTGCCTATAAATTATTGAAGCAATTTTCTTTTTCGTTAGGTCATTAATAATAAAACATGCGTTATCGTGAGACTTGCGATATTTCATATTTTTTGTATACTAAGTCATAAGCATTGCAAACTGGGGAACCTCTAAACATATTTTGGCCTAGCTGATCACTACATGTTTTCCCGTGCTTTCTCTCACCCTCCCCAACACGCCCCCGAATCCCGTGGGCGCCTATGTACTGAGTGATTTACACGAAGTGCAAAATGACTAATAGGAAACGTACGTTGCGCTTAGAAAGATCTTGTCAATGACATGAGCAATTTAACTGCGGAATAAATGTTATTGAATCACGCAAGTCTCTGTATTTGTTGAAAAGAGAAACTCTAGTTTATATTTTTCAATTTGAAAAGTAACGTAATTACTGAAACCTTACAAACTTTTATTTTTGAAACAAACTTTTCTAATATTGGCATGAAAATTCGAACTTCTTGTATGATAAGTGTTACCCTAGAAATTGTATGCGCTCTTTCCCGCTTGGTGAGCATAACACATGTTTTGTTTATAGAAAGGGAGCAAGGATGAATAATTTGTTTGATTTTATCCAAAAGGAAGACCATAAGACAAATATTACAGGCATACGTTATTCAAATGTTGATCTTGAAAGAAAAGCGATAACAAAGTATGTGTTTCATTTGTTAGCTCTACTGGTTATTGAACAGAAGGGTTTATGGGGTCATCTTTCGTCCATCGTCTGTCTGTCCGTCCATCCGTTAGCAAAAGTTTGTTATTACTACTTCATATAAGTGCTTAAATAATTATCACAATACGTACACCTTCGTCCCATAATCTATTTTGTCTTAAATGAATGTGGTGTTAATCTGATATCCAATATGGCCGCCAACACAGAGGTCATCTCAAAAATCTTATTATCGCTACCCATACTAAATGGATGGTCGTATCAACTAAAGATTTTCACTGAAAAAGTTCGGATGATGTCTTTTTGGTTTCCAGAAGGAAACTAATACAGATGGGAAGTCCAATCTTGTCATTACTTCACCTAGACATTGTGCTCTCAGCCAAAGACTTCTTATTATATCTAGTTGGTCTAAAAATAAATGGTGCCAATCTGATATCAAATACAGCACCACGGCATCTTGACAATCCTGCTATCGTTAGTCTTCAAAAGGAAAGTCATATTAAGTATGTATGGGCTTTCTACCAGAAGACTTTTTATGATTCCTTGTTGGTCCTAAACGAAAATGGTACAAAGATTACATCGAATATGTCCATCACAGCAGCTAATTTTAATATCGTCTTGTCACTAAATAATAATTATATTAGGGATGGTTTCAACATATAGCAGTTAAAAGGAAGCAAAATTTTTATCTTTAATTCCAGGAAATTCATTGCGTCCAGTAGAGTGCCAATTCCTTCAAGGAACTCATGTTTCCATTTACCACGGATCATCCGGCTCATTTTATTTTAGGGCTATCAATAATCTACAGTTTAGTACAGGTGGATGGGGAATGATATTCTGATAATGAAGAAATGGCTAAAAAATATAGTGTAATAGTGATGCCCAATTTTAATTAATTATCCTGCAACATTTAGCAGTGAGTTTGTGAACGAATAACCTATAATAGAAAATATTCCATATCTTCTTTTCGTCCACAGACTTTAATGCAGTGTACATTAATATGGAGAATATATATATATATATATATATATATATATATATATATATATATATATATATATATATATATATATATATATATATATATATATATATATATATAGTGAAAATGAAATGCCACTGACACTTATGAATAATTCATTAAGTGACAAGGAAATGAAGATTTTGTATAAATTTGAAGAAATTGAAAATGAGCAGGTTTTCTGCACATATTGCTTGCAAATAAAATGGATTCTATCCAGTGCTGAACAACATTGATAATAGTTCTTGCATAAAGGTAGGAAGGTCTGTATTGGCCACAAGCAGCATTTTATGATGACGAATACAACACAATTCTCAATGTATTTTGGTAATAATATTAATTGATCAATGTTAAGTCCGAAACATAATGATGCTCACCAGAATGAACTGTCTAGAATATTTTCATATTCTCTGCTCACATGTTTCTGTAATGCTTTACGTCTATATATCTGTTCTGCCACAACTGGTAATTCAGTTTTCTGTACTTTATTAAGTAATGGATCTTGAGTTTAAATCTCTACTACTTTTTTAGTATCCTATTAATGGGTTAAATGCAAAATGTTCAAAATGAATGAATTCGATCTCATATTTCCCCTTTACGTAAGCCAATAGCAACATCAAACTGCATCCATGTATGCTGCTTTCTAAAGCACACCGTCTTTGCAAATGACTACACTGTATAGCGATAAAAGCTAATTACCCAGTGTTTAAATTAGTTAATCGCCACTTATGCGTATATGCCTAATTTTACAAAACAAGTTCTAACTCTTTTTACCTATACATGGCATAGTCGAGACACCGTAGAATCCACTATACAAAAGCACATGGCTATGTACATGTATACAAGTCAGTATCAGCGCCTCTAAGCATGTAGCGCTATACATTCGCCATTAGTGACAATCTTAACATCCAACAAAACTAACAAGTACCATCTTCTAAAAGATGCAACTGCACAAATATCTTACGTGATCAGTTTTGTAATTTTGTTTTTAAAAAATTTTTTCATTTGAATGACACTATTCTTTTGCAGAAAGTGACTTGTCACACACTAACGGAAACACATGCTTTTTATTATCTTTATATGGTTACTATCAGGCCTTTGGAATTAATATTTAGAGAACTACATGTGGTGTAAGTATAGAGGAAACGCAGTAAAATGTAAACAAGCACATACAAGTTAATGATTTTATAGCATTTATTTCAGGAATATTTCTGAATTCTCTTCGCTATTATCAGCACCAACCACGACTGCACTTTTGATAGCCATCGAGTTAAAGGTGTGCCTGTATAATATGAACGTCAGTCAAAGGAACAGATTCGCTGGAAGGAGACCAATGTAGCCCCCCCCATTACATGTCATCGTCATGTTAGCTACATGCATTGCACGCAAGGCCTAGTGTAAATGAAAATTCTAACACTCGTTGCATCTTGTTTAGTCTTCGTGCAACTTCGTTAATTAAAATGCAGCAACTGAATGCTATCTCATTGTTGTGATCTACTCCGCATAAAATACATGATCAAATTACCTGTTTATTTTTGTTGCTTTTTTTATAGCTAATATAAGTACCCTTTCCTTGAAACACATAATAATTTGTAACTTTTCACTTTTTAACATCTTATACAATATATCTGGCTATAATACAACACCCACCCACTCTGTTAAGACTATTCGCATTACCCAGGGCCGGATCAGGTTAAGTGTTGCGGGGAAGGGGTGCGAGGGGGGTTGCTTGGAGTTCAAAAAATTGCAAAAGGGACCTGATTTTCCTCAAATGGGCACCAAAGCAAAACTCTTTGCCCCTATTTACTCAAAATGTGCATAATATACCAATAAACGTGCGAATGAATAAAACGTTGGTCAAATTTCAAGTGACAATTGCGTGTACGCGCGCGCGTGTGTGTGTGTGTGTGTGTGTTCTTTTATTAAGGGGTAGCGAAACCCCGGACCCTCACCTCGATTTGGCTCTGTCACTAAACAGCCCGTAAGTAGAGAATGAGCTGACAAGTTCTTACTTTAAGACTTACCATTGGCGTAACTACCACTCCCAAGGCCCCTCAGAATTGTGGTGGGAGTGGGACATTTTAAAGAAAAGGGTAAAAAATCTCAATTTTCTAGGGGGTGGAGGGGCAGCTCTGAATTTTTGCAAGTGGACGTAAAATTTGAAGCTATGTCACTGGATGTTGCATTTATCTTCCCTGGTTAAGTGGGGGAATGCAAAAATGCCCGTATGCAGGATTAATTTCCTTTCTAGTATGTACCGTGTACAGTACAAAAGTGGATAGATCGTATTACTCATTAGGCTAATAGTCAAAAACAATAGGACAACATGTAAGAGAGGACTAATTTGTCCATGAACTTTATCTAGCATGACAACATACAGTGTCTTCATTAGCTACCATACCAACCCAGTTTTTGTCACTTTAAATGTTAGTTGTAACATATGAAGTATGTGTCCATAAGAAAGTATCCACTACCCAAACTCCATAGGACGTAATGTAATTTATGCAATTAAAAGAAACTGGAGAAATGTAGAGATTTTTTTCAACTGAATAAGAATGTATATTAGAAAGCAAACTGTTTGTTATTTATTTATCACATACACTGTAATAACTTAGAAATAAAATCCCCACCCCCGAAAGCAATAAGCTGGTAAATTATATTATCAGTTGTCAGATTATCCCTTTCCCAAAAATGTAAATAATAAAGAAACTGTAATTTTGAAATATATATACAAATAATATACAAATAATTTTGAAAATATACAAATTCTTTTTAAAATGCTTTGAAATTATATCATACACTCTAACACGCATAAAACTTTTTAGGCCCTCCAAGCACTAAAATCCGGAGTCTCTAAAACTACATTATGATATCTATACTTTTTAAAACGCGAAAATATATCTTTCTTGAGCAAAATGCTGAAATTCCCTGTTATATCCACTAATTTATCGTAAAATATTTAGTCGTTAGACCATGTACTTTGGTCATATGACTTCAGGAGAGCAAAGACAATGAATTTTAATTTTAAGTAATTATAACTACAAAGATTACAGTATGGTAATTCTAAAATTTGAATATATTTAATAAACTACCCTTTTGAACAGCTAATTTATTGTTAGTTTTAAAACTTCATTAAAACACAACCAACTCTAAAACATTTAAGAACTATTTTGAAACCCCTATAAATGTACACTTGAAAATATGCGAAGATGTTTTCACACCACTGAGATGATGTATTCATAGACATTGATGTCACTGGAGAGTAACTTCACTCTAACAACGGCATTGTTGAAGGAGTCAGTTGAAAAGAACTGTACATGTTTTTAAAAAAGAGCTATTTTATGAAAACTAAAGCTGTGTGTTTTCAACAAAACAAATAACTATTCTTCAAGATGATTACATTTTGCTCTTATGGAAAAAAGTTTTCAGGCACATATTACAATTTACACTTAGAAAGCATTGTTTCCGCGAAGACTATCTGCCACTTACGTCATTCAATGCCCCAACAGTTTGACGGAACCCTAACTTGCTGATAAGATAAGAATGCAGTCACCTATCTAACCAATAACCAGGTAAGATAAAAGAATCCTCCGGTAGCGTATGAGCTCTAGCCCTCAAACTTTTGCGATGCCATTAATAGATAAAGTTCATTCTGTGGTATTCATTGATCAGCTGGCAAGTCACTAACATCGGCAAGCCCAAATACAGGTTATCCAAGATGTGTCTAATATCACAGAAGGAGTACCCCATTATGAATGCTATATAAAGAAATTAGAAGACAACAATTCTATTTAAAATGAAACTGAATGCCATCATATATGATGTACACCAATGGAGGGAAAGCAGGAAATTGCTTTAAATTTAAAACCTCAGACCATCATTTACCAATTGAAACTAGATAGTCAAATATTCCTTGGAATATATTATTGAACGAAAATGAGTTAGGTCAGTAGTATATGGGGGTACCGTAGGGCAAATAAGGCCAAAGAAAGAAAACCAACATGGGGTACTATGGGGCACAGAGTTTTCCGAAAAAATTAATCACCTTTAGGCACTATAGAGCATATTGGAAATTTTGTATTGGAACAAGAGGGATCGTACAGGCAGCATGACGTCACGGTAGTGGACACTGGCAATACTAGCAAGGTGCTGACCTAAACACACATACACACACACACACACAACTGCTACTCTAGGTAGGGATACATGCAATAGAGACACAGAAAAACACATAGATAACACATATATATGGCAAAATAAAAATTAAGATCTTTTCGAGGCATAGGAAATGGCACTGACAAGGGCCTTTCGGTTCTTCTTTCATCTTATCTAGTTCTTCTACCATGTTCTGATTTTCCCAATAATTCCTTTTTTTGTTTTCTTCTTCTTCTTCTTCTTCTTCTTCTTCTTCTTCTTCTTCTTCTTCTTCTTCTTCTTCTTCTTCTTCTTCTATCCAGTCAGGATGTCCCAGAGCTCTAAATTTCTCTTGCACTTTTATCCAGTTCTGATTTAATTTCTCAAACTCTTATTTTTTTACCAGTTCTCTTCTTTTCTTCAGGTTTCTTTGATCTTCTTTGATTCTGCTTCCAGTACTTTTATAATCACGTCTTCAGGTTGTTTTTTTAAAAGTCTATGCCCAGGGTTTTTTTTTTTTTTTTTTTTTTAAAAAATACCACTCGGTTAAATGGAAGATCTTTTGTAGAAAAAAGATCACTTAGATGACGTTATCAAGAGCATGCTCTCACATATTTAGGTTGAATGAAACCTCTAATCTTCTCAACTTTCTCCTCTGCGATACCTGATACTAGATGAAGGGCTAAGTTCAGGTTGGTAACTTGTCTGGTTACAATGTTTTTATTAACTTGATATTTCCATTCTTTCTCAATCTTTTCAACCACTTAGACTCCATACATCATCCAAAAATAAATATGTCTAGGTTAAAAAGTTCCATCTTGTATTCTATGTAGAATAGCGCTAATTGACAAGACTGGATTATAGTCGCGTATTGCACCTAGTATATATGCGACCTGGTTGTGGCCCCAGGCTAGATGACAGTCCCTTTAAGAGGGCGCTTGGTCCCGAGATAACGCGAATGACGAACGCTATCATTTATATTCTTCAAGATGAGACGAGACTCCATGCTTCATTCATATACTCTTCCAATTTTTTCTTCTTGATTCATTCCCAGACATTTATCATGTTGATTTCAATGCGGTGATCTTTTTATACATCCATAACAATCTCTCGTATTCAATTCCGTAATTTTATCCGCCAGGTGTTTAGATAAATAGGACACTAAATGTTGTTCTTGTTCTGGCCATCTGGACTTGATTACCTCATCCTCTTTTTCTTGGTCTGGGGTCCTATTTTCACGTTATCTTCCCATTCCATAGATTCTTCACCTTTCAAAGAAGGATACTTGTCTTTCATAGTGTCTAATAATCTATAATTACTTCTCTCAAATTGTTGATTTCTATGGTATTATCGAATTCGGCACACAGGGTGACGTTCATTGTCTCGAAAAGAACTCGTGCCAACTGATGTTCCACACGTATTTGACAAGATTTTATAGGGTGGAAATGTCTCCCGTCACTGCCTTGATCTGGAGTGAAATCAAAAACCCACAAAGTTTAACCTCCGACATAATCTTCTTACGAAATGCAGTGACTAGTGTTGGTTCCTAGATGCCCAGAAGCTTCGGTACAAGTACGATCTCAAGTAATTCTTTCATTCAAGGTCAGGATCAAAGGGTCTGGTACACAAAGTCTTGCCATTGCGACTGAATTAAATCTTGGACATATCGCAGTGCTTAAACTCGAAAGGAATTTGATTGTGGGTTCTCTTAATGGCTGCTTTCCTGACAATAACAATGATTAAACGTTTGGGTAACTTTCCTTTCCTTTCGATCTTAGATAGGAGTCCACAAGCAATGGTGAATGCTTTCCCATCTACAAGTCGTATCGGATACTTGGCGGTCGCTCTGCTCAAGGTGTGACTAATATCGTTTCCCACTTTAGGTAACTCTTCTACGTGATGCACGTAAAGTCTGGCTTCTTGGCTGATGGTTTTGTAATTGGCAACATCAGCCATGAAATGGAAAGCATCACTTCTACATTTTAGTCTCAGACGGATATCCACTCCGTTCAGCGAATATTTGACTTGCAACCACATGTCCAAATGTAAAGGATCCATCAGTTCTAAACTAAGTAGCTTCCAGGATTTTCTTTCGATGTTCCTTAAAACCTACATTGTGAGGTACTTTTTCGGTTGACAGGTCTGTGTCGTTGAATGTGTTATTACCTTCGGTGTCAGGTTTCCAAACCACACAACTAACCAGATTTGTGTTATTGGCCTCTTTCCCGTACGTCAGGAGATTTTCTAGGTACGCTCGGTAAGGGTAAGTATCCATGCTAGTGCTGACCAGCTTGGTATTCAAGTACAAATCCACTTCGCTGAAGAAGGAAAGCATGAAATTGTTGACGGGTGCTCGTTTATCATCTGCATCGACATCGCTACTGCACGTTGTTTTGAGCACATTCAGTTTCAGATAGAAGTATCTAGTATTCAAATCGATATTATCTTTGGGCTGTCCTTTTACTTCAAATTCAATGGAAGCTGAATCCATCAAAGAGGAGACTGGATGAAATTAGACCTATTGGGATTCTTGCATCATCATCATAGTGGGTGCCATGGCAAAGAGTTCTTGTCCCGACTTGAAACAGGCACAAAACTCTCAATGGATCATTTTTCTCTCTGCAATTTTTAATAATCAAAAACGTCTAAGTCTCGGACAGGTTTTCTGTTCTTAGTCTTTCCAACTCTAAGAGTGTGAAGTCCTCTGAATTAGTGTTTTCATCTTTTACTCTGCCTCTTCCTTGCTGTGGCATTAGGGAATCAGGAGTGTCTGGTTTATCAACGATTTCGGCATTTATAGGAGTTTCTTGCCGGTACAAAATGTTTTTGCCTGTTTGAAGCAGAACATTTTTGTCTGCTATTAAGAATGTTTCTTTGAGGTTTTGTTTGTTAGTGATGACATTTTGGATAAATTCTTTACCGGGTGCCAACGTGGCATCTTTCAGGGTGTGCAGTCTCTGTTTTACCATCGGTTTCAACAAGGGAGCCACCGTACAAAAGCCCGATTTGAACATATCTCCCAAATCATGTCCTCGTTATCGAGCGCCTTCTTGTTACATAAGATACATGACTGACAAAATGTTAGAGTACTCGTTTTTGAAAATGAAGTTTTATTTTGATTTTTCCCTTGTGTGAATGGAATATTTTGTCACAGATCACCATTTTATATTCATGGTGACATTGTCAAAATACGAGTTACTGACAGGTAAATAGTGAGGATGTAAAAATTCGCGGTGAACGTAATAGTTGTTTCCACCTTCCTTATCAACAAACGTGGCAGAATCCACTTTGAAAGGAATGACACGCACTAACGGTACGGAGGCGTGTCCCACTACGTTGTACTCCACCACATCAGAGTACACAAAGATCAAATTCAGTCCTAGGTTCATTTCTACATGGAATCGAAAATATTTGACAAAATCCAAGTTGCCAGTAACGACTAGTATTTCGTTTTCAACGTTCATCAACCTAGAGTCTCCACCCAAAATGTGATACAATTCAGGACAAAATGCAATAGCCAATATTTTGTCCTCCTGAAATTTGATCATTAGGCGACGAGCTATTTTGTGGTACTTTTTCTAGATCTCTCTCAAAGGCTTTACCAAATATGAAATTCAACATTCCAACAAGGGTCTTGTGATAAATTGGCGGTGTTGAAAACCCACCAACCTCTTTCACAACGGTTCGTTGCTAGGGAATGACCTCCGCAGTGTAATTTACCCAGTATGGATATATAGAAAGAAGAATGCAGATCACTGAACAAGTATATTGAAGAAATAAATTCAACTAGCCTCATTTCAATGAATAAATATAAAATTTAATCAGTTTATCAACAGAATTTAAAATGAAAAGAAATCAATTACTTGGTTACAAAGAAGGAAACATTTTACTAACATGTACTCAAATAAAAAGACAAAACAAATTTCTTTAAAGGCTACAATTACTTTCAACGTTAATATTCTATCTTCAATGCCAACGAGATGTGACCTTTGAGTGCAACGATGAGAAACTTCATCACCTATTTTATGCGGACATCGAGACTTCCGTTCGTCCCTGCTCTGCAGATCCATGTCTAGTTGTTTGGTCTTGGACTCTTGTCCGTCGAACTCTGATTTAACAATCGTCTCTGGACTTAGATTTCGGCTTAGAATTTGCTCTGGTCCTGTGATTGGTTCAGGGATTTCTCAGGTGGATCCAGGAAAGCTGTTTCCTTCAATAAACAAAAATGTCTCGCAATAGACAATAGGTCACATTCCCAAGTATATCTGTAATTTTACATTAATTCGGCTCAGAAAACAAAAGGCATAAATTCTGCCGCATGAAAGTTAGCTCTCTGTTTACATAGTCGGTCAATGCTTGTCCTGACCTTAATTTGGGTCACGCTAGGGGTGGTCAATTAAATTCAACTCAGCCGTATGAACCCGTATGTAACCCCCCTTGACTTCTTACTCTACCAATCTAGCAGTGTTAAGTTACATATGGCTTAGACCCTCAGATCTAACTATTCTAAAATAGTTTACCCGACCAATTAAATATTACAAACTAGCTTATAGATATACACTTAAGTTATCAATTAAATATTACAAACTATTATATGGATATACATTTAATAGTATGTCATACTCATGCTAGAAAGAGGTAATCCATAAAATTATGAAACATTACCCATCGTTCCTTAAGCTTAATTCATGAAAATTCCTAATCACTCATATGTGTCAAAGATTCAATTACATGCAATCTTTTCAATTCTTTTAACGATCATTTAATTACATGCAATCTTGTCAACTCTTCTAATGAAATTTTAATTACATTAATCTTGTCAATTCTCCAAATGAATTGATAATTAGAAAATCAAAGAATAAAATGTCATGACTAGCATTTTACTAAAATCCTGCAAAAATGAAATCATACATACATACATCATATCAATAATACATTTGCAAATAAATCAACAAATAAAAAAACATATTAAAATCGGGAAACTAAGATTGCGTACCTTTTGCCGTTTTCTTTATTCGTTTCCACAAACCTCACGTATAGTCCGTCTCCTAACCGAGACAACTATCTGGCCCCTTACTCAATAACGTAAACGTACTTTCTACGAATTCGAAGGTAGAGTTTGTCTACTCGCTGAGACAACTCTCACGCTTTACTGCCAAATCACGAGATAACGTCTTTCACGCTTCTGGAGTCCGGTCTAACTTTTCCCAAGAAAGATTGAAGACTGAAGAATTTTTCTAAAGTAAAACCTTTAATTTCTTACAGAGTTACGCCCATAAATCCATATTAATCAATCGGTATGGACTGTTTCCTAAATCTGTTCCGTAGAATTTTTGGATTGACAAGACATCTAAACAACTAAACTTGCTGTAATTAACGTTCCTTTGAACAATCACTTATGACAAGCTTCTCCCTTTAACCGGTCGATATTGGGAAAGGGTCTTATGTCATTCCCTTGTACCATAGCATATGACTCGGTCAATTTACGTCAATTGGAACGAATTCCCCTTTGACGTTCAGAGATGAAATGAAAATAATTATCTATCTCCAGCCCTTTCTACTTTAATTAAGTTGACTTTGATACAATTCCTTTAACCAATGCTTCTAAGAGTTTTCAAAATTCGACACATCACAGGTCTTCATCAAATGTTGACCAATCAAATAATAGCCTGCATGAATTATCAACTGATTAGTGGTCCTTTTAGTTTCGGGATATGTTAATTTTATAAAGTTAGCTACAGCACGGCGTTCATCAACGTCTTTTTGCATTTCTTGGTTATAAACTTCTATCGACAAAGTGATTTGATTTTCAACGATGTTTTTCATTTGTGTAGGGTGAATCTTTTCCACCAAAGCCCCTTCCCAATGGGCTTCGAGATCCAATTAGATGCCATGAGGTAATCTGTCCGTGAAACAGCACAAAATGTTATTGGGAAATACCTCCATGGAACTGTCACTGGGTAATGTTAAGTAAAATTAGTTGTATATAATTGTACAGTTTTAGTGTCTATGCAGTCACTGGAAGTCAGTGTCTAAAGAGGATGGTTTTTGTGACTGTTGGAACTAACGGTGGAGACAAGTCTCCCGTTGTTGCTTCAGTTAGGGGAATATTTCAGAGATGAATAGGAAAGAAGATAATCAATACAACTGCTATGTAAAATGGTCCACAATTTTTTGACTCCTTGTTGCAAAATCAAATTGGCAATGCCAGCACCGATGACACAATAAACCAAAAAGATTTAGCAGAAAAAGACTCACGTTCTCCATACCACACCCACAATGATTGCTTTTGTAGATCTTGCAGAGAAGAATTGGGTAAAGGAGTGGGCACTGTATTAGCTGAGGATGTGTTAAAGAGCATGACGGTCACCTCTTTTTATAATCGATGATTTGAGAAGCGTCGATCGAAGAATGAAAACTTAACAGTTATCCTTTCCAATATACGTTGACTTCTTTAACACGGTGTTTTCTCACTTGTCGTGTTCTTCGATCTAGAACATTTTCTATCCCGTACACGTCATCTTCTTGTCTGGTCACACGTTGTAATGCGGGTAAGTAAACGTTTCTTTCAACACTTTCCCGTTCATGTCCAGCAATGAGCATGTTAAAGAGATGCCGAAGATACAATGCCATCCAACTAGTACTATGTAAGTGTTTGTCGACGACTTTGAAAGTTGAGGGAAAGGGAGTAGAGACAGCCATAGTAGTGTAAGGAATGTCACTTTTGACAGGAAGACAGACAATACAAGAGTTTTTTGAATACCTTTTTCAGGACACGTTTATTTTTATTTTTCATTGTGAACAACACAAAAGACAAAATACATAAAAAGCCAAGTACATGAATAAAAGACACATCAAAACAATTATAGTGGAATAAAAACAAATCTCTGCTTTACATTTTTGTCATCAAAATGTAGTGTCCTACGGACAGTGTGTAATGTTCTGATAGTCTGTATATTCCTTCGCACCGTCATACAAGGGTCCTCCCGGAATGGCCTTTCGGGGATGTAGGTGATTGTCCTGTCCTGATGAGAGTGGTTTTACACGGTGTCATGCTGTTCTTCTTCTTCTGATTTTATCACTAACACAGGTTTACAAGTTTGTTTTTTATTTTCACTTAACGTTTGAAGTGAGGATTATAAATCTCGAACACAGTGCGACACTTCTTTATTCCAAGCCTCGAAACCCCAACATTTTCATTCACGTACATCGGTCCAATGAGGGTGTATGTCACAAGCTACACACACATCGTCAGCCACATCTTAAGTACCTAAAAGTTGACGAATCTTGTTGTCCGTAGTGGTAGAGAAGTATCCAGATAAAAGCACAAATCTTTAAGGAGAATGAGTCTCTCGTGGACAATTAAAGGGACAACTTTCATGCTTTTTGAGTGGTAGGTACTGATCGTAAAGAGTCCACAAAGAATCGGACGGTAAACGAAATCGCATAAAGCAAGTCGCTAAGACACACACTACATGTCGACCCCAATTGAATGGACACAGTTTTCGGAGTAGGCAATGGTAATCCTCCACATATTGAATATTGTCATTGATCTACTTCCACGGAATCTGTTGTATCACAAATGATAAAGGTCGTGGCATGGTAGAACATTTTTATACCCACTTTTTCAGCAGCAGTATGTGTACTTTCTGCAAAATGTAGTCGTATCACGTCGACGTATTCAAAATATTTAGTTACTAGAATGGATATTACAAGCCGTTCCGAAGTTTCCTCTTCAATTAAGTTTAGAGTGTGTACAGGATTTAGGAAACCCTCTAACTCCTCTTCTGAAATTCGATTCGGAATGTGTACCTGGTAGTAAAAGTAATCAATATCAACACTACAATCTATACTATCCTACTTACTCATGAGTAGTTCACCAATGTCTGACCACTTGAACACTTCCATTAGAATCAAACCTCTTATAGCACTTAGGTACCAGTGGTTAAAACGGATGCAATGGTTCTTTACGTTTGACTTGTACTCTGACAAACTCTCGGTAAATGCTTTCTCTCAACTACACAGGTAAACCACGAATGTTCTCTTGCAAAGTATCCATATGGTATAACGTTTTTATACCTCTTTATATTGAAGGCAATAAGTTTACTTTTTGCACAAAGGTGGTCGCATTCCATCGATGTATCAAAAATATTTAGCTACTAACTTGCACATGACATGTAGTTCATAAGTTCTTTATTTAACTAGGGTTACATTGTGTACAAGATTTCGGTAACCCTCTAACTCTTCTTCTGGAATTCATTGCAGTAAGTGTACCTTGTAGTATATAGAATTTGTAACGAACTAACCCTTCACGTCCTCGGGTAGTTGATGAATGTGTGACCACTTAAACACTATGATAATAATCCTTCGATAGCATTTAGGTACCAATGGTTCAAACATCGCTGACGTAACGGATGAAATTGTTTTCTGCGTTTGACTTTTATTTTGACCAACTCTCAGTAAATGCGTTCTCTCAACTCCACAGGTAAACAACAAATGTTCCCTTGTAAAGTATCCAACCAAAGATTACTTGGATCCTACTAAAGGTAGGTAGTGACACTCCGGAGACCATCGGACATGTTCCAGGTTAGCGCAATCTTTCTTCTCCCACTGGTGAAGTGATACACCGCAACTGAAAAACTTGACTTTATCCCCTTCGCCCAAATAGAACAATTAGGCTCTGGCTAATTCATCGGGAGGGGGGTCTTCCCATATATTTTGGCCATTTTCATTGGAAGATATCCATTCGACAGTAATAGTCGCAGTATTCAGGCAAACGCACAGTGAACGAATATTCGTCTTTCACTGGTTCATTTTGCTGAGGGTACAAAGAAATACTTAAGGAGTTTGCTCAGTTTTGCATGACATCCTTAAGGTGGTACCCGCATGGTTTTCCGTGGAAATAGATATCCACCATAAAAACCAGCAAAGTGAAAAATGTGTTCGATAACGAGTTGCATCTCTTTCGCATCCGTCAGGTTTGACACGTACACAATCACAATTAGTTTCCATGGTAGGTGTAGCTATAGCAAAGTTCCCTTGATGATCTTGTACTGACTCACTGAGGTTGCAGTACACGGGATCTCTGCAATCGTAATGCACAGTATCGCACTCGAGTTTGCTATTGCTTGATACTTACTATGTGAAAGGATTCATCTGTCTCTCTTGCACTTGCAGTGACATTGAATTATTGGTCTTAGACGTTGTCCCTTTTTATTATATTGACCAATATCGGTGTGTCCGTACCGTATTGTAAAGTGACTGGGAAGCCGTACTCGCTTCTGATACACAATTTGATTGACTTTCTCCAAGGGTCGACTGACGATTTGCTGTGTTGGTAAACTTACAGTCTTGTTTGGTTGGTGAGTAGTCACTTTACAGTTTCCATACTGTTCAGACAGCTAATCTTCTTTTAGTACGCCAAAGTTTACCACTTGACTGGAAAGATAATTGACGGTCAATCTTTTCACTTTACACTACTTTACACTCCGTGTGCACTTCTCCCTGAGGGTCACGGTATTCGTAGCCTTAATGTTTGGGACCGCCACTTGCAAACCTTATAATCTTATCCTCGGGATGCTCGTCTGTCCAGACTTTTAAACATTCTCTTTCGGTGTTAGGCTGCCGTTGACCAAGAAAATCGATGTAGATGCAACTGTACGTGTCAAAACACAACACACGAAGTCCTAACAGTGCCTAAGCATCATACAGTTTTAAGCAAACATGAGCTGTTACGTAAGTCGCACTGATGACATTTCCAAATTCGTACGCTTCTACAAAGTCCAATTCTTTGTTATTGACTAATAGCATGTCCTCACGAACGACGTTCACGTGTTTTGTATATTTGGTTTTGCCGTGAATCATATGGACGTAGCGGGAAGGTTCTGACAAATAATCCGTCTTGGATAAACACGTCGTTATGACATTTTGCCCCACAAATAATTCAACATCACTTTGGCAAATGATAACCTTCCTTCGTTTTTCTCAATGTTATCTAAAGTAATACATTCCTGCTCCCAGTATTTCTCTTTAAATTTCTTATGGCCTTCGCGAGTGTGATACCAGGAAGGATAGCCACAGGCTTATTGTTGCAGTTTCAAAAAGCATTCACGTAGTCTGCAAAAATAACTTTTTGAGTCTCGTAGCCCTTGTAGTATTTTTTGATCTTTGGAAAGTGGCAAATTTCGTACACTTCTAACAGTTATTATCCCATGTCACGAGCTTTAAACAATTCCACGCTTACTTACGTTCCCGTCAAGGTGCGTTCTTCCTAAGTGTACTGACATGGGTGGTCTTGGTTTCACCTTTCGGCACAAGTACGGCACACAGGAAACCTCAGTTTTCCTTGGCAATGGTGTAATGCAACCGGATGGTACAAGTTCATGGGAGGCAAGAATCAATTCTTCGTATTGTCGAATTTTGTCCACGTCGATGTGTTCCGTCAGCAATTGGGGAAAAGAGACAATATTTACAAACGTAAGGATACAGCAAACACATATCCAAATATTTGATTTCTTCTACTTTCTTCTCGTTGGCATGGTACAGCAAACAGTTGGAATTCGTCTCTCCTCCATACAAAACTGTCCCTTGGGTTCAGAGGGTCCACTAGTTTGAAACTTTACACGATGAGCTTAAACTCGTGATATATTTTCAATCGCTGATGGTATTCGAGTTCCTACATTTCTACCACTTGGCATCCTTGATTTTCTAACTTCAAGCTTCGCTGACAAGTGTCCTCGTACTTCATGGTTCGTTGCAGAAACTGATTTTTAGTGTCTTTTTGACGGTAACAGATGGGACATCTGTGAAATAAGCACTCGGTAAGCTCGTACACGATTTTGGGGTTTTCTAAGTCCCAACCATCTACCATTTATCTTCCTTGTCACACAAGTAATGCAAGTAATGTAACAATCGTAGGGCTCTAACCCAGTATTGATGTTTGACAAAATTGACTCTTCAAGTGCTGATGACAGCTAGGGTGTTTTCGGGCATAAATCGTTAACGGTACACTAAGGAACACGCTTTGGCAATTGTGCAGGCTTCTTTCAAAGGATCGATTCCTACGTGTTCCATGAACAATATTCGAAATTTTCGAACGCCGTAAAATGTCTTCATCAGAACGGCAATATTTTATCATTTTTTCTTGAAAGTCGGTACGCATATAGTCGGGGCCGTAGTAGTGAGACTCAGCAAAATGGGGGAAAACTGTGTGTTGATTGGCTTCGGTATTGAAAAAGTGCACAAATAGCCTTTGGCCATTTCTGTCATGCCAAACGTTTTAGGCATACGACTCCACGTCATGGTCAAGTAACTCATTAAATATTTAAACTGCAATTGGCCCACTTGCATGGAAATGATTTTGGCTTTGTTCCAAGTAACTTTAGGATGTTCGTTACTTTGTTCCGTATAGTATCTCAACAGAAACTGTCCATCGCATCCCGAGAAATTGTGAGTCATCACCTTGGCATAACGATAACAATCTCCGTAACGGTCAATGTCTTCTTGGCTCCACGTCTCTTCGATAGGGTTTAAAATCCATTGGGCAAATATGGCCAAGGTGTTGGATCCCTGAAAGATTTTATTCCCGTCCTCCAGGAATCTTTCTTAAATGAGGGCTATGAGTCAAGATAGGCTCTTAGATGCACTTCTAACACGCTCGGTGAGCCACACAGAAATTAGGAATGTGAATGCCAATTTCTTGCATGCATTGGAAATCAAGAAAGATGATATAGCCTTTCTTCCTCTGGTCTTCTTCTACGTCATGTTTAGCTTGGTATTTTTGAATGTAGCATTGTTATTCCAAGTCCACGGTTTGACGACAAATGTGACATGTTTATTTTTTCTGAACAGACTTGTGCCTTGGCATTATTGGTACGTATAACTTGTCCTCAAGAAGGGCACAATCTCAGGATTTCACAAGCACTTTTCAGCTGCGAACCTTTTGTTTTCAGATGTTGTTGGTAACAGGTTGGATTGACAAACGTGCGAAACAGATGCAATTTTGAAGAATATTGTGACTTTTACATCAACCCCCAAAATTGCCTTACATATTAATACAACCATTTTAAGAAAAATAAAATAAATTTTTCAGGATAAAATTACTTTTGTCACGAATAACGTGCCTTCTTTGCACGTTGGTGCAAATATTTGACAAAACAAAGCGAAATTTCTCATGAGAAAAATACAAACTTCATGAAAGATATGACTCTTCGAACGAATAAGATAACAACCTATGTGGTTTTTCTCGTAAAGAAAGATGACTTATTAGAACAATTTTTTTCCCTGAAAAATTTAACCTGTATATTTGGCCGAGACACGCTCTCACATTATTTCGGTACACTTTAATAGTAATAGTCAAACCTAGCTGGACCGACGATGTGAGAGAATCGAGAAAAGCGATAACGTTATCTAACACTGAGCAAATATAGTTTATGAAGAGATACTCCAAGCAATCTATTGTAATGAAGACAGTCCACCTTTGCATTGCCCCTACTCTTGCATCCCATTCCCAGGATGTGCATGATTTAAAATATCAACTTAGATCCTACAAGAAAGAAAAGAACCCCAAAATCCCGTATCTTCTAAAAGAAAAATAAGGAGAAGATGAAGAAGAAGAATTACGTCGACATTCGCGTTGAACTGGAAGGACCGGCAAGCAAACAGGTTATGCAGACATGATGGATATTGGAGTTCGATCGCTCACTAGATTTTATGATGAAATCTGCCATATCGGTATAAACAGAACGGCTAATTGCATTCTGTAATAACGTTTAGTTTGTCTAGTCATTTGCTAATAGAAGCGAATCCTTCAGGTGTATTATATGTATTTTTTTAGTATAGATGATTAAATTTTTATATTTTGCATACGGGGAATAGTGAGGTTCTATTGTATATCTCTACTTAGATCTATATTTATTCCATCCATTAATTTCATATTTGTATTATCTATTCGACGTGGGCAATAAGATAGTGGTCGATCATTCAATATTGTTTTAACTGGCAATCGGGACTATTTGTTTTGTCAAGCACAGAAATAAATGAATGCAAAAATTGTCTGTTCTTCTTTCTATCTGAATTGTTTTCCCTCAAAATAAAACCAATATGATAAACAGAATTGAAATGGGCGAAAATGTATCGTTGAATTTATAAAACTCGTTGAATAATTTCCAATTTGTCTCCAAGACTCGCAAAAGTAGGAAATAACTAAAATCGCTCATAGTAAATTTGATATTAAATCGTTATCCATATGAAATTATATTATATAGCAAACAATATCAATATTTGGACATACTGTACATTACTAGACAAAGTACAACGATGATTATTTTATATTGCCGATACCGCATTTTGCTTAGTATCCCTTGCCATTAAGATGCCAACATGATATGTTATTCTTCCAGTATCATCCTTGAATGATATGTACAACCATTATAATAAACTTCATCGTTAGTCTTGGAAAATCTGACGTTGATTCAGATCTGGTATACAATTTTGATTCAAATCTGACCTGAAAATTTGATTCAGATCTGACCTGGAAATTTGATTGAAATTTGACCTGGAATTATGATCCAAGTCTGACCTAGAAATTTGATTGAAATCAAGAAATATCTTTCCGACCTCTATCAGTAAATCACACAATACTTTTATGGATAGAACTGTCTGAGATAAGAAAGTTCTAAGAAATCATACGCTCAACGCGAACATGTTCTATTAAAGATCTCTCTCTCTCTGTCTCTCTCTGTCTGTCTGTCTGTCTCTCTCTCTCTCTCTCTCTCTCTCTCTCTCTCTCTCTCTCTCTCTCTCTCTCTCTCTCTCTCGAAGAAGAAGAAGAAGAAGAAGAAGAAGAAGAAGAAGAAGAAGAAGGACAATGAAGTAAATAAATTGCAAAACGGGATTATATCAAAACGATAAATGACTTAAAAGAAAAAAGTTGGCATTTGCACTTAGAAAATAATAAAGGCAGTGTAATATCGGATATGTATTTTGATAAAACTCAAAACATATCAGTCATAAAAAATTGTCATAAAAAATTTGAAGAAGTGTGCAGGCCTTTGTGTGTGTGTGTGTGTGTATTTTGATATACGTCACCAAATAGAACCTCTTTTATGGATACTTTTCTTCAAAGTTATGGTCAAAAGAGGAATATAATTTCATTGGTGAATTTATTTGTTGACATTCGGCTTTCAGGGTCATTTTCGTCTGTTTGCTTTTTTCATTTTTTTTTCCTGTAACTTTACTTATTGTTATGCTTTTGTTTCTTTCTTCACCAGAGCATTTCTTGTTTCAAACACACACGTATTGATTTTACATGGAGTACATAATTGTATTTTTCATTTTCGTATGCGCGTGACCTCGCAATAGAACGTTCCATTTACGCGCTTGTCATGACACACAAATCCAAGTTTCACTGGACTGTATAATTTGCTTGTTAACATTTTGTCACATATTTCTGGACTATTCGTGATTCGAATGCATGCAGTGCACTTCTATAAGACAAAATGAGAGTCGTTTCACTCCAGCTAACACAAAAAACATTAGGATATATTTTATTTTTAGGCAAGCGCAACCGTCTCTCATTCAAAATAAAATTTTAAGATAGGGACCAAGGAAATTCAAAATTCATCAAGGGAAATGTAAAGTGACATTTTATAAAATTAATATTTTTAAATTTTTGTTTTGAAACTAAAATAATCTATTATAGTACAACAATCTTTGAAAATTAGATTATTTGCCGTCCTTACACAATAATCTATAGCAAACCACAATATAGCATTACTCAGATAGCAAACATAGGTCATAAGGACCCTTGGTAAAGGTCACTAAAACTTGAAAAGGAGAGGGATTCTGATCAAAAGATTGAATTTTGATGGGATGAACAAACATTTAGATACACTATGAAAACAAATGTCCAGTCAAATATTTGTTTATAAAATACATTTTTGATTGAAATTATGTTCATAAAATTAACAATGCAACATACCAAAGAGGGACACAAACAAAATGCTTTTATTTCATTTAAGTTGGGAGGCGGGAGGGCATCTGTCTGGTGCACCTCCTCCCCAATAAAGAATGCTTCCGTTGTCGAATGGGGAAGAGGATGGAAGAAGCGCTACTGATAGGACACACGGTACTAATTCAATGGAAGAACTGTGAACCAGTCTAGAAATGGGTGAAGAAATAATAGAGTATATACAGGTTTGGTGGTCCATAATTGGTTAATAATGAAAAGTAAAATTTTATTAAAAATATCTTTTGAAAGCTTATCCTATGTGTAATTTTTAAAAAATATAGACAAATTTCTATTGATGCAATTTTAGTATTTTTAAAGACTTTACTTAGGGTTACTCAATAATGAAAGTAGCACTTGATTCGCTTGGTGCTGAATCAATAACATGGACTTCATGCACATGTAGGTCAAGAAAATGCCGCGGCTCATATGGTGTTCTCCACACAGAAGCTTGCACTAAGATAGTTGTGCATGGAGAAATATATGTCCGATCATCAGTACCCAGAAATTTTAGGTTATTGAATTTTAAATATGATGGTGTTTCCATATGTTTACTATGGGAATTGAATTAGTACCGTGACTCCTGATACGGCTGGAGCAGGGAGCAAAAAAACGTGTTGCACACGGGCCACGACTATTTAACTAAATAGAAGAAAAAGAAGCATGTCCCTAGTATATGTTAGCTTCCCGCGGAAACCCAGCTACCAACTCATCGTGTGATAACTCACCTACCTATCCACCGGTTGAAGAAGTGTGCAGGCCTCCGTGTGTGTATTTTGATATACGCATCAACAAACTGCGACTGGCGCTTTAATAGTCAGCAAACAACGTTGTACCTAAAGTTCATGACTGGAACAGGAAATGACTGACTTCGTTTGTGGCTTTGAGGTGGCCGCAAAATGAAGAACATGTCAGCCTGGGTCTCAGTGTAGACAAAATCCGGAGAAGCCTGGACGTACCTGGCCTCGGTATGAAAAGGCCGAGCAACCTGACAAATTTGCATGGGTTAATGTATTTGGTTTTCATTTTGGCTCAAGAACCGATTTTTATTATTTCTTTACGTTGTAGCTCAAATTTGATCCTGATGTTACTACCTTCAAAATTTATTCTTAGTTCAATATGCGTGATTCAAAATTGTACAAGTCATTCTGATGTGAGTGATTGGCATATTTTAGAAATACTTATATTCACTTTGTACACTAAATTTCAACTATAAATGTATTTTATAAAGAAATCTTGAAACTCGTTTGATTTGGTTAATTGCACAGGTGACTTACACATTATTGGATTTTATTTATATGTCAATTAGTATAACGGAACTGAATTTGAAAAATTAAATACGGACTAGCGTTTCAGGTTTTGACTTTGTCCATAGCGTTCAGGTCGGCTTCTGAGTCCCTATTCCTCTTTTTCATAGCTCGGACTGCCGTACCATGACGGAGATGTGGAGCAATTTCCACCCGTCTAAACACTAGATATCCTGATGTGACGCAACAGTCGCCAACCAATTGCGACTGGCGTCTCATACTACTTTGGTTGACCGCTCCGGTGGCCTAGTGGTTAAAGCGTCCGACTAGGATGCGGGAGGTCGTGGGTTCGATCCCCGGCCGAGTCATACCAAAGACTTAGAAAAATGGTACTAACAGCTGCCTCTCTTGGCGCTCAGCATTAAGAGGTTAATGTTATGACTGGTCGGCCTGTTATCAGTATAATCTGACTGGGTGGGACATTAGGCTTCATGTCTGGAGCGTGATGCCCCAGTGCTAGACATCACTATAACTATAAACTGTCACAATGCAGACATTGTAGCAATATGACTGAACAATTATTAAAGCTACATGAAAAATACAAATCACAAATCACTACTTTGGTTGACACCTGGTATCGCTGTACTGAACAGACTGAAATCTTACTTGAGTGTGTGTTGGGTCTATTCCCACTCAAGTTCTCTTCAGAGCGCTTGTTGGTGCTGTGGAGGATTGGTATGACTGAGCAGATAAAACACGCCACAAATAGTGGATCTACCAGAAAGATTGAACTAAAGGTGATCAATGCCCCTGTTGGATTTGTTAACATTGACGTCATGGCGATATTCAGTTGTTCCTTTAATGGGAAGGAAATTGAAGCAATTTTTGACAACAATGATATTACCGATATTGCCCAAATAGCCCAAACGATTATCGGACTCGTTAGATACATCGAGGATTAAGTGATATTTTCTGGATTAACTATGAAGTTTATAAAGGATACAGCTGATCATGCAAATAATCAACCATATATAATAATGCGACCTAAAATATAGAACTAACCCTACTGATGATACATATATACTAACTGTATTCAATAGCACCAACGGAAATTTCAACTGGATTTGCACAGCGTTAGGTATAACTTCACGGAGGCTCAGTGAGGTTTTCGTTTGTGATTAAACTAAATCTCATATTTGGATTTTACAGAGATGCCTACAAAGTTACTTTCGAAAACGGACACAGAGACACGTTATTCCGTAAGAATAAAGCCAACGATGCAGTTTGGCGCACATCAGAATGCCTGTAATAACCTCTTCGCTGACACACAGAAGACAGTTTGTTGTAGTCTATGAAGACTGGAACAGAGTTAACAATGTCGTTTCTCGCGTACTCCACAGACGAGCACCCAGCAAGTTTACATCATAAATAAGTGTTCACTATGGTCTTACCGCACCAAATTATGTGTTCTTGGCGTATCAAAATAAAAATCAAAATGATAACCAAG
The DNA here is from genome assembly GCA_016746295.1 of Potamilus streckersoni. NCBI lineage: Eukaryota > Metazoa > Mollusca > Bivalvia > Unionida > Unionidae > Potamilus > Potamilus streckersoni. The sequence continues at coordinate 1,093,879 of JAEAOA010002070.1, forward strand.
AGCAGTTGTGATGTGTCGAATTTTGAAAACTCTTAGAAGTATTGATTAAATGAATTGTACCAAAGTCAACTTAATTAAAGTAGAAAGGGCTTAAGACAGTTATATGATTATTCTCATTTCATCTCTGATCGTCAAAGGAAATTCAGTTCCGCATAACGAATTTGACCGAGTCATCTGTTATGATACAAGGGTTTGGCAAAACACTCCCGAACTCAACAGGTAAAAAGGGGAAGCACGTCAATAATTGATTGTTCAAAGGGAAGTTAATTGCGCCATGATTAGCCTATTTCGTCAATCAAAAATTCTACGTAGAAGATTTTAGAGAACAGCCGATTCTGATTGTTTAATGGAAACTTAACGGCGTAATTCTTGTAAGGAATTAAGGCTTCTACTTTGCAAAAATTGCTTCAGTCTTCAATCTTACTTGGGAGAAGTCGGAAGGTCGACTACGGGCTAACGTAGAAAGCACGTTTCCTCGTGATTGAGTAAGGGGCCAGATAGTCGTCTCAGACAGGAGACAGACTATATATTGGAAGTTCGTAGAAAACGAATAATAAAGCAAAGGCACGCAATCTTAGTTTCCAGATTTTAATATGCTATTTCATTTGTTGATTTATTTGCAAATGTATTGATGTTATGAATTATGTATGTATGATTTCATTTATCAGGGATTTAGTGAAATATTAGTTGCGACATTTTATTCTTTGATTTTCTAATTATCAATTCAATGAGAGAATTGACAAGATTGCATGTGATTGAATATTCGATACGTAGAAATGCGTAGGAATTTTTATGAGTTCAGCCTAATAAATGATGGGTAAGGTTTCGTAAATTTATAAATTAAATCTCTGTGTAGAATGCCATGTATTGAGTGTATATTCACATATTAGTTCGTAATATTTAATTGACCACGTAAACTATTTTAGAATAGTAAGATTTGATGGGCTAAACCATATGTAATTTAAGATTAGATTGTGTTAATGTAAATAAGCTATAGAGTGTTAAATACGGGCACATACGTGCTAGCCAGAAAGCTCAAATCTAATGTTCCCCGCTAGCGTGGCCCGAATTAAGGTCAGGATACATGTAATGGCCGTCTCTGTTTATAAACATAGAAATTAGTGTACGAGTGAGTAAACAGAATTATGAAGTTTATTTTCTGAGCTGGGAATGTACAAAATATAGATATATACTTGGAAAAGGTGACCTATTGTTTATTGCGGGGCATTTTATTTGTTTAAGGAAACAGCTTCCTGGCCAATTCCTGAACAAATTCTGAGCAAATTCTACGGCAGAATTCATCAGAAGAATCCCCAGCAGAAGTCTAAGTCTAGGTACGATCGTCAAATCGTTCAAGGTTCGACTGGCAAGAGTTGATGTTCAGAATATTAAACGAAGGTTGGCAGTGCAGGAAATAACGGAAAATTTGATGTCCGGATAAGATAGGTGATGATATCACTCTGCGTTGATCTCAAGGTCACCACTCATAGGTTATGATAAAACTATATTAATTTTGTCACTGACAAGTAATAGTAAAGTGAAAATTTGTATTGCTTTTATTGAGTACATGTTAGTACATTTTCTTCTTTTGTAGCAAAGAAATTGATTTCTTCCATTTAAAATTCTGTTGTTGAATTGATTAAATTTTATATTTGTTCATTGAAAGGGGGCTCGTTTTATTTCTTCAATATACTTTCTCAGAGATCTGCATTCTTCTTTCTATCCATCCACACTGGGTAAATTGCACCGCGGGAGGCCATTCCCAAGCAATGAACCGTAGAGAAGTGGTTGGTTAACTTTTGAACGCCACCAACTTACCATAGCAGTACGTTATATTTGAAAACTTAAAAGTGTCTGAAATTTCTTTGCGGTAAAATGGCCACCATGAACTCTCTGAAGAAATATTGCTTAACTTCACGGACATTCAAGTCGCACGTACATATCACAATATGTGGTCATTCATGGTTCGGCATTAAAATGTTGACACAGGTGTGAAAATTCCCTAAAACGTGTTCATTACATTGAACCCGATTTGTTAGATTTGATTGGAACAATCGGTTATTTAGACAATCCGTTGTCAACAGATACTTCTGTGCACATGTAGGTGAAGTTGTTAATTATTTAACCCGAGGCGAACAAAGTCGTTAACGCTATTATATTAGAATCTACAGTTGGAATCTTGACTGCACTAGTCAATATGTGAAAACTATTGTTATTGAAGCATTGACTTGGGCGATCTTGTGATTTTCCAATATCAAACAGGAAACTCTAAATGTTTTACGTGGATATTCAATATATTGTCATATGTTCTTAGGCTGCGTCACATAAGACCTAGTGGAAAACTATGACAAGTTAACCTGAATAAATAGCAGACCTGTTTTCGACATTTTAAGAATGGCTTTTGATGGGCTTAAATGTTACATCTAAAATGTGCGTGAGTCCGGATCTACACGTTTACCATAACCCGAACTCAAAGGTATAATCGTAATGTTTATAAATGATAAGCGGCATTTTGTTTTTCTTTTTCTCACTAATATCATGAATCTACGAACCCAGACATGTATACATTGACCTTTTATACAGAAATGTGTACGTTGACCTTTCTCCAGATTAGAGCGACATGAGTCATTACACCTTTATTGACTCGAAAAATATGCATTCACACTAGCATATGACACTCCAAACCAACCACAATAAACATTATATCGTCTAGCTTAGACTTCAGTAAACGATTTGCAAACTAGATTGTGCCATCATTTAATACTTCAAAATGAATCTTGTTTTTCATATCTGATAGTTTTATACTAAGTAAAATCTGGTGGCGCATTTGCCATTTTTCCAAGTGAGTAGAGCTTCGGGGTTATTAACATACCATGCTAGGATCTTAGGTGTTATTTCTTTTTTCCTGAGTGGTTTGAGATAATTATCTTTGTAGATGAATTCATTTAGAATGGCAAATGATCCCGACAGATTACAAATAAATTCCAAATTAGAAAAGGTGTTAGTTTTACTTTTCACAAAGCGAAATATTATTTCCAATAACTGATGATTAGTGTAATATACTGGACTTGAAAATAAGTTGTAATATTTTGCTGGACTTTAAAAAGTTGGAGAATTTTTAAAAAAAAAAACGAAGAGCCATCATATTTAGCCTATTATACATCTATTAATTAACAATGCTGCATTGTGTATTAGAACATCTGATAATCACTTATAAATTTTAGCATTTCTAGCCTTGCAAAAGATTATTTTGCAATTATTATTTTCAGTCAAGTTTTGATCCGTTATGTTATCTGCTTACATATCCATTTGCAATATCAAATTCCTCTCTGTATGAAATCTTGTTTGTAATTGTCTTGCTATATTCTCGTTCAAACATCCCAATTCTGTTTAACGCTGACTCATGCCCGTTTATCTAACGATAAAATCACGTCGAAGAAGGCAAAATATTTGCTCTATCTATAACCAAAGAATGGTTCAGGGTGGCGTAGATTTTGATTTTGCAAAAAAAATCCTCTGTATGAGAATAATTACAGGCTATACGATATACAATATCAATACAGGTTAATGATATTGCAATTATATTTGGTGATTTCACAGGGAAATGTCTCGGTCATTTTGATGAAGAAATAGGTATACTGTTGGATTAAGGACAACAATAAATTAATTGGAGGAGCTATGCATAAATCCAGTTTATAAGTTAGATTAAGCCTTGCAAAAAGTAATAGAAATATATTGTTGTACATATGATTTAAAAGTTATACTTTGTTCGTGAGATAGAATTTGATTAGTGATTTATGCTGCTAGAAACATACAAATACATGTTTAATATATTGGAGTATAAATATATGCAACCATTCTTTTTGTATTTCTTTATTATTAATTGCAATTTTCATTGACCATCCCTACTACAACTGAATGACTGGAAATAATGAGTCACTCAAGTGTCTGAAACATCAAGTTGATAAGCATTTTTGCGTGGACAAATCAACATCAAGGTGCATATTTTCAAACTTTAAAATTATGCAATCTGGGTTCAGTACTTCTTGTAGAAGACAAAATACAAGAGAGCCCAAAGTTATGGGTTCTCTTTCCCGGTATTCTAGATACTTTAAGTTTTTACGCATTATTTCAATTTCTGTTTTCATCTATTTGTTTTCTTACCAACTGGACGTGCTTTTCTACACGCGTGTCGTGTTCAGTCGACCATACCGATGACAAGCAATCTGTATATGTGCAAGTTTTGTCCAGGTTTTGCGAAATGAATAACTCTAATTCCTGCATTTGGACGATTTCTGTATGAACGGCTAGATAGAAAAATCCCCCATGTAATACTCTTCACCATTATCGATCCAATGTTCGACGAACCATTGCAGAAGTTGTAAATATTTACGACACCAATTCATCATTGCAACAATCATCTTGTAGGAAAATAGCGGACGTAAACGATGCCTGTAGGTGTACTATTTTACGCTCACTGATTAATTGGACAGCTAGTTGACAATTGGCAATATATCATTTATGCAAGACATACCTATATAGATGTTTAGAGGTGATATGCGCACTCAAATCCTTAGAATGAAGCGATGATGCAGTTGATTTGATGATCGCTCGAAGCGATGTTTGCACCGAATTCAATAGACAATCACGCCAGAAAAAAATTATGAAAATATTTACATGATGAAAACTTAGCAAATAGACAAATTGTTTATATTTCCTCCATAATAAACTTAAAGATATTGTAGAAAAATCTGAAAATGGAGATCACAACATAAGCTAATATTCTTCAGAATCTAGTGTTATATCTTAGTAACCAATATAAGTACCGGAGGAAAAACAGGCTAAAATATTGGCTCAAGAGAGAAACATTTTAATGAAATGTATCAAAAAACCTGGTTGAAGATTTAGCAAATGGCTTCAGCAAAGACACAGACCAAAACCCAAAAATTGTAATGCAAGAATTGGAGATTGTTGAACGTAATGTAACATATTTAGTGGGACAGCTAATACAATTGGAGAGAAATGTCACAGAATATACTGAAGAAAAACATCAATTCCAACCTTAGGGAAAAGTCGCGATTTGGAAAACGACTGAAACAACTATTTAACGAAAAGGTTGTTTTAAAAACTATCCTGCAGATACTGCAACAGAGTGGTACAACAACTGGACAAGTTGTTTCGTTTCCTATTAAACATGTTAGTGTACTTCATTTGCATTAATGAGTTTGCTTTTTTTTATTTTTTTATTGGATGTTTAATCACATGGTGTAGCAGGCGTATAAATCAGCATAACTGAAGTTAAATTTCGCAAACTACTTTTCAGTGTAAATCATAGCAAGTTCTGAATGTTCGCATAAAATCATTTGGTGGGAATACATAGGGCTTTTTTGAACTTTAACATTGTCATGTATCGTCTTGGCGATCTAGAATGTAATCTCATTAGCATGTCCAACAGTAAGGCCACTGTTATCATCACCCATCTCCTTTATATTAGTTTTTATCCACTTTATCTTTGTTGTTATCTTCCTCAATGTCATGTAACATATTTATTATCAAACTTTGAAATGACTTTCTTTTTTCATCTGTAACAGCTTGAGAAAAAAACAACATTCTTATATTAATATGTACCAATGGTATGGCCTGAACTTGAATTTAAACAAGTAATCCGATTTCTGTAAATCACTTTTGTTTGTATTCAGTGATATTGCTCATTTTCATAGTCCAGTCAAGATGCCATCATCACCAACAGCACAGTCGAATTTCATTTTTTAATCTGTTAGTTATTGGAGAAATTTGATCGTAATGTTTCATCTGAGTCTAATTTTGCAGTCCAAAAATAAATCAATCAATCAATTAACTTTTGCGGTGTTTAAAGCTGGGAAATATACTGTGTAATACTTGTTATATTTACAATTTGTGCAGCTAAAATACAAATCATTCATGATCTGGTACTTTGCAATACCTTCATCAGTCACCCCATCACTTTCTTGCATAAATAATTTAATTCCAGTAAGTTTATTTGCAAAATTTTCTCATTGAAATATCTGTGTTGTGATTTATTGGGCTGATATTCCTCTATACAAGATAGTATCATACAATAATATGGATGGCACAATATCAGCTATATCCCTGCTGCTAAAATCCTTATTGATTTGAAATCCCAAAGTGCAGTGTCGATCTAATTTACAATGTTGATTATCATAAGGAGACATATATTAACTTGCACAAAGGTAATGCTAAAATGGCAATATGGAGTTTTTATTAGTTTTACATGCATACTGTGAAATGTAATATATTTCCATTTTTAAATCTTGACGTGCAATTTGTGATGTACCGTATACTGCCACTAGTTAGTTTTACGTGACGATACAATGTATATTTCCCTTACTTAGTTTAATGTGCATTTTTTGATATACAATATATTTCCAGTACTTACCTTACTGTGTATATCATGATATAAGATTTGTTTCTAGTAGTTAACCTAAAGTGCCCATTGCGATATAAGTTATATTTTCACTAGTTTTATTTATTTGCTTATCGTGATTTACGATATATTCTCATAATAATATTTACGTGCACCCTTACGTTTTGGTTCATATCGTGATGTATGATGCATTTCGCTCGATGTGCATATCGTGATATACGGTATAGTTTCTGTACGTGAACGTGTGTTGTTGGTGTGGTGTCGGTTTAACGTCATTTGTCAGCACACGATATGGCTATACATGGATGGCAGTATAACTGGTGGAGTAATAACCCAGGAAAACCCCGGTAAGAACCACAGCCTCACGGGACACTTTCGGCAATCTTTCTCATATGCCCACACTGGGATTGAACATATGATAATATGGGCAAATGTCTTTCAAAACCAATTTGTAACGCACTTTATACAAACCATGCTTTATTTCTGCTAAAATACATAGCTTAAGTTATGCATCCAACGGAATTAAGACATTTTCTGTATTTAAAACAAGTATCTTTCAAAGCATAAATTATTAAGTTTCATTTCAAATGACTTAACTCCAACTAACAAAGAATTCAGTATGAGTTCTCTAATAAATGCTCAGACTTTTTATTATTCAAAATGTTGGTTACTCAACAAGGCATTGCATTTTAAAAAAAAAAATTATTTTGGCATGGACACAATAAAAAAGATTGAATTTCAAAGTTTTGTTAATTTTATTGCCGCTGATAAACATGTTTTTGACTTAATTTGTTTTGTTCTTAAGATCAAGAAAATTTTTTTATTAATAGACTTTACAAGCAATTCAGTCAGCTGTATTCAGATGCGGAACAGTGATGAAAATATTTGTATTCAATACCTGCATAGTTTCAAATACGTATGTAGCATTACAGCCAATGACTCTCTCTCTCTCTCTCTCTCTCTCTCTCTCTCTCTCTCTCTCTCTCTCTCTCTCTCTCTCTCTCTCTCTCTCTCTCTCTCTCTCTCTCACATATCTAACATTACAGTTAGTGAATGAATCCCCCTCGTTCTCTGCACGAAAACAAAATGTGATCTTGGAAGCGGCTTGAGTGGGTGGGCAAGAATAGGGCAAGAAAAGTGTTTGGGTTTTATAGTAATATGCATAAGCCTTTCAAAACGTTATCACACAATGTTAAAAAAACTATATTCATTCATCTTAATCATTTAAAAATATTTCATAATATCTTAATTCACGATCCTTTTAAAATTTGTTGTTTAGTTTTATATCTATCAGTATGTTTCCATTGCTAGTTAACAAAGATTAAACTCCCTGGATTCATCCAATAATCAGTCATTTCTTCCTGCCTCTATTCCGTCCAGCTAGCAGTCGTAGGTATCCGTCCGTCTTCGGGAGACGATGGCGTAGCTTCTGGTTGGGTGTTTTATTTGCAAATTCGCGAGCGTCTAAAACATGTGATCCTTGAGTGACAGTCATTTTTGTACTTGCTGCAGGTGAACGTTAATGCATGTTTAGGCTGTTGTTGTTTTGCCTTCCTTCTTCCTCTCCTTGTAGCGAGGTTTGTGTTTCTCGCTTCCTCGGATTTCTGAAAACCCTGTCTAACAGCAAGGTGTCAGGTGGAGCGGTCCTCAGCACAGCTCTCCCAGTCATTGACGTTGATGTTGGCCATCTTCATGCCCTTATTGCAGACATGTTTGTAACGCAGGTTTTGTCATCTGGTATTCGTGCGCCTTCTGATAGCTCGCCGTATAGCAGGCATGCTGTTAATGCTGGCGCGTTCCAGAAAATCTGTGTTTAGTACTTTGTCCTAACACTGGATGAGAAGAATGCACCGCAGGCATCTCAGGTGGAAGCTGTTGAGTTTCTACTCGTGGTTCGTGTAGGTGGCCCATGCCCCGCTGTTGTAGAGGAGTGTGCTGATCACGCAGGCCTAGTATACGCGTAGCTTGATCTTCTCAGTGAGGCTGGAGATGTTTCAGACCATCTGGTCTAGTCTGGCCATAACTGCTGCTGACTTTTGTATCCTACCGGTCACCTCAGCATCAATGGAGAGCGAGTTGGCGATTGTGGGATGGTAGTCTGCATCCTGTGCCATGACGTTCTTCTTCAAACTGATGGTCAGTTCAAATTCCTTGCAAGCGTTGGAGAGGCGCCATACCAGCTGCTGAAATTCGTCTTCTGTGAGTGATGTCATCGCTACATCATAGGCGAAGGGCAATTTACTGATGAGAACTTCTGTGACTTTAGTCTTTGCACGGAGACGAGCGATGCTGAACAGCCTGACATTAGGCCTGGTGTGGATGTACACTCCCCCGCTGCAGTCTTTGAAGGTGTACTGGAGGAGCACGGAGAAGAGGATGGTAAATAGCATCGATGCAAAGACACAGCCCTGTTTCACTCCACTGCTGACTGGGAAGGCCTCTGACGTTGCAACGTTGAAGCACACTGTGATGTGCATGTTTTCGTGGAACTATGTGACGACAGCGAGCAGTCGTGAGTGAGGCAGCCAATCTTCTGCAGGAGCCTGAAGAGTCCGCTCCGGCTGACCAGGTCAAACACTTTCGTCAGGTCTATGAAGGATATATAGAGGGACATCTGCTCCTCACGACACTTCTCCTGCAGCTGGTGTTGTGAGAAGGTCATGTCTACAGTTGATCGGCTGGCTCAGAAGCCACACTGGGATTCTGGGTAGACGCGGTAGGCTAGGGTCTGCAAGCACACCAAGGCGGCACGGGCGATAGACTTTCCAACGATGCTGAGGTAGTTGTTACAATCGCTACAGTATTCTTTGTTCTTGTACAAAATGATGAAGCTGGTGTGGCGGTTTCCACCCCTCCTAGCTTTTTGGAGTGGGTGTTCACCGTTTGGTTATCGTTTTCTAGAGGTGATCTCCGACGGTGTAATTTGCCTGGGACGAGTAAATATTAATAGAAATTGAGAAAATTACGGGTGGAATAGATAAAGAACTGAGTAGGTATAATAATGAACTAGCTCCCGTTACAACTAAAGACAAAATGTAATCAAAATGTCTAACAATACAGTTAAAAGCAAAAGTAATAATAGTACAATACGATAGAGAGATACAATTCTTATTTACCTTAACTTCTTGCACGAATTTTTGAATACAAATAAGTGAAGTGTGTGTATGTGTGTAGGTGTGTGTGTGTTTGTGTGTGTGATTTAGATTTTTAACCTGGCGATAAGAATGTTTTAGTCATATCGCTACGATGTCTGCAGTTGACAGTTTATAGTGATATATAGCACTGGGGCATCATGCCGCCGACACGTGGCATGATGTTCCACCCAGTCACATTATCTTGACACTAGGCCAACCAGTCCTAACACTAACCTCTTAATGCTGAGCGCCAAGCGAGGCAGCTGTTAGTATCATTTTTTAGTCTTTGGGAATAAGACTTAATTCTTAGAGTGTAGATGTAGAGCGTAGAACTTCGAATTATTCCGGCCCTTCCAAAAGAACAAAAAAAAAAACAACCTAAATCTTCCGTCACGTTACACTAGGGAAATAAATCATAAAGAAAAATATCGTTTAACGGACTCTGATAAACGAACTCAACACATGTATACCATATCAAAAATTCAATCTATGAGCTTAACAAATGATACATGAAAAGACATTGAAAAAAATCCTACAACCATCATACTAATATCAATAAATTACATAAGATTGGTTGCAAATACTTTGTTTTGCTAAGCTCTTACTACCAGAACGTGTCTGTCGAGGTTCCCAGACAATTCCTTTCCCTGGATGATATTCTTTGAGCAAATTTCTTCTAAATTCCCTCCTAACCTTTCTTTTAACTTCCTCTAGTAGGATAAACATTCGACACATTTTTTTTAAAATTTATTTTTGCACATTTAAACTGAAGAGTTTTCCGTGTGAAACCACGCCCCCTTCACAGCATAACTAATCAGAATTACAAAATAATCCCACTTTCCCAAGCGTTGAGACACTGCAATAGGTATTTTAACAATGGCTACCAACTGGCTTCTGGTAAATGTCTCACCTGTCAGCTTCCATACAAACCATAACTTGAGCTCATTTCCGGTAAGTTTAAACAACTAAGCCCTTAATACTAAATAAAAACGGCTGACTTTTGCTGAACCAATCCGTACATTATGGCTCTGTAAATGCTCGCATTCACCATAAATCTCGTTAATTGTATATGTGTTCAACTAAATGGTGTTCTGCAACAATTAACAATAACAAAACAAAGATCGACCTAAATATTTGGTCCTTTACAGTTCGCGTCTCGCATGTCCTTGTTCCCAGCAGAGGCAGAGGAGTTCGTGCAAGGGCTGGAGTAGTGTTGGATTCTCGTTCTTGAGGGTTTCAGGTGGGATGCTGTCGCTCCCTGGGGCCTTTCCACAAGCGAGGCAGTCGATGGCTTGTCTGAGCTTTTCCAGTGTGGTCGGTGTATCCAGTTCTTCCATGACTGGCAGGTCTGGGAAAGGTATTCATGGCGGTGTCGGTGAAGAAGTTTTAGTTTGCATACAGCTCAAGATAGTGATCAAACCAGCGCTACAGCCGTTTTCCCTAGTCTGCAATGCCTTCGCCTGTATTGGACTTGGGGGGTGGGTGGGGCGGTCTTGGAGGTGGGTGGGCCTGTCACCTTCTTGATACCTTCGTACATGCTTCTTGCATCCCCAGTGTCGGCAGCTGTCTGTATGCTGTGCAGAGGGTAAACCAGTAGGTGTTGGCGCAGTGGTTGGCCCGCTGAACATTGTTCCTGGCAGTCCTGAGGGCTTGAAGTGTACCTGGCTAAGCCAGAAGGTCTTTCCACTTCGCCTCAGTCTCCATCGCCTCCCAGTTGCATCACACCAGTCGGTATTTTTGCGTTCCTTCTTGCCTTAGGCAGTAATGGCTGAATTGTACACAGCGTCTCATAGATGGACCACTTAGAGTCGATGGCGTCATTAGGTATTATTCTCACATTGCTGGCCACGAGGGTGTGGTCTTTGTCAATGTTGGTGCTCTGGTAACTGCGAATGAGGAGGACACTGGCCAGTGACGCAGGCCTGGTGATGACGAGGTCTAGCTGGTGCCTGTGGAGGGAACGTGGGTGTTTCCACGAACCTGGTGTATTTCCTTGCATTTGAGTAGGTATTGGTCACACATAGGCTTTGGGAGAAGCACATCTTCAGCAGTCGATAATCGTTCTCGTTGATCTGCCCCTTCCATGACAGCCGATATAGGTGGGTCAGCTCACACTCTAGCATTCAAATTTAGTAGTAGGTAGAGTCCTTCAGTATTGGGGATAATATATATTGCTTGATCCAGAGCCTTATAGTACTGGTCTTTGTCCTCTAATGTGGAGCAGTGTGTTGGGGTGTATACGCTCAAGATGTTGACTGGGTCTGATGATGTTGACAACCGGAGGACAAATATCATCTGAATACCTGATGACGGGGACTCAATTAATGCGATGGGCGTGTTCTTTACAGCAAAACCGATACTGTGCTGCCTAGGCTCATACGAAGACATTCCTTCCTTGCCAAAAGAAGGTGTAGTTGGCTTCCCTGATGGTACTACTGTCGGCCAATCGGGTCTCCTGAAAGCAGGCAATGTCAACGTTTAGTCAGGAGAGTTCCTTGTCAATAACGACAGTCTTCTGTGCGTCGCCGTTCTGCTCCATGTCATCGGTAAGTCCAGGACAAATGGCCCTGACATTTTATGTCGCTAAACGAAGAGCTGCGGTCTTCTTTTACTTCTTTGAATCTTGCCTGGTGCGAAGTTTATAGTCTGCTTGTCGAAATATTTCTCTATGTTCCACTCATCAAGTGAAGCAGGCGGGCCATGATGGGACAACATCTTACTGACTGGGGCTTTACGCATCTTAAGGCAGATGATAGCTGTCCAATGAGACATGGCGGTCTCTCCATCTACCCTAAGCGACTGGTTTTAATGCGCCAGTGGCCCGCATTCACCCCTTCTCCTGTTAGTGGAAACATGGTCCGCTGGACTTAGAAGCTAAGCCACTCGCGAAGGCCAGGAGCTGGATTTTAGTTGAACGAGGCGATTAGAGACGTGCATCCATTACATGTTCATCACATGCATCCATTACACAATGATCACATGCATCTATTACATGTTAATTATACGCATCCATAACATGCTAATCTATACCATGTTGAACGCGTGCATATATATCATGCTAATTACATGCATCCATTATATGCTGATCACATGCATATATTACATGCTAATCACATGCATCCATTGCATGTTAATCACATGCATACATTACATGCTGATCATATGCATACATTACATGCTGATCACATGCATACATTACACGTTAATGACATGCATACATTACATGCTGATCACATGCATACATGACATGTTAATGACATGCATCCATCACATGCTAATCATATGCATCCATTACATGCTGATCACATACATACATTACATGTTAATCACATGCATCCATTACATGCTGATCACATGCATACATTACATGTTAATCACATGAATCCATCACATGTTAATCACATGCATCCATCACATGCATCCATTACATTCTGATCACATGCAGACATTACACGTTAATCACATGCATCCATTACATACTGATCACATGCATACATTACATGTTAATCACTTGCATCCATCACATGTTAATCACATGCATACAATACATGTTAATCACATGCATCCATCACATACTAATCACATGCATCCATTACATGCTAATCACATGCATCCATTACATGATGATCACATGCATACATCACATGTTAATCACATGCATCCATACCATGCTGATCACATGCGTCCATTTACATGTTAATCACGTGGATCAGTTGCATGCTGATTGCATGTATCCATACCATGTTGATTACATAAATGTGTCCAGTCAGATTACTGTTCTATGAATCCATACCATGCTGATCAAAATTAGCATCTCTTAGAATACAGTGGTTAGTTAAATATGTGGCTATTAGTTTTTGTGTAAAGGCTAGCAGCTCTTAAAATAACATACTAGTCTACCAAGACTGACAATTTTGGCCCTTTGATCTTAAATATACTTGCTACAACAATAATTTATTCTTTATCCATGCCTCTTCCCTCTTTCACAAGAGCTTGTACACATTGAGTTTTGATTTTCATGTTACGCTATTGTTCAGTACAAATCCGCATTGATGACGTTGGAGTTTTGACCCAAAAGAAGGTAGCTGGATGGAGAAAGAAACTATACCGAAAATAAGAACTACAAATAGTAAAGGGCATATCTTGACTAATTTCTATATGAGGTGGGAATGAGAGCGTGAAATATGGATTTTACAGAACCCATTTATATATTACCATAAAACTTCATCTGGTGGGGAACACAAATCAAGCTGGTCATTATAACAAGCGTTGATTGCATTTCTCTTACCTACAGGCAACTCAGCATGTTGGGCCTTATTTATTCCATTTTTAGCATTCACAGCGTTGATCAGAACTGTTAATGAACTTATTGCTTCTCTCATGAAACAGTCTAACATTCGATCATCACGTTCCTTGCTGTAGTCAAAACCATTATTATAAGATACTGACACACTTCCATATCCATGAAACAAGCTGAAATACAATGTCAAACTTTAACATGAAGACAACGTCATGTCTTTATCGTCTGTCACAAGAAAGAATGTACCTTTAGATTTTAATCTGAAATAACTTTTGCATAAATTTTGTCATTATCATCTCCAGTGTTAATTCAAAATATTAAATGAATATAATTTTTGACAAATGTCAATTTCGTCATTAACAATTTCATTTTTATCCCCAAACACTACAGATAAACCAAAATCCCCACAATAGTATACATGTATTTGTGATGGCAAACCCCTTGGCTGATGTCGTCTTTTTGCCTTCACAAGGGTCCAATAGTGTAGGATAAAGAAGCTTCTTCAATCAGAACTCTCATATGTTGTTTTCTTTTAAAATCCTTGAATGATATACCTTTTATATTCTTGTCCTTCTGTAATGTCGGGCAAAGACGAACCTCATTCAACAGGAACTTTCACCCGGTTTGTATTTGCTAGTCGTACATACATACATACATACATACATACATACATACATACATACATACATACATACATACATACATACATACATACATACATACATACATACATACATACATACATACATACATACAAACATACATACATAGTGTGATACTAGACAATACATTGACCTTGCCTAGTTACTGCAAGGACATGTTTAGTTCATGGGATTTGCAACTGAAAGATATTTATGATAATGGCTAGGTTATTGCACCATAAGAAAAAATGTTGGATGACAAACACTCGATGTTTAACCAAGCGTTTGTGTTAAGAGAAAGATAAAAACAATCTAAAATACCTATATCCACATATTTCTCTGACATACTGAATATTGTCATTGTCATACATTAGTTTCGGTCATGATAAATGTTACTTTTTATCAGATTTTGAAAAGTTATGATTGTGCATGTTTCTCATAATTAGTATAGTTAAGGTCCTAGTATGTTCATGTTAAGGAAAACGCACAGTCTCGGTGAGAAACTGAATGAAGCCTTTGCCAAAGAAAGAAATGTTAAATCCTGGTTTAGACATTTTGCTTATCCTGTTGTCACTTTGATGGAGGCAGGGTTACAGAGTACTAATTTCCGACATTTATCGTCCTCTGTCTGACGGAAACTGATGGGAATTTTGTCGGATAAAAAACGCTGATTTTGTCTTCCTATAAATGAGGATAATAGTGTGGAGTTTTATTGTTTCAAAATGCCTATTAAGTGTTGAATCCCTCCACCCCCACCTCAGAAAAGGAACAATTATATTGCCTGCTGAAGGTCTAGTCTAGAGAAAATGAATATTCATAATAATTTCTTAATGTGTGAAGCAGCTGTGCTGGACTTGAGAAGGTGTCTACCCATTATTCCCTGGAACATAGCCCTTATTAGGAGAAGTTATGATTGTTTTGTTTGTTTTGTTGGGTTTTTAAAATGTGGACACTATCTAATGTTAAACTCCTGTGGTGTAAAGGTAAAATATCCCAATCATTTCCAAGAATCGGAACAATGCAACTATGAAATGATTCGTGCACCGCCTTGTATCAATCATGCACAAACGCGCTCGCATTTCCCTTCCGTTTTCTGTTTTTCTCTCACTCTTTGGTGGCTAAAACTTTCTGTCAGAGTCTGTTTTGGGATAAACTAGAATGAGCAAACTTTATATACGTCCATCCACATGTAACACGTTTTGATATGACAGTGATTTATTAAATCTTAATGTCATTGCTTTTTGTATGAAAAAGAACTCGTTCTCCAAGTGAGTACATTTTAACATTTACAGTAGCTATAAATCAGATGCTCAAGTTGAGATGACATCTATTCATCATCGCATTTTCATAAACTCTTTTTATATACAAATGTAATCTTATGTCCATGATTCTGACAAAAAAAGAAATAAAATGTACACAATTTGCCATATTCTACAATCAGACTACTCGCTAATATGTCATACCATTGTCTGGGGCCTAATGGACGATCTCATGGGGAAACCATTCTTTGGGGTCACACTGTTCACCTTTTGACCTTGTTTTTAAATAACAACAAAAGCTGATGGTGTTTTATCTGCGATGAAATAACCGATTGATGGACAGACGCAAAAGCGAACAAGATGACGAGTTTTCTTTTCTTCTGGGAACAGTTATCATCCCACGTCAAATATGTCTTCTGACTAATTCTTTATTCTTGAGATCAATCCAATGCAAACAAGACACCACCAAGTGTATTAAAGACCATTATTAAATGTCGTAAATAACACTCATATCCCTCATGATGTCAAGACTCGTGTCACGTATACTAAACGTTTGATGAATTTACAAATGATGTGTAATAGGAGTTTGGTAAGCTCAGTTTTTATCATGTGTGTATTGAAAGCAAATAGAGTTAAACTGAGTTAAAACGTTTTCTGTACAGCCATTTTTGGAGATTTGTGGGGACAAATACCTCTTACAACGCCATAAGCCATGTAGATAAATTTTGAATAGCCCAGCAAAATTGCCTGTAGTTCACTAAACAAACCTTCAGATTTGTACATTTATGGTCCCTGGTTCTACCCAGTACTTACTTGAGCAAGAATTAGTAGTCGCACATCCAAAAGTTAGCTTCCGTATTTTCTTCGTATTCTCCTTCCTCTTTCAGAAAAAGCAAGGATACATCGAACTAGAATTTTGTTTCAAAATTATAGCAGGTCTAGCTAAAAAAAAAATCCAAGCTCACCTCTGACCCTCGCTTTCGAGAATTAAATGGTTGGTCGCCCACATGCGTGGTCAGGAATTATAAAAATGAACTTGGATTACGATAAAGTTTAAATTTGGTCTCAGATTTAACTAAGCTAGACTTATTTTACATTAAACTAATTGTACGAGATTATCATTGCATGTTCATGCAACGACAAAGAGAAGAACGACAAAAATAAAGAGTGCTTTTTCCCGCCTTCCAATCTCTTCGTGTTAGTCGAATAACGGTCGTACTTTTTCTACTATAGCCAATCATCGGAATATACAGTAACCAATAAATTGAAAATAAGTAACCACTGAAGTCTCGAAATCCAATCACAAATATGCACATTCATTTCTTTTATACACACATACAATTCTCATTTCCCGAACATCTTAACTGGATTATTCACCATGTACAATTTCTTTCTAATTTTTCTTACTTGTGAGTGAATTCGATCCTTACAAAATATTTAAATTCATTAGCTGTATTATTCTTCCTCTTATCTTTAAATTCTTTTAATGTATAAGAATGCCACTAAAATATCCAGATTACTGAATCATAGTCAACAGAGTTGCCCTGTTTTGAAAAATCGACGATAGGGTGGCCCTATGTTTTTTTTTTTAAAAATCGACGATAGGGTGGCCCTATGTTCATTGTCTGTAGGGTGGTCCTATTATTTAGAAGCACCATCGTTGCCATGTCTTTTTATATCTAGCTATCTATTATTGTTACAACGTCCGCCTAATCCTCGTGGCTATCACGAATATCTTCGGGATTCGCAGGCTCTTTGAAAGAGGTAGTCAACTCTGCTGGATTGAACTGAAGATTTTATTTCACGTTACCTTTCTTGTCTACCTGTATCAGGTGGAGATTTCAGCCTAGCTTTTTGACATACTTTTCGATTTGAATGCTTTCTTCGGGTCATCACCTGAGGATAAGTACGATAAATTCAATGATAATAAATTATATGCATTAGATTTTCTTAAACAAAGTACAACGATAAAACAGCAATTTGAATAATTCATACAATTCAGTTAAATTAAGATTACTGTACTCGACAACTATGCCAGTGACGGAACGAGATAGCAGCTGAATAAAATCTTGGATTAATGTTAGCACCCCAACTTCGTTATGTCAAGGCTACGACATCTTAGCTTTCTAGAACCTAGAACCACACAGTTGTTAACGCAAAACGTGAATGCACATTGAAAATATCTAACGTAATGGATTCGATATTTAAATGAGAAGATTAATGAAAAAAATATCAATAGCTAGTATGCAGGAGTTGTACCAAATATGTATGTCAGGCATTTGCAACTCCGTCCAATATGTGGGCCGGACACAGCCATGTAAATGTAACTGAATAAATAAAACCAGGTCGCAGCCCGCAAATTGTAGGTTGCATTTATGTGAATCGTTGACACATGATCTACAAATTTAAAGGCTCATTGACTTAGTTTTTTGTTTCTTTGTTTTTAAATTGGACATGTCACGTGACATATGTATATCCCAAAAGGACTATTGCGTTATGTTTTCATTGCGACCTTGCGCTTATATTTGTTAGTCTGCATTTACTGTCGTTATTGGGTAATATAAATCCAAACTGTTTTTAGTTGCTTAGCTATTGTAGGAGATAAGTTGTTTTAATTACGTCATGGTTCTGAGTTGCAGGACTATTTTTGAAGACATGATATTTCAATTATTCCATGGTTCCGAGCGCGGAACCATTTTAGGAGACATGGTATTTTAATTATGCCATGGTTCTGAGTTTCATAACTATTCATGAGACAAGGCGTTTTTATTACGCCACTACTTTAAACGTGATTTATTAAAATTAGGTGACAATCTTCTTAAAAATTGGACCTAAAGTTGACACAAAATAATAAACTGAAGATCAGGTTGACATATTTCATGGGGGATTTAGAAAACACGACTGAAATATTCTTATTTACTTCATTTCATACGAGGATTAAATTTGTTTTCAGCTATATCCAAACCTGTCTTAATTAGCATAACGCAGTTCAAAGGACAGGCTGAGTTGCCAGTATATGTTGAGATCGAGGGATACAGAAATGGATATTGGTATTCATTTTTTTTCTGAATAAACAATGTGGATTACTAGGCAAAAAATGCTCAGTGACCGATTCAATGCTTGTTAGTCAAAACAATCAATTAAATAACCAATGCGCTATAATACAAAAATCATGTAATGTCCTTAATAGAAGTGAAAAATAATGATGAAATGAGAATTATTAAAATCATTAATATATATATATATATATATATATATATATATATATATATATATATATATATATATATATATATATATATATATATAATCATTTTTTAGACAAATAAAGAAATGGAGATATATCGGAATATTAGAATGTTGATTGAATAAATAACATTTTCATCTTTATGCAAATTACTTGTCCGAAATGTTTTATATAGATAGATAGATAGATAGAATTACATTATGTCATCCATGCATGTATACATGCGTACATACATACATACATACATGCATGCATGCATGCATGCATGCATACATACATACATACATACATACATACATACATACATACATACATACATACATACATACATACATACATACATACATACATACATACATACATACATACATACATACATACATACATACATACATACATACATACATACATATACGAGGTTGGTTATTAGCTTTAAAAGGTGATTATCGCAAAGAGACGATCGAATTTAGTATTATAGTTCTGATCGACCGAAAATAGTAATATGTAATTAATCGAGGGAATAAATTGAGAGCTGAGCAGAGATATAGAACAGAACGAGACGAGCTTACGTATAAAGAATATAATAATTTAATGAATTAGATAAAAGAAAATATACATTGTTTAAGAACAATTCTAAAATACATCTCAACTAAAAAAAAAATTATAATTCGAAGTTCGAAAATGAAATTAGCAGTTCTGTTTACGTGGATACGGCAAATTTTCATAAGAAATTGAATGAGCGTTTCAAACGTAATTGTCCAGCACGACTGGATAAACAGATCTGGTTGCTGGCCACCCTCAAGAATCAATCTAGCTTGTCGGTTAGAGTCGACTTGTACAGCAACACTTTGTTTCCTCGGGTCATCTTTCTTTGTTCAGGAGTGGACTATTTAATCCGCTACGGATCATAACTATTCTCTCTATCCTACGTTTTGACGAGGAAGCTATAGTCCTTGTCGCTGTTCTCCTTTTACAGAATCGTCTCTTTACATCTTTTGGTTACTTGTTCCTTAATACATTCACTACACGTCCCTTGGACAGTTTGTTTTATTAGATAATACTTGCTACTCTTTTCAGAGCTAAGATCTCGCCTCTCGCAAAACTTAAAATAATTTTGCATGCTAAAACATTTATAAAACACAAAACTTCCTTTGGAACTCCCTCCCATCCGTTAACTTCTCCAATGGCAATTTACTTTCTTCATCTAACCGTCCTATTAACAGACTCCCTTACAGAGTTAGAAAATTTTACATTTTCCCCACTTCGTTGAATAAACCGATCTCTGCAAAGTTAGAACTAAGGACTTTTATTTTAGCAAGTACAGGCGCCGTTTCAGCAACATCTTAACTCTAGGGTATTTTGATAAATAAAACCAATTTAATCTTTTGTGATCAGTTCCCAGACATAATTATCAAACGGATCTAATTAAGAATTAATAATTTTCCCACCAGAAACACTAGAGTATACTGTATCAATGCATATGCCGTGTCAAATCACATACTTTAATTTAATATAGCTATGTCCCAATGGCATCTGCACATTTACGGACGTCTGCAAATTTGATTAGTGACCTAATATCCTTGCTGGAGTCAAATAAATGTGGAATACAAATTGGTACCAATGTATTAGCGGATGGCACGACCTTGCTATCTTCATCATTTAAGGGTATGAACGCTTTACTTCGCAACCTCAATGACTATGTATCGAAGTGGAGACTCCGATACAATGCTGATAAAAACGATATCGTCATATTTTTTGAGAAAAAAAATCAGGCAAAAATCTATATCCATGCTCGGGGATAAAAAGATACCTATAGTTTCCTCTAGAATATATGATGGTGTTACTCTCTCCACAGATCTTTCTAATACTGTCGCAGTGGAAAATGCCTGTGATAAAGGTAGATCAGTATTTTATTCTCTTGTTGGAACTGGCATTGGAAGGGATGGTATGAATCCAATTAACATTGCTAAAATTTGGTCAAAAATAGTGCTACCTGCTATGATATATGGATGCGAATTATGGTCCAATATGAGCATGTCACAGGTATATAATCAAGAAGTATGTCAAAGAAAGGCGTCACGAACCATTATAGGTAGGTTTTGATCAACGCTCACCTACAGAGACAACAATTAGCAGTCTTGGACAACAATTAGCAGTCTTGGACAACAATTAGCAGTCTTAGACAACAATTAGCAGTCTTGGACAACAATTAGCCGTCTTGGACTGTGGTCAGTTGAGGGCTATGTAGAAAATATCAAATTAGGTTTTTTCAATAAAATCTGTAGAGCAAATGCTTCACTTGCATGGAAAATTATATTCAACAGAAGAATTTTTGACTTCCTGGTACACGAGAGTGAGAGCATTTGCTTCATTGAAGATATATATATATATATATATATATATATATATATATATA
This sequence comes from Potamilus streckersoni, assembly GCA_016746295.1. Classification (NCBI taxonomy): domain Eukaryota; kingdom Metazoa; phylum Mollusca; class Bivalvia; order Unionida; family Unionidae; genus Potamilus; species Potamilus streckersoni. The sequence goes on from JAEAOA010002070.1 coordinate 1,115,300, forward strand.
TATATATATATATATATATATATATATATATATATATATATATATATATATATATAATGTTATTTTGAAATACTAGCAGCTTGGCAGTTTCTTCAACCCATACGTGAACTCCCTATATTCTGTCCCAAAATCAGTCTGGAGGAGGAGTATTGAAAGGTCAGTTCACTGCTACGAGGAGGAATCATCGTGGTGAACTAAGCTTGAAATGAGGTCTGAACTTTTATGCTAGACAAATGTCCATGCTAATCTCCAACCACTTGCTGTTTTTGGAAGCTAGGTAAATGTTTTTCTGATAAAACTTGGTCTTTCGCTAACATTGCGTATTTAACAATGTGTTCAGTTTAAACAGAGAATGGATATAAATGTAAACTCTGCAAAACATTAACTTAATTCAGAGCCAAGCATATGTTGGTATAATGCCAAACCCTAAATGATGAACGTAACATATTGTTTGAAAAAAAAATAGATCCAATAGGCATATTAGATTCACACTGGCATTTTTGTCAGGACAATGACACATTACTGCATATACTTTTGGGCAAGAGAGTGGACAAGTGTTTAGACATAAGTGTTTTTCGGCTTTTGTAGATATATAGGCCTACTACAGCATTAATGTGTTGCAAATCCATTAATGTCAAGCTGTATTCCTATCTTTATATGTAATAATGTAAAATAACTGATGAAATCTCATTCAAGAGGAAATAAAATCGGTCATACATACATACATACATACATACATGCATGCATGCATGCATGCATGCATGCATGCATGCATGCATGCATACATACATACATACATACATACATACATACATACATACATACATACATACATACATACATACATACATACATACATACATACATACATACATACATACATACATACATACATACATACATACATACATACTGTGATGTGTCGAATTTTGAAAACTCTTTAGAAACATTGGTTAAAGGAATTTTATCAAAGTCAACTTAATTAAAGTAGAAAGGTCTAGAGATAGTTAAATGATTATTTTCATTTCATCCCTGAACGTCAAAAGGGAATTCGTTCCAGCCGACGTAACTTGACAGAGTCATACGCTATGGTACAAGAGAATGACATAAGACCCTTTCCCAAAATCGACCGGTTAAAGGGAGAAGCTTGCCGTAAGTGATTGTTCAAAGGAACGTTAATTACGGCATGATTAGTCGTTTAGTTGTCTGGTCAATCCAAAAATTCTTAGGAACAGATTTAGGAAACAGTCTATTCCGATTAGTTAATATGGATTTAGGGGCGTTACTCTGTAAGAAATTAAAGGTTTTACTTTAGAAAAATTCTTCAGTCTTCAACCTTTCGCGAGGAAAGTTAAACGACTCCAGGAGAAGCGTGAAAGACGTTATCTCGTGATTTGGCAGTAAAGCGGGAGTTTTGTCTTAGCGAGTAGACAAATTCTACATTTGAATTCTTAAAAAAGTACGTTTTCGTTATTGAGTAAGGGGCCAGATAGTTGTCTCAGTTAGGAGACGGACTATATGTGAGGTTCGAGGAAACGAATAAAGAAAACGGCAAAAGCTACGCAATCTTAGTTTCCCGATTTTAATGTTATTTCATTTGTATCTATTTGCAAATGTATTCTTGATATGATATGATATGATATATATATATATATATATATATATATATATATATATATATATATATATATATATATATATATATATATATATATATATATATATATATATATATATATATATATATATATATAGTTTCATTTTGCAGAATTTTAGTGAAATGCTAGTCACGACATTTTATTCTTTGATTTTCTAATTATCAATTCATTTGGAGAATTGGCAAGATTGAACGTAATTAAAATTTCATTAGATTAGTTGACAAGATTGCATGTAATTGAATCTTTAATACATAGGAGTGATTAGGAATTTTCATGAATTAAGCTTAAGGAATGATGGGTAATGTTTCATAGTTTTATGGATTAACTGTCTTGTATGACATAATATTAAATGTATATCCATATACTAGTTGGTAATATTTAATTGATCACTTAAGTGTATATCTATATGCTAGTTTGTAATATTTAATTGGGCGAGTAAACTATTTTAGAATAGTTAGATCTGAGGGTCTAAGCCATATGTAACTTAACACTGCTAGATTGGTAGAGTAAGAAGTCAAGGGGGGTGGTTACATACGGGTTCATACGGCTGAGTTGAATTTAATTGACCACCCCTAGCGTGACCCGAATTAAGGTCAGGACAAGCATTGACCGTCTATGTAAACAAAAAAGTTAGGGAGCAATGAGTTACTGCGGCAGAATTTATGCCTTTTGTTTCTGAGCCGAATTAATGTAAAAATATAGATATACATGTACTTGGGAATGTGACCTATTGTCTATTGCGAGACATTTTATTTATTGAAGGAAATAGCTTTCCTGGATTAACCTGAGAAATCCCTGAACCAATCACAGGACCAGAGACGATTGTTAAATCAGAGTTCGACGGACAAGAGTCCAAGACCAAAATAGGTGATGAAGTCTCTCATCGTTGCACTCAAAGGTCACATCTCGTTGGCAATGAAGATAGTATATTAACGTCAAAAGTAATTTTAGCAGTTAAAGAAATTTGTATTGTCTTTTTATTTGAGTACATGATAGTACAATTTTCCTTTTTAAATTCTGTTGATAAACTGATTAAATTTTATATTTGTTCATTGAAAGGGGGCACGTTGTGTTTATTTCTTCAATATACTTGTTCAGTGATCTGCATTCTTCTTTCTATCTATCCACACTGGGTAAATTACACCGCGGAGGTCATTCCCTAGCAACGAACCGTAGTTAAAGAGGTTGGTGTGTTTTGAACTCCGCCAACATGTCACACATACATACATACATACATACATACATACATACATACATACATACATACATACATACATACATACATACATACATACATACATACATACATACATACATACATACATACATATAGAGAGACAGACAGACAGACAGACAGACAGACAGACAGACTCTACCATTTTACTTTTTTAAACGTATCAGCAAAAGCATGTTGACGGTCCGTATCAGTGACTGAATGTACATGATTAACAAAGTACCTGTCTGATAAATATACGGAGAAACATTTTGAATTATCCAACAAAATTAACATATTTTTTTTTGTAAATAATATATTACAGAAGCGAGTCGAACTATGTACATACCTAGAACCGAAGGATAATAGCAAACTATATGGGCACCCACCTATTAGGGACGGCTTCTATTCTATACCTATATAAAGGTACATAATGTTTAAATGTTTTGAAAATGGCTTTAATTTGTTTTTAAAAAAAAGAAAATACATAAATAAACCACATTTTTAAATGCTAAGTGCTGAGCATGCATGCATTTCTTTTTTTAAAAAAAAAACAAAACAACAGAATATTTACGGTGAAATACAGATGTATAATTAGTTAGACCAACGTCATAACAGTTCACATGTCTACTGCCCCTTACATTTATCACACGATTTTCAATGAGGCCCTAAATGGGTTAAGTCTATTGTGCATCTTATTCCAATCCGTGCGGATTCTTGAAAGCAACGTGATTAAAATCGGATCTTCAATGTTCTTTAGCTACGACAGTGGACCAGACTGACTTGACGGGGAATGGCGTGTGGTCCGTCTGTAAACGTCAGTGTCAATATTAATTGACAATGTTTTTTTAAAATATAACACACGCTTTTGTGTTTGCAAGTGATTGACTGAGTCATGATAACCGATTACTAAAATAGCTGGACAGGAATACGTCCAGCGTCAATATTATATTATGATATACATCAAGTTACCAGTGACATGCATTGCCACGGGAAAAAATGTAATATTATATTTACGATAACATTTACATTCTATATTTATCACATTATCCATAATGCGCATTGTTGTGCAATACACTCATCGAGGATAGAAAATTAAGGATAAAAACATCGCTATACAGAGCCAATTTTGCAACAAGTGTTATAAACTGTTATAAATTTGTACCACCATATACTGTCAAAAATATAGATAGCAGTTATATTGCGGTAAATTAGTTTGACTCATTAACCATAACATAAACATATTATGCAAAACTTGATAAATTCCGGTATTTTTATTTTTCAAACTTGAGGCGCAGTTATACATTGTCAAGAAAACGCCCGAGTCGAGAATGCAGGGATGATTCACAACTATATTATATGGTTTAGTATCGTGTTGAGGAGCGTAAATAATTAGGAGCTTTAAAGTAAACTTTCTCATTCTGATTGTTTCGCCCTCATTTTTAGGTGTCAGTGGGTGGGATTGGGTTTGGGTTTCGGTTTGTTGGAAGGCGCTCCGGCCCCGAACTGTCTACATTATCAATATATTGTGTTGGCGATACCACATATTCTCAAGTATCCCGGACAATTAAGATGCCAACATGATTTATGACGTATAGAGTGTTATCCTTATCTGATATGTATATCCATTATCATCGGGAATTTCACTTTGTCTGACCTTTTCATGGATGGACCGGCACTTTAATACTCTCTCTCTCTCTCTCTCTCTCTCTCTCTCTCTCTCTCTCTCTCTCTCTCTCTCTCTCTCTCTCTCTCTCTCTCTCTCTCTCTCTCTCTCTCTCTCTCTTTTGAAGAGGGATACCATATATACTCAGACTATGAGTTACGTAAAATTGGTTGGACTTTTTTTTCATCATTTATATACATCATTTGAAGCAAATAATATTTCGATATAAAACAGAAGAAAAATATCCCGTCTCGAAAAAAAAACCCCTCCCAATTACCACCCCATACAATTAAATAATGGGTCCCTTTTTGTGGGTCATAAGACAAGCGATTGAATACCTGTAAGGATGGAATTGTACGATTTGGAGGAACATAGGAAATCACACGTTCATTTTTTACAAACACGTTGTATCTTTGGAAACACGTGGACTGCTCTCTCTCTCTCTCTCTCTCTCTCTCTCTCTCTCTCTCTCTCTCTCTCTCTCTCTCTCTCTCTCTCTCTCTCTCAGAAGACAAATTGATTTTTGTAGACAAGTAATGATGAAACCAGAATATTGTCAAATATGCATATTTGTAACCGAAATCTAAATTAGTAGGGTAGAGGGGGGGGGGGCAAAACGCCCCACCTAACAACTTTTGGAAATTTATGGCATGATTTACATGATTGTGTTCGCAAATGGACATTTTATTTAGAGAATGCGTTGCGTCTATTAGAGTTACTAAAAAAAATTGATTCAATACGTGGTTTAAACATGTGAGAATTACACAAAATTAGGTATATTTGGAGTTATTGCTAGCGCTCGCGCATGGTGACGTCACTGTCGTCACCCCCCCCCCTCAACTTTCTTATGGTGGGTTACTTAGATTTGACCATCGTTATCTAGAGATGATCGCCGACGGTGTAATATATCAAATATAAAATATGCTTTATGGGTGGAATAAATAAAGAGAACAGAATAACACGAGCCCCCGTTACAAATAAAGACAAAATTTAATCAAAATTCATGACAACAAAATTCACAAACAGGTGTGATAAACGTTACAATTTTGAAAGATATACTTCTTTCTTTTTGGATCAACTTAGTCAAAGAATTTCAAAACCAAATATGATTATATCAATATCTAACCTGTTACCCTATAGAATTATTAGATCATTAGATCAAGTGTAAGATAGAAAAAGCACTGCCTTGTATCGATTCATAACCTGATGTCTTATCTCAGTGCAAATTCCACATCAACCGTTCCTTTTGACTTCCTTGTGCCCGTAGGTCACGGATTCTCGTAATATCTACATTTTAACAATTCGTCAATATATAAATAAAAATTATAATTGTACGAATTCAGATAAATGAATTCAACAGTTATTCTAAATACGTAATTTCCTATATAGAATAATGCACGAAATTCTAGATTCATAATTTCCTATAAAGAAAAAACATGAAATTCTAGATACATAAATGCCTAGAATAGTCGAGACCATACCTTAAGCGAGCAGTCAATGCATATATAAAGAACACTATCATTGTGCGGACTCAGATAAACGAACTAAACTCAGTTACACCATATCAAGAAAATTGATCAATGAATTTAAACAAATAAATCCATGCAATAAAAGCAAATAAATCAAACAAATCATCATAATAGTATCAACGCATTACATAAATTTGATGCAAAATACCTTGTGCCTTCAAACTTTTGTGTCTGTCAATTCCTGCAGACCATCGTCTTCCATTGATGATTTCATGAGATTAATTAACTCGGAGTCACTTATATTCTTACGTTGGTTTCCTCTTGTAGAAACGCGTAGACTGATATCTAAGTTCGCTTTTAACACATTTAAACTGATAGTTTTCAGGTGAAACTACGTCTTCTTCCGCAGTGTGTCAAATCGGGATGAAATAAAATTCAGCCTCGATTACACTACAATTCATCTGACAAACAAAGATTATCAAACAATTCCTAGTATCCTTCAGAAATGATAGTTTCCATATAGATCCGAATTTGACATCAATCATGGTAAGTTAAAACAAACGTAGCCCTTAATTAAGCATCAATAACTCATGACAGAGCATGTACCAATCTGTGCATTATGGCTATTTAAACGTGTGCAGGTCCCATAAATCTAATTAATCGTGTACGTGTCTAACTAAATATTTTTCTTCAGAGATCATTAACAACAAAAATGAGATCGGCAGAACAAATTTGCTCATTTACAGTCACTAAAGAGATACTAGTTGTAGGATGATTTTCCAGGGTGGCGGTTGGATGGGTGTTAATAGATACTACAAGTTCAAAACTTAAATATTGGAATGAATAGATCTCTATATGGAATTTATACGTTCAGTGCTCTTTGATTTCATACCATATTGACGTTTGGCTTTCAAGGCAATATTCATGTTTGTTTTATTGTTTTGTTTTTGGTCCTTTTGATTTTGTTTCTTTTTATTTTTATATTTTTGCTAGTGAATTTCCTGTACTTTGATATCAAACTTGAATGAGGAGCTCTTGTCACACGATACAACACGCATATTGATGTACATTTAGCACAGTCTACATTTCAATTTTTCATTTTATAGGAACGTGACTTTACATCATGACCTACCAGTTAACGGGCTTCTGATAAGACACACACATAATCCAGTTTCACCTGACCGTATATAATTGGCTGTTAATGACCGGTCACTTATCATGAGATTTCCAGCCACCGAAAACATATAATATAAGCATTCTTTTGGACTAGATACTATAACACAAGCAAGTATTTAAATGTTTGAAAACCTATAAAATTTTGCATGGGCGAAGTGGATATAATTATTTGACCTGCGCTTACACGAAAACCAGTCAACATAGCTATGACCTATTTCTAAGTATGATAATAGATTCTTTATCGTACCTAACAGGTTAGAATCGAGACATGTGAATAAGTTGTTTAGTATGTTTAGCGCAGCTGAGTCTTTCCGCGCAGTTGTAGTAAATCGATTGTCATTTCAGCATTCTTGTATTGTATCTAGTCGCACAGAAGAAATATCTTAGGGACCAACCATTTAATTTTTTGAGGTGGTGGTGGGCAGTTATAGACCAAATTTATGACCTTTTAGCTTAAAAATAAAATGTTGCTCTGTTTATTGGAAAAAAAAGTATTTATGTCAATTGTTATTAGTTGAAAATAGTACATTCTCTTTAATTAAATGGCTGGTCCCTTATTTTAACTGTCTCAGCCTAATTAACCTAAAAATCACGACAATGTCCTGTTTACGATCCTCTTTACGACAGCTATAAAAATTCTCTCAAACTTGCAGGTGAATTATCCATATCGACCATTGAAAGGATGAATGGGCGCCCGATTCTGGAATTTCTTGAGTATACACGTCAACTGCAAACTGAAAAAAAAAAGGATCTGATGTAGCATAATGCGAGAGCAGATCAGGTTCTGAGCAGTTTGTTTAGTTGTAAGCAGTAGAACAAGCAACATAGACCCTGATCTGTATGCTCATTATGCGACGGCAGATCAGGATCTTTGTTCTTTGCAGTTTTGCTCGATTTATAAGCGATTATATAAGGTATTACATAACTATTACATAATTGCAGCTGGACTAAAAGTTTGTCCATTTTTGTTCAATTATGTCTTACTCCTTGATGACTGTCAATATATAACATATTCCAGCGGAAATGTCTATAGCTTAAAAACTATTTACACCCAATTTTCGTGAAATGTTTATCATATAATAAAAATTACAATTAATTTCAATAAATATAATGTTATGCCAATGACGATGCGTCAGTTTTTAACTTGTGCAGTGTGTGTCTGTGTGTGTGTGTGATTTAGATTTTTAACTTAGCTTTAACAATTTTTCAGTCATATCGCTACGATGTCTGCAGTGTGACAGTTTATAGTGATGTCTAGCACTGGGGCATCATGCCGCAGACATGTGGCATGATGTCCCACCCAATCAATTTACCCTGACACCAGGTCGACCAGTGGTGATACTAACCCCTTAATCCTGAGCGCCAAGCTAGGCAGTTGTTAGTACCATTTTTGCAAGTCTTTGGTATGCCTCGGCCGTGGTTCAAATCCGCGACCTACCGCATCTGAGGTGGACGATCTGACCACTATGCCACCGAAGCGGTTCAATTTGCATAGTGCCAGATTACCGAATAGGCAGAGTAGGCATCGGCCTATTGGTCTCACACCTTGGTTGATTAAAATTGTTGGCTGTTAAAATTAAAAACGTATTAATAGATAATTTGCGAGGAAAAGGGGGTGGGTGGGCGCGATTTCGACTGATTTGGGACCTCCACTGGGTTGAATCCAGCACTGAACATGCGTGGCCAGTATTTTAGAACGACTTGAAGAGCGTAGAATGGGTTCCAAAGACTGGCGAAGGAAACAAAAATGTCTGACTCGAAACAAACCAAAAGATTCAATAGAACAAACAACGTAGATCCTGATCCTCGGCACATTATATTACAGCAGATCAGGATCTTCATTGTTTGCAGTCTGACTCATTTTATAAGCGAGTAAGAATGTATATTCGGAAGTTGTAACTACTATGTCTTACAACAGTTTGTAAGCTGACATAAAATTCAGTATCGCACATTAACATGAAGGATGGTTAGTTTTGTGTTGATACGTCATCCGATGAAAAGGATACATATAGCGAATCGGCAAATAATAAAACTTTTATCAGTTTTTGCCCATTCGAGAGACAAGAGACAGTCTATTCTTGATTGACATCATTGAGACAAGTCTTCTACAAGAGTGACCATGAACTCTAAAGTAGGATGGACGAAAATGTTTGTCTTACAAAAATGTCTGTAAATTAATTAGACCGCACAATACCAAGTTTCCTATGACATTAACCGAAAATGTGCATACATGCATACTTGTTTGCATGATTTAGTACACCTCCTAAACCTCCTTTTTTACGGCGAATATTAAGCACAAATACAACAGACGTGTTCTGTACCACTGCAGTAATTGTTTGAAATCTTTGATACGTTTCTTTGAGGTCAGGACTTTAGGTGTCAAGGTTGCGACCGGGTGGATTGGGGTTAAGGTGTTTTGGATTAAATTTGCACTATATGTAAAGCACGCGATGACTATAAAACTATTTTGATCTATGCTCTCATCAGTGTAATAAAGGATATCCTGATAACAAACAGATGGCAAGAATGTTGTATTTTGCGGTTTGAGGATGTTAATGGATTTATTGTATCAAGTATAATAATATATTTCTTGTGTCAAATATACATTGTTCTAACCCAGGAAACAATTTTAAATGTCACTAATTTCTCAACTGAAAGAAAAACTGCCCCTGAAATGCAAAGCATTGTACCAAGAATAGCTAAAATGCAATAACTTTTACAAATTCCATTTGGTTTGCGCGTCTGTGAATTACTATGCTGCAATTTTATTTTATTCAGTTAACTACCTCAGATTTACTTATGTGTTGTATTAAGGGTTTGAACTGAGTTGCTACATTTTATCTCTTTATTTTTAAAAATAGACAAAGAAACAAAACTTGCAATTTTGCTTGTAAAGCAACGACTGAATTTTCCACAACATTCACCAGTAATCCCAATGTATAAATACATGTACGAACTTCATCCCATAAGCACACCCACCCACCCATCCACCCACTTTCACACACAAAAATACACACACACACATACACATGCACACAGAGAGTTAATTTCATCGTCTAGGCAGATACAATAGTTTTTATATGACTAGTGAGCACTTTCGTTATCCGTATATTAAAAGATGAAATTGAGGTTACGCCGTGTCAGACCTTAAGTCGGAAAACCCTTTTCAACTTTGCTGTGGTGAGTTACCTGGTTTTGGTTATCGTTATCTAGAAGTGAATGTTCGGAAAGAGCAAATATCAAAATAAAGTGTGAACTTTATGGGTGGAATAAATAAAGATCTGAGCAGATATGAAGAACATAATAAACAACAGCCCCCGTTACAAATAAGGACAAAATTTAATCAAATTCATAACAATAAAATTTATAAACAAAAGTAATAATGCGTTACGATAGAAGATACACCTCTTCCGTTTTGAAGTAACTTATTCAAGGAATTTCAAATACAAGTATGATTATACCAATAGACGATCTGTTAAACGATATAATTACATCAAATCGAATCGAGTGAGAGATCGAGAAACACTGCCTTGTATCGATTTAACCTGATGACTTGATTCAGTCCAATCCACACTGATTGCCTCTTTTGACTTTCTTGTGCCGGTAAGTCTGGGTCTTCTCCACTTTTTCCCTTATTTTTCCAAATTCTCCTGTATCACGCCACTTTCGATCCGTCCAACTTCGTGTATCTCTTTTTGAGTTTGTAAATACGCGAGTCTTCGTGTAGCTATGTCACCTTGCAAAAATATAAACACAGAGCACCCTAAATCTTCAGTCACATTATACTGGGGATAAATCATTACTCTCACCCCTCTTTAAATAAGACATAATTCTATCGGAATTCAAACAGACCACGGCTATCTAGTCTAACTGGCTATAACAGACCATACAAACATAGTTTCACAAATATAATGGTTCATGATAATAGCTATTTCTACACCACACCGATACATTAGTTCCAGACTAGTCCCATTACACAAAAGAAATAATGGAAATCCTAACACTACGGTATTTATAACAACAATCAAGTAGTTATCCTACATGAACTCATCTTGGCAAACTCGCAGGGTTCTCGTAATATCAGTTAAAAAAGACATGAAATTCTAGATAGATAACTAAAAGTAAAAAAGCATGAAATTCTAGATACATAATTTCCTATATACAATAATCGAGACTATATCATCAACGTTTTCATAACAATACTCAAAGAGAATAATGACAAAACATAAAAAGACAACGTTTGTTAGTCCCGTGAACAATTCAGAAAGATGTTGTTTCGGAACAAATAGAATATAAACGGAGTTTTTCAACTGTGTGAACAGTTCAAGCTTTCCAATCTTTCTGTAAATTCCTAGGTCTATCATGAAGTTATGTCAAGAGCACGAATTCTTTTAAGGAACTGACGTTTTAAGACCCAAATGAATTTCACAGGAATTTAAAATAAGATAATTTCTTCTTTTAAACTGGCAAACATTGTAACCGTTTCTCATTTTCTTGAGTTATATTTACAAAATTAGGTGATTTGGCAAACATAGTGGATGTAGGATAGGTACTATTTTCACTTTGGAACAACAAGTCATAATTGAGACTTTTTTAAAAAATATATAAACGTTCTATGCCAATATGGTTAGATTCAGGTATTTATATTTATATAAAATTGGCACCAATGGCATTTAGGATCAGATACACATCGTAAGAAATGTTCTGGTGAAAACCCATTTTGATAGGAAGATTCTGCTTGTATTTCTACAGAAATCTCTTTAGGTAGGGAAAATAGTATCAATGGAAATTCGTCTAAGGTTCGGAATGGACGTGCGCGACGTCGTCTTGTGACTTTTCCTCCTCTTCTCATCCCATAAAATCATCGCATAAAATCATCAAACGTTGCGTTGTTTTGGTGATTATCTCCCGCGTGGGATGCATCACATATTTTATTATTCTCTTGCAACAACTTAACAGTGGCTTGTATGCGCCATGTCATCTCCCTGAATATCCACCGTATGGAATTTTCATAGATCCACTGCCAACCTGGTTCATTAAGTAACTGCTGTGGCGAATGCATCATTTATTCGTATATGAAGAGTGGACAATATGTAAAGTACCTCTCTGAAGTTTTCCTCAGGATTTTTGGCACCAATTTCCTTCAAAACGTCTCTGATGTCTTCATGGATTAGCACAATGTCCTCTTGATTGGAATGTCCTGACCAGATTGTTCTTCAGTTCCTATTATCGCTGCCACTTGCGTTGCATTTTTACGTGTGAGTGTGGTCGCTGTAAAGTTTGTTTTCGAAGCCCTTTAAGATTTTGACGTCCAGTAAGATATCTTCCACATGTTTACGGCCAGCTGTAATATTACGATTCATTTCCAGGTGTTCGCTGTCAACTTTGCGGTATCGCTCCCCATACTCTGCTATTGCATGTATTATGGTCGTTTAAATTTTCATGACCAGACGCACGGAATACTCAGGCCCTGTTAGTTCACTCAAGTTTGTAAAGAGGGAAATTATAAGTTTCCCTTGTGACTCGCACAATCATGATCTTAAACGTATCCCACGAATGGTTGGTCGCACACCAAGTCTGATAACCGTTTTCAAGGGCATGCTTATTAGGGCCACAAAATACCATTAACATGTTACTGATGACACTTTAGGCAGGTGTTCATATCATGTTATATCACATCTATGTTTTTATGTCGGCCTCGGGAAAATATTTTCGCGAGGAGGCTTGGTGTTCAAACATCTCATCATTGCATAGGACCAAATTATTCACAATTGGTTCAAAGTCGTGAATGGCGCGTTAGCGACCATGAGAGGCTTAACTTCCCAGTGAAATCTTAACCTTAGTCAAGGTCGCAAATTTGATCAATGATTGAAGTTTGCTTCTCGACGATGACGTAGGCTTTTCCGTAAGATTCTTTAGTACATCATAGCCTGGCCGTCGGTACACCGACGGCGCAATCACATAGATTCATGAGTACATCATAACCTGGCAAGCGGTACACTGAGGGCACAATCACATAGATATGATTCCATGTTAACATTCTCACGATCAAATTCTGTTGGGTTTTCCTGGACACGGCTGAGCCAATAATCAATGGCAAAACTGAACATGTCACCATTGCCTGAGCTGAGAAGTCAACGAAGGATAAATAAGGTTATATTTTCACGATGCTATTTTAAATCTCAATTGTTGTATATAACAATTATACCTTCATATTTTGTACAATAATAGATGAATATTCATACCGCAAATCCAACGCGGGTTAAAACACGTAATGGTTGAGTTACGATCATTGGAACTTGTATTCGATGTGGAGCAAATCAGTTCATATTTGTCGGACAAATACCTTAGCGAAAACGATATCCCCGGCTGAAATTATTGTGGGCCTGGGATATGACTTGATATACGATTAGACTCTAATAATTAACTGAGGCATGGGGAAGAACTTATTAAAAGTGTCGATGCTGAATGTTATCGATATGGTCAAATATTTAAATGAGATCGCGGTATAAAGCTGTTGGAGCAAAATTGACTGATGGAGATTTAAACGAGGTATGAAGACTAAGATTTCATTGGGAAGTTAAGCCTCTCATGGTCGCTAACGCGCTATTTATTAGAGCTAGAAACATATTGATATAACAAACATGAAACGAAGTTCGACAGGGAACAATCCGAACGATTATTAGAAGGGTGTAAAACCTTAGAAAGTTTGAGAGTATTGAAAAAGTCTCCCACGAGCTTCCTTGAGCATGGTAAGCGTTATGGCAAATTTACCTAATGGCATAAAGAAAAGATTTACCGTGGATGGTTTGATGTGAAAAATGCCAAGCTAAGATTTTCAGGCTGATCATTTTGTTTCTCCCACACGCTCAAGTACTCGGATACACACTCAAATGCGTGTTAACCATTATAGATGTTTTTAGTGGATACAAAATAAACTGATCTTTTTTTTTGTCTAACGATTAAGCGTGTGTTTCAAATACACCATGCACATATTAACAACAAACATAAATACGACTTTTGCGGAAGAATCCTGGCAAAGAATTTCTTGAAGCCGTTGATACGTTGTTTACAAAACATGCGATGCAAGATAGTGTTGGAAATCTTAACATATTGGGCGACCAGGCGTTTGTGGAATGAAATGTACTCTTCAGGAACGATTGTACTAGTATTTTAGAACTATCTTGTGAGATGGTGACATGACTTCTCTATTATTCATAAAAGCGAATAACTAATCCGACTTAAGTATGGGTTTGGATTGGGTTAAAGCCAGCTGTTAGATCCACTGACAAACAATTTCGTTCCGTATCTGTCTGCACTGGGAAATTAGGAAGGTAGATAACGTCTTGTTACTGACTCGATATGGTCCACCGAGACATTAAAATCTTGGACCGGATTGACTTTCTGGGGCAACCAACACGTTGAGTGAGTGGCAAAGTCATCAAGCAGAGCAATTTAGCGAGAGGAACTGCATGTCGTGAACGGGGATACGGAACCATTGCCAATATTTATTTTGGGATTTACGCGTGCCTGTATGCGTAATTAGCGATTCAAACGTGGAGTATCTACCTTTTGAGGTCAAGCATGGAGAAACTCACATTGGAGCAGCGACACACACCAATATATATGTTTCTGTGACTATATAAGATATATATGTGTGCGAAGTGACGTAGTTGCATAAAAACATTCTACATACCATGGTTTGTTGGAGGTATTTTTTGTGGCATCACACCGGGACAACTGGGTTTCTTGATGTTCGTACGCATCAAGTATCAATCTAGCACATTGTTTTGGTGTTTTCTTGCACATTCATCCTAAGTTATTTTATTTTTCATTGCTATATAATAAGTGGTCTAGCTGATACTCACTAGTATCGCAGTTGTTTTTCAGTCTAGGCTCAGCATTGTCTGCTTACGTATCATCGGTTGTGATGTGCTTTAGTAGAGAATCTGTATTTGTGTACAGTTTCCGTATGTTACTAACATACTACGGCTGAAATGAGTCAAAGTAAAATTTGCACATCAAGAGCTTGGAAAAATCAAGCTCTCACGTGCCAGTCTTCTACATCGGGTTGTTAACTTTGTCTTAGTTTCTTTTTTGTTTTGTTAACTTTATTATAGTTTCTCTTTTGTTTTTACCGTACCCTGCAATACGTCTGCCGTCATATATCTAGGTAGCATAAACACTCGCCATAGTCTACATAATTTCTTAACTTTAGTTTTACGAGTAAAGTCAGCTTGAAATCGATTTCGCAGATTTTACATCGTCTTACCAAATTCTTTAAAGACATTTTTATCAAACTCAGTCTTATCATGCATTCACAGATCCGTATTCATCCTGATATAAGGAAACATCCACGCACGTTGATAAAATCATAACACAGAGTGGACTCACAACACTCATATTCTCTGTAACAAGATAACCGAGTTTGGGATTTTCGGATTAATAACAAAACACCATTGATGGGAATACAATACAATGTTTAATGTTATATGGTGGTATGAAACGAAATATTATAGACCCGTGCTTGCACTGGGTCCCAATATGAGACTAATTAATATAATAAGCACGATCTTTAAATGCAACAAATATGTTACCGAGACAAATGAAAAAAAAAACGATCCACGGTATATCACAAACAGAAATATGATCGTAAAATACGAATAATGTTATGTTCAAAATGACGAATTGATATAATGGCTAAAGTATGATTGTTCGTTCAAAAATAATTGTATGTTTTACTCATACTAGTAAAACGAATAATGGTTCGTTCATAATAACGTCTTGATAGTTCTACAAACAAATGAGATTTCGCTCAAACTAGCGTAGTGATAGTTTTTTACTCACGATAGCAAAACACTGGATATTACAAAAAAACCTGCATTAGCCCACGGCTAAAATACTATGTATCTGGAGCAATGTAGACACTCCCTGATTCCAAGCAAAGATTTGTAGTCACCGACCACCATTGATTCCTGGGTTAGACTATCAGCGTCCACCACGTTGGTCCGCCACGCTTGATCAACCTCAACCCGACTAGCAACGTTGAAATATTCGAAGCACTCGAATACACAAGCACAGCACCCCTCAGCACTGCACACGTAGCTCTACACTGCTGTACGACACGTCACAGCAGCACCAAACAGCATACGCCCTCACAGTACAGACAGCTGCACGCGGCACAAACTGCTGCACCCGGCACAAACGGCTGCACACTGCACCAACACAAACACAGACAGACAGCTGAAAATATATCTGATATCGTGTACTACACATGACACTAGTATATACGGTAGTACACAAAGACGGTATATACGGTAAGTCATATACATTCTCAGTCTTGCCTTTAAAACTACAACAAACAGGTTAAGTTGGCGGGTTATAGGATTCGTGCTGCATTAAACGGAATTTCGTAGAATTCTTGCCAAATCACATATACGAATAAAACATTATCATTTACTAAGCGGTATTTACTAAACTTGTCGAAGCGACATAACTGCGGAATTAAAAATGATAATACAATAGACAACTTTCAAGCCATATTAACGAATAAATTTACGTACCTCTATAGCTGGAGGTTTGGGTCTCAGTAGACAGACGTCCGATTGACAGAACGGTCAGTAATGTAATGTTTTCGTTACAGTTTGAATCATATATACACAGGAAATGTAGCTCAACATCGTCCGTGTAATCCATGTATTCGGTTTTTCCAGCCCGAAGCACTTCGCACGTGCCGAGCAAGGAAGAACCGAATTCACTATTTTTCGAAATGTATAATATACATTGATCACCCTCGGATATCATTGTACACTAAAAGCGAAACCCGAGTACGTTTACTTAAAAAAAAACAACACATTTATACAATTCCGTGACATTCTCAACCGCAAGTGCAACATAGTCGAGCTTTGTACAATGATTCTGAAGCAGCATAATAATTTTGTTAACTTAAACCCGGATTCGTCCACAAATCCCTTTCTAATATGGTGACAACCATTTGGCGTGGCACCAAAACGCTTCTGGTACTATTGGAAAATCTTTAGCGAGGTAATGGAGACACTCTTACCGGTATTGTAGATCAACCTCAAAAAAGTAACTGATGTTGTCTTCATAAAACTGATATATTTTTCTAAGTTCATTACGCGGGATTAATCCATTTAAACACACCAACCGGCTTGAGCTGAATCGTGTCCAACCCATACAGATTAAGCGAATCAAAGCAGATTATGTAACTTTTCGGAATGGATAGGGCGTATCTTTTTGTATCAGTGTATCGATGGCTCAACAAATATATTGGCACGAATAGCACGTTCAACAAACAGCTTCTGGTCAATTTCTTTTAAACACAGTTTTTTAAAAATAGTTTGTTCGACTGCGGTGCTTCTAATGTCATTCTCGGTGACGAAAATAAGTGCGTGGGGTCCTGTTTGTACAAGAACATGGTATGTTAGACAAGATGAGACATGGCAATCTAAAGCAAGGCAAGACAAGACAATATAAGATTTATTTAAAGTCGGCGTGATTTAAACAATTCAACAAAAGCTTAAATGAGCTTTTAAACGACGTTAAATAAAGCAAATGAAGCAATACAAAAATCATGATTGACAAGACTACAAAAATATCATAAAACATCAACTCAAATTGGACAAAACACGCAACACATAACCTGAGAAATGATCAAACAATGCATGTTAAAATTCAGTGAGTAAAAGTGAATTTATTAAGTGGATAAATTAAAGAACTCAATAAGGGATTTAAAAAATGATTGGTTAAAAAATTAATGAAGATATACCAGATTAGAGCTACAGAACAAGCTGCGATACAACTTACACCTCTTTTAAAAGGAAAGGAATATTAGGACACTTTATTAATACCTAAATCAAAGACACTTAGGGTGGGGGAGGGGAACTTACAGATAGTACATTTACAGTCTTTACCATTACAGGGTAGAATTAAAATCTAGAGGAATTAAAATTCGATTGCTCTCTGAAGTAATTTGGTAGCTCACTACATTTAATTTTAGCTGCATTGTTAAAAAAATTTTTTATATCAAATATTGAAATTATAATTCGTGTGACCTCTAAAGAACTGAATATTGAATTAAAATTCGATTGCTCTTTGAAGTAATTTGGTAGCTCACTACATATAATTTCAGCTAAATAGCTACAAAATTTATTTTATATAAAATATTGAAATTATAATTTTTGTGACCTCTAAAGAACTGAATATTGAATGTTACATTTATTGTATTTTAAACATGAGATCGTCCAAACATTTGGGAGCAATTTTCAGCAGTTTAAAAGTCTCTAGAGCCATGTCCCGAAGTCTTTAGAGTTGTCCATTTTGCCATAAGTAAAAGTTTATATCAGCTGTTTGTGAAATCATCATACACAAACCTCAGAGCTCGCTCTTGTATTTTTTTGTACTTTTAGAACTGTCCACATCGCTGAGAGCAGATTATGAAGCACAATAGAGTTTTGTTTTACTTGGGTAAATTCCCATCTGTAAATTGCGTGCACTATGTGCAGATCCTCTCCACTCGCTATCAATGTCACAGTGATGGCACACTTTTTCATCTGTGAAGCCAAACACTCCTTCACAAATCTAGCAATTAGTAGCCGCTGAAAACTCATACATGTTATCACGGGTCATAACCATATCTTGGGCGTGGAGAACTGTTGTAACTTTTTTTGCTTTATCATCAAGCTATTTGCAATATTTCAACCGAGTCTTTGACGCCATATAACGTAACTAAACTTCATTGAATTTGCTTGACAACTCGAGTTGTATTTGATTGTACAGCTTCTTCCACAGCTAAGTTTAAGCAAAGTCTACGTAAAACACATAAGGAGCTTTTTTCGTGTAGTATAGCAGTAACATTTAGATTATGTCAAGATCTGGCAATATTGTTTACTTTGGTTTCTCACTGACTTCGCCAGAGTAAACTACATGTTTGTGACAAATTGGCGGCGTGCAAAACACACCAACCTCTTTCACTACTGTTCGTTGCTAGGGAATGACCTCCGCGGTGTAATTTACCCAGTGTGGATAGATAGAAAGAAGAATGCAGATCACCGAACAAGTATATTAAAGAAACAACACAACGAGCCCCTTTTCAATGAACAAATATAAAATTTAATCAGTTTATCAACAGAATTTAAAATGAAAAGAAATCAATGACTTGGTTACAAAAAAGGAAAATGGTATTAACATGTACTTAACTAAAAAGACAATACAAATTTCTTTAAATCTAAAATTACTTTCAACGTTATTATACTTTCTTCATTGCCAATGAGATGTGACCTTTGAGTGCAACGATGAGAGACTTCATCACCTATTTTATGTGGACATCAAGACTTCCGTTCGTCCTGCTCTGCCAATCTTTGTCTAGCTGTTTGTTCTTGGACTCTAGTCCGTCGAACTCTGATTTAACAATCGTCTCTGGACTTAGATTTCGGCTCAAAATTTGCTCTGGTCCTGTGATTAGTTTAGGGATTTCTCAGGTGAATCCAGGAAAGCTGTTTCCTTCAATAAATAAAATGTCTCGCAATAGACAATAGGTCACATTTCCAGGTATATTTATATTTTTACATTAATTCGGCTCAGAAAACAAAAGGCATAAATTCTGCCGCAGTAACTCATTGCTCCCTAAATCTTATATTTACATAGATGGCCAAGGCTTGTCCTGATCTTAATTCGGGTCACGCTAGGGGTGGTCAATTAAATTCAACTCAGCCATATGAACCCGTATGTAACCCTCCCATGACTTCTTACTCTACCAATTTAGCAGTGTTAAGTTACATATGGCTTAGACCCTCAGATCTAACTATTCTAAAATAGTTTACTCGACCAATTAAATATTACAAACAAGCATATAGATATACACTTAAGTGATCAATTAAATATTACAAACTAGTATATGGATATACATTTCATATTATATCATACTAGACAGAGTTAATCCATAAACTATAAAACATTACCCTTCCTTCCTTAAGCTTATTCATGAAAATTCCTAATCACTCCTATGTATTAAAAATTCAATTACATGCAATCTTGTCAACTAATATATTGAAATTTTAATTTCATTCAATCTTGCCAATTCGCCAAACGAATCGATAATTAGAAAATCAAAGAATAAAATGTCATGACTAGCATTTCACGAAAGTCCTGCAAAATGAAATCATACATACATACATCATATCAAGAATACATTTGCAAATAGATCAACAAATGAAACAACATATTAAAATCGGGAAACTAAGATTGTGTACCTTTTGCCGTTTCTTTATTTGTTTCCACAAACCTCACATATAGTCCGTCTCCTAACTGAGACAACTATCTGGCCCCTTACTCTATAACGAAAACGTACTTTTTACGAATTCAAATGTAGAGTTTGTCTACTTCGCTGAGACAATACTCCCGCTTTACTGCCAAATCAGGAGATAACGTCTTACATGGTCCTCCCGGAGTCGACCAATCTTTTTCAAGAAAGATGGAAGGACTCCTGAATTTTCCTAAAGTAAAACCTTTAATTTCTTACAGAGTTACGCCCATAAATCCATATTAACCAATCGGAATAGACTGTATCCTAAACCTGTTCCGTAGAATTTTTGGATTGACAAGAAAACTAAACAACTAATCATGCCGTAATTAACATTCCTTTGAACAATCATCTATAGCCAGCTCCCGCCCTTTAACAGGTCGATTTTGGGAAAGGGTCTTATGTCATTCTTTCGTACCATAGCATCTGACTCGGTCATCTTACGTCAGCTAGAACGAATTACCTTTTGACGTTCAGAGATGAAATGAAAATAATCATCTATCTCTAGCCCTTTCTACTTTAATTAAGTTGACTTTGATACAATTCCTTTAACCAAAGCTTCTAAGAGTTTTCAAAATTCGACACATCACAATGTTGATAAAGCAAAATGCTAAATACATGTACGTAGCATTCACATGGAAATTGTGTCCTTATAATTGCTATACCAGTATTCCATTCGTGGAAAATCCACACTTAATTGTACTGTCCCTCTGGACCATGGAACAAAACTAGATTAACTTTATCCCCTTGGCGTGCATGTGGGGATCGTCGACTCGGCTGAAGGCCTTTATTCCAAATATTCACATTAACAACGATGTCAGGGTTGATTAGCTCAAACCTGCAAGATGTCTCTAACTCGACTGGAAAATATCCTTTAAACACTAAAAAGAAATTGTTGGCATACACTAAATGTAATACCAAATTTGTAAACTCTAAAGGATTTTAGCAGACACTAAAAAAATTCGGAAACATTTAAAAATATGGTTGAAATTAAAAGTACTACTAACAATTCTAAACAAATACGGAATTGGTGAAGATTAAGACTAAACTTTCCACAGTATGTAAAAAATATTTTTACAAATTGTAAAAGTAAAAATGAAAATAATAATTTACAAGGGGAAAATTTAGAAATGAACATTTTTGCAAATATTGAAAAAAAACCCCCGAAGTATAATGATCATACAATTGTATGTTTTGTTCTGTAAATTGTTTAAAAAGGCAATGAATGTGAAAGATAAGAAATTACAAATATTACGCTGTATTGAGCATCCGAATTCCCACACTTTGGCATAAAGAAAAGCAATCATCGTAGAGAAAATCAAAGGTCGATAACGTGAATGTGAAACTATATCCAAAATGACTTTTTTTCTCTAGAAAACGAGCCAGCCATTATTCTTTATAATCAACGTCTTTTTGAGCCACCTCTGCTTATTTAATTTAAGCATCTACAATACCAGTGAAAATGAAGGATTAAGGTTAGTCTCTATCTCTACATGTAAAAGAATACCAAAAATAAATCATTAAACATGAACGTATTTAAGAGGTTGAGAATGTTGTTGAGTCAGACTAGACTTGCAATGATCTAACACAGTGTAACATGGTCATGAATGCGGACTACATTTCTGAGCTATAGAAAATATATAGCTGTAATGTTTAGAGAACTACCCTTCCATTTGAACATCTTTTCTAAAGCACACATTATTACATGTATCTTTATTAAGTCTGAAGCATAACAACCAAGTTTGGCTGCGTTTGGTTGTATTTGTTTCCAGTTTAGCTCTTCTGACAAGTCTTTGTGATAAACCAAAGGTTGGGTCATTTAGAGATGTGAGGCCCCCAAAAAAGCGCGGTTATCATACTCATCAATAAAAGAAGATTCCATATTTGAACTATTTATACCAAATGTTTGCAAATAGGTCATTACTTCATTTGAAAACATCGTTTTTTTATATGGAATTTTGGTTTATTTTTCGAAAATGAACATTAGTTTTAAACGAGCTAAACTACTGGGCGACAAAAAAAATCAAAATAAGATCAGGTTTTCTTTTAACTTAAGAGTTAAAAAAATCATCGCTGTTTTTTTCCCCACTGATAACAAGATTTTAAAATTAGCCGTTGTGGTGGGCATACTGGATTTTAAGATTGACATCACTTTAGTTTATGGCTAAGTAGACATCATTAGAAGTATTAGGACCATCTAGACCATGCGATAAATATGTGTGTAAAGTTTCATGGAAATCTTCAAAACTGTTACTGAGTATTGATAACAAACTTTTGCTAATGTCGGGATGGCATAAGACAGACGAAAGACCATACATGTCATGAGCTCCTCTGATCTATGGTCGATATTTAAATATAATGACTGGACTTTTTTGTGCAATTGAAAATCTAGAACCAATAATACAGTGGTTTATTTCCTCACCTTACATTTTGCCACACCACAAAAAATAATTATGACTTCCATTCAAAAGTTGTTACCCTGGAGTTGGGAACCACTATAATAACTGATTTCCCAACTAGTGTAGTGATACCTTAAAGCTTTATGCAGCCGTTTTCAGCAAAGCTGTTAATCATATTTTGCTGCGGAATCTGAATGTTTCTTAAAGTTAGATCTATTTTTAGTAACGGTAGCCACACTGGATCGAAGATTAACATAAGCCCTCTATGCCAGGATGTTTCTACTGAATTCTATTGCATTTTGCAAATCAAATTGTTGATTGGTTTTTGTATTTTGTTTAGTAATAATGACTGGATCTGATAACGGACAGACATCAGTTGTAAACATGAGTCTTTTAGAAAGATTGATGATCTAGAGGGTAAAACAAATTTTCAGAAATCGGAGATAAACGTCTTATTCTTTTGTACATTTTTAAATATTTTTTTTATACCTTAAACAGTTTTAACAACTTCACCTTTCAACATTTACCATTTAATAGTTCAGTGGTTTTTTTTAGAAGGCTTAAAGTTCTTAGAAATTGTCTCTACAATTCTGTATATTTACATGTTTATAATGTTTCGTTTGATTTACATCGTAATACATATAAATAGCATTGAAATAATGTGACATTTGTTATGCATATTTAATTTGCATTTTTTGTTACTTTTTATTTTGTTCAATTTCATTATATGTTTTGGATAATTGTATTTGAGAGTCATTGACTTGTTTTTAAAATATGTAAACAATTAATATATAGCCAATATTTTCTGTGAGTTTAGGTTGATATTAGGATGATTATTAATATTAATCAATATTTATTTATTTGGGTCTGGGTCTATGTTATGGAATTAATAAATATACTTGCCTACCTGATGTATTCCACATAATATATTAAATTTTAGCAATAGACCATCTAATTATAAATAAGATTTTATTTTGTAAACATTATGAACCATGTATAATGAAATTTTCCATTAGGTAAAATTTTTTGGGAAAATGTTAATTGTAACCTGAGGTCAAGTAGATGACTATATAACTTTTGTTTTTACAGATATTATTCATTCATTCTACAAGATCTTGAGGTAGAATCAGTTATATTATTGTTGTGTTCAGTACTACATTTGGGCAGGGATTTATTTGATCCAATTCTTCACTTTGTTGTATTCCAGTGAAATAAATATTTTTTTTAATAAAAAAATTACAAGGCGTGTTGCTTCTCACTTTTTCTATTACTTATTTTATGACCATTGAGACGTAATAGAAAATTAGGCGCTTGTCTATGGGGCACGAATGCCTCTAAACTATTTCAGTAAACTTAGTTTAAAAATTAAATTCACCCTGTCTCGCAACTTTATGAGCTCCATGTATTATTTCAAATTTTAGAAATCAACAGTTGAAACAAACAAGATTTTACAATGTCATCTAAAGTGGAGAATTTTATTTTAAATCCTACCCAGGAACGGTTCGAATTCTAGAAAATAGACGAATTGCTCTAGCTTGCCGGAAATACGATCTTTCTGACGCTAATGTCTCTTTAAAGAACAAACAAATAGAAACGTATTTAGTTCCAATACTTTTGCGGAAAAGATTTTTGTGTTGTTTTGGAGCTTAACGCCATTTTTCTGCACACGATAGGCTATACATGGCGGCCAGTATTAATGGTGGAGGAAGAAACAGGGAATTCCGCGGAGAGAACCATCGACCCACGAGAAGCTGGCAAGCTTTCTCACATATCCACATTCGCCGAATCTTAGACTCGAACTCGCACAGACAGAGGTGAGATGGCAGTGATCCGTAACGGACAGCCCTTTAGACCACTCGAGAAAAGAATGTTTTAGGAAAAGATGATCTGGTTTTCACTAGAGAGTCTCAATTTGGCTCTAACTTACAAGTTATGCAATTGAAATTAAAATATTAAAATGAAATAGTTAAGAAAACTTCAGCTTAAAAAAAACAAATGCAATTGGATAAAGTGGAAAGAAAGAGAGGAAAATATCGTTGCAGAAAGAGGAAAGGAAAAGAAAGAAATGCAGATGCAGAGAGAAAGAGAAAGGGAAAAAAAATTTCAATTTACAGTAAAAGGATTAGATCTTGCCGGTGGAAAGCAAATCTTCACATATTACACACAAAATGAAGTTTTAATGTTGCTAAAATATTAGGTTAGTAACCCCTTTTAAGAAAAAAGTAGTAGTTAAATATTTTCATTTTGAAAACAAAAATATTCTGAAAATCTTAAATGATCAAGAGAACTTTTGGAGTTTATTATTGCAAATTGCATTTTTTTGGCAAGGCTCTTGACATATACTTTCCCTGTCAGTACAGCAAAGTGCTGATTATGGTCTGTTATGGAATGCATCTTGAAGGGTTATAACCAGAGGCTTATCGACAAAAGTTTAGGACCCATAGAAAAAAAAAACAAAAAAAAAAACTGTACAAACCCCCATGCCAAATTTGCAAGAGAAAAAGAGCAATTTTTTTTATAGGTGGTGCTCAGCCAAGAACGTTAGTACAAATTACGAAAATGTCAAACAATTAGTTCCTAAAATTGCATCCATTAGTGACGTTACTACTTACCTTGATGAACACAAGGTCTAAAGTTTAGAACATACTGCATGTACAGCTGATGATTATTCCTTTGCTGATAAACTTTTTTATTGTCAGTAAGTCTTCCACTCAGGTCTTCTGGTAAGAACACTATTTTAGTTTTATACGAGCTTTTCTAAATCTCAATCTGGCACAACTTTTAGAAATAAATTTTTGATAAAAGTGATCAGAAATACTTATATGTTTCTACGTGCACCTACTGTAAAATGAACGGGCATGTAATTTAAGATTGATGCAAGCTGAAAAATAAGCAAATGACTTAAGGCCAACCTATCCCAAATGTACATACTTTTACGACGTCAAGATCACAGTCATGTATCGAAATAAATATATTTATTGGGTCTAACAAACTCCAGTCTGATTTTATTATGGAGAATTTTCATTCCTGTAGAAAAGGATATATATCACTCATGACTACTGTACCTATTATAATCTTAAGTGACAAAGAAGTCTTTTGTTATGAGGTACTTTGCATTTTTTTGAAGTCTGCTTTTAATGAGTGTATTCTTATTCAGATTTGTTCATATTCCTCTCCACTGTGTAAATTTGTCAACAGACTTAGTTTTAGGATGCGTGGATCGTAACAATATTGTTTATATCCATCAAGGGTATTAATTTATTAGGCAGTGACCTAAAAGGAGAGAAGGTTAATCCACTTGTAACTGACAAGCCTTGTTTGGATAGGAAAGTCAATCTTATTGAAAAAAATCATATTTATCCCAAACTTGTAAGGTTACTAGAGCTATGGCACAGAAAGCTCTCGACAATGCTGTTGATCAGGAAATTTTTCCTTTAGCTAACACATGTATCTGTCGGCTTCTGATGTCACCATTGCTCCTCGTTGGATCAGTCAAAACGTATTGATCACAATGATCCTATTTTTACTACTCAGTTTCTTTAGTTTAATCAGAGTGACAGACGGCAATCAATTTTCATTGAAAATAAAATAGATCCTGAGATCTCTTTTTCAAAGAGCCATTAGCGAAACTGAAACCAGAAATATCTATTTGTTGTTTTTTTTGTGGTAAAATGGGGTCTGTATGAGAAAATGGACACCACCCTGAGGTACCTGCTGGTTAAGAATGATCGTATGGAGAGGAAATTTTCCGTTTATACTAAAAATAACTTCTTTGGCTGGTCATTTAAGGATCATTAAAACTTATCACTAGACCTTGGATCATTTCTATTGGCAAAAAAATATAAGCGATGTTTATAAATACTGCAAATATTGTCACACTTCTTAAATAGTAGCAAAACCTGATCAGAAGATACTCATCTGCAATTTATTCATGCAGAATATTGGTAGACTCTGTCGGTCCGTTATTTAAGACCAAGTCAGGCAACCAATACATTTTGACCATGTTTGTCTCCATAAGATTCCAAGAGGAAATTCCTTTTGAGGAATATGAAAATAAAAAAATTAGTTAAGACTTTGAATAAGTTTATGCAATTTGGCCTTCCCAAATCTGTCCACAATAAGGGGTCAAATTTTTGCCTGGAATTTTCAGCACGTTATGCATGAATTAGGCATCCAGCAATCCAATTCTTCAGCACATCTCCTGAAAACCAAGGGGCTTTAGCAAGACTTCATGAAAAGTTTGACAAAAATATGATTCAGTCATATTGTTTTGATACTGGAACTGATTGGGTTTAATGTGTTTATTTACTGTTGTTTGCTGATAGGGAATCAGTTCAAGAATCTGTATGTATGATTTAGTCCTTTGAACTAGTTTTTGGACAGTGATGTGGTTAAAAGAAAATCTTCCAAATGAAGATACAGCAAGTAATCGTTTCGATTTATGTTTCTAATTTGAAATATAAGATGTTAAAGGCTTGTGAAGTAAGAACTAATCTGTACTCTACTCAGTCAAAAATAAAAGCATGAAAAAATTGAAAATGAGTTTTCAGCTTGGTGAGAGTTCTGGCTGTCTTGGTCATATCACAATATCCTCTTCCAGCTAAATACTATAGACTTAAAACAGTTGAAAAAAACTTTGATACTCCTGCAAAGGCGAAAAAAAAAAACATTTTTTATTATAAATATGTTCTAGAAGTATTTTGATAAAGATAACCAGATTCATCGCGCCATCAATTTAGCTCTACCTTGTCCCATACAGTGAGAACTTTAGCGATGGAATGCAATCAGATTGTAGTGATTTTGGTTTCAGAATTCAGAAATTATGAATAATCTGGACCAGAAACTTTCACATCTACAGAAACAAGAAAAGAATTAATGAAAACAGCTATTATTTGAATTTGAACAATTGTTTCCAGACATGTACAATTAAAATCTACCATGACACTGAAATTGTAGATTTCACACTTGTGAAACAGCATCCACACAGGATGAACCCTCTCAAAAGGATTGTTTGACAAGGAAAGTCAGTATTTGCTGGAGAATTGTCTCATAGAACTGAGTAAATATGACTGTAGTTCACTATGTATACTTGTACTAAAACCAAATAATTTTTTTTTGCATTTGCACTGACTATATAAAAGCAAATAGTGTGACCAAAACATATTTATTTCCATAGCCAAGAATCAATTGAATGCATTGATAAAATTGGAAATACAAACTGTTACCAAATTTGACCTTTTGGAACGATTTTGGCAAATTTCACTGACGGAACGGGTGAAGGAAATTTTACTACTCCAGATGGACTTTATCAATATAAAATGATACTGTTTGGCTCACATGTAGTTTTCAATGTTTAATGAACACAATTCCATCTGGTCTATATAATTGTGATGCTTATATCTATGTCATAAGCTATAAAACAGACAAAAATCACTTTGAAACAATTCAGAAATTCTTCGACAACCATGCAAATTTGTTTTTTTGCCACTTGAATGGCTTTATGAGGTGAGACCAGAGCAAAAACCATCTACCAGTTATCAATACAGGGTTTTTGAGGGCCTGTTTTATCCAACTATAAATAACATAATTCCGGATCTGCCATTACAAACCGTGCCAACTGATCTGGGTTAATGAAGTTTGGAGTAATCAGAACAACAACATGGATCATTAACTGCTGATTTGTTATCAGGAGGCAGATAAATGTGTATGTTTGCAGTTGGACAGACTTCTATGTGAATATATAATGAGGTAATTACAGGGTTTAGGATTGTTTCTGGTCTTTATGAAATTTTTATAGGAAAATAAAGATGGAATTAATTCAATTCAAAACTATCAAATACTGAAATAAGAACTTGATCTTTCTTTAATATTTTATTTCTTAAGAATAACTATGCTTCATATATATATCCTCTGTATAAACAACATGTTAATAAAGAAGATCATTGGTAAGGATCTTGGAACATGTAGCCAAGACATGATTAGTTGTTCATTTTCACAATGTGTGCCATTTAATTCAAACATACCATACTTGAAAAGTCAAGAATTATCTAAAGGTGCATTATTCAAGCATGGAAAAGGTTAGGTAGAGCTACAAACATTATCAAAACTATTTTTAAATAATTGGAAAATGTTACAAAAGACAATAATTTCCATCTGCAGCAGTTTTTCATAACAGGGTTTATATATCGTTACAAATTTCTTTTAGAAATACCACTGATGTAGATGCCTGTGGCATATGCAGTATATTCTAGGTCAGGTTCCTTAATAAACCAAATCAACATCAAAATGTATACCGTTGAAAACATTTTTTAATACTAGTAACAATCTTTACTTATGTTGCAGAGAATAAAAATATTCTAGAAATTATACTTTTCGTTTTTGATACATTCATGACACATGCCTATAGATTGATGTACAGCTCGAGCTACATTAGAATTAGGGTAAGAAATATACTGCTTACCTTGAGCAATACTTTTATCTTATATACCCAAATGTGATCAACGCTGTGCCAGATCTGTTGTTACACAATGTGCAGACAGAGCTAGACTTGTGCTGTTTACCTTAAAAAATAATTAGCATGGAATCACAGACCTTAATCTATCAGCATATTATTTCATGGTGCGTCAGGATGTACCTTGGATGAACATATGCAAATCTTGTTCATCTAGGCTCTTGTGTGGTTCAGCAAGATCTATGCTATATAAAAGTCTGGTTTTTCTCATAACAACACTTATGAGGCCTTCATGGAAAATGGGAAAGTTATTTCACTGGCTGATGAGATAATGTGATAAATAAAATATATTTATGTATATTCTAAGGCACAAACATTTCCATTGGCTCTTTGTTACACATCTTGTGTACTGATAGTGGTATAAAATTATATTCTTGTAAGTTTTCAATATTAGTTTGGCCCGACTGACTGTAGAAAATGGACCTAGATGAATTTTATTTTTTAAAATAAAAAAACACCCTCAGAAATCTTTCTTCTGTTTATTACAGAGATCAATTAAGTATTTTAGTAGGGTGAAGATCCTGTGTAATATTTAAAGAGTATAGCTAAATGGTACTACATGAGCAGTCGTACAAAAGTCTAGCTGATTACATGAGCAAATATATTTTTATCTTTTCCTTCACTGTACATTGCTCATTACTGCAACTTGAACTAAGGCATTTAACATTTATAGCAAAAATATCCCACAGCTAAAATTCAATGTTATTCTTTGGAAGAATGTGCACTTGATATTACAGATATGTAAAGGGTTATATACAATATTTTTAAAAAGTTTGCGTTGTCTCAACTGGGTATTATTAAAAGTAAAAAGCTGCAACATACTACAAGTTCTAGTTTTCTTTCAAGTCATGCCTCACAAAATTGGATAAATTGTGTTCCATGTGTATAAGTTTGATAAAGCAACACATCTTGCTGTCTAGGGCAAAGGTACACATTTTTATGCCCTCAAATATATTTACAAAAATATACAAAAAAAAACCTGTTTACAACAATATGCAACATTAACAAATAACTTGCTTTCCTGCAAATCTATACACAGACTAAAATGGAAAATTACTACTAACATGTGTTTCATCAACACTGAAGTTTGTAGCTTGCAAAAAATTACATGACTTTTAAATATCTTTTGACATTCCCATTCTTGTTTTAGATAAAAACCAACAGATAAAATGATAGTTTCATAAACTATATATAGAATTCAGTTTTCTACAATATTTCTATAATTCACATCTTGTATGAATGCCCAGATGAATTTGAAATGCAATTTGGAACATTTACATTTAAACTGAATAAAATATCTAATCAATTCACCATCAACATTTATAAAGAAATAACTTTTCTTTAACTACACCACAGAAAAAGATATTCCATTTAATAAATGAATTAGTGACATTATTTTACTTAAGAAAATTAGAAGACATCTTATAATTCCTCAGATATACATAAATACTAAGAACTCAATATCTGATACATTTAAAACGTATAGATCAAAATTGATAAAGTCTTCATTTACAATTCTGTATATTGACAAATAAACTGCTGGACAAAACACTTTCACTGGGAGCCAATTTTAGTTTCAACTGGCAGTATAGAAATATTTACTTACCAAAAAAAAAAGTATGTCAATGCATTACTTTTTCCCCTTCATCACCAACTTTACTTGGGTTGGATGGAGGTTAATTTTAAAGATCAAATATTTTGTTTCTTAAACACCCCAGTTTATAAAACTATATTTTTTTTTTATTTAAAAAAATGCATATATATCTTTACTTATCAAAAGTCAAATGGAAAAAGATAAAAATACCAAATCATCATATAGCTTACTGCAAATCAACCACTTTTTTAATGTTTTGACTGCACCAAATTTGTCAAGCTCAGATTCTAATGGCTTATTTTTTAGTAAATCCAAATTCTCCATATTTAACAATTCAAAATATGAAGAAACATCTTTGCCAAACTAGTTGAAAAGACTAATAATTATTAAATATATTTTTTTTCAATTCTCATTAGCTCAAACATCTGAAACCATGAACAAAGAAATATGTTCTGAAAACTGGTAATCACCTTTCATGGGCCTCTTTGAACTGTTTCAATGGATAATATTTTCTATAAAAGAAGAGGTCTTAAAGCATACAAATATTTCTTAGCCTGTCAAAGTGACATTTTCCCGACTGAATACATCTGGTGCTTGTTCCATGCTAGGAAGAATGCCATTATAACTAGTAAAACCAAATTTTCAACAGTACTTAGTTATATAATAGTAATAACATTACTGCCAAGAAATAAACATAGTTTTAATTCAAATCTATTTAAACATCTGAAATGTCCCTCAATCAATAATTTCTGAATATATAATAACACTCGATTACTACATCAGCTCTGTAAAAACTACATTTTGTTAAATAATATCTGTTGTGTGCTATTTGTACATTTCACAACTGAGAGCAATATCCTCTTGATTTCTTCTACTCCTCTACATCTTTTCATTGTCAAAATAGTGCCATACCATAAAAAAAAATGTATGCAGTATATGTACACAATACTTTGTAACCATTTTTTGTTATTATAAAAAATGACCAGATAGGTTTTGACACAATGGTTAAAAAAATTAACAGAAACAACATTACAGGCAACTATTATAAAAATGGTTACTTTAAAAAAAGTGTACACACAAAAAGGCACAGGAGGTTTAAGAAACAGTAAGATTACAACAAAATACATTCCAGAACTCTATGAAGGTCTCGGGGTCCTGGGAGACCACACAGAAAAGGAATTAATTAGTTGGCATAAAATTATTACATTTAATGCATATTGACTAAGGTTTATTATAATACATGTTACTATAATTATTGCTGCTGTTAAGTTCTATTTGAACTATCTTCTCTTTTGTTAATATCTGAAAATTCTTTAATTTCTGTTCCTGAAATTTATGTTTGCCAATTTTGTTATCTTAGTTATTTATAAAAAAAAATTTGAGCTTCAGAAAACTGAGATTCCTGTGCTAATTTTTATGGATTGTGAATTTGAGAAATTTGAGGATCCTGAGTAAATTTTGTGGATTTTCAGAAAACAGGCTTCAGAGCTAAATATTATAAGTCCACAGAATGCACAGTCATTAAATAATGTGTATCCAAGCCAAGCATTTCCAGATTCTGGATGCCCAGCAATTACTTGCACAGAACTCAAAACTCTGATGTCCCAATTACAGTGATCTCAACAAGAAACATTGACTGCCCCACAGAGATGACATTTCAATGGGACAAGTTCTTACACAAACACATTAATGATGCACATAGCAAGTCAACTGTAACCAATCTATTTAGACATATGAAAAT
The DNA here is from genome assembly GCA_016746295.1 of Potamilus streckersoni. Taxonomy (NCBI): domain Eukaryota; kingdom Metazoa; phylum Mollusca; class Bivalvia; order Unionida; family Unionidae; genus Potamilus; species Potamilus streckersoni. The sequence continues at coordinate 1,148,048 of JAEAOA010002070.1, forward strand.
TGACATTTTATTAGATTATATTCTTTTAACTAAATACTGAAAGACACATTATCCCCATCTAGATATTTTGTCTTTTTTCCTGGTTAGTCTTTCACCTAGAGAAGGAAATCCATACTTAAATCTGAGTAATTGATATCAATAACTGTGTGATTTGGATTTTTAACGTAGCTTTAACAATTTTCCAGTCATATCAATAATTGCAGCCAGAATTAAACAGGTGAAAATACTCTAGAATACAGGTATACTAATTGTTGTCTAAAAACCAAACTGAACACTGTCCAATCCATCCAAGAGGACTCTCATGCAAGTATAGCAAATACAGCTGAAAGCATTTTAGTATCTTTGCAAGAAAAGGCACTGTGAAGAATATGATTTAATGGAACAAATCAAACATGATTAAATTTGATACAAAATAACCATTCATTACTCATCTGGTTTTCTTGTCAACTAAAATTGTGTCATTAGTGACAAGATAAATAGCTAATTATATAATGCAACATGTATGTACTAATAAAGCTTATACATATATGCATACATTTTATGTATCAAACTTAAGTCTAAGAAAAAAGTATTTTCAAACTTTCAATGATATGGCTGTACATGACATGCAGACTGACCATTCAGACATTGAGACAGTTGGACAGATCTTGATCTAATATGTCATTTGGGAGAATGGTTGAATATTTAGTATAACAGATGAATACTTCCTTTGATTAATGATTATAATTATTAATACCACTAATTTTATGTATGTTAATATTTACTAATACTGGAATTTTGTATCTTGGCAGCTTTAGGTGTGTGTAATGCAAGGAAAACAAGGTTTTACAGTTATTCTGTTTTTTATATATACCCTGTACAGAAACAATACCTCAGTATCCCTGGATTTTTTTTTTAGAAATTGGTGCAGTATGCATGTACTCAATGTACCATTGCATTCTGCATCATAAAACAGTATCTTACATTTCATAGTGAAACAAACAACTACTCAAGTAAAGACCACTTAATAAAGTATGCACACAGAAAGAGGACATTTGTAAAAGCAGAAAATAGTTCAGTCATTTACTAGTAAAGCCTTGTATCTTTAATTTTTTACTATGTTATAAAAGAAGCATTTTGACTAGCTGACATAAGCATGAATACAAAAAGTTCCAAGATCACAGCAGAATAGGACTGTTTCATTGCAATAAATGAAAGCTCAAGTATGAAACAACTCCAACTGCAGGTCTTGTTTGATATGAAGATGAATTTACACCAAGGAAATGACACCTAGGATGAAGGCTGACCATCTGTCAGTGGTCCAAATAATGACCAGTCTGAAATACACAGTGAAAATGTAACAGCCTGTCATATATACCTGTCCCTTCTCTAATTATGTTGGCCTTACTAAGTCCATTCATATACTAGCACCAAGGTGTTCTATGAAATGTACATCTTTGCACAATGTCATTCTTGGTCTTCATCATCATTAGCCACAGTGCCATTTTTGGCAAAGTCTGGTACCTGGAGAGTTTTCGTAGGTACAGGCCCTTTGGGACTGCCCCAGTTATCACGAATCCCCTTTTTCCTAAACTGTGTCCTTTCTGCATCACTGAATTTCTCCCAGTGGTATTTTAAGATGTCTTCATCTGTAGGGGTGGTCTCTGAGAAAGCCATAGTTTTGTAGGCATCTTCCAAATACTTCCATAATTCTGACAATTCAGTTGGGATCTCATAGTCTCGGAACACCTGAAAGGTATGTACATATTCTGCAATTAAAACTTATATTTACACATGTAAATTAAATCATTCAGTGTTTGTTGTAATAAATCAACTCAATATTCTGTTTGAATAAAGCATGTGACTTTTTACATCAACAAAAATACCACGAATGTCTTACAATATTCTAAGTTGTTTAATTGTGTCCTCCATGTTGCCACTAGTACCATATAGTTAACTCATCTGATCAACCATGGGGACCTTATGCCCTTGACCTTTTTGTTAACATTCACAGTTGTGAACTGTTGAGAACTATTTTCTTCTTGGACTTCAAATGACTGTCACCTCTGACTTTTAGGCCCCAGATTATATTGGTTCCTTTATTGCCAAACTGCAAGCCATCCAATGTTAGGTCAAGGAACCTGCTATAGAACCAAGGTTATTATGTACAGGCCATTTTTCTTTCAGCCAATGACCCTGATCATAACCCTTTGACCCAAACTCAATAAGCCTCATTCATAACTTAGGTACAAAGTCTTCACAAACTTTAATTTTGCCAATTTTTCTTCTTTCAAAGGAACCTTGACCTAGGACCTTTTGAAAAAAATAAAACCAAACATTAGACTTCTTTATAACCAAGGATATGCAAGCAAGTCATCCACACAAATTCCTGATTGCACATTTTATGTGTGCATCAGCATTGAAAATCATGTCAATATGATGATAGTTTTTTGGTACTAATTATGAACAAATTTAAAAATACTTTGGTAAAGTAAGGTGATCAAGAACTGAAACATCTTAAATTCTTCTGTAACCATGACCCTGACCTTAATGTAGACTCCAAAATTGAAGGGTGTTATGACTCTATGGGCTTATAGTACTAGGAAAAGCAAGAGCAGTAAAATACACAAGGTGAAAATTTAATTAAGCACCCTCCAAAACCAAAAAGTATTTTCAAATTCCCAAAAGTGACTGTTCTCAATGAATTCCAGGTCTTGAAGAGATGTACCAATTACCTTGAATGTGCTGATGTGCAGTCTTTATGTATCACAATGATATAATCCAGAATTCTCTAAATGAATTCACAATAATCTTAAAATAGTGTTGTAGTCCAGTCAATGAGCACTTTGTAATTCCTATGAATAATTTAAATAAATGAATCCTCTCAAATTACAAATTATAACTGAACACAACAGATTAATGTTAAGATGCAGTTCATCACCAGTATCACCATCCTTTATCGAGATGGCCTCCACAACCAATTTAGCATACCAACTGTGGAAGCTATTTTAATTCCTTATCATACCCTTTTTTATTGCTGATGGGATGAAATTGGGTCTGTAAATTAAGTAGGGATAAACAAGAGTAATTTCACACTATGTTGGCATCAACTGGCTTTAATATTAAGTACTCCAATGAAAACAGTGCCATGTGATTGATCTTGACAGATGTTTAATTTGTGTTCATATAGGTGTTAAGTATTATTTTAGTGGCTTTATATTAAGCACTCCAATGAAAACAGTGTCATGTGATTGATCTTGACAGGCACTTAATTTGTATTCATATAGGTGTTAAGTATTCTCTTAATTTTGTTGCATGCATTAGCTTCCAGTAATGTTATTCATGCAGAGAAAACTAAGGGCAAAATGGTACATCTATGCCAGGTATCAATATAATTCATAATAGTCTCTCCAATACATTATCCATACCAATTTGATGGTATTTTTATCTTTAAGGTTATAAATGGTCAGGTGTGGTCATTCTGTATGGGCTGAACCATGCAATTGGACCTCCCCCATAATTTATCCTCAAATGCTTCACCTGAGTAACAATTTGCCACAACATATACCATTTTGTTTACCTATATTTATGGGACCTCCTGACTGCATTTCCAGTATGCAGATTACAGACTTCAACCCATCAGCAATTCCCATACTTGACAATATGAAATAAAAAACTTCCAAACTGACTATTTGGTTTCTGTTCAATCTCTAAGGCCTTTTCAAACCTTTTTTTAATCCAGTCATTCTGGGCCTGTATGTTGCTAATATCTTTAAGAATGGTCAGAAAAATGAAACAAATTTGTAAACTTTCATTTTAATAAAAAACTTTAGCATCAGATATATTATTTTTCAATATCATTGATAATGAAACTGATTATCATCCTGACTGGTTAAAGAAAGCCACCTTAATCATGGTCTAGTGGTCTACCATTACAATATAATTGATAATGAAACTGATTATCATCCAGACTTGTTAAAGAAAGCCACCTTTATCATGGTCTAGTGGTCTACCATGACAAGATCACTGATAATGAAACTGATTTGCATCCAGATTTGTTAAAGAAAGCCCCCTTTATCATGGTCTATTGGTCTACTATGACAATATCACTGATAATGAAACTGATTATCATCCAGACTTGTTAAAGAAAGCCACCTTTATCATGGTCTAGAGGTCTACCATGACAAAATCATTGATAATGAAACTGATTAGCATCCAGACTTGTTAAAGAAAGCCACTTTTATCATGGTCTAATGGTCTACTGTGACAATGCAGCATCACATATAAACAATAGTTTATTGATTTCAAATTTCTCTAAATGTGATGGCCCTATCAGTAGTACATTACATTGTCCTCATATAATATCACAAGTAAGGTCTGTACAAACATGCAGCTTTGTAAATAGAACACATTCTGCTGTTTCCCATGACTTTCACCTTTTCATGTCAACAAGGTAAACCCAAGTACATATGATGATAAACCATATATATATATATATATATATATATATATATATATATATATATATATATATATATATATATATATATATATAGAGGTATTATCTTATTAATGTGCTCCATCTCTCAGTATGCTTTTAACAGTTTTAAACAAAGCCTTATTTATTTTCAAGTTTAAAAATATGTTTTTTTTATCAACCCATTGTGTACATGTATAAAAATTATTATATTTGTACCCATTCTATCTTATGTGTCTGGATTGAGATACAGGCAAATTGGCCACAAGACTTAAAAGGCACAACAGAAGCTATACATTGTTTTTAATTTTAACTGAAATCAGTAACAAGATTAGTTATGTAATTGCATGCAAAGTTGGTAAAAATGCTTAATAAACTACCACTTAATTTTTTAGTACAAGTTTTGTGTAAAATTGCAGTCAAAAATGATTTCTAGCATTCTTTGAAACAACCCCTAATTCATGTACATAGGAATAAATTGCACAAGCGACTTCAAAACATACTCTTAGTCCTGATTTCTTGTTCCCAATAAAACAATACTGTAACTATTCATAGACAACAAACAGAAACACTAAAGTAAATAAATAAACTGGACCCTTTTCCCCATAAAACCAAAACATCCAAGAACATGTATTGCACCAACCGAGTGCTTTTAATTTTTAGAAAGAGGGGTTTTCTTTTTTTTAAACTATTCGCTTTCTTGCTTTGTTACAAAAAATTTCATAAGAGGACTATAAGATATATATATAAAGATATATATATCTTTTTTAGGGGCCCCCAGTGGCCTAGTGGTCTAAAGGGCTGTCCATTAAGGATAATTGCCATCTCACCTCTGTCTGCTGGGTTCAAGTCTGGGATTTGGCAAATGTGGATATGTGAGAAAGCTTGCCAGTAGCATCTTGTGGGTCAGTGTTTCTTTCTGGTGATTTCCTGGTTTCTTCCTCCACCATTAATACTGGCTGCTATGAATAGCCTATGGTGTGCTGAAAAATGTCGTTAAGCCCAACAACAACATATCTTTTGTAATTATTCAAAAATTTAGTATGGTAAAGCAGGAAACAACTTTGACCTTGCAGCATTGTTTGAATTCCACAACAGAGATTGTCAAGTGTGTTTGACCTACATTATTAAATATTTAGGCTAAATCTCCTATGACATAATATTTAAACTTTGTTTTCATGATATTATATATGTTCCTGAATCTATTTGGCCAATTATTTATGAATGCAGAATAGTTTAATGATGTGGTATATCATATATGTATCAATGCCCGCCATTACAAATTCATTTAGGGATTCAGACTGTTTTTATCAAGAAAATATGCAAATACGGGCTGTTAAAATCTCCATTCATAAAAATGAGAAATACATTAGAAAACACTCTTCACCAATCACATTTTTTTAGCCCACTTTTCATCTGGTATTGTGACCACTGAGTAATGGAACACATGACAAGTGATCTGCAGGGGGCACTAGCTGGTTATCTTGACTCTTGATATTACTGGTCAACGAGTGTGTGTGTCTGTGTGTGTGTGTCTGTGTCGTGGAGTACCTGGACTTTGGTAAAAGTATGTGGTCTTGGACTTATCAAAATGCAGAAAATGATGTTTTTACAAGACTTACAATAAAAGTGGCCTCAGACCTTTAACTACAGTATCTACAATTTTCTTCACTACTTAAAGTGCAAGTCATCCACAAAGCTTGGTTTATTCTAAAACAAAAGTTATTCTACAAAACCCATTTTTAATCTAAGCTACAATGGTCCTGACCCTTGATCTTTTAACTCCAAAAATCAATGAGCCACTTCAATTACTTTTGCACAAGCACTTTACAAACTTTGGTCCATGTGCATGGCCTATGATGATAAGTTATTAAGCACAAATTATTTAGTGATAGTAACAGTGACCTCTGACCTTCAGACCCCAAAATTAGCTGGCTTCTTCCTTACCCCATACACAAGCCATTCACACAAAGTTTGTTTCAAGTCTGGGATCTATAACTAATGATATTACATGGAAACCATTTTTCTTTTTCAGTTATGGTTATCTTGACCTTTGGAATCTGTCATCAACAAGCTTTTTTCCTTTTATCAAAAAACTTACCTGCAAGGTCTATCAAGGTCGATAACAAAACCTGAGAAAAGGAAAAGTGAATGGACACACAGGGTCACCATATATTCCAAAAAGTGGGTGCATAAAAATCCTAACCGAATCCATAACCAATAGAGGTCAACAAAGTTGATGTGTCACCAACACTAAAAGCAGGGGAAACAAACATTTATCAACTGAGTGCTGATGCTCAGCATGCTGAATAACTATAAATCACTGATAACCTAGGCTACACATTTCCACTTTCTTCAGATTAACTCATCTTCAAAACTTACCGGGATGCAACTAGCTTATATGCATAGGCTCCTTTCTTTCACCATTTGAGGAATGATACATGTATAAATTACTTCAGATGGGAAATTAACTGGAAATGGACCCAACTATGCCAGACAATGAAAAACTCATTGACAGTTGTTCTTTTAAGTGATCAAAATGTGAAAATGGCAGTGAATCAGGATCTAATATGGCCTGCTTTATTAGGCAAAAAAAAAAAAAAATGCAATTCCAATCAGCCAACTGTCACAGTTTTCCATTGCTGATCCTAGCAACCCCTGCCCTAAAAATGATAAAGCTTAATGGGTTTGTTGAAAAAAAAAATCCCTTAGAAACTTCGATCACAATGATGAAATATTTATAAAAAAATTTAAAGTTGCCAAAATAGTAAATTATTAATATTTATCTCCATATACCCTTATGAAGATTGTTTCCATTGTACATGTAACTTTCACTGAAAGCTGTACATATGATATACAAAGTGAAGCATGTGCTTCAATGATTGGGGACCTGATTGCCTGGGTTATATTTAATCAGTGCCCACCTGGATTTAACATGCATGCAAGTCTACCAGCACTAAGACAAAAACAGTTTTTAAGGCAATTTATTGGACATACTGTACTATATTATACTTGAAATCTACAGCTTTTGAAAATAAACACATTTTATTCCTGAAAAAACCTGGAGAATAAAAAAAATAAAACCTTTTTACAGAGTTTTATACATGCATTGCAGAAATCAGTCAGATGGGGACCAGAGGTGTTCCAGCAATTGTTTAGACAAGTGCAATGATGAGGCATCAGATCAAATTAAACATGGGTCACAAAAGCTGTCAAATAATTATCTTACTCTTGTAATCTGGAATTCAGGCCTAATGCAGGATGGTTTTTGAGGTGTTTATAAGCAATAGAGATCAAATGTGGTTCATAATGGATTGGAATTGTAGATTAGAAATTGTCCAACCTTTGACAGAATTTAAATAAAAAGTAAAGACCTACAGGAAAAATCAATGTGACTGAAAACTTGTGCATTTTGATTTTTTTGTCTTCTTTGCTACTGCACAGTTTGCAATGTTTCAAATAAATAACTGAGCTGTCACTTCCTTATGCTTATGTTAGTGGAATGCAACACTGGTTAAACATATTCAGGCTACCTATGAATAATATAAAAAATGTGAGGATAAATTGTATAAAGCAAGACAAACTTAGGACACTAATTAACAATAATCCAGTGAGGATAAATTGAATAAAGCAAGACAAACGTTAGAAACTAATTAACAATAATCGAATGATTAAGGATAGTGAAAGAGCAAATGGACAAATGTTGACATTAGAACCTGGAAGAAAACATTGCCTATAGTGAAATATATTAAGATTTAAATAAACACAAATCAATTTACGATGATTTTGTTTCCTTCTTGTCACATTTAAAGTACAGCAACTGCAAACACTGTGTGACAAGTAATTGTAAAATGTATTTCCAGTTTTGGCACATTTAATTCCGACTCATGGGTTGTGATTTTTTTATAATGTTGCCAGCCTGAGCTTCTGGTCTGATAAAAAAATTTTTTCTGAGCACTACATGACCAGTGTCACTGCTAATCTCATGTCCCCTTGATTCGCCTTCAATCTCTTTATTTAAGCAACATATTCTACACACTGATATAGTTTGTATATTAGATATTTAAGTTCAAATATCTTATGTGATATTTAAGTGAATTTCAATACATTGACAGTGATTATTTTAGATGTGAAAGTTTAAATAACTGATATATATTTTGTGTATACAAATGAGCTCCAAACTTGTACGACTGGCTGTTTTGGGTATATTCACTAATAGCACAAGCAAAGAATGACACACATGGTGATACCAGCAGGACACATGTCCACTTCCAAAATGGTTTTATCAAGTAATAAAAAGAAAAGCCCAAAACAAAACAATGCATACTATTCCTGCAAGTATATTTTTTTGTCAATCATCATGAAGGATATTTTAAACAATTAGCTTCCTGACATTTCTTTTACTCTTTAGCATCTTACAGTGCAAACATTTATTTTTTGCCATATTGATTCAGGTTGCACCTCAGCATTAAGAACCATCATTATGTCTTTATTATGAGATGACATCTGGGTGATAATCTCTCCAGACTCATCTCAAAACCAAGATTGAAAGAAAAGAAAATCAGAATGACAGAATTTTAATTTTAATTTATGTATGAATTTCTGAATAAAATAAAGATTTATAATATGTGCATAAAGAAGCAAGGAATCAGTGGGCAAATAGTAAGATTAATTAATAAATGTTTTTTTATTGAACCTGTACAATTGTAGTTCATTTACTTTATTCTGAAACTTAGGTCATTTAACTCATTATCACCCTGATAACTAATCACACTTTTCCTCCCTCATCTCCCAAGCACCTCATTAGAGAGGCAGTTTACCAAGCTTGTATCCCCGGCACAGAGTTTAAGAGGCAGTATTTATCATGTCTTATTTTTCGCATAACGAGTTAAGTCATCGCATAACGAGTTAAGTCATCGCATAACGAGTTAAGTCATCGCATAACGAGTTAAGTCATCGCAAATTATTGTCTAATTTCAAGCCATTTACTAATTATGAAGGCTGTTGAACCAGTGAAATTTTAGCTTACATAGAATGAACACTGCTGAACACACAGGAAAAAAATTGATTTCAATAGTGGCAGAAATAGTGAAGATATTTAGATCCAAAAATTATGCAAATTGACAGGAATCAGCCAGCTGGAGCAGACTTTTACTTGACAAACTCTGACGGTGAATTTTAAGGATTTTTATTGGTTGAGATTGAAAGACACTGATGAAAAACCATTGATGATAGCAGTGAATGTGATGAGAATGAGTTCAAATTTTATTGTTTTATTAGGTTTTAAATTGCTGTGAGAATTCTAAGGAAGATAGGTAATTCAAGAGCAAGGAAAATATTTGGATCTTTGAACATTATTCACAGGAGGTTAAGTATACAAAAGAGATGACAAATGGAATTTCTGTGTATATAAAAATAATTATTTCTATGCGCTAATCATTGTGTGTGTGTGTGTGTGTGTGTATTCCTAATGGATTTTATGGATTACTTATGGCAAGAGAGAGAAATTGATAAGTACATCAACTATTTTCACCTGTATGCACGAGTTTTATTTCTGCATGTAGCATGAAATTTATGCCATTATGTACATAATTTTATTGAGAAATGTGCCAAATTTCAGCCTAATTAAACATATATAAAATAATCAATTTACTGCAAGTAAATCTTTTGGAAAAATATGCAAGCCATGTGCTGTGAGTTAGTCTCTGGGATACAGGCACTGGTAAGACAAACACTGGTCTAGGTTATCTCTGCAAGTATGCTGTAAAGGACTGCCTAGGTATTTTTGCTCAGGGTTTAATGAGTTAATGAATGAATGAATGAATGTAAAACAAACAGAACAAATCTACTTGCATCCAACAAGTTTATCCTCATTTACATGTCCCTTTAAACTTTAAAGGTTTTGGTGTCAGAATGCTGTGACATATTTTGTACAAACTTGAGGTATCTTTTAACCATGATGATTTCTTTCTTAATCTGATCCTATTCAGATTCTGAAAAGTGTTCAACGTGTTTTCACTTCTTCAGTAACAGAAACCAAATTAAATTGCTGATTGGCACATTTGTACAAATTTAAAATACAGTACATCTTTCATTTAGTATCCAGCTTTGTGAACAAAAACAAAAAAAAGTTTTATTTTCTTCCCTGAATCTGATGTTCACTTTGGCTTGACATGACTATTGCAAGCTGCTGTGAAAACTCAAAATGCAAATAAGAGATTTAATGAAACTATGTTTTTCTGCAAATAAGTTTTCAGAAGCTACATTTTCATAGAGGCCTACAAGTCTAGCAAGAATAACAAGTGGGGAATGGTTTTGAGATTTAATGTTTTAAAATCTTTTATTCCTATTCCAACTCAACTGACATGAAATTTGACTTGCCCAATAATATTTATTTTCATTGTCCAAGGCTTGTTAAGCTAAGGACTTTATCTTACCTATCAGTTTAGGGTACAGAATTTATTTGAATTAATGAAAACGTACCTTTCCAGCCACTCTGATATGTTGCAACCTTGGCAAGAAGAAGCAGTCAGCATAGGATAGCTTGTTTCCATCAAGGAATTTTGTCCCACTTGTAGCAAGGTGATCATTTGCTAGTTTCAAAATGGCATTTACACCATCTGGTCCCTGTCCTTTCAGAAATGCATTCATTTTCTGCAAAAGTCAACCAATGGAACTTTCTGTAATTCAAGTTGCACACATACACAATCTAGAATTACTGACATTTTTCCAGCCTAACTCTATACTATTAGCCATACAACTTTTGTAACACAGTTGCTTTGAAGATTTTATATAGTACAATTGTTTGGTACCTGCAATCAGATCACATGCTCTGAGGTAGATAACAATGTTTAGAAGAGAGACTACATTCATACTCAAAAGAAAAAAAATAAATCTGTAAATTCTTTCTTTATTCATGTCTTTTTCTTTTCTTGATTTATTTGTAAAGATGTAACAAAGACCTTGGAGCCAATGATGATTTTCACATTAATGACATCTGATTTGCTAAAGACAGTGAACCCAGCTATTAATTTGCATTAACTGACCACACAGATCTGTTCTATTTTTTTCACTGGCTGTATGACAGTCATACCTTTGGAATCTCAAACAGGTTTCAACTTCAGCATGTTATTATGCCTTTTAAGTACCTCCTCACTGTTTAAAAATACATCCACTTTTCAATAAATAAGAATGAAACCTCTTTAAAATTTATTTGATTCATTAAAAATTGTCAAAAATGTCATTTACCATTTAATGCTACACCATGCAACTTGGAGCATACCTTGACTGCCAAATCGCAGACCATGTGTTCAATTAAACAAATTTAAACTAGAAAAGTGTTTACTTATTCCAAATCAGTAAGAATCGTCAACCATCCAGAAAGCTCTTTTAAAAAACAAGCTAATTAAGGAAGGAATGCACACCCATTTAATTTATATGAAAATGAAGTGTGCAACAATGCATACATACTGCAGAATCCAAACATAGTACATATCATGTTTACAATGCATTTGACAGCAATGCCAAGCTTTAGAATAATCAAGATTTCCAGGGAGGAAAAATATTCTATGTACAATATGTACCAACAATCAAGAGAGATCTATCAAAATAAACATTTTGGGGCACTGTGTAGTCCTAATAAATATAGTACAATCATCCTTGCAAGCAAATATAAGTGTGTGTTGAAACCTTTAATACAAATACACAATACACTAACACAAAAAATCAAGCAGAATTCCTGCAGACTTAACAGAAACAAATTCCATGACTTTTCCAAAACTTTTCCAGGGCCATTTCATAAAACTTGAGGACCACATTATCTTGCATTGTCAAGTAAATGAACATAACAAATGACATCTTTCAATCTAAAAAAAAAATAAGTTAACAACAAATATTTTTAATATGTACATTTTAATTTACCTGGGCTAGCACACTTTGACTTTATGTAGTAATTCATGTCATAATCCAATGATCAATGTAATTTGTATTAAAATGAAAAAAGGAAACAATTCTATGTAGTCTTTGTACGTGTTCCTATTTACAATATTAACAAAATACATTACTTTCCAGTTGCTTTCTTTTATTTTGTGAACTACACCGGAAATCATGTGATACTTCCATTAGGGGAACCTACTCTTATTATATGAATTGAAACCATTTATCGATTGTAATTTTATCATTTTATTTAATTGGTTCTCGGTGCTCTATGCAATTTAGAGTAATCAATTTCTTTAACTCCATTGTCACAATTCCATGACTTTTCCAAAACTTTGCAAGGTTTTGACAAATTCCAAAACTTTTCAAGGCCCATGAAATTTATTCCAAAACTTTTCCAGGATTCCATGACCTGCAGGAACCCTGGTCAAGGATTTGCAGTCTTTCTAGATATCATTTTCCATAGAAGTATTCAAAAACAAGAAAACTTTTTCACCTTATGTGTTGATATGTATCCTCTCTTACAGATGTATACTTCCATTCTGTGTGTGTGGTTGTTTTTACTGATTTCATCGAGTACACACTACTCTTACCCTCTCTAACATTTATTATTACTTCATGAAAATAAAGCAATCTATCTTTATTGTCTGACAATCTTCCGAGTCTTTTGTCACTGATGCATTTCTGTGTCAAGACACTACACCCGACCAGCCACCCTTATCTTTTGAAGCAGCTGGCTAAAAAAAAACAAGGCCAAGTCATTGGAACCAATATACGACTGAAAATGTTACAGCTCATTAATGAACTTTTCCACATTATTGATGAAATTGACCAATATTCAAAATTCGATTGAAGGTGGATGAGAAATAGAAGTTCTATAGTGGTTACAAGAAACTGCCGACATGTGCACAATGGATGCAGTGTCACACCACAAGCTCACCTGCCCTTACAACCAGATGAAATAATAAATGATTGCCAGAGTTAATTTTAGACGTGATCAAACACACAAGCATATTTACTGAAAAGACTGTAAATCACTGAACAGACTGTACTTCTTACCAAAGAAGCATGAGATAATAATTTCACTGGCCTACCAATTTTGATTAGAATGGGCACCAATTTTAAGTACATGGTTGATGACTGGACACAGAACTCAAAAGTCAATATCAAAACTGAATCAAATATCCTCAACATTTTTTTCCATAGTGTAAAGGGAAGAAAATATTGAATTTAGTGTCTAAAATAAATTCTAGAAGGGAATGGCTACTCAAGTATGAAGAAGGATATTAGGGCATAACCAATTATCATTTTTTTAACCGATTTCCGATTCGATTCGATTAGATGGAAATGCCTACTACCAGGAGTTATTTGCCTCTAGCTCATCTGACCAAAATCTCACCTCTGCATCCCAGTCATCTGAATTCATGTGCAAGTACAAACTGGATTCGTATCTAGCTGAGAAAAATCAACCGAGGACTTCACCACCAACAGACCCAGATATACTGGAAATCCAGAGAAAAAAAAATGTTCCAGCTGCTGTCGCTAAATGTTTTTGTTCAATACCGCCCTCTAGCATCAATAGTAAAAGAAGTTTTAGCACCGTAGGTTCTATTTGCAACAGATGATCGAGCATGTCCGCTGAATAAATGGAGAGGCTACGGTTTCTTGCAAAGAACTTAAAAGTTATAAATTTTGATGATTAAATTTCTTTATTATCTATTAAACTGCGTGTGTCATGCCCATGCACATTAAAATATCTTAATAAATTTAAATCTTTCAGTTTTACCTCAAGTATTATCGTTTCACCCGTCTGTGTTGACCATATTGGACTTTTCTGACTTCTTATTTAACTTTATTAATGCACCATCGAATGACACACAGTGTTAGACGCGGTGCTGTAAAAATTCAACTTTATTTTTTTTAATTATTCGAATCGGTCGTTCCTGCTTTGTCTGACTCTGAATAAACGAAATTCATACTATCCGGTGGAATCAGATTTTCGGATCAAAAGATGGTTATGCCCTAAAAGATATTCCAAGAAAGGAAGGTCCACAGCTGGGGGATCTGATAACACATTTATGAATTTGTCTACATAAACAAGAAACAGGGTTGATTATTTGTGACCCCTGTTCTCTTCTAACCAACCTCATTTTTGACTCGAATAGAAAAATTCTTCCTAATCTTTACAGTAGAAAACTTATCCACCAAAGTTAGTAATCATACTGCACTAACATTAAGCATCAGTTTTTCTGATTCAAGTTAACATTTAAATACAGTACGATAAGTTTACAATAATATTACATACAGTCCTTGTAAAATAGCCGTTGATGATGAATTCAATTTACCATGATAAAATTTTATTTAAATTCTGATTTCTCACTATTTTCTCATCATTTGATCCTATTTAGACACAAATCACTTTGCCCAAAACCTGTAGGCCACATGCTATTGTCACAAACAAATATAAAAAGCTTAAAAACAGATCTCTGAGCCTGTATACAGAATACAGAATCCTCCAGCAATTCTACAAACTATTAAATCAATCAATCAAATGCAGAATACATAATCCTCCAGCAATTCTACAAACTATTAAATCATCAATCATTTATGCAATAACTTTGCATCTAATGCAATGTCATCATTTCTGTGGGCTTTTCTTTGAAGATGGATGAAATAAAATGTGTCTCTAACAATAAGTATTCCTCACTTTAGTTTAAGTCAAATCTGCAATCTGTGTGATAACTTTCAATGGGCTGTGATCCCCCAAATCTTCATATTCATGCACTGCTGCAATTTTTAAGTGATACCCATGCCTCACCATCTTGTAAGCAAACTGACACAAAAATGGTTGTACATACTGTTGAAATTTTATCAATTTTGGGGTAAATGCTATTAGCTGCACTGGTAGGCCTTTTTAGCTCTGGACAATCAGAGTTGATGGCCTCGAAAAACTTTTCCACATCATCTGATGAGTCCGGAGTGTAGTCTGCAATTGCCTGTCCCAAGTAGTTGTTTCCAGAGATACCTTCAATAAATGGGTAAATCCTTGCCCGATTCTTCTCCAAAAATTCTGCAGGAGGATTGAGTGTGTTGACTGTCCACACTTTGAAGTCTGCATTCTTTTCTTCTGCTAGAATATATGATATCATAAATCCTTGCTGGCAAATTGGACAGGCACCTAATGATTGTCCATCTATTAGTGATGCCTGAAAAAAAAAAAACAACAAAAAACAGAATGAGCATTATTTAATATTGATCAAAATTTCAATAATAAACTGTTTTAAAGAGCTTCCTAAATACAGCACATTTCATAGTGGTGACTTGGGAGGATTAAGAAAAAGCCCAAACAATTTCTCTGCATACCCAGAGTTGCTGTGGCAGTTTATCTAAAATGGCTGTTCATCTCTATTCTTCTTCTAAGGCCAAGAAGAAAATGTGCATACCTTACTGCAGTGGTTATAAAATCATGGTCAGTAGGTAGCTTTTTATTTAAAAACACATACATTTATTATAATGATTAATACATATGATGTACAAAGTATTTTAATTACTAACTTCAAGTACTGAGCAAAACAAGCTCATATCAGCATCCCCTTCCCTTACAAACAGAATATGATTGACTAACCTTGTTAAAGAAGGACAGATCCCTTTCTCATAGGCCATACCATAACTTAATGGTGCAAAACAGCATTAAAAGATTTTGATGTGATGAAAGATGTTTATCACTGCCTTCCTGAATCTCAAACTGTCCCTGATATTGATATGTTTTCCAAATATGTTTTCATGCCCCAAATTCTTGTTAAATATAAACATGTTACTGGTAACTGATGCATTATTTCATGCCATTTCAGCCTTATACATTTCAACTTTTTCCTCATTACTTTGCCTTGGTCATACACTTACAGAAAAATAGAACTTGAATGCTTTATGGTTAAAGAACTCATTTCTTTTTTTTTGTCTAAAAAATGAAATTCAAATCAACACTAGTAACATTTTTTACATACTTTGGCAATACTTTAAGTATTCCCTGATTGCCATTCAGCTGACACATGTTCACACCAAGCCAAAAAGTGTTTGTGATCTACATTTCTGATGTAGCTTGGACAATTTTGTAGTCCTATCACTACAATATCTGTAGTGTGGCAGTCTATAGTGATGTATATCACTAGGGCATTATTCTGCAGACATTTACCATCATATCCCACCCAGTAATATTATCCTGACACCAAGCGGTCAATCCTAATACAATCCTCTTAATGCTGAACACCAAGCAAGACAGCAGGTAGTACCATTTTTTACAAGTCTTATATACGACAGCTGGGGTTCAAATCCTTCAGCATCCTAGATGGACGCTCTAACCACATGGCCACTAAAGCACTCATGCCAAACAGAACTTTCTGCTGTGCAAATTTTTGATCCTATTTTTAACAATTTTTCACTGATGTTAAGATTAAAAAAATTACACTAGAATGATGATAATCAAATTGTACATTATCAATACATGACATGTTGACATGTTTGGCAATTTCAAGTACTGCATAATTCAAAATCAACCAATTTTAAATCAGTATGAACAAAAAGTGAAATCTGGACTCAGGGGTCAAGCTAGACTTAAATTTTAGGGAAAAGTGACTTCTCCTTTTGGTCAGAACAGGGATCTGTGGGAGCTAAACAGGGAGAAGTGAGACCGAAACAATAAACATATATATGTGTGTGTGTGTGTGTGTGTATGCAGAGAGATACAGTGTGAGAGAGAGAGAGCTGCATTATCTTATTTTAATGATGTGCTCTATTTCTTGGTATGCTTTTAACAGTTTTAATCAATGCCTTATTTTCAAGTTGAAAAATGTGTATGTGTAATGAAAATTATATTCATACTCATTCTATTCATACTTAGTATATGTGTTTGAATTGAAGTTAATGTAGTGAATAATGGCTGTTTGACTTACAAAGCAGGTCTGAAGCTATACATTGTAATTAATTTTCAAATAGAAGTAGAAGTAACAAGATTAGAGCCTTGTAACTGCAAGTTGGTAAAAATGTTTAATAAACTACCACTTAATTATTTTGTTTTTGTTTACAATTGCAGTCAAAAAGATTTTTAACATTCTTTGAAACAGCCAATAATACATGTACATAGGAATAAATGAGCAAGTGACTTCAAACCATACTGTTTGTCCTGATTTCATTGTTTCTGATGAACATTACTGTAACTATTCATAAACAACACACTGAAGCACTAAAGTTGATTTATAACTAAACTGGACCAGTTTTTTTTTTTTACCCTTAACCGAAAATCCAAGAATTGTTCTTGTACAGAGCAAGTACATCTATTTTTAGATTGAGGGATTTTCTCGACCTACACACTTTCTTGCTTGTTACAAAAATCCATTAAAAGTTCTGCATATTTATGGTTTGTCTACCTACTGGTAATAATGACTTGCATTGGTTAAATATTATTTGCTTCATTACTATATTTACTTTTCTTTGTATTTTCAGTTTAATGAAGAGGTATATCATATACGCAAGAATGTCCTCCATTAAAATTTCATATATGGTTTCAAACTGATTTTTATATAGAAAATACGCAAATATGGCAGTTAAAATCTCCATTTATTAAAAACAGGACATAACTTAGAAAACGATCATATTTTTAAAAGCAAATTACTATTTGCAACTTTCAAAACAGAACTTGGTATATTTTCATCATAGCACTGTAAGCCCAACTTCATGAAATTAAGCAGTGATATCTTGCTCAAAAGGGTTAATGGTCAGTTAGCTATTAAAACTTGCAGGTGAATGTGTATTTGTGCCATAAGCTGATTGGTATCAAAACCACTAAATACATCATTTGGTAAATACATCATTTGGCATTGGGTTACAGCAGTGCCAGAACTTACTGGCTACAGTGAGGGGGCATCTCAAAGTCATAATCTACAGTCATATTATGTCCGAAAAATCTGAGGGTGAAGTTGAAGTCGTTTTCGCTTTCATAACTGAAGAAAGCTAAGTTGACGCTTCTCAGGCAACTTTTTTGCCCACTGCGCCTGGTGGCGTGACCCCTGTGGACTACTTTTCAAAAAAATGAAAGGAATTTTAATGGGGTTGATGAAACATACTTTGAAAAGAATCATGTATTGTTTACATGGGCAACACTGGAAAAAAGTACAAATATATATTTAAATAAAATAATTGTACCATGTGACCCTGCTATAATACTAATTAGGATATAACACAATTGTGGTGTGGCTCCTGAAATTTCATATACATGTAATTTGGTTGTTGAATTAAACTATGGGAGTACACAAGTTATTTTCAGAAGTGATGGAGGAACTCTCCCAATTAGGATATGTTTTATTTTTTTTTTAAATTAGCTAGGTGTAAAGTAAAAGTAGCAAGGTAAATTGCCCAGCTCCCAGCTGATAAAGAAAACTCTGATATAGCTTGAAGAAATACCCACTCGAAGAACCTAAACTTTTACACCAGTGTCACATAAAGGTTAACCTTCTCAAAATCTATAATTTAAATTCTGACATGGGTCATAAATTAGTGATGTGAACCAACCTCCAGACTTCAAGTCACAAGATTACCACACAACTCATTATATGCAGTGACCTTCCACCTCCATGAAGTAACTTATCCTTCCAGCGTGGAGCTAGATAAAATTTCATTAAAATATATTAAGTGTTTCAAGATAAGGAAACTTGTAATCTACTTCAGAGGGTATGACTATGAATACACAAGATGCTATAAAGTCCAATATATTAGCTGGCTCAAGTGGTAAGAAAATCCCTTTATTGGTTCAAATGCTTTACATGTACATAGAAAGAGCTCACTAATTTATATATTCCCTTGACATGACCTTAGCCTCAAGGATGAAATCAGTTACATCTCTTACTATGGTATGTAACTGGATCAGGTTTTAGTAAAATATATTCAATATTTTAAAAGTTATCCAGAAAATACACAATTTTTTAAAAAAAAATAAAAAAAATCACATTTTCCCTGGCCTTATTGTGAACCTCACCTAGTGGCAGGATGGGGGGGGAGAGAATGGGAGAATGCTTGTATATTGTGTGACATAACAAGTCATGATATATACATGGGCAGAATATCACATTTTCACTGCAGTTTTGAAGTTATGGGCTGGACAATCAGATGTTAACATAAAGATGGATGGACATGGTGTAAAAATAATTTAAGATGGGTAAAACAAATGTATCAACAGTCTTTTCATAGTCTAACATGGCACAATGTGTTGTTGCCTTAACTTGAAAAATGACAGCACATGCACTCTTTGTATCATATACGTTGCTCCTAATATCTTAAATCTTTTCAGAGCTACTGCACTGATAAAAGTAAATTAAATACCTTAATTTTTAAATAGAACAAAGAAAATGGTAAAGGAAACACTTTGATGACCATGGATACAGTATGAGCATATTCATTTTCATATCCTGGAATGCAAGTTTTAGTTTATGAACTGGTTAGAAATGTATTGATATGTAATCATATTTACAAATAACTTATGAAAAGAGTACAAAAGTCACAAGTCAAGATGCAAAGTCACATGATGTGTCAAAACTTAAAGTAACAGCCATGATAACACAGGTAAGTAGCCTTAAGAGTGCTCTGATAATACTGATCTATGATCAAAAACATGGATGAAAATACAAGGAGAAATAAATATCACATTCAGAAGTTATTTATTAAACATCAATTTAACATACCTTCACTGACTTTAGAGTTGCATTTCTAAACAAAGTGAGCAAGCTTCATGTTTTATTTTGCTGATAGAACCATGCTACTGACATCCTACTGACACTACAAATGATAGGTACAAATGATACACCCGTAAGCTATAATTTTACTGGGGTATATTTCATTCATTTCTCTTAACAATTTCTGCAAACAATTTGGATATGCGAAAGTTATAATGACCCAGGACTTGTCCTTAAAATAGATTAATTCAAGTAACAAGTGACAACATTAATACATCATGTAAATGTACTGTTTTACAAAGTTTTATATTAATAGATTCAAAAGATTGCAATTTATAAAAAAATATAGTAATATCTTTCTTATCCTTCAAATTAGAACCTTGAAAGTAGCAAATCTGACAGCCTTGTTGTCTTGCATGGGTATAAAAGTTTAAAAATGTTCAGAAAATTACTTCTATTAGATTTAGTGTTACAAACTGCAGAACCAACTATATTGTGACCTTGACCATCAGAAAAGAACAAAAACATATCTCTAGTTAATTAAACTTAAGAAAATATCCAGCCAAAGCAGTTTCAGTAAGCATTCCAATCATTCCACAAGTTTCAGTTACCATTCTGATCAGAATAATACAATCTTGGAACAAAATTGAGCTCTTCTTAATTTTGTTTTATTTTCTTATTTGTAATATCTCCTCTTTCAGTCTGGCAGAAAAGTTGTCTTCCATTGTCTTAATTTATTTTCAAAATTCCTGTGAATACCTGTAAAAGGGAACCACAGTTGGCTGAAGAAAAAAAGAAATATAAAAGAATGGACACACTTAAAAGAATCCAAAGTCAGTTTCCAGAGTTGGTTTGCTTTGTAATAAAATAACCTTTGTATTTGATATCCTGCCAGTAAGTTCATAGAGTTTACTGCTAGTTACCAGATATGTTTATTCACAACTCTGGCATCTATCTATTTGTCATCTGGAATAATAATTGTTAGGAACTCATAATGATGCATCCAAGTTAAGTAATATACTCAACATCCACTTGCTTTAATAATGCTATTTGTAACAGTGATAGTGAAAGGATTGTCATTTGCACTCACAGTGAATGTACATGTACATATATTTTCAGATCATTATTTGCAAGATACCATCATATATTAACCTGGCTATAACACAATCTTAGTTATTTTGCACCTAGACTTATTCCTGAATGGCTGATTCCTGAAAGCATTCTGTTGACATTTCCCTCTCTGTTTTTGATTGGATCCATTTTTCAGTCACAACATATTCACATATTCAAGCCTCCAAGTACAGCCAAACATGATTTGTTTTTCAATACATGGTGTGTTATATGATATAAGTGATGCATGCTATAGTATGAATGCATTAACTATTTGTGATAGAGGGAGT
Organism: Potamilus streckersoni; assembly: GCA_016746295.1. Lineage (NCBI taxonomy): Eukaryota > Metazoa > Mollusca > Bivalvia > Unionida > Unionidae > Potamilus > Potamilus streckersoni. The sequence goes on from JAEAOA010002070.1 coordinate 1,169,560, forward strand.
TCATATGTTTTGTCTTTAATAAATGATCACAATGATAAAAAAAAGGAATAAATAATAACACCAGGTTAGTTTCTTTCATTTTTTTCATTTTATTATCAATTAGGCATTTTTTAAAAATATTTTATTGTAATATGCAATGGGAGAAGATTCCAGTTAAAAACAAGAGCATGTGATGGGAGTAATGGTCAAGGACATCTTAAAAATTATGTTACAGGTTTTATGAACCTGGACATCTCAGGACCAGTTAGGTCAACAATGTTTTGACAACCCCATGTAATAGATAAACATGTTTTGACAACCCCAAGTAATAGATAACCAGGTTTGACTGTACATGTAATTTTGTCTCCTTATGCCCTTGAAACCTAAAGAGCCCAGTGGCCAAGTGGTCTAAAGCAGCCAAGTGGTCTAAAGCCCTATCCTTTACATCACTGCCATCTCACCTCTGTCTGGCAAATGTGGATATGTGAGAAAGCTTGCCAGTAGCTTCTCATGGGTCAGTGGTAATTTCTGTGGGTTTCCCAGTTTCTTCCTCCATCATTAATACTGGCTACCATGTATAGCCTATCATGTGCTGAAAAATGGTTTTAACCCTTTCATCATGGCAGACCGTATAACCCATTCCAGGGGAACTACATCCGTCAACACTATGGACCAACTTTTAGGTCTGGGGCAGTGTTCTTCTTTAACGTTATAGTACCCAACTAAATATCTTTCGGGTACCTCTAATAACTTCCATCTGGTAATATAGATGTTATATTTAGATGATCTCGTGAGTTTAGCTTGTATACAACTAGAAATAACGAACAAAGTAGAACTTTAACAAAGTAGAACTTTTAACGTGTTTTCCGAATGCTGAAATTTGTATCCAAAATGGAGGCATTTGAAGAAATTTTACAGGAGAGTTTTCTGAGGATTTAAATAATTTTGACCTGGTAAATTTGGATGAAAATGAGAGAAGACATATGGAGAGAAAATGGAATGCACTTGCGGGTGACAGTGATGATGAAGATGACTTTGAAGGTTTTGAACCAGAGGAATTGTACATTCCACATGGGTTTTTTTTTTTTTTGGACGAAGCCCGAAAACCAAAGAGATTTGTTTCAGTTTTCTGACAGAGTTGGGCACACCCGAGAGTTAGATGGCTCCAGGAAAGCTTCGGATTATTTTCAAATATTCTATTCAGATAAAGTTTTTTTTTGAAAAATTGTCCGTTTAACGAACTTAAATGCGACGATCAAACGTGGCAGAGACGATAATAGGTGTGTGGGCAGATCTCACCTTGGAGATCATTTTGGTTCATGTTATAGAATTTTATATATTATGTACACCATAAAAGAAAGACCTGTGTTGCTACTGTGATTATTCACTAGTACATCTAGGGTAAATTGAACAAGTTTTGAGAACTTTCTAAGTTTTCTAAGAGGTAATAAAATAATTACTTGTATTTTACCTGTTGTATTATCCGTTTGTACCTGCATTTTAACAGTTGTAATAGATATGCATATTTTTTATTGAATTAGTCATAAAATTTGTTTTTCAACCTTGATTTTGACACCTAATCCAGCCAGATATCTTTAACATTGGCAAAGTTATGTTGTTTCAAAGTCTACAAGTCATTTTGCTTTACAACTCCAAAGTTACTTGGTGTTGAGGACTCTATGCCTACAAAGTTACTTAGTGATGAAAGGGTTAAGCCCAAGAATAACAACACTTGAAACCTATATAGACTTGTAGGCAAGGATCTAAAGAGTTTCCAAACAGTGATAAAAAAAGCATGTCTCCTTCTAGAGGGAATATACTGGAAATTTGTAAATTTCTTATATCCTTAGCCAATGTATGCTTAACCAAGAACTTATGCATCAAAGATACAAATATGAATAAGTCATTTTGTTTATGGATTCATAATTTCTAATCAAACTGTCTCCAAGAGGTCCCTAACACTGCTTAATTATTGGCATTTCAATGCAAATGGAAGCTCTTGATGCTGACATGCAGAATGTTCGCTGTCCATTTCTGGTTTCTAGAATTATAAATAGTCACTTAAATTTGAAAACTGCTGTCTGCATCCGATATTTTCAATGTCTCGTTTTAATATTTTTAAAACTTAGCAAATAAAATGGAGTAACTCTTGTATACATGTTTTCAAATAGATATAATTTTTTTATTGGAATTATTGAGATCTTCAAAGATGGTGAACTAAATCAGATTTGCTTGACTAGTCCAAGCAAACAGGTCAAATGTGTTGCTAAAGAGGCTCCCACTTGATTCAAAACCCAACAAATTGACAGACTTAACTCCTGGTGACAATCTGGTTACAGAACTTGTGCATTTGTTATATCCTTCGTGCCTTCTATTGTTAAAGAGGGAGGGGAAATAGGATGGTGTATGAATACTACAGATTAATGGTATAGGGAATATTATATCTGCAATTTCCAAGAAATAAAAAAATTATATAATAGATTAAAATAAATAATAGCGATAACAATATAACCAGAGGCGCTTCTATTGGCCGAGTGCCACCATTCTACTAATTTTGTACAGAGTGGGTACTCTTCATTACAGGCTTCCTATTTTAACTCTGATTGGATAATTTCATAAAGAAGATTACATCATAACCTATGCAAAGGAAAACATAGCTTTTCATTTAAGCCCTACATTATTGGTAAGAATTTTATATGGCTCTGAGAAGATTTTCATTAAAAGTCCATAACTGTACATAGGTTGGGTTGGGTTTCACGAGGGAGAGGCTGTATTTATATATCTAAATATGGAATGTGTCAAGAACATTTTAGCACCAATCTTCTTATCATGGAATATAGCTGTTTTATAGCATAACCCCACAGATCTTTTACTAGAAATGTGCGACAGTTCTCTCCCTTGAGCAGCTGGTCGCTGTCACTAATCAAATGAAATTTTATGAAAAATGCACAAAAGGTTTGGATCATGTAGGGTTTCAAATGGAAGAGGTTTTATTTATATTTCTGAATATAAAATTTGCCAAGAATATTTTGGTACTTATTGTTGTGTGGGAATACAACTCTTGTAACATCCATACCATTTCATCTTTAACCGGAAATGTGTGTCAGTTCTCTAGCTGTAGCAACCACAGAAGTCTGATGTTTAATTAATAAAGTACAACAAAATTGGTGACAATACAAATCACCTTATCAATACAATATGTATATATTAATAGTACATATAAAGTGATTTTATTGTAAGGTATTATACTGCGAAAATGTCTGACTCCTTTGATGCAACTATATACTCACTAATTATAAATTATTTATTAAATATCATTGTCACCACTAACCAAACAGTTTGTTTTTATTGTTACTGCAAGAAAATGGTATCAAACCTGCTTGATACTGTTGGATATGAAATTAATGTAATAGTAATGAGTAATATAAATTTGTGCCAGTGTTTTCACAGATGTGATTGTTTTCTGTTATAAAAATAAGAACCCTCAACTTTAAAGTTTTTAAGGCTACTCACAGCTCTGGTTGTTGAATGCAAACCCCCTGCATGAAGTTATTTGTAATTTTTTACTGTTTAAGAATAAGTTCATTTCGTTATGACAAAAAATAACTCCACAATCCAACTGTGCAATAAAGCAACAACAAAATAATAAAAATAAAAAGGATATACAGTATTTTAATTTGTATATAATTTTTCATAGGAAGTATTAGAGGAAAGAAATATTTTATGCAAAAGCTACATTCATATAAACAATAGTTTGATGAAATGGGCTAAACAAAATTTTCATACAAGTAGTCATTTATAAGCAATAAATACCTGGATTTGACATTAGGGATTTAAAAAAACAAACAAAACAAAGGAGGTAGACGTTACCAATCCCTTTTTCAATTGAATAAAACGCAAATAAAGACAAGCTCTTCACATAATTTGGCTTTTAGATTGGACATACACACTCATCATTGTAAATTCTGAGTAATCCAAGCTGCAAATTCTGTATTAGCTGAGGCATATTTCCCCAAAATTTCATTTTAAATACCACATACAATCATAAATTATACTTGAAGAACAGTCCGGTTTTATTCTCTAGTGACTATTTTATTAATTAACGCAGAAAAAGCATTTAATTACTGCATTTTTATTCAGTATTTACACTGTATTAAAAAAAAGATGCCCATATTTTGAGAAAATCTTTTTTGCAGGTAATAAATATGTTGTTTGCACTAGCTATGAGCAAAACCATGAAAAGGATTATATTTTATTGCTACTTTGTTAATTCTGATGCTCTGACCTTCTCAAAAATACAATTTGTTAACTGAGACGAAATTTTAAATTTGTCCCGTTATCATTATAATAAAGCAGAACAGGTGTAAACCGCTTTTAAACATAACCCGATTTTTTTATGAACATTCATATTCATACAACATCAAGGATAAATTCTACATTTCAAACTCGTGGCACAAGTGATCTTGAACACAAGCTCTTGTACGATCGCTTGCATGAATGTGGGGTGGTTGCACGGTGATAATGGAAAATTTTTACGAAGGTTATGCTAACGTTTTACAGCCCTTACCCGGATGTACAGATGATATTTTGGCATGTCACTTGTTTCTTCCGTGTGCTGTTCAGCAGTATTAGTATCTCCATTTTCGTCACTCATTTTTGTAACTAGTTTTGACTACTAGATGAGTAACTTCTGAAAACAAATTCACTCTCACTACTGTATAGCCTCGCCCCAATGAAATGGCAGCCGCGCATGCGTATAAACTTGTCATGTGACCAGATACACTGATTGTGTTCAAAGTACGAAGTAACAGGTGCGTCTGTTTAGAACTTCCAGTCTTACTAACCGTGACGTTTACGCTATTTTTTTTATTGAAAATATTTCTATATACTAAAAACAAATGTAGATACGACAAATAATTAAGATGATGCTTATTTTTCTTTCAACACTGGAGAATCATGCAATTAAATGGAATCCCCTTTATGATCACTGTCAGTCATCTATCGCTACCTGCATAGTTTCACGTCCCAGACTTGCGTGAAAGCGTAATAAAACCTGAGTTATAAAATGTATCAGACACAGTCTTTTGAAGAAAGTAAAATCGTACATTAAAACAAAACAACTTTTCACGGATAAATTGTAAAAGTCTAAATCAGTAGAATTAGTTTAAAATTATCTGATTAACTGAATATAATGGAGAAAGAGACGTACAATAAAAAATATAATAAAAACCTCCATGTCCCTTGCATTATATGAAATTTTATAAACATTTCGTACCGCCAAATCAAAGCTAAAATATTTTTGTAATGCTTCCATTAGATGTTAGTTAGCAAGGGGAAAAATTATACACAATTGTACTTTCATTAAGAACGAATATAAAAAACAATCGAGCACGATGAGATTAGTTACAAAGTAATATCTTGTTACAAATCACAAGGTGAGGTGTTGTAATCTGTACTTAGTACTCTGTATAATAAGAATTCTAGATCCTTATTGTTTTTGTTTGGGGTTTTGTGGCTTTTGTTGTCGTTTTTATCTGTTTTGTTTGATTTATTTTGCTATAAAGTTGTTATCTAGTGATACAAGATCAATTGACATCAGTTTAAAATAACTAGACCAGCAAGACTATGGTGATTTTATCAATGATCAAAAGACTACACCATTCTTACTATGAAGACAATTACAAAACGGTGGGACTTGGACGAACAGTGTCAGCATGGGCAAAGCACAACATTCGTCTGATTGATCTTTAAACACAACAACAATAATGGCACAACACAATATTATATTGAAATAAATAATTTCCAGAGAGGCAATGTAAATATTTCATCAACTTAACACACAAAAAACGATGTTGGTATAACTACATAATTATATACATTTTCTTACAAGTTTTAATGGAATAAAAGTGTGCTCTAAGCTAGTTGTTTTATAAAATAACATACTATAAAACATAGATGCTGATTATATTACATTGCATTGCATATCATATTTAATGATGATCAAGATAAACATTATCAACCCTGACAGCACAGTTAAAACAGACCGCTATGAAAAAGGAATTATTTATGTATTTGGTGCGGGTAAATACGCATGTTTGCATCAATTAAAATTCAGAGTACAATTTACATATATAAAGTTTAATAGGTCAGTTTACGACAATTGAACAAAATCAGATATTGGCTTTACGGATAATAAAGATCGATTTAAACAGCACATGATGACTCGGTATATGAAGTAGTGGTAGCAAATTCAACCGTGGGATTGGTATTCTGGGCCTTATGAAAGTTCCACTCTCCAGACATCTTCAATTTGGAGCACGACGATGTTAAGGGGAATCTAAAGATTAAGGACCATCAGATCAATGTTGCCAGCGAACATGGAATTTATTAGACTTTATCATGGTGGGAGTAGAATAGAGGAATAATATGGCGACAATTAAAATTTAATTTCAGGATGTCATTTCCATCATTGTATAGGGGCAAATAGAAATTTAATATTCAAAGCGTCATTACTTCTAACAATGCAGGTGAGTGTGATAAAAAGAAAACGCAACGTTAATTTTTAAATTGAGATTTCATCTTGTTGGTATAAGTTTACTCTGTGTGTGTGTGTGTGTGTGTGTGTGTGTTTGCGCGCGCTCGTGTGTATGTGTTAACAGGTTTTGTCTGAAAGGAAAGAATGGAAAAATAAAGCTGAAAACTTCCGTATGTTTCACGCACACTTTGAATGACGTTATATGCTATCCGTAATGTCGTTTGGAGTGATAAACAGTCAGTGATTAACTATCGAACAGCTCACATTTACTATCCAAAACCACCGTTTGGAGTGACCAATACCCATTTATCTACTGTCTATAACCCATATTTATCTACTCATATATCTAATATCCATCACGCTCTTTGGAGTGATCAACACCAACTTATCTCCTATCCCGTTTTTTTTTTTCATTCAAAGGAGAGAAATAGGGTTTATAATTACATTTCTTTTGTTGGAACTGTTTCTTTATGTTGTTCGTAACATGCTGGACTTAAAGGCGTCTGCTGCAGGAGGATATAATCATTTCTTTTTATACATGAACAAAAGATACCCACACTAAACAGCTGAAAAACTCTCTTCAAAATGACATGTTGCTCCTATGTTAAAGCCTACATCTGCCGCAAAAATTACTGTATGCGTTATGATAAATCCTTTGATATCAATAGTAGCATCGAAATGATTTTGGTGATAATAAACGTGACTAGTTGATTCCACACATATTATGATTCAAAACCCAAGTTTATTCCAAAAAGTCTCTGCATCTTTTCATTGTTTGGGTTTGTACCTTTTTCTTATTTTGCCCCATACTCGATTCTATTTTTGTGTTTAGATATTCTCTTTATGAGTGCTAACCATGAAGATGCGGTTTAATCAAGTTTGGTCTTGCATAGTCAACTTTACGATAAATTTGGAGTGAGCAGTTGATCTGTATATAAGACTTTGCAAACTGGTCCTTTTCCAGCCGGAAACATTGAATTTTTTTGTTATAATGTTGCACGTATCGAAAGCGAATGATTTCTGAATATGTAGATTTTCAGCAGGTTTTCTGACTTCATAATATTCTAATTCTAAATTGATGTTACTCATCAGGGGTCTCTAGCTCAAACCCTGAGGGCTGCATGAGGGGATTTTTGATGGCCCAATTGCTGTTATCTCTCATAAGACCTTGTGTCGCCTTTCATTTTACGGACCACCGGATACGGTTTGGTGGGCCGCGTATTTGAGAGCCCTGATATACATGATATTCCATGGTGTCATTAGTAATAAAATCTCACATAAATTTGATCTTCTGCAGTTGTTTTCTGGAAGTATCCTTATTTGTTGACTGAATATGGAAATAGTGATCGGAGGCAGCCGAAATACTTTCGTTATAGGACGGTCTTGCATCTCTCGGTAATGACAACAGGCATCCAAACGGATTAATCATCTTTTCAACGTCTCTTCCGGTGTTGAACTATTCAAAACATCGTCTTCGCTATGTTTTAGAATTCTTTATGGCGTTCTGGATCTTTTCATGATTGTGAACTAAAAATGAAATATAGTTTATGGCTGTTTAGGTTTTCATTTCGCTCAAAATTCCGCTACAAAAAGAAATTTATAATACGGTCTACTAACTCCATGCGAATTATATTTATTTATCTAATCTAACTGACACATACATGTTTAATTATTGATATATTTTTAATACTTTACTTTCATAAATAATCCCCATTAATTAAACATACTACACAAAAAACCCAGCGCCATTTCAAGAAGTTTGGGGGCCCAAGGCACAAACACTAAACATCTAACACAACCAACACCGAAATTTTGTTTAAGGATCTGCGCGAGGCTCTAGACATGTTCCTTGCGTACATATTCCTTCAAACGGCACTGCACCCAAAACCCCGTTATAACCTCGACTTAATGGCTACTCAGTATATCCAACAAAAATACCATCCGTAGGTGAAGATCTTTAAATAGCAAATAATCACACGTATTCTGTTTGGAAGAAGACATTGCATTTATTAATCGGTTTGAAACCTCCACCCCAACAAACATGTACCACACAAGTAAACAAAAAGTAAAACAACTATCAATAATATTATTAGGATAACAATATTGGAAAGAAAATAATAAATCGAAGTTGTGTTAGACTATGTTGAAACTACTAGGTATTGAGAGAAAATTCCGCTAAGTGTATCGGATTCACCTGTCCTGTCGTCTTCTAGTATAGTGACCTTATGAAATCGCTAGCCAGTTTCAATAGTCCATGGCACGGATGGAACAATGAACGATTTACTTTAGAACTCGCTTTCTTTACAACTGTCACAAATTTAATCAGTAGGGTCGTAAACAATCTGATTCAATAGTTCATGGCACGGATGGAAAATAAACAATTTATTAATAGAAGCCAATTTCTTTACAATTGTTACAAATTTTTTCAGCAGGGTCGTAGGCGGTCTGGTTCAATAGTTCATGGTATGAAGGTAACAATAGCGATTTGCCAGACATGGGCTCCCGTGCAACAATTGTTCAAGGTTGTACTCAATAAATGACTTAAAAGGTCATTTGTTTAAGAGACTAGCCTGTTTTAAAATAGACCTCTCTGGTTTGGAACAAGGACGCGAATGTTACACGAAATCTCAGGGTATAAATAAGGCCTAGTCTATGTTAGTCTTTGACTCATCACTTCCAGATCAGAGAGTGTCTGTCTATATTTTACAGAACTCGTCAGTTCCAGATCAAAGAGTGTCTGTCTATATTTTACAGCGATCTCCGCTACCTCTCGTTGCCAGAGCTTCCCCAAAAGATGTAGCCGTATCTACACCATTATAAGTGACACCTTATCTTTAGGAGGGCCGAACTCTCTCCTTTCTCTCTTCATCTCTGATCAAGAGTCAAGACGTCTCTTAAAGCAGCGAGAATTTTTTTCTCATAGCAAGAAATGAGAAGATTATGTTAGAAAACAATGACTTCAGAACAAATATAATTCTTACATAACGAGCACATTTCTTACATAACAGTATCACTATTTGTGATTTATAAATACATCAGTCACATGATTAATTTGTAATGTGCAATAACTATTGGTATATCATTTACCGGAAGCAACTACCAGTTCTAATTATTTGATCATAATGAAACAGATAAAGAAAAAATTTGACATGAAGGTTATGGAAGAAACGGAGAATCGGATTACATGGTTGAATCAAAATAGAGAATAGATTGTTTGAACGAAGGACTGAGAGAAGATTGATTGGTGACACCGACTTTATACAAAAACTGGACAATGCTGTTATTGTATTACCCACACCATGAAAGATCAAGTAAAACTTAGAAAAACCAAGGCTACATGAATTTCATTATTGAAACTCACTGCATTTATGATATGTTTAGTGTATATGTTACTCACATATATATGGAGATAATCGTGTCAATGACAATATTTGTGTGCAGCAAAATACACATAACAGATGTCCAACGTACATACAAAAGTCCTTACCAGCAGGAAAATAGTACACAAGGAGTTAAATAGCTCAGTCAACAACTCATTGTTGTATCACAAAGAATATCTTAAACCTAAACAATTTACAAACAGTGTTTCTAAAGCTGACCCATTGCATCCAGTAGCTGCTTTTTTTTGTTTCGACTGATGCAAAGACAAATGATAATGCTAATAATACAGTAATAAATAATGTCGGTAGAATGTTTGTATCAATATATATTTCAGACATTATCACTTTTGTATGTTGAATGGTTACATTTTGTCATTGCATATAAAGATTTGCTGTTCCCTGTATTGTTTATGAAAAATAGGTTTTAACAAGTTATAATGAATGACACAGTTGTTAGAGGTAATGCACAAAGCATTGTTTCTAGTTTAATGGAATCAGTTATAGCAGCTATGCATTCGTTAAAGAAAAAGAATTACTTTTGTTTGCGATGAGAGAGAGAGAGAGAGAGAGAGAGAGAGAGAGAGAGAGAGAGAGAGAGAGAGAGAGAGAGAGAGAGAGAGAGAGAGAGAGAGAGAGAGAGAGAGAGAGAGAGAGATGACTTCAGAGCGTTTAATGTAACTTGCAGCAGAAGGAAGTAATTAACTCATAAATCGAGGAATCCATAGTGAATATATAATTTCTGTTAGATATGGTTTATTCTCAGAGTATTAAGGTTTTGATAATTGCTAAAAGCCGCACACATCATCTTTATTTTTCCCCCACTTGAAATCATTCAGTTAGGTTTGGTGTAAGAAGCATTCATGATGACACATGGTCTATTATTTGCCAACATCCAGCAATATGTTCATGTTAAATTCAATAGAACGAAAATGTAGATACTCGGGAAAGAATAGCTATTATGTTTCTGATGCTAAGGTAGACATTCAAAACAATCAGATTTTAAAGGGTATCCAGACGTTTTGGAGTGGACAATTAGTAGCGGACAATTTGGAGGTGGGACAGTTTGGAGACGGACATTCAAAGAATGGACAATTTGGAGAGGGGACAATTCACACACACACACACACACACACACACACACACACACACACACGCACACACACACACGATTTAATGAATTAATTGTTCTATAGAAACGTCTATTTGTTCAGTTACAATGACAATGAATGTGCGCGCGCGTGTGTGTATGTGTGTGCGTGTGTATGTGTGTTTGTGTGTTTAACTGTTACCAGTGATATTACATTTTCAAAACTTTTTCCTATCCAGATTGTATAACTGAATTATGGTTTGCAATGTAATAAAGCGTAACCTACATAATAGACCAACACAGTCAAAACAGACTCTTACATGCCGATATAATTAAACACTGTCTTAACTAAATTAGACCATTTTTTAAAACTTACACTTAGCAGCTATTTTTATTAGTTAAAGACCACTCCTGTGGCTTAGTGGTTACAGCGTTTGCCAGGGATGAGGGGTTAGTAAGTATTATAGTATGATACCGTCGGGACTATGGGAATTAACATTACAGGACCATACTGTGTACTTTGGAGATACGATCGACTCCTTGGTACACAGAATACATGACTGTCAAGAAGTTAGAGTTCTCAATTTTTAAAATGAATTTTCACTTTGACTTTACTTGGGAAAATTAAATATTTTGTCCCAGGTCACCTTTTATAATAATGTTGACTTACTGACAGGAGGATGTACAAATTAACGGTCAATATAATAGGCGTTTCCATCTTCTTCGTCAGCAGCCGTGGCAGTTTTTTTTTTTGAAAGTAATGACACGCAGTAATGGTACGGAGTTGAGTCCCACTACGTTATATTCCACCACATTGGAGTTCACAAAGAACAAATTCAGTCCTTGGTTCATTTTTACATGGAATCGAAAATATTTGGCAAAATCCAGGTTGCCAGTCACTGCTGGTATTTGGAATTTAATCTTGATTAACCTAAGGTCTCCACCCAAAATGTCATACAATTAGGAAAAAAAATATCAAATACGTTTTCCTCTGAAAATTTGATCAATAGGCGACAAAAAAAACTGATTTGTGGTACTCAATCGTGACACATTTTGCTTTTGCTCTCTCCAAGGCTGTACCAAACATGGCATTGAACTTGGTGGCAATGGTTCTCACCAAAATGTTGACCAATAAAAATAGCCTGCTGGAACGGTCAATAGATAGGTGGAGAGTTTAGCTTTGGAGTCTTGTATTTTCTTTGAGTCAAATGAAGCGGGACGTTCATTCAAGGCTTGTTACACATGTTCGTCATGATTTTCCACCGTAAAAGTGTTTTAATCTTTTATTTATGTAGGGTGAATCATTTCCACTAAAGCCACTTTCCAATGGGATTCGTGATCCAATTGGATGGCCTAAGGTAATCTGGCAGTGAAAATGCACAAAGCGTTATTGGGAGACACCTCCATGGAACTGTCACTGGGTAACTTTAAAATAAAATTGATTGTTCACATTTCCAGAGTTCTATTGTTCAATGAGTCACTGGAATTCAAAGGAGTGTCTAAAAGAGGATGGTTGGGATTTTTAGGGTGACTGTTGGAACTAACGTTGGACACAAGATTCCCCATGTTGTTATTATTTCCGTTAGAAGAGTATTTCAGGTACGTTTTGGGAAGAAGGTAACCAATGCACCTACTGAGTAAAATGGTCCACAATTGTTTGTTTCCTTGTTGCAAACTCAAATTGACAATGGCAGGACGAATGATACAATAAACCACAAAGATTTGGTAGAAAAAGACGATTTGCATTTTAAGCACACGTTCTCCAAACTACACCCACTATCAGAGCTTTTGTAGATCTTACAGAGAAGAATTGGGGGAAAAAGTGGTCAATGTAGTAGCTGAGTTTGTGTTGAAGAGCATGATGGTCACTTCTTTTTTATAGTCGTTGATTTGAGAAGCGTCAATCCAAGAGTCAAAACTTGACAGATATCCTTTTCAATGTACTTTGCCTTCTTTGACACGACGTTTACCCAATTTTTTTGTTCTTTGATCGAGGATGCTTTCTATCTCGTACACATCGTCTTCTTTTTTGGCCAGGTGTTGTAACTCGGGTAAGTAAAACGTTACTTTTAACACTTCACCGTTCATGTCTTCAAATTTATAGACGGGAAGATAACGGCAAAGCATGTGTTCAGTGACACGAAACAATTATGTGGTCCAATTAGGTAACCTCTATTGAAAGTGCGTTTGGTTCTGCCAATTCTTACCCAATCTCCTGCGACCAACACTTTACCATTCTTGGCGACAGTTACTGACAGGACGTACCAAACAGGCACTCGAAATCTGTCATTTTGTTGTCGGGAGTCACTTCTTGGGATAGGGGCACGTCGAATGCTCCGATGATAAGTTTGGTTGTATGATTGGACGAGGTGCTGAAAGACATTGATGTACTTGAGAGTTTGTTGATGCGTAAAATATTTCCATATGCGTTCTGGGTTTGGTTTCGGGATTCTCGGTGGTGAAATCATTGTTTAAGAAATTCGATGCCTCTGTCGGTATGCCATCAAAGAGGGTGACGACCTTTTTGTTTTAAGACCAGTTTCAGAGCTCGCAATTATTCACTGCTCAATTTGGAAGTCAATGACACGACCCAGAGAAATTTGGAAAAGACGTCGTTGGCACAAAGCAAATATTTGTAGCCACGATTTAAGGTAGCCAAATGAGAGACATCAGCTAAATCAGGTTGCCATTGATAATTGATGCCTTCCTTCTGGGTTCGACTTCTAGAAAAGTTTCATATAATGGGGTTTGTGTAAGGTGAACGTTATTGTATTGCTATTGTAACCTTCGTTGTACTTGAGATAAACGGACATTTATCAGTCTTGTTTTGGCAACACCATGCAATTTCTGTACTATTCCGTAACCGGCAGGACGGGATGGATCGTAGTAAATGCTGGTTAAGACTTTCTTTAGTTTTTAATAAGTAATCCAATCTTCGCTGATGCTACTCTGGATAGAGTGAGAGGCTGGAAACAGCTTTATGTGTCTTATGTGCCACAGGAGGCGAAGTAGAAGGCAGATTTGGTAATGATGGTGGCAGTGGTGGTAATGTAATGGCATTTATCTTCTTTTCTTTTTCCAATTCTGGTTTCCCTTATTTTTCTCACTTCTGTCGAAGGAAGAGTGCACATCATCAAGGACGCTGAAATCTTACTAGGAAGGGGAGCTGTTGCAGATGTTTGAAAAACATGTTGTGTCTCATCTTCCTCAGGCATCCGTGGGGCTGTATATCCCTTAACCACTGGGGGGGTAGTGGCGGTTGCATTTTCATCAATGTCTTAAAATCTTTTAAAGAAGGTGGAGCTGTTTCGTCTAAAGCTTTCTGATAAAATAGTTGCAGTCTTTGCAACAGGTGACCATGCCGTTGAGACTTTTCCGTTTGGTACAAATTGCTACGATCCATCAACGAATGCAATTCGTGTTGTAACTGGAAAATATCGGTCAAATGAAGATTTGGAGGTAAATGCGGGGTCCATTGTCTTTGCCAACGATAGTATTCCATCCATCGTTTTCACTGACTAAAGTCAGTTTTCGTCCATTCATTGGATTCCAAGGATCACGAATGAGATCTTTTGACCCATACGCTCTTTTATCCCTTTATTTTATCCCGAAGCAGCTCCAGGCATGAGACTTGTAACCTAGGGGTCTATTGTGGATTTTAACAAGAATTCTAACAACATAGGCAAAAGGGCAAAAATCATCCGCGTTGTACCAACATCTTTTTGTTTTGACGAATGAATATATTATTTTGGATCATTTGGCGAAGAACGTGTCAATGTTTGGCTAAGCATTCTTTTTGGTGTTTAGACAAAGGTATCATTCCCTTCAAAACATCCAGACAACACTTGCATACGGTATCGATGACATCTTTGGAAGTAGCTTGAATCATTTGTTTTCGCATGGATGGAGGAGCTTTGGACAAGACGGGCAAGACGGGTTTGGATAAACGAGGTGGCAGTCTTTTCATTTGCTTTCCTTGTTTAGCTAGAGCGTGATGTGCACTTCTTTTAGAGATCACCTTTGTTTCTTGGTTCCGTGACACACACAAAAATACACTGAGGTCGATGACTGATCATTTTTTTTACTATCTTTTCGTCATAAAGGTGACAATGTGTTTTCAAAAAATTACCAAGCAATCCTCCTCTTTGCTTAATCCTCTTTTTCTTTGGATTAGTGTGCCTTTTCTGTGGTGACATCCATGCTTGGATGACGTGAATGTCTCTATCCTTTTCCTTTCTGGACAGAAAAACAACGATGAGGGGACAACTTTTGATACACAACATACACTAAAGTCCATAGCTCGACATGCGTTATTTTATTTGACTCTTTACTCAACATCTCTAATTAAAATTGCTTAGCGCTTGACACTTTTCATCCTAAAAGATTAAAACATTCCTTATTCTTTGTGACTTCTTTCTTTAGAAGAGTGTGACGTTTCTAGGGGTGACGTTGATGGTTGGCTAAAGGATTGTTAGGATGACGGGACTTTTTTTCATTTCCGTTTCCTTTTTGCAGAGAAGAACGACAATGGTGTTAGTGTGATCCGTATAGTTTCTTTCATGTCGTTTTTTACTGGAATTCGTCGCTACTGATTGTCTTTACGTCATATCAACTTGATGACAGGTAACACACATCGTGGAGGAGTTCATAAGGGACTAAATCGGGGAAGTTCTTGCAAACTCTGTAACACGCCTGATCTCTCTTGGACTTTGATTTTGTGAGCAGGTACTTTATGATCAACTGCTAATGAGGAAGAGGGTATTAGCACTGGAGGAGATGTTTTTGAGACGCTGTCTTCTGTGGGCTTTTCATTTTCTTTTTTTTTTAAGGTTATGATCTGATCTTGATACTGTAGGTCTTTTCTTTTTCTGAGGCTGTGACTTAGTCTTGACACCGTTGCTCTTTTTCGTTTTCTTCTGGGTACGTAGGGGAGGTGTACACGATAGGTCCACTATCTTGGCACTATTGGTGAAACAGATTGGTGCGAAATCGCAAATAATCGAGGGTAGTGGCTTTTAAATCCACGAGTAAATAGGCGTGTGGGTTTGAGTGGCATCTTGTACATATGGGTTAGCCAAGTTGTTCCTAACTGTTTGGCCAAGACTCTTGCAGTTGCAATTTATCTCTAGGACTTTTCGACAAGATTACATGATAAGCATTGATACTGATGGTGCGATGGGCTTTACTTTGTTGAAACAGATTTTGAGTAATGTAAATGACACTGGCATTGCGCGTAAACCACATCTTAATTTCGTCGTCTTCTCCTAACATGTCAAAGCTGACCAAATGGGTTTGACTATGGTCAGACACGATTCCGTTGTCTTCGACAGGAATGCCTTACACAAACATAATGGAATCACCTTGACCTTTTCGTAGAGTGCTGTACGCCAATTGCCACCATTTGTAACAATATACTTTTCGTTGAGGTGGACGATCGATCAAGTGATGTTTATGTTCGATCAGACGTTTGACAAATTCGGATTTGCTTGAACCGCTAGGTCCATCAATGAGCATGTTAAAGAGATGCCGAAGATACAAAGCCTCCCAACTAGCACGATCGAAGTGTTCGTCTGTGACTTTGAAAGTGGAGGAAGATGGAGCAGAGACAACAGAGTTAGCCATAGTAGTGTAAGGAATGTCATTTTTGACAGAAAGACTGACGAGACAAGTTTTATTAATTTTTCGGGACATGTTTATTGTCATTTATCCAGTCCCGTACATCTGTCCATTGAGGGTGTAAGTAACAAAACTACATACAGATCGTCATACACATATTCAGTACCTAAAAGGAGATGAATCATGTTTTCTGGTAAAGGTCGAGATGTATCCAGATAAAAGCGCAAAGAATTTGAAGAGAATGAGTCTCTCGTGGACATTTAAAGGGATGACGCTTTTCATGCTTTTGAATGATAGGTCCTGGTCGTAAAGAGTTCACAAATAATCGGCCGGTAAAGGTAAACGAAATCCCAGAAAGCAAGTCACTAAGACACCCTCTATACGTCGACCCTAATTCAATGGACACAGGTCTCGTAATAGGCAAAGATAATCCTCTACAGTTTGAATGCTGTCATTGATCTTCTTCCACGGAAACTGTTGTATCAAACGTTACAAAGTTCGTGGCATGGTATAATGTTTTAAAATCCATCTTTTTCGGCAGCAGTAAGCGTACTTTCTGCAAAATATTGGTTGTATTTCGTCGACGTATCCAAAATAATTAGTTACTAACATGCACATTACAAGCCGTTCAGAAGTTTCCTCTTCAACTAAGTTTACAGTGTGTACACGATTTTGGAAACCCTCTAGCTCGTCTTCTGGAATTCGATTCGGTAAGTTTACCTGGTAGTAAAAATAATCACTATTATCAATACAATCCACACTATCCTTTTTGCTCAAGAGTTGTTCCTCAATGTCTGCCCACTTGAATACTTTCATCAGAATCAATCCTCTTTTAGAATTTAGGTACCAGTAGATCAAACATTGGTAACATAACAGATGTAGTAGTTCTTTAATTTGACTTGTATTCTGACCAACTCTAGGTAAATGCGTTCTCTCAACATCACAGGTAAGCCACGAATGTTCTCTTGTAAAGAATCCATATGGTAGAACGTCTTTATACCTCTTTATGTCGGAGGCAATAAGTGTACATTTTACACAAGGGTCGTCGTATTCCGTCGACTTATCCAAAACATTTAGTCACTAACTTCCACATCACACGTCATTCATAACTTCTTTTTTTAAATTAAGTTTACATTGTGTACAAGATTTTGGTAACACTATAACTCTTCTGAAATTCGTTGCAGTAAGTACCTTGTAGTAAATAGTATTATTTTTTGTCTTGGGAAAGTGGCAATTTTCGTACACTTCTTAGAGATGGTATCCCGAGTTCAGAGCTTTAAACAATTCCACGCTGACCCATTTCTCGTCAAAGTGCGTTCTTCCAAAGTGTGGGGAGAATGGTGACCTTGGTTGCAGATTTCACCACAAGTATGGCACAAGTGAAACATTAGATATCCTTGACAATGGTGTAGTAACACCTTATGGTATAAGTTTGCGAGAGGCAAACCTTTACATTGATTCAATCCTTTGTATTGTCGAATGTTGTCCACGTGGCTGGATTTCGTCAGCAATTGCAGGTGCCATGCGGTAAAGCGACACTAGTTGCACACATAAGGATACAGGGAACATACGTCTAAGTATTTGATTTATTCTCTTTTCTTCTGATCGGCTTGGTACAGCAAACAGGTGGCATTTATCATGTCCTCCATGCAAACTGTCCCTTAGGTTCAGAGGGTCCACCAGCTTGTAACTTTCGACGATGCGTTTAAACTCGTGATCGGTTTTCAATTGCTGATCGTTCTCGTGTTCCTACATTTCCACCACTTGGTATTCTTGCTCTTCTAACCTCAAGCAACGCTGACAAGATTCTCGTACAACTAGACTAACCATGTCATGTTGAGGGTAGCAGATAGGACATCCGTGAAATAAGCACCTGTTAAACTCATACACGATCTGAGGATTTTCTAGGTCCCAGATATTCACTGAATACCTTCCGATGGCTTTTTCGAGCATATTGGATCCATTTGTCTTCCTTTTTGCACAAGTATTATAACCAGCGAGGTGCTTTGATAGAGTATTGACGCTTGACAGCTAGGTTATTTTCGGTCATAAATCGTTGGCGGTACACTAAGGAACACTCTTTGGTAATGGCACATACTTCTTTCAAAGGATCGATCCCTCCGTACTCCATAAACATTTCTTGAAATTTTCCACAGCAACGCCGTTAAATTTTTACATCTAAACGACAATAATTTAATACTTCTTTGTAATAGCTGAAAGGGGTCGAGGCGTGAGTCTGCCATGCGTCGAAAGCTTGTCGTTGTTCGGTACGCATGTTGTCAGGGTCGTAGTACGGAGTCTCAGGCAAATCAAGTAGAACAGTGTGATGAGTGTCGTCGTTTTTGAAAATGTGTGGGAAATAGCCTTTGGCCATTTCTGTCATGCTAAGCGTTTTAGGCAAGCGACTCAGAGGCATGACCAAGTAACTCATCGAAATTTTAAACTGCACTTGTCTCACTTGCATGGAAATGATTTTGGATGCGTACAAAATCACTTTAGGGTGTTCGATACTTGGTTCCGTATAGTATCTAAAAAGTGTTCATCGTATCACGAGAAATTGTGAGCCATCACCGTGTCATAACAATGACAATATCCGTAATGTTCGATATGTTCTAAGCTCTTCATCTTGTCGATATGGTCTAAGATTCATTGGGTGAAATCTGCATATGTATTTGGTCCCCGAACGTTTTTTTTTAAACGTCCTCTAGGAATCTTGCTGCAATGAGTAAAGATAGGCTATTGGATGCATTTCTCGCACGCTCGGTGAATCATGCAGAAATTTGGAAGGTGTCAATTATGATGGGCTGCTAAACTCAATCCAAACGGGAGACTTCAAATTGTCGTGATGAATGGAAAGTCTCAAGCGATCGTCTTCTTTGGCTTCACATGGCCGTTTCAGTGCGGTTAACAAAGAAACCCACACATCGGTTATGAACCCTACTGCTTTCTCCAACGGTACGTCGGACTTGAAATGTTAAACTTCACGTGTAGGTCGTAGTTCTAAATTTTCAGGAGGAGCATTTGTCCATCTCTCGAATGTGGTAGTACATTTCAGAGTTTACTGATGGTAATGGACTTTGGTTTGGCGTAGATTCTCTCGGCTTAATTTCTGTTTCACTCATTTCATCTTCAAAATCACTGGCAATAATTTGTGCCAAGAGTTTAGCTATTGTGCGAGTCGATAAATCATGTTTTTGCCTCTTACTTTCTTCTCTTGTTTTACGAAATGATGCAATCATCTCATCTTGATTGCAAAAAGTAATAATGACTAAATTTGAAACGCCATAGACCCTTCATATACGTCAGATTAGTGCTTATATAAAAGGATGGTGACTTCCATGTTTTAATTTTGCTCTCAAACCGATCTGCAGGATGGAAGAACCCACACTGATGGAACTTCTAGTTAGATCTTTGCGAGGTGTCATACGAAACTTTTTCAGACAAGTCAACAGACGACTCTTCTACCTTTCGAGTTAAAGGTCGATATACTTTCTGCATTTGCCTGAACATAGGGCATTAGGATACAGAATGTCTCGATCTTCCTAAAAGCAAGATCAGTGCCAAAAGATACCTGTTATCATTGTAAAGAGAAAGGACACTGGTCTTCAGAGTGCTCTGAGAAACAACACCAATAGGAAAAAGAAGAAACAGAGGTGCCCCTTGAAAGGAAGAACTCCGTCAAGTTCAGAAAGAGAAGACAGGAAAGAAAAGAAGACGAGAAAATGTGAAGAAGAAGAAGAGGAAAAAAGTGTAAAAATGAAGATATTATTAAACAAACTGGAGACAGTGAAAGAAAAAAAGAAACAGTAGAAGTCTATGAACGTTTTTAAAGTGTTGTGTTGTGTAATGTTGTGATATTGAATTGTACAAATTTGTACCAGAATAGACCAGACTGAACAACGTGTCTCTTGGTTTTGATTGTTTATAATAATAAGGACCTACACCCATATACTCACAACACGTACATGATAGGTATAAAGAATGGAATTTGAGTTTTTAATTGATTTTGGCAAAAGGAACAGTCTCTGTTTTCGAAAGGAGTCAGTGGCCTTGAAAAGGACCGTTGTTTTCTTTTTTTTTTCTTCCTTAGAACAAGTTCAGGAACGAGAAGCAATCCGTTTTAACTGTCTTAAGCCTTCACCACGGCCAAGGCTTACTTGTGGACTTGCTCCTGTCAATGATTTAGCATAAATCACTAGGGGTGGTATCTCTGGTGTAGTCACATGGTTAGGCTCCGTGGCTTGTGAAGGTCTTTTTCTCTTGGGTCGTAATAAAGAAGTCTGATACATTTGTTGTGGACTTCTTAACACATCCAAAATATCAAAGATTACCGTGACCGTTTCACTTTCATTGTTCTACTTCTCTTCTAGCCTTTGTTTTTTTTTTCTCTTCTGCTTCTTCTTTATGTCGTTTCATTCTTGCCGCTTCTTCTTCTCGCTGTTGCTGTTTAAGAACAAATGCTTGTTCTGCCTCTTTCTGCTGCTGTAAAAAATTCTCCAATTCTTGTTTCTGTCTTTGTTTAAAATTGTCGACGTGTGGTAAAGAAAGAAAAAGTGGTGAAGGTACTGGTACCGGAACAAATTAATGCGAAGAGAGAAAATCAGCTAAATCCCAGTTGAAATCAATCTCTTCGGGAAGTAGTGCTATGTTCACTTTAGTATCCACTGCTATGCCATCGCTTTTCGTCTCCACAGCCTGTGCACACTAATTCATTATCTTCTTAGGTTCCGTCATGTTTCACAAAACAATTTCGTATCGATTCACTACGCACAGGTGCTAGCGCACCTATGTAGGGAATATGGCGTCACAGGTTGCTATCTTCGGATTGGAAGACAGACTCCGCGAAGTAACTGAATTTTGTAACGCCACTTGGGATTGGTGAACAATTTCAATCCGTTTCGATCCGGTCTTCCACTATACATAAACGCGGTTCACTTCATTCCCTTCACCTGTTCTAGTCATAAAGATGTGTACAGTCGTTGAATCCTCTGCTCTTGTATCATCGATGCTGCACCGTAGGTACTAACGAATGTAAAAACAAAATGGACAATTATTCTGATCACCGGTGCAACTATTTGAAAAAGTTGCTATGTGAAAAGACAAGGCTGTATGAAGAGAGTCCTCATCTACGGACCAGAAGTGAGACAGTTTGAGACAATGTTTGAGGATTTGAGGAAGATAAGATGACCTATGTGATATCCTATATGTAAACGGAAGTGTGTTAACATAACCAACAACGGCCCTTTTCAAGGCCACTTCCTATGCCTCGAAAAGATAATAATTCTTTTTTGTCTATTTTTTTAAAAAAAATTCGATTTTACAATTTGTGTATATATTTACCCCCCTCTCTCTCTCTTAAATTATTTTTAGTCGATGTGACTGAGTGGGATATCATGATATGTGCCTGCAGAATGATGCTACAGTGCTAGACATAGCTTTAAGTTGCCACACTGTAGACATCGTAACGATATGACTGAAAAATTGTTCACGCTACGTTAAAAAATCTAAATCACACTCACACACATTAATTAAAAATTTTCTTAAACCATCGGCCGTCAACACATAACACATGATCAATAAAACAGTTTACTTTATATATATATATATATATATATATATATATATATATATATATATATTATATATGTATGTGCAACAATCATCTGTCATCGAGTTGTGAGTAGTTGAAATACGTTTAAACTATCAATTGGTATTCATTATTCGTTACGTTAGTTTCTCAAAGAGACATTTTTATAACCTTTGCGATATTAAACCTGTGTTTGAAGCACAACATATTCGATATAATGTCACTTGAGTTTTTTTTACTCAGAGAAGTGAAAAAGATTGTTAGGTTTTGAAACCTATCTTTGCCAAATATATACAATATAAGAGTGGAAGAAATATAGCGCCTAAGTAATCATTTTTCAATGGTTGTTTTCACATTGCCAGTGGAGAAATGATCAAAGCGTCTTATGATCACATACATGTATCTACAGGAAATATCGACAAGGTTCGTGTTAAGACATCAAAAGCAACGAGCAGATGAATCGGAAGAGCATTCTCGGATAATAGTTCAGTCATTACTAAAATTTGTCTCAGGTGGTACTGGCGAAATAGACAAAAGATTGAAACCATTAAAAACAATAAAGGAATATTAGGAAATAGTGTCAGATTCCTTCAAGCGAGAACAATAACTTTCTTCATGAACTTCGAAATACATTGCCCGGTTCATTTTTCGTATGTCAAGAGGAAAATTTTCTTTGTATTCATTGCTGATAAGGGTCCTAATTTCTTAGACGGAAATCGAATTTGGTTTTGCTGAGGGTAAATGTAGAGCACTTTCTGCCTCATATACTCATCTACATTACACGCTTAATGGAATCAACCTACCATATGCGTGTATGTTCTTCTGCATAAAAAGTTAGAAGCACCGTATACAACGCTGCTAATGAACGAAAAGAACACTCCAATCAAGATTAGGCTCTGATATAATTATTATAGACTTTAAAAGCGCATCCATGAATGCTTTTAAGAATGTTTTAATAATGCTTTCTATTTCCATTTCTTCCAATGCATGTGGCGAATGGTCCAAAAGCTTGTGTTTGCAAAACAACAGCTTGGATTTTAAAATACACACTCGTACAGTTATAGCCCTGTCTTATATACCGAACGAAAACATGGTGCTTTTATATAAGGAAGTGATCAAACTGCAATCATGTTAACAGGTTGAACCTTTGCTAAGTTACTTCGAGGAAACCTTCATTTGGATATACGTGGAGTCGGAGAAAAAGAGCCGATGCAATATTTTCAGCGGAAATATGGGATTGCTTTGAAGCTGTCAAAGTGACACACTTCGCACAAATTATGCTATTAAAGGTCGGCACTACAAAGTTTTAAGCTTTGTGCAAATAATTGAAGCGCTTTCTTTCAACTATAATATAAATTTTGAATCTGGTGTAATTATAGAGTTTGTTTGCAATTTTTAAAAAACCGTTTTGTTCACAAATCAAAAGATTTTCTTAGCTTAGATTTGTTAGCTTTTTCAGACAATATTCTTATTTCCTATGCGTTATCATATAAGTTTCTAAAACAAAACACACCAATTCAATACAGTGTGGTTTGATATGAGTTTTGTTAATTATCCTGTATTTGTTCGACCCATCCATCTCTGAAATCGTTGCACATGATCTCTAAATTTTCTGTATCCAAAATGTCCCTTCTCCGAATTGTCCACTTCTTATTGTCTGCTCCGAATTGTTCATCTCCGAATTTCCCTTGAACTTGTTTTAGGCAACTGTAAATGTGTTCGACAGAGCATCATGTCAATAGGTGGAGTAATTAATTGTGACAGGACTATATCTGCACTTAACCTGAAAACAAGAACATTGTTGACTCCATAGTCATTCTTTCTTTATTGGTGCTGTACAGTAAGACTTGAGGCAAAAAATGGTTGCTCGAAGACAAAAAATAATAATAATAAATCTTGTAGGAGGTAAGAGATACCTATTAATGTTTATCAATGAATGAATACTTGTTTACTACTAATAACTGTAGTAATGTTCACGATGTAGCAACAATAGGAACTTGAGTAACAAGATTAGCTTGTACAGGTAGACAATTTATGTTTGGGTGCTCGTATAAACGTACAACTTTGTAATCAAAGCAGTTAGAGACAAAAAATGAAAACTCGATTCGGTTGCTATCTTACAGCAAGGACATAAAGCAATGGGTTTGTCATGCAAATGTATCCACGGAAAATATATTGCTATTATTTATTAATATGAACGTAGATGGGTTTCGTTGCTGCATACAGCATTCGACATGGTTTAGAGTTTTCGTCAGGTGATTTCACTTATTAAGAGCCGGTAGTGCGGAGACGAGATGGAGGTAGGGTATGAGAGGGCGTGGGACGTTTTTGTCTCGAGTTCTGTACATATGGCTTTGACATCGTCTATTGTTCTTATAATGTTAGTTTATTGATACCGTCAGGAAGTTGTCAACTTTACTGAATCAATCATCATCTCTACAGATTGTGAAAATGTAAAGCTTTATGCTTTCTAGCTATCCGTTCCAGATATGGCAATTATTGATATATTGAATATGTCTAACAAAATTTATAAACTTTCTCGAATGTCAGACATGCGTCGCATTCAGCCTTAAAATTGGATAAAATATAATCTATTTTTGGGTTATACATGTTTTAGTTGAATTCAGTTCTATGTAGTACGCATTAGACGCTCAGAGACGTTAATGTTTTTATTGTCACGTGCGATTGTTCTTGTCGTAGACAGGTTCTTGTACCAAGTGGTTATTTCACTAATAAAATTTCGTACAGACCATCTTTATGAAAGAAACGTTTAATATGTAACGAATTCAGTTTATATGTAAGCATATGTCATACATATCACCTATTAGCACTTAAACGTATCACATGTACAACATGGCTAAATTAATTTTTAGTTTTTCCGGAAAGTTGTTGAATTCTACGAGTTTTTTTATCATTGATACTGAAGTCAAAGGCAACACTGGTTATAGGGTTGATACTGTTAAACCCATTGTGAGAGGTCACAGATTATTGCGGGGTAGGGATAAATTAAGACCAAACTATATGCTTTGATGGAATTCGTTGAAGGACAATACAATTTTGTTATACCAGTTGATGAATTGCACGTACATGTGTAGGCTATGTTTACGGTGTATGGTAGGATTTCATTTGTGTTAGTTTTGTTTGAGAAAGGTAAAATGAATGGTGTAGCAGGGTCGGTATTAGTAAAGAATGGGTACGATTTGAATCAATTCGGCGGAACCCCCTAGATTAACGTGCGGGACCCTTTGTGAGCACGG